>OY292411.1:6005560-6658060 GCA_958496275.1 Zele albiditarsus
CATGGATTAAATATTCTGATACTATACAAAGACTTTTACGACGCAGAATGCCATTCTCCTTATAATATACAACAATTAGGTAAACAGTCGCCTCCTTGTTGTTCCAGTAGTAACCAGGTGTTATGTCAAAGTGTGAGAATTTCAATAGAATTTCGGACACTCTAACAAAAGAAATCGATTTGATTTCTAGTTTTAGTAACCCTATTTTTGTCCTAATCTTTCGATTAATAGACAGGGACGGGGACCTTTATTGGGTGACACTCTTAGAATCGAAAATAAATGCGAAGAACAGACATATGATTCTGACGAATCTATATTTTTATAACAAAAACAAAAAATGGTGTACAAAATTTAACAAAGTTTTTACGACTTACAAAATTGTTGATACGATTACGGTCTGGATGGCAGGAACTTTACTCAGTCAATCTTTATTCACGAAATGTTCCGTTTCACAAACTTGAAAATGACTTTACTGGACTCTCTTTTTCACGACTGACTGAAATTTCTGTTACAACCATTTTTATGTCTTAGATGATGGGCGTAACCCTTATCCTAAAGGTAGGGAGAATTCAACACCAATTAGTTTCCGGTCATGGCCTTGATTTTCCTCTGACCTTACGTAAGACCCAATGTTTTAGGGCCACTCCGCCCCTCCACATTGAATTCCAATTTTCTTGGCTCGTGGGTGGAATTTTTTCGAGTTTCCACCAATAACGTTGTTTCAGGAATAATCTCACTTCCCTCCACATCGTTTTCGTTATCTTTCTTTCGTTTTCGTTCTCTAGTTATTATTTTCCTTTTTTTTTTTTATTTCCTTCAATATTTCAATCATTTGAACTTGATTTAATATTATTTAAATGTTAATATTATTTTAATTCTTCAAGTTCTGTTCATCTCTTCATCCTCCCCTTTATCTTTTTCTTTATCATTTAATGCCTTAGAAAAATTAGCCCTTACAATTTTGGGTGTAATATTTCGTTTCAGTTATCGGTGTATACAAATGTTTATTGTATTTTATCAACGAGGGGTAGATAGGTGATCGATGAATAGTCATTCGACCGAATATATGATTTGGAATTTTTTGTGGGAAAACATCTCAAGTTATTTTCTCACAACGGATTATCAAACTGATTGTTTTATTTAAATTGTGATTGTAAAAGAAATGAGGAAAAATACCCGGACGTAACACAGGAATGGCATTTTGAAAAACGAATCTAAAAGTTTCAGTGAAATCAGAAATGATTACACATTCGTCAGCATTGAGATTATCTTTAACATGTCTAAGATATTCTGGTTGCCCTTTTGCTACAAATGAATATAGGAAGAGTATTGTGCTTAACTAGAAAAATTCCTCACAGATTCATCGAAATTGCATTTGATCTTTTGAGTACTGTGTTGGGATTTTGAGACCCATCGTCAGTGGAACATTCCTCGCACCGCATTGGTATTTCACCAAGTCTTCATCTTCTCCTCCAAATTAACTGCGCTAGGTCAATTGGCACACAAACTCGAATAGAAATCAGGGCCATATTCAGGAAAAATTAACAATATTACCACGTCTTTATAGTTTTGAAATCCAGTATCGTATTGTACATACCCATTCATGCTGCTCCCTGAAAACATAGGAGCGATGTTCACCGTTCATAGTAGAATAACGGAATAATCATGTGCTCCACTCGTTCCGGGAAAAACACAATATCCAGGGCACAAGCTCGGAAATTTTGTGAACCAGTGGCAGCATTTGGATGACGCGCTTTGAATCGATGGTACATTCCGCTCAGAATGTCTAATAACATTTCTTTCTGACGATGGACTTGCTTGCCTGACTCATCATTCAGCAGAACGAAATCTTTTTCACCAGGCAGAAACATAATGATACATTTTTCGTAGAACTGTATGACCCCAAAATTTACTTCAGGTTGAATATGCCGTCCTGCAAGTGAGAAAGTTATGAATCTTTTTTTTTCTGGGCCCATGTCTGATACATACGACACTTCCATCGGCGTATGAAAAAGAAATAGAGAGCTGTGACAAAGCGTGGAAAATTAACATACTTCCAAGTTTCTGGAAAATAACTGCATGGGTTTTTGGAATAGGGACCAACACGCTTTGCCATGCACTTTAATTCTCACCGCATTCATTCGAAACATATTAGAAATATGGAAATTGTTACCAATTTTTTTCGAAGTCTCAGGGCAAATTTTCTCACATAACACAGAATTCTTTGCAATTTCCGCCAAATGATACAAGGACTTTATGATTCCTGGCACTCTACGCCTACTCCAATGAGGTGGTAAAAGTGTCAATATCCTGATTTTTCTGTCAATAGAAATTTGAAGAGCATGGTTCATTTGTTCGTAACTGGCTATCATCGTTGGAAAGTCGCAAACAACATCGTCAGTTCTAACGAATTTTACTCCGAAACTACATTTCAAATCAATCACGACATAATCTTTTTTTACTAACCATCCAAGGATTTGAGACCCCCGCATTCAGTTTCTGGGATTAGTGAAATGTCAATTAATATTATCGCTCGATTGAATACTGACAATTTCACCTCAATACCCAAGAATGAACATTCCGATAATAAGGATTCTCTGGATATTCTGGACAGTACTACCGTTGGTTGTTCACCATGTGTGATTTATGGTGATGATATTACTGATAGGTAACAATTGTCGAATATACGTTTAGTAGGAATCAAAATAAATTAGAATGAAGCTAAATATGACATTCAGCAGGTTTTTATAGATTAATAAATCAATATATGACTTTCCAAACGAATGTATGGGTATTATATCATCTATTTTAAGAACAATTCACAGTCCACACAGAAATATCAGCCCCAGGCTGGTTTTGAACTAACGATAACCTCCTTATACTCCGTTTATGCTCTTGCATTATTCAACAATGCTTATGAATATGGTGTGACGTCTATTACATCGCTTAAAATCTCCGAATATTATTCTGAATATCATGTTAACATTACCTAAATTGATTTGATATGGGGAAATAATGCAATGCCCATATCCCTCGCAAAATATATTAAAAATGTTCCCGTGTGATGGACGGTGTGGCTCGATATTTACAAGGAATCCGTATGGAGAGAGTGACATAGGCTCGGATGCGGTTGATTGTAAGTTGCCAGCGCGAATTCGAGACGTCCGGGCAGAAATCCCGATTTTATACTACCCATTATTTTTTCTTATTTCTTCGGTATTACCCCCCCCCCCCCCCCCCCCCCCCCAATTGTCGAACGCTTCACATTTATGCCCCTCACCACTCTCAAAGATAATGCATTTGTTTCAGGAGGGGGAAGGGGAATTAGTGTGTAGCGTTCCACGTAGCTGAACAGGATGATAAATACACTGGCAAAAGTGAAAATAACAACCAGAAACAATACAGACGGGAAATTGCGTTTAAAATGCGGCACTAACTGCGCACTCGAGATCGATCGCTAATCGTTTAGAGTTTGAATTGGCTGAAGACATTTAATGACAGACAACGCAGATAAATACCATTTTTCAGACTTGTCAAGAGCAAGTAAGGACACTAATGGTAACAGTTTACCATGGTGCGAATCGTGTTTGGTGAGTGCTTGTATGAAAATCATTGCAACGGGATCACACGTGCCGTCACAATACCACAACTCTCGTTCCACCAACAACTCCAAATTTTCCAAAGTTGCATATATCAAGACGTGATCAAAACCAGCACCGATGTCATCTAATAAAAATAATTTGCCATTCCCAGTCAATTTGTATATATTTGGTATAACCAATTCCTCCAGTGTGGCCGGATTCACAACGATACAGTCATTATTCCTTTTAGTCTGTACGTGTCAATGATTTCACGTTAGGTAAATGAGGGAAAACTGGTTCCCGAACATTATTCAACACACTGGCAGTTACGACACCATTATTTTTATGACGTTTGCCGGAAATTTTTCCCAACTTCTTAACATTCATAGCCTCAACATCCACACAATCAGCAGCATGTGCGAGCATTATAATAACGCCAACCATTTCACTTAAACATTACACAATAATTAACTACAACAATAACTAATGTTTTATACAAATACATAGGCATATAAAATATATATAGTATCGAGAAACGCTGTAGCGTTTGTACAGTGTACATCGAAATTTCACGAGAAATTCGTGGGATCACAGTGTGTGCTATGCACAATGGGAAAAAATAACCAGTGAATACACAGGATTGAAATTCGATTTCTGTTCATGTATCGGGGTTTAACGTAATTCGCGGCATCTCGAGAGAAAAGTGTACGATCTTGAAATTGTATGGACCCTGAAATTCAAAAAGCTGCATATCATGAATTCACGTTTGACAAACGATCAATTTTAACATTCAAATAGGGTTTCAATTGGTCTATCGCCAAAATAACATTCAGGTATTATTGAGGTGATTAATACAATTCACTAACATGATGAAAAGTACGGGGAAATCTCGCTCTTGCCAAATTTTCTCTTACATTCTAGTACTAGTATTGTGAACTGTCTCATTTTGTTTCCTTCCATTTGTATTGAATTCACAAATGTGGAAATTAATTTAGTTGCAATCATCATGACTTTCAGGATGGATATTCAATCAGCACAAAGGAATGGGAGCTTCTACCAATGCTGTAGTGGATTTTGTATCGATCTACTCCAGAAATTTTCCGAAGAAGTCGGCTTCACGTACGAATTGGTTAGAGTGGAGGACGGAAAGTGGGGAACGCTTGAGGTATGTCGACTCAGACTACAACACGACAGGAAGTAGCATCTATTCATCGAAAGATACAACATTATTGATTTTCATTCTTCATTTTCTTCATCTACTAAATATCAATCCTGCGATAAAGTCAGTAGTGTGACAGAATTTTTATTACTCTTGTAGAATGGCAAATGGAATGGCCTCGTTGCAGACTTGGTGAACCGCAAAACAGATATGGTACTAACATCTTTGATGATCAACTCTGAGCGGGAATCAGTGGTCGATTTCACCGTGCCGTTTATGGAAACTGGAATTGCCATTCTCGTGTCTAAGAGAACTGGGATCATTTCGCCCACCGCTTTTTTAGGTAATCCCAATTTTTTTATACCGATGTACAAAAAAAATATTCCATTATACTGACTAATGAATGTGAGGACTGACATGAGGTTGAACTTCTTTTAATTCTAAGTGTGCATGAACGTAAATACAACAATCTGTCAAATATGCATTTGTATGTGTGAAGTATAAGAATGATTCCTTTTAACCTGAACAAAATGATTTTTCCAGAACCATTCGATGCAGCGTCTTGGATGTTGGTTGGCATCGTTGCAATTCATGCTGCGACCTTTATGATTTTTCTCTTTGAATGGTTGTCGCCAGCAGGATTCAATATGAAGGTAACTTCTTCGAACATGTTATTTCCAGAATTGACTGAACAACTGTCTTATTGTGTTATTTATATTCTCACTTCCAGAAAAATCCATCTGGGGATCATCGATTCTCGCTTTCGAGATCTTACTGGCTTGTTTGGGCGGTACTCTTCCAGGCTGCTGTTCATATTGATTCGCCAAGGGCGTTCACTTCGAGGTAGATATACAGTGTTACACTGATTGATCACTACCAAAAGAGTTCCTTATCTTGAAACCGGTGAATTCGCGGTGACGATAATTGGAGTTTATCCCCTGAGTTAACTTAATCAAATTGATTCCTTTGCTCACTCGGGAAAAGGAATATTTACCCACTCTGATCTCGAACCAGCCATTATACTGTTCACCGAAAACAGTTCAGGATTTGTCATTCCGAAGATTCAATGCACAAGAGCCAATTTAACTATCACCTGCTGTCATGAAGTGTCGATGATAAAGCGTTGCAATATCTAATTGTACTCCAAAGTTGTAGGTTTCATATAGTTTTCGCGTATATCAATTCGTTTCCGTGATGTGCGGTGAACTTTCAATCAATCGGAGAACGGGCCCACTAGTTTCCATCACGCGAGGAAATTGCGAATTCCTATGTCTAGTCTATTTCAGACAAAAACCGACATACATAGATCGGTGTTGCGTACAGAATTGATATTTCTGATAATGGGCATCGGAAATGTCCAATTGCTCATTTTCATCTGAATCCTCATAATCAAATTCTCAATATTTATCGTTGCCAGTCTTCACTTTTTTGCTTGCGTTTGGTAGTGATGCATTATGCAGATTTGAAGAAGAAACCACGAGAACAATTTAGTAGGAAATTGAATTCTCTACAAAAATAGTTATATTCCTTCTTTTTCACAAAAAATGTATATTTGTGGCGATATTTCAGAAAAACTTTCGTACATCTTATCTACCGAGCATTCTATGGATAACAAATGTTAAAAGTGACATGTTTTCTGAAACATAGGCAATGTCGTTTGCTCGCAAATATTGTACTAGACGGATAGTAATATTACTTTATTTGAGCACAAAAGTTTTTTCATGGTAATTTTATAATTTACAAACTTAATGATGATAAGAATTGAATATGACGCTAATTAGTCATATTCCATTCTCCTCATAATGAATCATGATGTACTATTATCAGTAGGCAGAAACAATAGTCGCGCATGAAATGACTCCAGAAATAAATAACCCGCTATTCATATAATATTACGATTGCAACCGAAACCCCCAATAAGGGTATCACAGTGCATCACACGGAGAAAATTTCTTGATAAAAATTTCAGTGTTTTCACTGTAAACTAGGGGCATCTCGACACTTGAGCAACTTTTGTCGAGATATCTCTATAGCAAAGGTGTCCAAATGGTTCACCTGGCTCACCGCGTGCTCCTTCAGATTCCACTCGATGCCCATGGTCATAAATCTAGCTCTTATACCTGCCGACACCCGGATATACAACCAGCAGTACTGTACTCCAAATACGTATGCTATCTAATGAGTAAGCCTTACCCACAAATCTGCTCACAATTCAAATATAACTTCAATGCAATGAAATTTATCGGACTACACAGCCGCGATGTCAAAGCTCTTGCTTGTCGATGAGACGATCAACGTTCGATTCCTGCAAACATTTTTTTTTATTACATCAATTGTATAATATGCAATATTTCGTATTTTCATATATATGAATGTATCACTTGATGTAACTGTATGACACATACTCGTCCACTGCAATGATTCTGATTGAAGTTAAAAGAACATTGTAAATAGTAGTCATACATAGTGATTTTTGACTCGACTATCCGATTCCAGAATATTCCGACAAAATCTATTGAGTGTGTCAAGTCGCATTATCATGAAAAAATGTGTAAACAAAATTCGCCGCACCAGTTTTTCCAGCTCTATATATCGATGTACAAAAGTTGAGGTACAGTTAAAGATAAAATATCAATAAAGTAGGCCGTATCAAATACAAGGTGGACCAATTCTTACCCACTATTTTATTGCTTGAATTTACCTCGCGACAAACTTATACAGCAACTTATAACATTCAACCAAAATCAAGTATAAATCATAGAGGATTACTTTTCGATATTCATTAGCCTCTTATATATTCGTTCAACAGTTCATTTTCCTACAATTCTCATCCATTTTCAAGTCAATTTTGTGACCAGCTCGCCAAATCATGCATGGTCATGACTGAATTAATAATTGTACTCCATAAATATTCAGTGATGCATTTTGGGATCTTCGTTCTTCCATTTTCAAAAGTATGTATTGTATGAAATGTGCGTCCACAAATTGAATATTAGGCGGGAAAATCATTCGAATGGGTATTGATAACTGTTAACGACTAGCGTATTGAATATCGGATTGGATAAAATGTGTCAAACGGTTAGAAACATACAGGTCAATTAATAGGATTTATATCAACTTCCTCCTACTTCTTTCCAATCCTCCTCCTCATCTGATGGAAAACGTCTACCACCTTTCCGTGGTTTTAGTTAAAAGTATTTCGTGTACTGGTCGGAAGTAGACAAATATAGCCAATAAAATCGATCTATACTCAGAATTTTAATGTAAAATGTTTCATTTATGAAAAAATATGTGTGTATTCTGTGACTGGATCGATTCTATGTAATGGGAACACACGTTTTGGTAGAATTGAGTAAGAAAATTTTTGACGAATATCTTTCTGTTGGGAATTATATATTTACTCATGAAATGTGTTAATATTTGATTTATCTCATGCGAAAAATTATAAGAAAAAAAATATATATATACCGCCCGGGAATTCGAACACGAGTCGTCGAATTGCGAAGCAAAAACTATTTCATCGCGACTGCATAGTCATTTTTGAATAGATGCACAGAAGTTATAGGTAAGTTCTTAGCAGATTGGTGTATTGGAGCTATTTGTCCATTACATATACCTACTTGAGGAGTATCTATGTAGTAGAGTCTGGATAGACAAACGTTAAACAACTCTCAACATCAGAGTACGCATCGACAATAAAAATCTTCAAATCATAAATGAGAACTGCAGGTTTGAACACTCTTTTGCCTCATTCAATTTTATTTTCTCCAATTCTTATGGATATCCTAACTCAAGAAATGCATACTTCATGTAAAAAGTTCCGAATTTTCAAAAACCAAAAAGGTTATGGTGCGATAATTCCAAAATTTTAATTTGTTTCTTCGTCATAATTCCGATGTTTAAGCCTAGATAACAATAGATAACCTTAGACTGAATAGGCGAACATCGCAATAACGCTTAGGCACAACAATAGCACACAATGAATAAATTACAACCGGCCATATGTATGCCCATTATTAAGTTCTCGAGTCTACGCTATGCTATAAAGTGACTATAATGTTACATGCATTGACATCGTTGGTATCTCAAGGGCAACAACATTTAATATCAATTTTAGTTATTTAGTCAATACATAACGGACATTTTCGAATAATATTAAAATTTTGAAAATATTAAATTATTAAATGGCCGTGCAATGGACGGTGGTGGATAGTAAAAGAAACCACTCGGTGGTGTGTCTGATAGGTGTATAAGCCAGTCCATACTCCAAAAACGTTTAATTGTCGAATCCAGGACAAGTACCCGGATAGCTCCTTGAGTAGATTTTTGAATTCATTGCTTCAATATTCTCTACCATTATCTGAACGGATAGTCTCTATATTGTTAAATTACGTTGATTTTCAACCAAGGCTTTGAGTTCTTTGAATTTATCAAGCACATCAGATCGGTTATCCAATACACATACTAATACTTTCCTGCTAAAGTCGTCAATAAGGGTGACGAAGTAGCCGAGGGACAAAACCTCTGCTAGTCCACAAACATCCGAGTGAACAACATATTCAGATTGAAACTCAAATGAGTCATTTACTGATGCCACAGGTGGAAATCATTTTCTTTTATTGCAGATATGTATGCTGGAATACTGTGTGTATTCAGCCTTTACATATTGTTCATCTATTTTGCAGCTGCAACTTGTTCGTTGTTTCTGTTAAATATCTCGCAGTCTTGTTTATGGAATCGCACTTGATAGCCATTATTCATTATTTGACTGACAGACAGACAAACAGCCAGACAAATAGCAGGTTTGTGGCTAGCTCAGGAACATAGAGAACATTTTAAACCTCAATTGTATCTGTTTTGCCATTTGTTTTGACCACGTTTAGATTCACCTTTCCACAAACTTTCACGGGTAAGTGTAATTTTATCATAGAGTCAGTCAGGGTGCATTGTCGCGTGCATTGACGCCTACCATAGGTCCAATGTTTCTTAGTTTATTAGCCGTTGTCATTATCTTATTGACATATGCTTCAATGTTTTGGCAACTGTCAAACGTTGTGACGCTCACATCTTTTGACGCACTAACTCGGCGTGGCAGTCGAAAGCTTTAGCTACATTGTCCCACACCTCTTTCACAGTTTTTGCTTCTTGTATATGTATATAATTAATAGTATTAACCAGTAACATAATTTTGATCTCGCTTCAGTATCGCGTTTGTTATTGACGTCTTTAACTCAGGTGATGCAATTCCATAATTTCTCATGCTCAAGGTATGTTCGAAAAACAAATCTCCACGTAGGATAATGGTGTCTTACCGTCAGCTTTTCAATCTGGGCCGTCGTATTATTTGAAGATATTCGTTTGTCATTTTGTCATTCTTTTGCTGATTAACCCTTGCTAGTCACCCTGGGTCCACGGGACCCAAGCCCATTTTTGACCTGAAATTTCTGCCACCTAAATCGAAAATTCGGGTTATTTGGCGCCATGTAGCGGTAGTTTGGACATTCAACTTTAATACCGAAAAGGTAGATTTTGAATCGGACTGTTAGTCGCAACGTGGCAGCCGTTAGAAGCAGACATTACGAAAGTGCCGGGTCCAGCAGACCCAGTGTGATTACTGTGCCAAAATAAAAATTTTTTGAGTAATTTTTTTTCACGTTTTTCTTTTCGCATTCATACAGGTAAGTGAAACATAATCTTATGCGTAAGCAGAATTTTTTATTTTGAAAATTATCAAAAATTTCCGCGTTATAGAATAGTTTGAAATCGCGTATTCTTTGCGTTCTCGAACAATTCGTGAAGAATTGATTGAGGAAGTCGAGAAGCAGCCTGCTCTAGGCAGTGACGCCACAGATGATGACTATGTCAGAGCAGTCCGAGTCATCCAGTTATGATGAAGGGAGCGACGACGATATCGAGCTAGAAAATGCAGCGTTAAGCGAAAGACTGCTGGAGTCTCGTGCACGTGGGCGCCCGTCCAAAACAATACGTGGGGTAAACGGTTTCCAATGGAAAACTGAAGCATCGGTTCGACGATCAGATGAGCCTCACAAGTTATGCTATGCCAGTAAACGTAAATAAATGAATAAATAAATTAATAATGTGTAACTATAAATAATTATAAAACCTAAAAATAAATAACTATAACACAAAAACTAATTCTAGGTTGGCATAGCGACGTTGATCCGGCTTTCATTCCTGGGCCCATCAACACCAATGTTGCCACGATGGAGGAGTTTTGAGGTTTGCTCATAAATGAAAACATGCTGCAGTTGATCGTCGATAAGACTAATTTAAAAATAGAAGACACCTGTGCACTAATGATGGCTGCTGATCAAGAAACACAAACGTACCACCACCTCACAGACCTAAATGAAATACGTGCATATATAGGCTTGCTGTATTATAGTGGCATGTGGAAGCAATCGTCGGTGAACTATGAACGACTGTGGGATCGCAGAGGCGGCATGTCCATCTACCGATGCGTCATGTCACGAGCGAGATTTATGTTTTTATCTGTATGCCTACGATTCGACGATGCAGCAACAAGAGATAGAGCAGATAAATTTCCACCTATCAGGCAGTTGTGCGATCATTTTGTACGAAATCGCCAGCACTATTACAAGCCTCATGCCAATTGCACGGTGGATGAGCAACTACTTAGTTTCCGAGGCAGATGTCCTTTCAGGATGTACATAAAATCAAAACCAGATAAATATGGCTTGAAAATATTGTCTTTGAACGCCGCATCGACATCGCACATGGTATCTTCATTTACAGTTTTACATTTTTCCCCTACTTTTTAGTCAACTGTATGATTGATGATTTTTTTTTTCTTGCAGTACAATGCTATTCCGTATCTGGGGAAAACAAGTACGCCAGCCAATGAGTCCGTTTCAGAGTATTTTCTGAAAGAAGTTTCGAAACCCATTCACGACTCAGGTCGCAACATCACCCGCGACAATTGGTTTACTACTATTCCAATTGTTCTAAAAATGATGGAGCCAATATAAACCTGCGCATTACTGGAACAATTAGGAACAATGAGCGCGAAATCCCGCCGGAAATGAAAATAGCTGGAGAGAAAATTCCATCGTCGCGATTCTGTTTTACGGATAAATTAACATTGGTGTCGTACACTCCGAAGAAATACAAAATTGTTTTATTGCTAACCTCGCTTTTACACGGTGAAACTCAGGAAACTGACGGCAAGCCAAACATTATTCATTATTATAACAAAAACAAGGGAGGCACAGAATGTTTCGATATGCTATGCCATTCGTACACCGTGAGTCGGCGTACACACAGGTGGCCAATGCGAATTTTTTTCGGGATACTGGACCAAGCAGCGGTCAACGCACGGATTTTGTTGAAATGCAGAAATAATTTGTTAGGAAAAAACGACGCATTTACAGCAATGATGTGCCTGGAGGCTTTGACACAGCATCTGGTACGGTCACATTTACAAGAGCGCCTTACGATCCTCACCATTCGTCAGGATTTGAGAATCGGCATACGAAATATTTTGGGTCTCACAGTTGACGTACGGATCTCCGAACACCGCCAGAAATTAGATAAAAAAAAAAGATGCAGATTCTGTAAGGCCGAGGCTGACCGGAAAACTTACCAGCAATGCCCCAGCTGCGAGCGCCCCATGTGCGACGACCATCGCGCATATTTATGTATTGAATGTGCGTCTGGCATCGAATAATGACTTTATTTCATGCAAAATACACCACTTTTGATTAATAAGTTGTTTTTTCGAATAATTTTGATGCCGCTTTACTTTTTTTTTTCCAATAAAGCATACATTTTTTTATATGCGTAAGCGTTTCATTCTTTCCTCCTAAATCGCACCTACATTCAATGAGATAAATATACTTTTTGAAAAAGCCACAGAAACCGCTATATCTATTTGAAAGTACATTGTTTGATTATAAAACCATTTTTTTTTCTTTTTGGTCAATAATTACCAGATTTACAACCATTTTCATGAAAAAAGTCATTATTTCACGAGTTTATTTTTTTGCATATTCAAAGTTTTATTTTTGATTTCTGACCGATATTTTTGTATTATACAAGGTTGAAATTATACTTCACAATTTTTTTCATATCGCTCAGTGCATTATTCCATTATTTATAACAATTTTAAAATGCCTGGGTCCCATGGACCCAATGTGACTATGACGTGGCGCTAGCTAAGTGTGACTAGCAAGGGTTAAGAGAGTTCTACCCGACCACGTTGCGAGTTTCTAGGTTGCACTACCAGGGTTTTGGGTTATACTGAATTCCTACGAGAATATTTCTTCGGAAAGTTTCCGTTTAATTGTCGTTCACTTTATACTGTTTAGTTGCGGGAAAATCCGGTGATTCTGGACGCATAACCTGTTATAGTTACCTAAATAAATGAAGAGTAGAACGTTCCAAGGTAGATTCATTTATAGATAACCACAGACATGGGAAAGACGACTTTATGAATTGTTGCAATAGATCTCGATACATCCCGTGCTCTGCCTCTCGATAAAGAAGAAAGGTGTAATTTTATTGGTACAACAATACTGAATAACACGATAGGAGTTTTCATCTGTATCATATAGTTGTTGGGATTCCGTTCCCCCTCCTACATCTGGATGATATTGTAAACATGTGTACCCGAGATCAAATTTTTCATCATAAAATCTCACACAATCCCTTCTGCTCTAAGAGATTCCCCTCCATCATAATAATATGAATTTTAAACCAACAGATTCATGACAAACGTTTGGGCAATGTTCGCGGTCGTTTTCCTCGCCATATACACTGCCAATTTAGCGGCCTTCATGATAACCCGAGAGGAGTTTCATGAGTTCACCGGACTAGATGATTCCCGACTAGCGAAACCCTGGTCACATAAACCAATGTTCAGGTTTGGCACAATACCGTGGAGTCACACAGACAGTACGTTAGCAAAGTACTTCAAAGAAATGCATGCCTACATGACGAATTTCAACAAGAGTAGTGTTCTTAAGGGTATTGAAGCTGTAACTAATGGGTAAAATTATTTGTTCCATCGAGCCGTCCAACTTGCGTCCAGCATATTTCACTCCATTGAATTTATTATTTTCAGAGATATCGACGCATTTTTCTATGATGGTACTGTATTAGACTACTTAGTAGCTCAGGATGAAGATTGTCGATTATTAACTGTCGGTTCTTGGTATGCAATGACTGGATATGGTCTTGCTTTCGCAAGGAATTCAAAATATGTCGAGATGTTTAACAAAAGGCTACTTGATTATAGAGAAAATGGTAAAATTATCAGCATTATTCACTATGAATAGCCACATTTTACAGTCATAGTCAGAGTTACATTTATCCATGTTGTATTTCAGGTGATCTTGAGCGCTTGAGAAGGTATTGGATGACAGGGACTTGCAAACCTGGTAAAGAAGTTCAAAAAAGCAGCGATCCACTCGCATTAGAACAATTCTTGAGTGTTTTTTATCTGCTTATGGTTGGAATATTATTCGCCGCCACATTCCTTTTCCTCGAGCACCTTTATTTCAAATATATAAGGCATCATTTACCAAAGAGTGACAAAGGTGGTTGCTGTACCCTGATAAGTTTGGTAAGTTTTCATCGTTGACTAACTATATCATGTGATGAATGCAGTGAAAATGCTGAAATTCGTGTGGTTATGTGTAGAGTATGGGAAAGTCTCTGACATTTCGTGGTGCGGTTTTCGAAGCACGAGATATTATCAGGCAACATCGGTGCAGGGATCCAATATGCGACACGCATTTATGGAAAGCTAAACATGAATTGGACATGGCGAGAATGAAAATACGGCAATTGGAAAAAGATCTCGAAGTGCACGGGATAAAACCGAGCGAATCTAGGTAAGAAATTTATGGTCAAACACTTCCTCTTTCACATTTTTATGAATTATTTTTTTTCCATTCATTATTTATATGAAACACCTACTTGAATCCTGAATAAACCTTCTATGAACAAACCATATCCGGTGCTTCGGCGCGCTTCTTCTTCCGAATCTGATGTAACAATCCCGAAAGTCTGTCCATCACCAATGTTCAAAATGGTGTGATGAACGATTTTAGAATATCACGGTGGCTTATCAACTTCAAATACACAGCGGATTACAGAAAATTCATTTCGAAACATGAACATGTGAGGCGATCTGATACGGCGAAATAAAATTTCCGGACCAGACTGATCCAGACTAGATAGCATACTGAGACCATGTTTTTCGGCTTCATTGAACATCAGAAGAACTGTCATCTTCTGAAGGAACATTGTATGAACCCTCGTACTTCCCCTTCCTCAATTTGTTATCGAAACTGACGATCATTGCTACAAAGCAATAATAAATAATTACAAAATGAACATGAAGCATGTTCACTGTTGAAGTAGTATGAAGATACTTTCGTTTTCATATCACAATGTCATTAGTTGTAAATTCAATGATTAGTAACGTTAATCACAATGAGAAGGAATTATTTGCATTGGTGAAATAGATTTCATTCTATATCAGAGGAACATGCTCAATTCTACGCGTAAGTAATTGAGTGCGCGTAGCATACTGTCAGCCGTTCCACGTCATAGAATACAACTCCAATGTTCACAATCGAAATAACTTGAGAAACGATGGAAATATCAAAAATAGTAGGAAATCTTTCCTTTAGCAAAATCTGGTTAGAGTGAATAGCCATCACTCCAATTGTTCCGTTTTGTGAGCTCAATGGCTGAAATATGTTAGTAAATAGTAAAACTACCGAAAATCTGGAAATAAATGAAACAAAAAATCCATTTGAAAAAAATTTTGGGGCAATTTGTATGCGGTCTTCTGATTTTTGGGGCGTTTCAGATATTCCGAAAAAATATAAGTGATATCAAAAAATTGTTAATGAGAATTTGTTTATTTGAAAAACAATCAAAAAATAGCGGTGGCTGTCTGAAAGTAACTACTATGAATAGAGCAGGTTAAATTACGAAGAAGTTTATGGTTTCCTTCTACTGACTTATAAAATTTCTAATTCTCAAATAAATAATTTAACTTTTAACAACAACAAATAGTTTTTGCAAAATGTCGATATGTTCTGAATGCGGTGGAATGCAGCGGATTCACATTGGGCGACAGTAAACAAACGATATACCCTTGTTCAGAGGACAAAAAAACCTACAAGTTGTAAGGACGCAAAAAATTCTCCAATCGATACAACACATTGGGGAAGGCCTCAAAGTTAGTGAAAAAATGTAAAAGAAAGTTTGTTACATATAGACATAGAAAATCGAAAACATTCTCGAATTTGTTCGAATTAGCCGTGAAAAATTTTTCATACTGTCTACATGAGACATGAATTTTTTCAGCAATTTCCTACGTCATTAACATTTTTTTTTCCAATTAGTTAACCGCGTCCGGGCCGCAACTCCCGCGCGGCACTCTAGATCGCACCGTTTTGATACCCCCGTTTGGGTATCTCACACGCCACACCTATCAATTTTAGCATAAGGTCGTCGTGAATTTTTTTGTAGAAACTTTTGTGCTCCAAAAAACAAGTTATGTGCAATGTGGCTTAGTTTCCGCTATGTAAGAGGTGAAAAAAACGTAGTTCTCAGAAGTTTAACAATTTTTATCAAATATTCCCGGCAATCTCCCAACAGTCCTGTTTGAGTCAAATAATCAATAGGTATATCTACGCCAAGTACGCGCGCGCAATCGCTACCGCCCATAATGTACGGATAACCCATTGATATTTGGTTAGACATTACAATTATCGCGCATTTTGCTCCGATTGTGAGAAAACTATTGGTACTTTTATCATATTATTCGCACATTCGATTTATATCGCGAGCAAAATGAGATTATTCAGTCCAGTATCAGCAGATATACGCCTTCAATATCCCAATTTCCGATTTTTATTATTTTTGGCCCTATACTACTTCAGCGACGTAAGGTTATAATATGAAAAATTTGTTGTATGCTTTTGCATTTAACGTTGGAACTTTTGATGTGCACGTATAAAAGCTGGTAATATGCACAATCCTCTGCGTCCGCACACTAGTTTTTCGTGTCCAGATTTACTACCTGATGAAATAAAGAGCCACGTCATACACACCATAATTATCGACGTCTAGGTTCACTACCTGATAAAATAGAGAGTTCACGTCATCCGCACCGTAATCTCTGGTGCCCAGGTTTATTAGCTGGTCGAACAAAGAAATATACAATTCATGAATTTCTACTCAAAATAACAAGTTTGACACGCATGAATATATTACCATTCTATCCATTACTTTGTGAATGAGTGAATGGTCACTCAACTACAGACACGTGTAATTTTTGACTAATTACTTTGCGGAAGCACGGGGGATATTCTGTGGATGGCTGTAAAATTATGTATGGAGATTTTCAAGCATTGGTAGGCGAAAACACAGCAGTTATATGGTTGTGCACTCAGTTATTGCCTAATGTTGCTCCTGCGTAGATTATAGATTCCATGAACAACTTATGATTGCGTGGGGTTACGTATTTTTTAGACCTAACTACGCAGCATTACAAAAGTCGTACCGCCTTTAGTGGCAAAATTCTTGAGGTAGAGTGAAAGGAATTTCTGAACGGGAACGCGTCATGTAGCGCCAAAGTTTCAAGAATACGTATTTACAGCATGTTGCGCGAATTCCTAATCCGTATAAATATGTCTTAGACCGTGATACCTGGATAGAATTTGCTTTCCACCTAGTGTAGTATAGATTTTTCCACGCCGGGGGCTCTGTTCAGACCCAGAGGTGCTGTGCCCTGAGGAGCCAATCGTAAATTCTTGAATTTTCATTTCATAAACTCTTTGGATCGATGCTATACTCAATCGAAAGCATTGTTATGTTGAATGTGTTGTATATCGCTTTACAGAAAGAAATCGAAATCAACGAATAAACAAAAGTATCGTTTTCCGACATTAAAATCAAGTTGCGTTCATACCATTTTGGATCTGACACAAAAAGTAAGAAATTTTCCCTATTCATCATTATCCAAGTCCCGGTTCCGTCGGACATCTCATTTTCATGCGTTTCTCAACCTTCAAATCGAGTGGTACTGGAAAACGCTGGACCCACAAATTTGAAACTCTGTACTTTTCCAGATCAGATGGGAATGATGAGAAATATCTATCGCCCATCATTGCCTAACTATATATCGATAAGTACTGATGGGGGAATTGGAAATCGCGAATTATTGGATGGTGGCGAGTCGTGGACGACAGGTTGGATATAGGCCGAGCGCACGCGCACTTGTCATCGCCACGAATATCCAACTCGATTCCTTTTCGTTACGCTGCGTTGCGGATTATGCCCACTCAAATAAATTGAGTCAATGTTAAGAACCATTCATAAACTTTCAGAATAACCACTCAGCAAGTAAGACTATCTTCGCATGATGTATTAGCTCACCGATTGTTGCTATATCAAATGTTTGAGAACCATTTTCCGACGACAATTTCAGCTAAAGAATGATAAACTGAAATTGCCTACTCAGCTTTTAACGACAATTTTGTTATACCGAAAACCCACCCACCATCGGACCCTCTGTATAACGACGGGCCGCCACACCAATAACTAAAAAATCAGAATTATTATGAACAATCTGAATCAATCAGAGTTAGTCCGCACGGACTAGGATTAATATATAAATCCAGTGTGTGATGGGGAGGAGCAAAATTTTCCAAATTAGAAGGTCGGAAAATTAATAAAAATGAATGTATCATCAGTTATATTAATGAACAAAAAAAACCAGCTATGCTGTATTTTGGGGCAATACGAATGTGCAGAAAGATTTGATATTGTTCATCAACGCTATTATTAAATAGGATGGATATATTATGCAATTACGTAAATGTTTCATTTTGGTGTCTCTCCATAGGCTTCATAGATTAGTATTAAGTGTCATATTATAGCCTTGATTACTAACTTCCTTGATCAAGGAAGGTGGCGATGAGTTCGACTCACCAAGATATACTATAAGGTTTATTGATGCATATAGTCACGGTGTTGGTATGAAATCATTGTTGACGTGGCATCGTGATCACTGTGATACTAGACGCGCCCGAAAATGACGTGAAAGATTTTGGCTTGGACATCAATAATGTGGAAAAACTGTCTACCATGTATTTTGATACCAGGTACCATGCGATAATTCCCTATGAATCTGATGTTTCGATTTAAAAACGATGTTCTGTATCATCAAGTCGAATCGAAAAATCAATTATGGTTACAATCACTTCTGACAGTTGCAGTGTGTGAAGTCGTATATATGGGAAAACTCTTCTTTATGAGCTACCAATCGATATCAAGCGTGTAGACCGTTGATATTGATCAACGGGGATAGTTTTGTTGATGAAGGGTCGGTCCAATTGTATCGAAATTTAGTTGATTAAAAATCTGATGAAATTCCAAAAAATATGATGTATAATGAATTGAGGATATCATCACGGGAGTTGAAGAACGACTACGACATATCCAGCGTGGGGTGAAGCTGAGTATATTTTTATTTTCTGTTGTATCAACCTATACGGAGATGCGTTGTCAACCATCACCAACGATTTCATGAATCAATCTAGACCAAAGATGCCTGCATCAACTGATAAGGGAGCGCCATCGGTGGGCCAGCATTTCTTGGGTTTGGGGTTTTATGGCGGTCGGGAATTATAAGGGTCAGTACATAGACACTCCGCAAATAGGTAAATGTACTGGACAAATAACTCAAATACAGCAATGTGCTCTGAACTTGAATATATCTTCTCAACATCTGTGTTAAGAGGACTACGTAGCCGCGACGATATAGTTTTCTTTTCTCAGTTTGACTACCCGTGTTCTATTACCCGGATTATAAATTTCTTTTTTTTTTTCACATAATGTTCTGCATAAAATAAATAAAATTTTAGCACATTTCATGAGTGAATGTCCTGAGTCATAACAGAATTAATGCAGTCACAGAGAACATGAATATTTGTTCACAAATGACACATTCTACATTTAAATTTCAAGTACAAAAATGGTTGGACCAAATCTATATACATGTGAATAAAAATATATTTTTTGATTTTTTATTTCATTGTACTACAATCTATTTCCTTTCTGGGATTATAAATAGTAGGTTGGTCGGAGTTCAAATTGGTCTGCTCAGTATGCGAACTGTGTCGCATCCTACTTTAATTTACTGGGATTTTAGCATTTTCCGTTTTAGTCTGCGAGTTGTTTGATTTTCTTCCATCATGTCTCTTGTCATTTGTTTGGGTGGTTTGTTATCCTTTTCTTGTAGATTTTTGTCTGTTGTAAGATTTCCTGGTGAACTGTTTCCATTAGTAGGTCATGATGCAGTTGTTCATTTGTAACAAACCAAAGGGCATTGTTTATTATTCTTGACATTTTATTTTGGCATCTTTGCACAATTTCGACATTAGAGTGAGAGGCTGTCCCCAATAATAGGATCCTATGAGTCCAAACAGGTTTCAGTATTGCCTTGTACATAATGAGTTTACTGCTTACTGACAGTTCTGACCAGCGGCCAATGAGTCAAAAGAATTTCCTCATTTGTAAACTTAGTTGTTTGCGTTTGGCCATTATATGCTTTTGCAAGGTGAGACGCTTGTCCAGGTGTAAGCCTAACTATCTTACGTGGTCTGCTTGTGGGACTTCTAGGTTGTCGAGCTTTACCGGTGGACAGATGCCTTTTCTTAAGGTAAAGGTGACATTTTCGGATTTGGATTCGTTGGCCTTGATTCTCCTTCTTTTTCCATCAGGTTGAGATGTCGTTTAGTTTCTTTTGCAGGACTTCCGCCGCCACTGATGGATCCTGATAGGATGCTAGGATCGCAGTATCATCAGCAAATGTTCCAGTAGTGATATAATCTGAAGTAGGTAGATCTGACGTGTAGATCAGGTAGAGTATTGCCCCTAGCACGCTACCTTGTGGGACTCCTGCGTTGATACGACAGAGGCCAGAGAGTGCCTCCCCAAACAGGACTAGAAAATGTCTGTTTTCTTTGGAAGACTTCAGAATTTTGTAGATGTAGATGAATAGCAAGGATTTAACTTTAAATAATAGGCCTTCATGCCACACTCTATCGAACATCTGTGATATGTCCAGAAACGCACTAGTGCAGTACTTCTTAGTTTCGAAAAACTTGTCTATGTCATTCACTAGCTTATGAATCTGATCGGTGGTGGCATGTTGGCGACGAAATCCAAATTGATGTTCAGGTATCCTCGTTTGCTGTTCTACAACTGGTAATATTCGCAGAGATATCAGGGATTTCCGTATTTCTGCTGGTATGGGCAGTAAGCCAATCGGCCTATATGATTTTCGGTCATCTGGTTTTTTATCTGAGGTCAGTAGCATAATTATTTGTGCAACTTTCCACTGGGGTGGAATAAATTGAAGTTTGGCAATTCCATTGTCAATTGCTGTGAGAAGAGTCAACCCGGAGTCAGGTAATTCTTGCAGGACTTTATTGGTAATGAGATCCGAACCCGTTGATTTCTTAGGGTGAGCCTTTTGTATCACTCTTTTGACTTTTTTTTTGTGAATCATTTGGGTGTAGTTTCACCTAGATCCGGGGAGTTTGGGAATTCCATTATTTTTGCCTCGTGTGCCGGTGAACCTTCATAAGGGTGGGGCTGGAAAACATTGGTCAGAGCTTTTTCTTGAAGGGAGGTTGACATGGGCCGTTTAATTTTCCTTGTTGCTTGCCACAGGGAATAATCTGTAGCTACAGTTGCATCGAGACTTTCAAGATATGCCAGTATTCCTAAAGTTGGATCGTGTTCAATAATGTACTTAAGCTCTCTTACCTTAAGATTTAAGCGTTTTTTCACATCGGGGCATCGCTTTGTTGCCATAGTTTGCGGATTGCTCATTGCACATTAATTTTATTCAGAATATCAGATGGTATCACTTGGTAAGCAGATTGTACTGATTTATCGGAGTCGAAAGACATGCGACATTTAGAATGTTGAGACTAAAAAATTTAACAGCACTTATGATGTCATTTTTTGTTTGGAGTCGAATGGGTACAGCGAATGCTTCGTGTTTAAGATTTCGAAAAAGGGACCAGTTAGTCATTTTCTTATGCAGTGTGCATTCTTTAATAATTTCCTTGTCCCCAGTTTTGATTTCTACTAAAATCGGAGCGTGGTCCGATGATAGGCCCGACAACTCTAGCAGGATACATAGTTTTTTGCTATTCCGTTGGTGATAGAAAAGTCAATAACATCTGGTATTTTTCCTTTATCAGAGGGCCAGTATGTGTATTGACCTGTTGAGATCACATTCATAGTCTTTGCCTGCATACATTTGAGAAATTCGCGGCCCTTAGACTGGATGAGTCTGGAGCCCCAAAATGTATGTTTGGCGTTGTAGTCGCCTGCGGCTCTTTAATGTTTTGAAAAAATTATTGAACTGCTTCTCTTCGATGGTGCGTTTCGGTGGGTAATAAAGCGCTGATACTGTAAAATTGCTTATCGAATCGCATACTACCACATTGGTCACCTGGATGAAACCCTTAAAGGATGATTGAGACTGATAATGCTTGATGTTTGTTTTGATCAAGACAGCTGAACCTCCATATGTTTTGCCATCTGGATGCATAGTGTGGTATAATGTATAGTCTGAAATTTTGAAGTAGCTCTTAGACGTAAAGTGAGTTTTAGAGATTAACATGATTGTCAAGCTTATTTACTTTAAGGAAAATTTCTAACTCATTTGAGTGGTTGGACAAGCCGTTATCATTCCATACACAGTTTTAATGCAGCGAATGCGATGGCAATTTTGACATGAGTTCTCCTAGCATTTGGGTCATCGTTATCATTTGGTTCATTAGCGCTTGTATGAATTCTTTGAAGGCACGAGGGGTGTCTGACATATTTTGTTCGATGTTTGTATAAGTATTATTGGTGTGTTGTTTTGTGGCATTTTTCACGCCTGATGCGTATGAATTCCCTGTATCAATACTTGTGTGATTTTCCCTGATTGTTAATTCTAGTCGGATGGCCCGAGGCTTTTGGAAGTAAGGTGTTGGATAATTTATCTTTTGCAGTTCTCCATAAACAATGCAACCTTTGTAATGGGCGGGGTGGTTTCCTTCGCAGAGCATGCATTTGATTTCATCAGACGGTTCGTTTCTGCGGCAGTTTGTGGTGTGTAACAAATTTTGTACGTATGCTCATATTGCTGGCAGTTGGAACATTAAAGGATCGTGCGTTTAAGTCTGGGTGGTTCAATTTATACCCCGCAGTTGAGTAGTGATTTAATATTGTAAACATCTATGTTGTTAGGACTAGGTTGCAAATATATGTAAAATATTGGTAAGGGTTGTTTCGCTCTATTGTTTTTTATATCCCAGATATTAGTGGGTTTGTGGTGCTGTTCTTCTAAGGCTCGTTCCAATTCTTCAATTGCAATTGTTGGATGCATATGTTTTAGTACAACTCTGAAGCTCCTCTCTTGTTTTGTTTCGTAAATGAAAAGCTCGGTGGTTCTGTTTTTCAGTTCTTTGTATATAGTAGAGTAGAACTCAGGGGATTTTGCTCGGATTTTCACACGCTCGCTTTGTAAAATTTTGAATTGATAGTTTCCATAGGCTACATTTCCTAGCATTTTAGTCAGGGGCTGGATGTTGCTAACCTTGTCCATAAAGAGTGGTGGGGGTCTTATTATTTGTTGTGTATCGAGTTCTGCGGTTGGTCAGTATCTGCCAATTCGGCAAAGCTATTCGAAGTTGGTACAGAGGCCGTAAGCCAGTAACTGAGCTTTGTCTATTTCTGATTTCGTAATCCTGTTTCCGGACTGCTTCTCAGTCTTTTGCGATTGTTCACTTCTTGCCAGTTTTGCGTATCATTTTGGTCATCTATATCAGTTTGTTCAGTGTGATGTGATGCATTGACAAGTTCATTTTGTGTAGGGATTTTGTTTGTTACAAGAATGTCAGACGAATGGGAGGACCCACTATAAGAATTCTATCTGAGTCTTATTAATATAAATAATAATATAAATAAACAATCTTCTGGCATTGGACCAAAAAAATACTAATAAATAATAATGACGGTCCCTCAATATGCTAGTTGGAAGTAGATATCAATAGCCATATGAATAATTTTCCTGTATCATATTCCGTTTGTGAACAAGCATTTCATAAGATATATACTTTTAAACATGGAGAAACAGATATTCTCAAAATCCATCATTGAGTATTTATGGAGCTCAACTATTAATTCAGTTGTGCTCGTGCATGGCTTACCAGTGCGTTACAATTTCAATTCGAGAATGGATGGAAATTATAAGCATATAAGCTGTTGAACGATCACATGAAAGCCTTATATATGAATTCTGAAAAATCATCTCTCAATGATTTATACTTGATTTCGAATGAATTGTTTTAAATTGTAAAGGTTTGCACGAGATGAATTGAAACAATAAAATTGTGTGTAAGAATCCATCTAACTTCTGTTTCATATGGCCTATTTTATCGATATATTAATATTTGTTGTACTTTAATGCTTGTACATCATCGAATAGATGTGACAAAACTGATGAGGGGATGATATCTTACTCTGGCTCATCCTCGTTTTTTATCAATTTCTTAATTTTAGTTTTGACGGTAAAATTAATGATGCTCTGGTTCCCCATCATAACGCATTTGTTACGTGTAAACCAAGCCGACTTTAAGTGTGAATATCTCAGGTTTGGGGTGGTCAAACTTATTCAAATTGCACAGATATTTGGATAATGTATTAAATAACATATATGTCAAATTTCAACCATTTCTAATTTCAACTATTTCGTGGAGGTACTGCCTTAACATTCATTTATTCGTGTCTATGATGTTTGATTCGTTCAAGTGATTCTCTAGAAATATTATTGATTTGGATCGGCGGTTCACTAAAGAGATCACTTACGCACACTATATATATATAAATAGAGACTCCTGTAATCGTGGTTCCTGCAGCCCGTGGCTGAGAATTTCGCAGAATTCCGCCGCGTGGAAATAAAATGCACGTCTATCGTCTACCATCTTATAAAAAGCTGCCACTCTGTCTCTTCATTGTCACCCAATGTTTGGTGTATTCATATCTTTCAAGGTCCTAGTTCATACTCTCTCAACTAACGCTGCTGTTGCATTCGCATATCTTTATTGTGCACTTTCCAATAGAACACTGTACACTGCGAGACACCGTGAATAAGAATTTGTTGTGGAGCGTTGCTGGAAAGTGTGATAATATAGTACTGCCAAAAAAATGTTCACTGGAAATTGTTGACATAATTTGACTCATTTCAAATGATTCGTCACAAATAACTGTAGAAATTCCGTCGCTTTTTCCATGTAACTGTAAGAAGAATGAACTTATCCAATTTGTGTTGCAATAGAGGATGTAATTTGAGCAATAAAATTACTCCTTCGAAAATTGATATTTATTCGGAAATATGTCCTACTGTCACATACGAATTTGAATGGAATTGCCGTTCTCAATTACTATCCATAATGATGGTTTTTGAGGTTAGAATGAAATAGACAAATATGACATGACACTAAATAAACGAAGATGGGTGATGGATTTTGTCGTAGCAGTCGGTCTACAAATTATTCTGCCATATGAACCAGCCTTTGATTGCCTCACTTATAATCGAAATTCATAAAAACCGGCAATTAACATATTCATAAGCGCATGTCTCCGCTAGTACTGGACCAAGTGATTTTATTTTGGTCGCAATCAAGATACAGTATAAAAATTATGCGATGAAAGTACCAATAGTTTCCTCGCAATCAAAGTAGTTCATTATATATTCTTGAAGCCTAACCAGAAATCAACGGCCTAACTGTATATTATGATAAGCGGTAGCATTCCGCATGTGCGTACTTGGTTAATATATAGCGACATATTTTCATACATGTATCGGCTAGCATTTCAATGTTCTCCCGTTCACAACGAACAATGTCTGTAGTGGCGCGAACTTGTCTTTCATTCAATTATTAAATTTGTATGTTATAAAGTTTAACATCGATCGAGTAAACGAATCGATGAATTATTTCTGCATGGACACTTGCTAAGTGGTATATTGATTTTGTAGTAGGTGGATAATCAAGGGAGGGGGAGAAAAAAAAATTCGTAACCTCTGGCTATCACCTGCAATTTTTTGTGTGTACACACGGAAAAAAACATATTCATGCTGGCGGGATCCAAAACTATTACCGAGCCAGTTTTCCTATGGGTATTATCCAGATAAATATACATATACCCGAGTCAAAAACACGACATATAATTGCATATAATTATATATAACTGTATATAATTATATACAGTGCCATGAACGGAGTATGTAAATTATATATATATATATATATGCATTTGATCCAAGGTTGTTTTACTGAACCATGTATGATTATGTATAGTTCCATCCACATATATGATGTAAGGAAGAAATTAATTGCGAGTTTAGTGAGAATTCATATTATCTAAGGAGTACGTTTTATAGATAAAGCGTGAATTACTTTGATGAGTTTCCATTAACAATTTTGCATCACAAATATAAACTTGAATTATTGCATTATTATTTGAATAGTTTGAATTATCGTGATCTCACTTACAATATAAATAATTGCATATATTACCGATTATAACTGAACTACCAAACTTTTTTAAACTAATCAGGTCTGATACAAATGTAATTACCGAATCTGATAATTTTACAAACATCCAATACATCATTGAATTTAATTGATGAATATTCTTCACTCTCTACAACTGGTATAACATGTTTCAAAACCGCTTTTGTACTCGAATGACATAACATATCGACGTGTTTAAATGTTGAATGGTTAATGATATAATATAACTCATGATCAATATAAACAAAAAATTGTACCATTCCATAGACACAAGTGTTTTTTTTTATCTCTACAATAAAACGATTTGCTCTGTTGTATTGTAGCTGGGGGACGTGTAAATTTCAGTTTCTATTTCCGAACGGGCATAAAAACGTAAATGTTCATGATTGAACCCTTTAGACGCCAATTCTTGATGTTCACTACCATTGATTTGAACGCTTTTTGGGCTCCCCAGCAATCCACACTTTCTTAATCTTTGAACTCATCAGCAATTGTATTTTCGACAATATGAATCCTCAAAATTTGTACACTATGTTTTTTTTTTGTTAAGTGGCTGTGGTTTTTCTCAGGTGAATATGCCCCCCCCCCCCCCCCCCCCCCCCCGGTCACGTGTACGATCGAATCCATGACGTGACACTTTTTTTTGTGTTTTCAATTACTGTAGATAGGATTACTATTGACTGATAGTTAACTTTTGCTTACTTTTAAATCGACTTTCGGCATTGCAACAGTTTTATTGATACAGTCCGACCTCCAAATAAAAAACCCAGCAATAAGAACTCCGAGCTCGACAATTTTGTGCGCGGAACCTCTGGTTAAGAAACCAGCCTGGGAGAAATTATTCGGGCACAATAGAGTGAACGTTGTAGTGGAAATTGATGTGTGCATGCGTGCGTGAGTATGTGTGTGCGTGTGTGAATGTAACACAAATTCTACAAGTTTATTAGATTTTTGTTGTATTCATTGAAAAAATACACATGTGTATTAACAAAATTCCATATAAAATAAAAACAAAGATAAGAGCGTTTGAACATTTTCATATAAAACAGCAAAAGTTTCTGAGACGTAATGAAAAGCGTCTTCGTCTTGTTGCGTATTATTTTGATCCGCAACGCACTCAACTGACGGTGGAATATTTTCTAGAGAGTCGAACTCTGCCATTGAAGATGAATCCTCAGAGATATTGACTTCTTCTTCTTTTATATAAATGGGATAAAACAATATGGGCATAGAATAAAACGTTTATACTCACCAGACGATAGCATAACGAGCATAGCTCATGGCCAATTTTAAAGAAAAAGAAAAAGAAGAAAATAATACTTAAAATTTTTCTGTTTTTTGAATCCAATTTGATACGGTTGCTGCGTCTACTTCGTCATAACCGTCGACTTTTTTCAAGAGATTCAATAAGTCGGTTACGCCTCGATCGTCTGCAGTTTGCGATTTGAAAGTGACGTCAGTGCCCACGGAAATATCGAGATTATCGATAATAAGAGAGTCCTCATCTGTTTGTTTCGACACATCTTTAATTTCTTTGGGCCATAAGTTTTCCCAGCATTTCTGGATCGTCGTGAGTCTGACTTTTTTCCATGCGTCAGCAATCCAGAAAATTACTTTGTGCACGTCAATTTTCCTCAAAAACTCGATCAGCGTCACGCTTTTATTTTGAGTCTTAAAGATTGAATTTACGAGGTTGATCTCGTAGTTTAATTTGACAGTTCGAATGATGCTTTGATCCATAGGCTGGATGAGAAAGGTGATATTCGGCAACAATTATGGATGAGAAGTACTGCTGTCTTTGGCTAGTTCTTAGAATTGAGAAAAATTTCAACGTTTGGAACAAAAACATCTTTGAACCATTCTTCGAAAATCTTTTTATTCATCCACGCGTTTATTCGACTGCGGTACCATACAGGCAATTCAATCTTGTTCAAATTTGTGATACAGCGTGGATTTTTTGATTGTCCGATCAAGATTAGAGGCAAGATGAAAGAGCCATCGGCATTACAACACGTGGCTATAGGAACCCGTTCCAACTGTTTTTTCCCACCTGAAGCTTGTGACTGATCGGCTGCAACAAATGTCCTCTTCGAGGTACTTTTATGCATCAGCCCACTCTCGTCCACATTGAAAATTTGGGACCTTTCAAGTTTCTTTGCAGCCACCATTTTGGTAAATTCTACTCTAAACAGATTAGCTGCTTCCTCATCGGCTGATAGTTTCTCCCCTTTCAAATCCATAAGGCAAATATCATCATATATTGGACAATTTTATTTAACAATTTAGTATAGTTTTTTATCATTGATACAAAAAATAATTCTATTTTTGTTTATAGGGAAAACCGAAGCAAAGAGAGTAAAAGGAAATTCAGAATCAAGTAAAAAGCTAAATTGAGTAAAGAGTAGAATTGATCAATGCAAATTCAATAAAAAAAAACCCGAAACACGATCCTCATAAGATAAAACAGATAAAGCTGAAGAAAGCCAGGTTTCTAATCTAAATGAAAGAGTCGCATTTTTTTCGCAATATCGAGTAAAACACAAAGATATTTCTTAATTACGAGTAAAAAGAAGAAGATAAAGTGAAAAAGTTTTTTGCTAACACAATATTTCATTAGGTGCTCCTATATTTGTTCTCCCCTTCATTTCAGATTAATGATTTTACTCACCTGTGATCTTTAAATTTTTAATGTGGGTTCATCTCGTCCATTTCTCTATCCACCCGTGGCTTGCTTTGAAATTTTCTGATCCGCCGATTCGAGAGTTTATCACGAGTGCAAAACATATCGATTGTTTGACCACAGCCAGCTCTTTGTTTAAATTATCACTTTGTGGCGCAGATTCTGTAATATTTTGTTCGACTTGTGTAGTAAGTCTGATCTCTTACGCTCCATTACAGTTACGGTTACTTTATGACAGTTAATAGTAATTCAGATACAGTAGTACACAATAATATTCAAAAGTATATTAACGTGAACCAAAAAGTCACTAAATGAATGTCCACGCGCAGTCGAAAACGTTTTTGCATGGGCGATGTAAATAATAAATAAACAAAAGCGAGTGTTTCT
The DNA here is from genome assembly GCA_958496275.1 of Zele albiditarsus. NCBI lineage: Eukaryota > Metazoa > Arthropoda > Insecta > Hymenoptera > Braconidae > Zele > Zele albiditarsus. The sequence continues at coordinate 6,035,018 of OY292411.1, forward strand.
AGTTGAGAGGATCGCATACGGAAAAGAGTGAGATGGACAGACAGAGGTAGTGGTTTCTGGAGCTTTTGGTGGGGGTATGCGACACAAGAAAAACTCTTCCCCTTGGGAGCTTTTGGTTTCTTATTTGGAGGTCGGACTGTAATAATATACAATTCTATATGATTATGTAGGTTCATATCGAGCCATTTTGACATATAATTTTATATAAATATATTGTATATAGTTCTATAGAATCGTATTAGGTCATTTTTGTTCCGGTATATCTACATAAATAATGTGAGGTTATACGGTTTTTTTATTTTGTTTTAGTTTTGTCGAAGTTTTGCTGTGGTGAATATACGTATCCCTCTATCGAGAAAACTTTGGTATTCGTATTGTAGGAATACCAGTTCTCCTATGAGGCCAAGAACTATTTCGGAACGAACAATATGATTTTCTAATGTATCATTAGTGTTTGTGGACTATATGGTAGAACACTACGCATATGCTAATTCGCTGTGTTGCATGGTTCTTTAAATGGTAAATACTATTTGTCATCAGATTGCTATATAGGCCAATTAAGTCATTGCTCGGCATGTATAGTGTGCAACATCGGTACAATAGATGCGGGAAAAATTTGAAGATGGAAAATTTCGGAAGAGGTGGCCAAACTGAACTTTGTGCACCAAAGAACCGGACCACAAATTTTTCAACCAGTTTATTTTAATCGTTGAATTCGCAACAATTAATATGATTGCACGGTTTGCTATTGTAGCTACATTCTATGGGATAATTTTGTTGAAAAGAGTTGATTATTCATACCAAGTGACATTCTTCACACATCCAATAACTTTATTGACAGTCAGTAGATTGATGATGCTCCGAGTTAAAAGTCATTCATAGAGAGCGGCTATCTGTAGGTCCAAGAAGTCGGTGAGCCAAAAAACTCAAGAAATATTATTTTATATTATTTTCCTGTATATGGATTTATATAGAGAAAGATTCGCGAACAAGTTTCGAGTCAAGTCATTTGCTCTGGACAGAGCTATTCAAGAGACCGTTCACAGGATTACCAAATCAGTAAATAGTTACCACTCGCGATAAGTACTTCTATGAACAGTTATCGTCCTTGTAAGACGAATTGATACAAAAAATGAAACGTATAATCATTTAGTCTCGTCTCCGGCGAATTCTAGCAATCGCCTTCGGCTCGCACCAAAAACATTGCGCTTGACGTACAATGATTGGTTTAGCCCACTTGGTGTGCAATGCACTAGCATATGGATTTCCAATGGATCCAACAGTTATATTTCGTCAATGTACATTATGAGAATATATTGCTACTTGCTCAGATTGGGAACCCTGTCGTCCTGATTCGTGGATATTCGGGGAAAACTCCCAGTACAGTTGGATTTCAAATGAAGCAATTAGCTTTGAACGCGAATAATAACGCTACACAGATGCACAGTCATGAAATTATTCCCCACTTTTCCTTCAGCAAATTCGACTTTTCCATCTTTCTAGGCCGAGTCGTACCTTCAATAATGTGACTTGATACAATAAAGTTCTTTTGCAATGGAAATTACGTGTATTTTCCTGAAATAGTATTAAATGAAGACTATAAGCTGTCAAAAAATCGAACCACGCCCGATTACGAAGAAAAATTACAAAATTCATTCATTTTCCCACCTGAGGAACAGGGTTCCGTTTCCTTCCTGAGTGACCCACCCTGTAGAAACGTCCCTTACGCGTAATATTGCATATTTCCGACGAGAGAATCTTGCGGGAACATCTGAGAATCATGAAGGATGAATATTCTTCTTGCCCGTAACTGAGGTGACTTTGGGTATTGTATGTACCACAATTGGAGGAATTGTTGTATTATAGTTGGCCTCGGTTCGCTCGCCCCAATAACTAGGAGAGAAACCGCTATGTTGAGAAAAGCATCATTTTCATACAGTTGGAACGGTGGGGTGGGGGTAAAATTCCTTTTGACTGACATTAACTAGCATATCATTTTTCAATTACATTCTATATCACGTTATAGCATCATAAGCTTCATAAGGCGAGCATGAAAGAAATTGGAAACAAAACCAGTTTTGGCATAATCTTGAACTAACATATTCTTTATGTAATATTCAAAGGGGCAAACATGATAAGCTAGATTGGTGGAAAGGATGTCTCCAGGCGAAACTATCTGATCATATCGAGCATCTGGCCGTGGAAGCCCCACATCCTCTACCGCCATATTTCAATTCGTGAGTCAAATTTCAATACGTTGTGTCACAGTTTGTTATGACATGTATCATATAGAACAGACTGTAAATTAAAGTGTATCATTTCAACAGACATATATGTGTTATTCCCTATCATAAAGTATTGCTGTAATTTCTTACACACTTGGAGATGTGTTGATTCTCCATACATAACTTTAATCCTGTAGTAATTTTTAACATCCTTCGATTTACAATCTAAAGACTCCTTTCTTACCTCAAATATTGTTCGCTTTTTTGAGATATGAATAAAATGAATTCTCAGTTTGGAGACTGTAGTGGCATATCACACGCCACTAAGTGAAATTTCTCTGATGGATGTGTCTTGCGAGATCAAATTTTAACACAGAGTTCGAAGTTATAAGTCACTCATACGAAACAATATTTCCAGATATCTAGACGCAGTGGAGGTGTCCAGGCCCCGAGATATGACTGGAAGTATGATATCAACTACAGAATATGTCGAAGCGTTTCTACCGACGGAAATTTATAGGTAATCAATTAATCAATGATAGAGAAATTGATGTTTTCAATCTTCTCTACTGCAGTTTTTGACTTATTTTCTTCAGAATTCCACAGGGCGAATCAGCACGAACTGAAATTGCTGAGATAGAAACTGTTCTATGATGCTCGAGATCTCGTAACAACAAAAATCGTCCTTTCCAGTTCCTAATGTCATGTTTTCAAAACGAAAAAATAAAACATGTAGAAAGCTCGAAAATATGTTTTCGTACTGACCAATGTTCAACTATACTCAAATTCGACAACAAAATTGGAGGACCACGTTCAGCACTAGTGCGTGTTTCATCTGAAGAAGATACATCTACGATGTGAAAGAGCCCCTTGTTTCCATCGGTTTTACTTTTACATCGAGAAAATTGATTCATTGACATGACGAAGCAGTCAATATGTAATTATACAATCACAATTCGGGCATGAGCAGCATTGGTATAACATGCGCCAATTCCATGCCTGTAGTATTTTTATTAAATTGATAATCCATATGATTATTTGATATCATTCAGTACTGCCGATCAAATTCTACACATCAAATGAAATGCAATGAATAGCATTTTGTTGTGACACAATTCTGCATTGTTCCAGATTGACATCCGAAGACGACGACATGAGAATTGCGAAGAATATGTGATAGTATACGAATACCCAAGTAATATAAATTCCCATTGAAACAAATTTGAGGAGGATATAACGATCAATACAATCGTTGCACAATGCTTGATCAGAAAAATATTTGGATTTTTGTGCAGAAGTATGCAAGAAAAACAATTGAATGAAACCTCGACCTCAGTATCGAACCCCTCTACCGATATAATTTTATATCATTAGAATCTATTTGGGTCATACAACAAATATGAATCGTTCACACATCTTTGAATTCAAAATGGTTTGATGATACTTTGATAATAAAAGAGTTGAATAATGTAACTGGTTATTATCTGGTGATCAAGAACATAATGCAGTTAGTTGGTGCCCAATTTAAATGATATTGAACGTAAATTAATTTCGAAGAATGGCTCAATCTTCGTGACGATAAATTTTTAGAAAAATAAGTATTCTATACATATATCGACGAAATACGGCATGTATCATTACCGTTGATATCGATACGATTGAATATTCTAAAGTATAAATATATAGTTCTAAAATTATAACACGCTCAAGCGCCCATGATTTTTACTGCATATTTTTTATCAAATAGTCACCTAGGGCCATGTTGGTTTTCCAAAGATAATACTTTTTTTCAATTGAACGAGCTGGAATATATATTTTTCATTTTAATATTTGCAAATCTGAGGGAGGCTTCTGCTATGTACACATCGGACATCAAATTATGGGCGGATTTAGAGCAGATTGGAAACACAATTGAATTCGAAACGAAGCAAAAACTATTTCGCACATTGATTCGATTCAGAATAATGTCTAATGTCTTGTGTTCATATTATTTCTATACATTCTGTCAGGAAACCATACTATATAGTTCCACCATATTTTCGGTGTGAACTTGCGAGGTGCTCAAAAAGCGCAAATAGAAAATTGGTGCGTATTTCATTCGAACATTGACTTACATGGACATAAATTGCATAATTTACTCATCATCAATGAAAATTTATCGATAAATCACCAGAAAACACATAAAATTATTAGGAATAATTTTAATATAATATTATGAGAAAATTATTTTTTATCCTTTCATAATGAAAATTGTGTTCCCAAAAAACTCTCATTCCTCATGTTGAAACTTAGAATACGGAAGGCAAATTGATTTCAGTGACCACGAACATCTGAAAAAACATCCTTACTACCAATGAAACTCTGATCGTTTTGTTACTCAAAGAATATGGGCAGTTCTAATTCCGCAGAAGCAAATTGAATCTTCTTTAAAATAGATGCATATATGTGAGTTCGTGGTCGCGATGACCTTGATATCCCACTAAAATTGAACATTTGATGATATTTCGTTATTGAATATCATGATATTCGCAGATAGCTTACAGATAATGTGTGCTGCAAAAAATTTTGAATACATTGTTATTGAAAAAAAGTTGTTATTGTTGTTGCTGTTAAAGATTGGATAGAAATATTGAAATATTGATCAAACGAAATTTTTCTAATCTTCGCAAATCAAACTTTCAAACTGTGTTGATCATTGATTTAGATGACGTTGAGAATATTATCGTATTATTGACACTACTCCAAATTTTGCGTACATCAAATTCAAATATTCATTTTTAGATAGCCCACGAATACTTGGATCTGCTATCCATAAGTTAATTTCAGTGTGCATACATTAGTATAAACACCCAGAGACTTAAACATGAATATTGTAATCAGTAAGCACTCGACGCGGAATGGTGAAGAGCCTGATTAGAATCCCGGTTTGCTACAAGCAATTGTTCTGGTCTGGATCCTTGTAGAATTCGGAGTCCTTTACTGATCCTTCCCTTTTTCTGTCCTATTCCTGAAAAATAATGGAAACGTGGAAAGCTTCAACATAAAATTCCTTCCCCTCTCTATGAACATCGAAGACACTGTTTGCCATACGCTGTATCGCGATGCTCAATGGATACAAGAGAATTTGAATCTCAAATGGAATAGGTTAATATGGCACACAAGCTTAATACACGCTATCTCTGCTGAGTTACTCCTGTAATTTATTCAAGTCTTCATTCTGAAACGTATTGATAAGTTCGAATGTTTCTTCGCGATGTGTATGACTTAATATTAGTATTTGTTCCGAATTCGTAAGTAAATTAACGTTGGAAACTATAAAAAAAGTATAATGGAATCTGCACAACGAATATTCATAACCAGTCTCTAATAATACTTTGCTGTTCGACATTCACCTCATGTTTTAGTCCAAAAAATCCAAACAAGATCATTATTGCGGATACGGTGGATAAATCATGTGGAATTTCTGGAGCCATATCTTGGTATTCCATCAAGCGCCAATAAGTGAAATCAAACATCAATAAGAAGTATTTTTAAAATGTCACACAGTCTAAAAGGTAATAACATTTCTGATGTAATTGCATGTCTGCAGAAATATTTCCAACGTTCAGGCAAACTCAGGTGTGGATCTTTTACCCACCCTAGTACTACTGTGTCGTTGCAGTTGGAAAAATGTGTATTGGGGGGTTATACCTAGTCAAAGAACCGAGAAAAGCGTTTTTTTCAGAAGTTTTTCCAGCGAAACTATTTATCATATGAATTTTTTTTATTTCATATAATTCCACATATTTTTAGATATAATTGATAAATGTTTTGTTTAAAAAAAATACGGTGGCTCTGTAATACGACCGTTTTTTATAGGAGCTTCGCGGTGACGACGATAAGTCGAAGTTAATTTAGTGCATGCACAATCTGGTCCTGGGACGAAGGATTTTACGAAAAAACTTATCGTCTTCAAATGTTATTGGTTTTAACGAAAAAGTGGAAAATTACATTATCGCATTTTACATTCTTAACAATTGAAAAAATGTTCTGGATAAAATCAACATTTCTTGGATGTCCCGGAGTTCATGAAGATCGGTTTAGTAATGCCCGCGATATCTCAGTCACCGCAAAGCGCTTTGAAGAAAAAGGTTCATAGGAAAACATGTGCAGTGCCGCCACTTTTTCTTTTAGATGAACAATTTAACAATTATGTTCGAAAATATATAGAATTCTATGGATTAAAATTAAAATTTATATAATGAAAAGTTTCGCTGCAAAAAAATTCTCAAAAAACCTTTTACTCTCGGCTCCATGACTAGGTATAACGCCTTAAGAAAGTAACGTCCCTCTCACACATGTATTCTGGCATCGGAGACGCGTACCATTATGAATATTCAGTTTCAAAATACCTGGTGCGTCATAATAGTCTGCGTCATGTTCGCTACCTGAATCGGACATAGATTATCTTTCAAAGGAAATATGAAAAAATGGTTAGAAAAAAGAAGTTATATTCGATTGTTGGATGACGATTGAGGTCACCGATTGTTTCCGTCGAGGAAAATTAATCGCAATACTTATATTATAAATTGTGTAATCTAAACATAAAAGTTCCAAAATACTTGTAAATAATGTTATTCAATAATTGTATATTGTTTTCAATAAATGAGTTATTTTATAATTATATATATATATATGCATAACGGATAGTCCGAGAACAATTGTTGGTTCAGACGCATAGTCAGGACATTTCGATACTTTGCGGACAGTCTTCAAAGTTTTCGTAGATCTGTCACATACTTCGAGAACATTTTTCGACTTTTCAAATGCATAGTTTGAGGGCTCGTGTACTTCGGAATCGAGGTCACGAATTGGAGCCACTATGATGTTTTCGGAGTGGGCTACTGTAAGATTGGGCCAGTGTGCACATGAGTTGTCGGAAATTCATGAGGATGATGAAGTTGCATTGGCAATACCGCCATTCACATTTTTAACCATAAGTAAACAAAGATGATAATGATATGAAATTATATACCCAGTTCTCAGAATATGCTTCTCATTGAATCATTTCATATATCCATTTCCACGAAATGTAGTTTGGAGAAATATCGAATCGAAGTTCGGTTCAACGTGATACCATCGCTTCAAAAACATGAAATACATTTTGACGAATCCAGAGTATACATCAAAGCTGGTAAACACATTCATCGAAAGCATAGTTTGAGTCCACATTGAATTAAAACGTGAGCGTGGCCGAACAATCTCACATTTCTGATACATGTCTGGCTCTTTGATGCCAATAAGTCTCAGCTGTCCATTTCATGAAGTAAATTCATTGTATGTATGTTGCATGAATGCAAGTTTACGCAAATTTAACACGTGAGTTACAGTGCGATTGGTTTTTTTCCGAACCGCGGTAGTTCCTTGACCAACATGCTTAATATGTCTTGCCTGTTTACTTCATAAGAATAAACTCATCATATTCATGCATCATAAATGATATAAATTGATTAAGTTCTCTATTTGTCCGAGGAACCCAGAATGCGCGTTCATAAGAATAACTGATTTCATAAAAAACATAGTTTGAGGAAACGTGATAACTGAGGTGGGCGATGCTATTACACAATGAAGTTGTTTTAAAGCAAGTAGCCTTTACACCGACGCTGCTAGCGTGTCAATTCATTTGTTAAGAGGAACTTATCATGGTCATACTACGTGAATCATATGAGATCCATGATTTTTTGGAACGAAGTTCCTTACGTGGCGTTACTCGCTCGGCGGATGAGAGCTAGATCGAAAAACGTGTGAGAATTATCCGACACTTGTGCTATAGTACGTTACATCTATGCCTGTGTATAGGACATACATGGCTCTAGTACTGTAGCAGCGCGCGTCAGTGAGTTGGGAGGGAGAATACGAGAAAGAGAGAGAGCGGCGCGAGGGAGAGAAGTGGGAGGAGCGAAGGAGAAACAGAGCGAGAGAAACATTGAAAGATTCAGTTAGTGGGAGAATACATGCAAAGGACTGTTGCAGTGCGCCGCGCACTCATGATACTCATTTAGGTTCTCTTCACTATTTTCAGTAAACAAAATCAGTGCATTTTTTCTATATATATATATATATATATTAGGGTGGCCGTTATTTGAGCTTTCGCGAAAAAAATTCGATGCAACCCCAAAAACATAATCAAGGTGTATCAATCAAAATCTGTGTAAAGTTTGAAGGCGCTCGGAGAATTGAAACACGCGCCACCGAGCGATTGAAATTTTAAATGTAAAATACATGCATTTATCCCACGCATCAATGATTTTTTTTTTCCAAGTAGCATACTCCATTGCTCTTTGGCATGTGTCTATCCTGCTTTTTATATTGTTGTTGAATTCCCATGTTTGACAACCATATGTTAGGCAAGGCAGAAGGCGAGAATTTGAGACTTTAGTTTTGAGATGGGTAGGTAGATTGGTCTTGAATATTTCTTTTAAACTCCAGTATTTATTCCATGTTAGTTGTATTCAGCGGTTTACTTCGAGGTTGTTGCAATTACGGTTGAACCCTATTTGTTTTCCAAGGTATGTATATACTTCTGTACATTTCAGGGGTTCGGCTTCAACCGATATTGGCATCCTGGTGTTGTTAGTGTTAGTCATGATCATAATTTTTGAGAGGTTCATCTAAGCCTACTTTCTTGCTAGCCTCGTTTAATGATTCTGTCATAGTTTGTAGTTGAGAACTAGTTTCCGAAATTAACACTATGTCATCTACGAATTGCAGGTGGCTTAGGTAGTCGTTATTAATCTGTATGCCGTATCTCCTCCAGTCTAGTGTGATGATTATAGATTATAGTGTAGCTATGAGTAACTCAGGGGATAGGGGGTCGCCTTGTTTTAATCCTCTTTTCACGGGAAACCAGGGACCAGCTGTCTCTAGTTTTATTCTATTTTTACTATTCTTGTAGATATTTTTGATTACTTATATGTGTTGCTCTTTTACTTTTTGTCGCCTTAGAGTTTCCCATATGCTGTCATGTGAAACGGTGTCGAAGGCCTTCTGGTAATCAATGAATGCAAGATAGAGTGCTCTCTGCGTTTTTTGGTATTTCTCTATGAAAAGCTCTAGCGTATGAATGTGATCAATAGCAGAGAATTTTTTATATATCCCGCTTGTTCTACAGGTTGTCTTATTTCTATTGTAGTGCTTATTCTCTCGTTAACAATTGAGGAGAAAAAGTTGTCAATGCATGGTAGCAGGCTTATTGCTCTGTAATTTCCACCGTTGTTTGGATTTCCTTTTTTATACATTAGAATGGTGTTGGATTCTAACCATTGAGTGGGTGTCTCTTCAGTTTCCAGATTGTGGTTAAACAGTTTTGTGAAAGGTAAGGCTAGCATAGGTGTAGCTAATTTTAGAGTTTCGTTTGTAATGTTATCAGAACCTGGGCATTTGTCTAATTTTAGTTTATTCATTGCTCTTATGACATTCGTTCACCTCTTTTGAGTTACACTACTGCTTTCAATTGCGTTTGTAGTACTTTGACTTGAGTTACTGATGTTGTGTTCTCTGGCACTGTATAGGTTTTTGTAGTATTCGGTTGCTATATTAATAACCTCACTCCGGTTGTGTGATGTTCTACCATCTTTTTTCAGTCCATCAATCCATGTTTTGTTCGGCCTTAATTCTTTGAAAGCTTTGTTTGTATTTCCTGCCCTGTTGAGGTGTTTTTTCATAATTTTATATCTGTGATTTGTGTAGTCTTTCTTCATGTATTTACTTGTGAGCTTACAGAGTGCCGAGATATGATGTTTTGTGGCTCGATTTTCGTTTTTGCTTTTCTAAAGCTCCCGTCTCTTTTTTAGTAGATGTAAAGTGCATACTGATAGTATTTCATGAGTTTTGATGGGTTTTGGTATTGTGTCTTCGGCAGCCTGAAGGCCTGTGTTAATAGCTTTTATAATATTATCATAATATCTCTGCACAGTGGTGTTCTCTGGTAAATCAAATAAGCTTTGTGATTCGTCAGATTTCAGGCATTCCTTACATTTTTGTATCTCTTCGTCATTTTTCAAAGGAAAGTTTGGCTTGTTATGATATTTAGCTGCACTCTTCTTTTTTTGTGTTAGTATTATTGTTGCTCACATTGGTCTGTGATTTAGGGATCTATATTTAGTACTTCTATGTTTTGGAACATGTATGGATGGTTAGATAGCGCAAAATCAATTTCAATTTCATATTTTCCATCAGAGGATCTCCAAGTCCATTTATTTTTAGATTTTTTCTCGAAAAATGTGATAAGTATTACAAGTTTGTTTTCAATTGCAAAATCAATCGTTTTTTGGCCTCTTCCGTTCCTTTCACCATATCCGTTAAGTTTCATGACCAGGTTTTCTTCCTGTTTCGGTATACCTATTTTGGCGTTGTAGACTCCTACCATTATGTAATCTTTATGAGCAGCTTTTATTTCTATGCGGACTGTTGTATAGCAGGCATGACAAAATTACGCTCTTTGTGCTCTCAGTGCGCGCCCAGGGAGTACGATGTGCCCGCTGCCATAAAGTTGACCGTATATTCGGCTTTGCCCAGGTATACGGCCAACGGTACTACACACCCAATACACATGCTATCCAACAAGTCGACGTTACTCACAAATCTGCCCACAAGTTAAATATAACTTCAACGCAGTGTAATCTATCGGACTACACAGCCGTGGTGTCAGAACTTTTGCGTGCCTATTAAACGATCAGCATTCGTTTCCCATAAAGATGTTTTTTTTTTCCATGAATAGTATAATGTGCAATATTTCATATTTTCGTATACATGAAGTAGTTACTCATTAACTAGTTCTGGCTCAATCCAGTCAGTAACTCACCAGGATCCCTACTTTATCGACCGCTAGAGGTTCTGGTCCACCCTAAATTTACCAACAGATAGGTCTATACGTTACCACATTTTACCGACAGATAGGGGGAGCGATATCAAACAATCGTCAATATCGACTGATGGAGAATTTTTGTTATCGTATAATAGTACGAATGATTTTACAGATTTTGCATCTATCATATTTCAGTTCGTACTACCATTATGTGAATTTCATTTGTTTTTGTTTATTATGTATACGCCCATCACAACACACATCCCCCTCCAAAAATTCTGATCCAATAGCATTGCGAGGATTTTACTCCCCACTTCAATATATCATCCAATGAGATTGAACTACGCCGCGAATTCACTAATAAAATGACTAAAGAGAGGGGATAGCTTTATAAATGCCTGAATTTCGCATGCAACCGATTCAATCTTTGTGTGAACGTGTTTGAAGCAGTTTAAGAAAATAAGACATGGAAATCATTTTTGATGTGCAAGGCTTCAAGAGACAAGCGAATAACTTCATTTTGAAAGAATTAGCACCAATTCCCGTTCAGAGTGATGTTGAAGGTGATTTTGGTGAACTCACACGTATGCTCTGCAAACCACCATGTACATGGGCGAATTTAATGAAACAGTACAGAGCAGTGAATTCATGGATGACATGCAATTATCATGGAATACTATGGGATGATGAAAAAATTCCATATGAAAAACTTGATGCGATTCTAGAACTTCCATCGAAGGATATTGCTTACATTTATATCAAAGGAGCTGGGAAGAAACAATGATTATCAAATATTATTGGAAATAATCGAAACACGATAATTCATCTTAAGAACTTCGACTGTCCATCAATTAAATATAATAAAGTTAAGTAGTTAGGTAAGGCCGGTTCTAACTCAGTACTGTTTTACCGGCCAATCAGGATGGTAAATGGTTCTGATTAAATCTACTTTATCGGCGGTTGGAGATGATCTCTTTTATTGGACTATAGTATGGTGATTTGCCGGCCGTTGAGGGGTAGATTGTTGAATTATGGTATGATTGTTTGGTGATGGTTTGAAGTTTTTTTATCGAAGTATGATGGTTTTTTATCGACGGTTAGGGGTTAGCTTCATTATTCCTAATTGCACTATAGTATCTCAATTTTTTCACTCTAGTTTATGTGAATGTTTTTCTTCTAACATCACATATTGCCCAATGTGATTCCACCCATCTTTCTCCCCTATGACGTCATTCTCATTATGATGGTAGAACTATTAAAACAATTTATAATGGATAGAGGGGGAGAAGGTTGAAATAAATATTACAATTTTGAAAATATAAGTTTAAAAACTATTTATTCTTTTTTTTCATATATTGATTATATTTTATACATAGTGCAGGTCCAATGATTTCATTCATTTACTTAATTTTACGTTGAAATCGTTCACGATCGCGAGCTGCTTCTTCCCATGGTCCACGACGAGCATTTCTGTATGCATAATCCCATGCATACATTACATGGATATGTGGTATAAAATTGAATTGAATGGGCATTTTTTCTAATCACACCAATTTTCGTACAGTACCACTTATGGGGTTGTATTCAACTATGCGATCATGTAATATTAAACAATAAGCAGAAGTGTGTGCGGGGAACTGGTTGGTAGACTCGAATTCAATTCTCACATCCACTGGCCCCGATTTTAAATTTTCATTCTGCTTAGAACAATCAATAACCACGAGTGGAGCTCGTGTTGCAAATTTACTTCTCGTCAAACAAGGATCAGCATCTTTACCATAATATGAAGGTTGGAAATTGGTGTACATATCATACAATATGGCGTATTGATTATGGGTGAAGTTGATATTCAAATTACCGTATGGGTAAGATTGTGAATTGAGGAAAACTTTGACATCTCTCACATTGCAGTGATCGAAATGACTACTATTTTTGGTTCAAACATTGTTTCGATTATTTTGAAATCCTAATATGATGTATCGTGGTTTTACCAGCTGTGTAGTAGTCTTGACATCCCAAACATTCTTCGATGACGTTGGAAGCAATGGGTACTCGTACAATTCCCAAGCACGGAAACTCATGGAAATAGTCGGATCCTTTGCAATATAGTTGAGTAGTTGAATTTTCTGATCAGAGACTCTGATATATGGTATTAACCACTCAACTATATTGCAAAGGATCCGACTATTTCCATCAGTTTCCGTGCTTGGGAATTGTACGAGTACCCATTGCTTCCAACGTCATCGAAGAATGTTTGGGTTGTCAAGACTACTACACAACTGGAAAAACCACGATACATCATATTAGGATTTCAAAATAATCGAAACAATGTTAGAGCCAAAAATAGTAGTCATTTCGATCACTGCAATGTGAGAGATGTCAAAGTTTTCCTCAATTCACAATCTCACCCATACGGTAATTTGAATATCAACTTTACCCATAATCAATACGCCATATTGTATGATATGTACACCAATTTCCAACCTTCATACTATTGTAAAGATGCTGATCCTTGTTTGACGAGAAGTAAATTTGCAACACGAGCTCCACTCGTGGTTATTGATTGTTCTAAGCAGAATGGAAATTTGAAATCGGGGCCAGTGGATGTGAGAATTGAATTCGAGTCTACCAATCAGTTCCCCGCACACACTTCTGCTTATTGTTTAATATTACATGATCGCATAATTGAATACAACCCCATAAGTGGCACTATACGAAAATTGGTGTGATTAGAAAAAATGCCCATTCAATTCAATTTTATACCACATATCCATGTAATGTATGCATGGGATTATGCATACAGAAATGCTCGTCGTGGACCATGGGAAGAAGCAGCTCGCGATTGTGAACGATTTCAACGTAAGATTAAGCAAATGAATGAAATCATTGGACCTACACTATGTATAAAATATAATCAATATATGGAAAAAAAGAATAAATAGTTTTTAAACTTATATTTTCAAAATTGTAATATTTATTTCAACCTTCTCCCCCTCTATCCATTATAAATTGTTTCAATAGTTCTGCCATCATAATGAGAATGACGTCATAGGGGAGAAAGATGGGTGGAATCGCATTGGGCAATATGTGATGTTAGAAGAAAAACATTCGCATAAACTAGAGTGAAAAAATTGATATACTATAGTGCAATTAGGAATAATGAAGCTAACCCCTAACCGTCGATAAAAAACCATCATACTTCGATAAAAAAAACTTCAAACCATCACCAAACAATCATACCATAATTCAACAATCTACCCCCCAACGGCCGGCAAATCACCATACTATAGTCCAAGAAAACAGATCATCTCCAACCGCCGATAAAGTAGATTTGATCAGAACCATTTACCATTATGATTGGCCGGTAAAACAGTACTGAGTTAGAACCGGCCTTACCTAACTACTAAGTTATGAACTGTAATTATCATGGATATCGAAGAAGTGGACCTATTTATCATTGTGCTTATGCGAATGTACAATTTCTGAAATAATAGTTCATTACAAGAGAAATTCAACATCCATCAGTTGGCCGTTCAATTGAAATATTCTATCAACTTGACGAATACATAGAAGACATGAAAGTTGAAGATATTGCGTACATTCCAAAGGAATTTCTATCGAAATACACATCAAATAAAATTCATAAGATTTGTAAAAATTTACCAATGAAATTGAAACAAGATGAGGATATTATTGCATATCGACGATATCATAAATATTATGAGGCAATTGCTTCTGATTATGATGATTTTTTCAATGACATTCCATATATTAAAGATTGTTTATGGTGTGAAATAGGAAGTTATGATTGTTAATGATTGATGAATAAATGAATTTCTCTGTAATTAAAATTTTCATTATTGATCTTTTAACCCATCCATCATTCCATATTCATTACAGGTTCATATATATTTAAGCAGGAAGTTTCAATTATGTTTGTATGGTTAAACCATACATTCAACATACACACACACTGACGCACACACACACCACTTATTCGAATGAATAGACAGGTGTATTGCATGTGTTCGATCTATATTGTCACAAATTTTCCCTCCCCGAAATATTTGAAATTTTGCATGCAATCATTCGACTGGAAAGTCGACAGCAGCGCCACCTATCATTCAAAACTTTCCAACTATTCTCAAATGTTTCAGAATCTCACATTTTCACAATTCTTATTAAAAAAAAAAAGGAAAATTCAATTCTTTTCTTAAATATTCAATGATATTAAGATGATTCTAATTGATTGTACATAAGGCATGCTGAAAACACATTTGAATATTTCAATTCACATGTTTATACTTATTACATGAAAACGATACATGTTTTCCACATACAATCATATGATTGAAAAGTTGATGACAGCACCGCCAAGCTGTCGGTATACAACTATTATCCACATGTTTGAAAGTTTCAGATTTCCCGGTTTTCATCAACACATTTCATATTTTCGAATGTGAAATGATATGAAGATGATTTTTAATATTAATGTAACTAGAAGAATGAAAGATACATTTTCGATGTTTCCTCATTTACATAGAATGTTCTAATTATCTGAAAAAAAACATACATATTTGTACGCGCATAAGTGCGCGCATGTGCTACACACTTTGGGCCTCACAATTAGTAGGGGAAACGATGGAAAAAACCTTTGAAGAAGAGGTGAAAAAAACAAAAAAAAAACAAAAAAAAAAACAATGTGTTATTGCCTAGTCTTTGTGTTTGCGAATACGAACACATAGAAAACTCTATGGAGGGGGACAAGTGCGTCTCAAGACGTGTACAAAGAATATTTTTCAACAGTGTCATCGAAGAACCTCGCGTGTCATACACATAACGCAAAAAGTAAAATTTATTACAAAATCAACCAATAATATCATGAAAAAATAGTAAATAACAACGAAAAAATAATATCAGAGAAAGTATAATAACAAAAATTGTAACAAATAATAAAAAAAGACAATAGCAATACCAATAGCATCAACTCAAAAAGAAATAAGAATGAATACGTAAGTTTTTTCTACAAATACATTTGTCTAAACATGCTAATTCAATTCTTTTTATTCATTAATTCATCTTCTTTTCCATGCATGATTTTCATCTCATACAAAAATTCTGTATTCATACATTACTTTTATATCATACAATTATATTTATATATATATAGATTGTTCTACAATCTGTTTAAACTTTCTATTGTTTTCTGTCTCAGAATAATTGAATTTGGTGCTTGTGTTCGGTTCAATATTCATGCACCAAAGGAATGGTATATCTGCCAAGTCGGTCATGCCTGGTTACGTCTGGGTATTCACGATGAACTGGAGGGTTATTTGGATCAGTGAGGGACATGAAGGACATCATCACAGATAAATAATGTTGCTGCTCGTTTAGTTATTTGCAGCTTGTCGAAAATTGGGTGATTCAAAAGGATCAAAATTGGGGGGGGGGGGGGGGGGGCACGCCCTGAAGACGTAGACTATCTCCCATCATTGACGAATACGAGGTTTGAAATAGAATGGGGGCAGCATCCACCCATTCAAAATGAACAAGGCGTTTATATTAATCCAGCGGATCTTCAAATAAATATAGTAATGATGATGATGAATCAGTTGTCCAAATGAAGAGGAAGAAGAAATCAAGGAAGAATAAAGAGCGGGTATCAGCATACAAGCATTTTAGTGAAGCTAATCTGAACATTGAAGGATTATCATTTCCAATAGCATAACGTGAAGTACCTAAATTCAAACAAATGAATTATTTATCGAAAAATGTATATTGGAATCGAGGATGAGGGAGAACAGAATTTCATCGTTCCATATTATGTATATAATAATGATAACAGTGATAAAGCAACTTTTCATTTCGTGATGGTTGATGCTAATTTTCATATGGATGTTGTTGATGATGATTATGATAAGTCTAAAAATATATATCATTTTGCGTCAATTCGCAACCTTTCAAGATTAGTTCGAACTCAAATATCATTGAATAATGGAAAGCGACATATTTGCGACAGATGTTCATACGATGATGAACTATCACAATTCCAATTGAAACGTGGTAAGGATTGTATTCAATGGTTTATCAAAGAATTATACTCAATGGCTCGACGTATTCATGAAATTTATGAAGAAATAATACCAATGCAGCCTTTGTCTGATAAACAAAAACATGAGTTCGCCACCGCAACTCTTTGCCATGTATGTGAAAAAACATTAAATCAATTCGATGTAAAACATCGTGATCATCGCCATCTTACTGGTAAATATCGTGGTGCTGCGCACGAAAAATGTAATATGAAATATGGAAAAGCATACCATTTACCAATCATTTTTCATAATTTATCAGGTTATGATTTACATCTTATAATCAAACACCTAGCGAATGATATTCCAGGTTCAATAAAACTTTTGCCAATAAACAAAGGAAAATATATATTTTCCAGCAAGAGAATTGATCGAGAAAAAATGTTCCTACGATTTATTGATTTAGTTAAATTCATGGCTAGTAGCATTGATAAATTATCATCAAATCTGAATTATAATGATAAAATGATCACGCGCGAGTTCTATCACAACGATGAACAATTCAATTTTGTTACGGAAAAAGGTATTTTTCCATATGAGCATATTGACAATTGGATGAAGCTTAATGAGGATCAATTACCTGAGAAAGATAAATTCTATTCAAAGCAAAATGATTGTAAGATTTCCGAGGGAAACTATGAACATGCCCAAGTGATTTGGGATAAATTTAACATAAGAACACTAGGAGAATATTCAGATCTATATCTAAGGACAGATGTCTTACTATTAGCTGATATATCTGAAAATTTTCGACGTAGCTGCTCTTCAACATATAATCTTGACCCATTGCACTATCATGCAGCACTCGGATTCGCTTTTGATGCAATGCTAAAAAATACCAAAGTTGAACTGGAGCTTTTGACTGATCCGGGAATGTTATTATTTGTAGAAAAGGGTATAAGAGGTGGTGTGGCACAATGCTCAAATCGTTACGCAATAGCGAACAATAAATACCTGGGTGATAACTATGATCCAACGAAAGTGCAATCTTATTTGATGTATTTTGATGTGAATAATTTATATGGTGCTGCCATGAATGAATACCTACCATACGGTGCATTCAAATGGGTTAATAAATCAATGGAAGATGAAGGAATACTTGATATCCCGAATGATTCACCAACAGGCTGTATATTCGAGGTTGATTTAATATATCCCAGAGAATTCCATAACTCACATCGTAACTTACCATTATGTCCACAAAATAGAAAATTAGTATGAACAGTCTTACCCACGATAAATATATCATTCATTATAGGAATCTGGAACAATGTCTGAGCTTGGGTATGAAAATTATCACGATTCATAAAATACTTGAATTTCAGCAATCTTCATGGTTGAAGAAGTATATTGATCTGAATACAGACTTGTGCAAAACATCTAAGAATGAATTTGAAAAAATTTTTTTCAACTTAATCAATAATGCTGTATTCGGGAAAACTATGGAGAATGTTCGTAAGCATAAGAATGTTAAGATCATAACTCATTAGGATGGTACTCATGCCGCACAGGCATATACAGCTAAATGACATTTTCATAGTCAAATTTTATTTGAAAAGAATATGGTTATCATTGAACTGAAACGGGTTCAAGTTAAGTTTGATAAACCAATATATTTAGGTTTTACAACTCTCGATATCTCAAAGACATTTTTATATGATTTCCATTATAATTATATGAAGAATGCAGTTCCCGATTATAAATTGAAACTATTGTCCACAGATACTGTTAGTCTTATATATCATATAGTTGATACTGACATATATGATATCATGAAACGTGATATACATAAATTCGACATGAGTGATTCTCCTGTTAATAATGTTTATAATATACCATAGAAAAATAAAAAAGTGTTGGGACTCATGAAAGACGAAAACAATGGTAAAATAATGACTGAATTTGTTGGACTACGCGGTAAGTTATACGCTCCCAAAGTATCAAATGATAAAAAGGATGATGATCATCAAAAGAAAGAGAAGGGTATAAAGAAAGCAGCAATTCGAAAGGTCACATTTGATGATTTCAAACAATGTTTTTTCGGTGATGAATGTGTAATGGAGATTGTATAGATAGTATATAAGGAAACAAATTTATTTCTTTTGTTTGATAAATAATAATAACATACAACATGAATACTGTAACGTGCTGGCAATATACGTTACAATATCCACGAGCAAACCGGAGGCTCAGCCCAATTGAAGGGCATTATTACCCCTTCTTATTTAGGTCGAAACCAAATTAGCCACTTCTGTCGCAAAACATTATTAATTAAGAGTGAACGTGTGTATGAGAGAATGGAGAAATGAATGCTTAGGGGCCACCAGAAAGTGCTGATGGCCTACCTGGTGAACCCTGAGAATACCGAAGTCACAATCGCCAAATTAATATCCTCCACGCAATGAAACAACCATGAGTATCGACGCTTCCAGAGACAACGTACAATGAATCCAAGCAAATAATGTGGCCTGAGGAAAAACCACAACGAATTAAATTAAATACGGCGTGAGAATGCCGAATACTTGTTGCGTTGATAACGAACCATCGACGCCACATAATTAATTAACAGTACTAAATACGGAATGAAAAATTAACAATGCTACCGAATTGAGTTGCGACCATGGGCGACGTAACCTCAACTGTCACCCATGGGTCAGCGCGGTAATTGATCGCTCGGTAACTGCCCCCGGGCGCCGAGTGAATTATATACACGGAAGCGGTCGATAATATAATCGATACAGATTGATAACACTGCTGGCGCCAGGCGAAAATTGACCCTGAAGAATATTGAGACAACATAGGCGAGGGGTAACAGCAAAAGGGTCGAAGGAAGGAAACGGCCATCTGGATGCACTTCGTCAGTGGCTGTTGTGAGGAACGGTCGCATGTGGGCATATTTGTGAATAGGATAAAAGATAATTAAACTAACCGTGAACTTAACGAGAGAATTGGAACGAACTTGGCTGTTATTACTTTGATAGTGAATCGTATTACGTTAAATCTTTAGTTAGTCGGAAGTTCAGTGGCGAATATTGGCATTGTGTGTGTAAAAGTGCCATATCGCAGCCGTTGTAAGTAATTTATCGTGTTCTCTTGTGCATGCGGACCGCGTGGTCACACACTGTACACGGAGAGAAAATCGAAGTAAAGATTACTATGGTTGCATAGCATCGGTGGACAACATTCACATTATGACAGAAATTGCTATAGTCATATTAAAATGTACTATAGTCTCAACCAATATTTGCGATGTCCCATAGTAATTTTTAAAAGTGACATTAGTATAATTTGCTGTCAAATTTTTACTATGGTAACAAAGTAAAAATTACGTATGGTACAGATCATATTTTACTATTATCCAATAGATTCGTTAATATTTGTTTTTATAGTAACAAAATGAAAATGACTCATAATGTAAATTATATTTTTTCATAAAAGATACGAAAATTAATTTACAGTCTATCTATTGACAATCACGCGTTTCGCGTTGTGCGCAATCGCTATAGCCTTTAAACATATCTGTTACTTGTTTATGGCGCGCTATTCTTCTGTTTAGCTTCCCGTTGCGTAGCGTCAGAGCGGCGTTGTGTTCATAGCGCGAAAACCGAAGAGTCTGTGAAAACAAAACATCCAAGCCGTGTGTCAACTGAATTTCAACGGTAAGTTATTAAAATTATTTATGCATAAAAAACTAACTCGGATTGAGCGCTTTACAAATAAAAATGCATCTGCATGTTGGTTGCGTGACGTGTATGTGAATTGTGCGGTGATATAACATGATGAATGAAAAGTGTTTTAATTTTTCTTTGTTTTTGAGGTCAACGTTTATCGTTTGAACGCATAATATTCTATTGGGCATTGATGTCGATTTATGCGTATAATTAACCATTAAGTTAGTGCAAACAAATGTGTGTCAACGCGCACGTGTATGAAAATACGCGTGCGCGTATTCATGTGTGTATATTTGCAAATAAAAATCACTATAATGACAATTAATGTTTACGATAGTCTGTAGCATTATATACTTAGTACCATAGTAAAATTGAGACAAGATGTCAGTAAGTTCTCAGATGGCGCTGTAGTAAAGTTCCTCTAATTTTTTACTTAAGACCATAGTAAAAAGTGAGATAGTTCGAGGTTAGTCCGCCGTTACTATAGACCATAGTAAAAATTCATGTGGCTGGCGAAGGAAAAATTACTACTTTTTTCTCTCCGTGTAGAGGCGTTAGTCAAGTTGCATAAAATCTGCGTTTATAATTAACTTTTATACCGAAAGCAGAGCAGCAGCAACAATGGTCATATAATTTTGTAATTCATTGTTCAATCGAGGCAGTGTATACCCGATCCTTACCCACATTAAAGGCATAACAAGCCTCGCTGCTTTTCCGAATTTTCCCCATTGTAATTTTTGCCGTGTTATAAGTGTACGCGTACCGAAGTACGCATCCCAATACTGCGAGCGCGGGAGAGACACTACTGTTTTGGTCTCGCCCTACTGTCCCCCCGCGTATCACGACTGTTATTGCCGAATTCCATTGTAGAAAGTATTTATTTCTACTTACTCGCTATATATTGTAGACGCTGTCAACGCATAGCTAAGAGTGTTTTTTCATAAATACTCTATTGAATTATCCGTGGAGAACTATCCTATTTCAATTAAGCTATACCAAATATCTATTCACTGTAGGTATTGATCCTAATTTATTCGTAACTATTATCATTTGGATTGAAGTACACTGGAAGAACGAAATCCGTTATCAGATAAGTGCTTTGTTGACGCCTTCCGCGCGCAATAACGAATACAATTGAATATCGCGGGTTAATTTGTATTGTTTCATTTATTCCAATCACATAAGAGAGAATCAATAGTACAAGATTCCACGAGTATTAGCCATTTATTTTATTCCCTCCGTGTTCCCCACCTCCCTGTTTTCCTCATTTCAGGTTCAAACAAATAAGGTGGCATCCCGAGTGTAGAGAGGAGATACCAAACAGCTGACTGCTGCTACAGATAAAGCGCTCGTCACAATACACATAAATGTTTCGTTTTTTTTCATTATTCTTCTTTATTTATCCAACTATTATGAGTGTTATCAAAGCCCAACCATTTCACATAATATTTATTTCCACATTTACACAGTACTTTTTCAACAAGATATACATCAGCATATTTAACTTTGCTGAGTTCTTCTTCATATAAACATCCATCAATCCGCTGATTTTGGTAGTCTATGATTTTATATATTGGAGATATAAAGTTCATTACTTCATCGATGGTAAAAATTTCTGTTGTCCAGTTTGGCGTATATCGTTTCTCGAATACATGTTTATCATTTCTCACTCGAACTTTATCACCGATTTTAAATTTTCGTTTTTGCTTTCCACTATTTCATGATGCTTGTACACAGTTCGAAGCAATATTTTTTCATTCTCTGCTGTAACATCATTCGGCTTCATTTTAATAGTTCGATGTTTTGAGATGTTGTATTCTACCATCAAATCGGGTAATATATCAGTCCACTTATATGTTCCACGGAGACTAAATTTTTTTCACATTTTACTCTTCAACGTACGATTGACGGGTTCACATATTGAAGCTTTTAAATTGCTAAATGTTGGATACAGTTCGATATTATACTGTTTTATCAAAGACTTGAATTCTTTATTGGAAAATTCTTTTCCCTGATCAACATGTAATTTTTTCGATGTTCGTCCAGTTTCCAAGATACTTTTCATTGTTTTCCTGACATCTTTACCGTTTTTTGTTCTTATAGGTACAGTCCAGGCAAATTTTAGGAAGACATCTATTACAGTCAACAAGTACTTATTGCCATTGTTTTTGGTTGCATAGGCTAACATGTCGAAAAGATCAGCTTGCCAAGTTTCATTCAATCCTCTCATCTCAACATGACGTCGTGCATAGTTGACACGATCAGATCTATGTAACTCATTAACCAATGATGTTTTTATGTCCATGTCTACGAATTGTTTTGTCCTTTGACTTCCTGTTGAGCTGTTAGATTTGAAATGGCCTCCGAGTGTTTGATCAATCCTTTTTGAATGAATTCACGCGTATTCATCTCGTGCCGTAATGATAATAGATCTCGACGAATCTTTTCCACTTCTGAATTTATAATAGTCATCATTATACCAAAAGGTGATTAGGTTTCCGGCACTAGAACTGTCAACATCGTAGCGTATAACCTCCGGTACAAATCAAGTAAACAAAAATAGTTGCAACAATTTCTGAACATTAACTTCGTCTCAAAATAAAAGCAGATACGGTGTGAAGCGATATTAAATAATCAGTGTGCGACCAACGAAGTTTACCGAATAATTAGAAGCTCAATATCACTATTGATTCGAGGTTAGAAAACAATTCAGACATTTGGACATAACAACGTCATCGTCAGTCAACAAAACTGACATCGCAGCCAGTGTTAACAATGAGGTGAATATTTTCACCTAATAGTAAGTTCCGTTACACACAAACAAAATTCCATAATATAATGGAAGGTCAATTTCAACTACTGTTTGACAAAATGAAGATCGAGATACAAAATCAAACTGCTGAATTGAAGAATTCTACCACGGAAAATATTATGGACAGGATGGAAGAGGAATTAATTCCTATAATGGAGGAAAACAAAGTAGAAAAATGACAAAAATAAATAGAATACCTAAAAAGAGGAGAGAGAAACAATAACATTATAGTATTTGGCTTGGAAGGAGATAAAGAAAACAATACTTCTGAACTACTAAAAGAACTGAAGGAAAATATCACATCTGACTTGAATATTGATATAGAAGATTACGGAGTCAACAAAATACATCGTATAAGAAGTAAACATAAAGAAAGCAACAAGCCGAGACCAGTATTATGTTCGTTTGTAAATAATTGGAAAATAAACGAAATTATTAAAAACAAAAAGAACCTTACGAAAATCTATGTCACTGAGGATTATTCGAAGGAAGTACTGGAAAAAAGGAAAGCGTTGCAGGCAAAGTTAGCTGAAGAGAGAAAGAAAGGTAATATAGCTCATCTGAAATGCGATAAACTAATAGTCAAAGAGAACAACAACAGCCAAGAAAAAAGAAAAAGAGGAGCATCGGCCTCACCTTCTTCTTACAATACCCAGCCAAAAAAACAACAGACGCTAACTTTAAACAAGGCAAACAAGATAAATGCTTTCGATATGATGCGAGTCAGATCCAGTTCTCTTTCCAGTGTATCAGCTATCAAAAACCAATAGCAACTAAGAAGCGGCAATCGGAAACCAAAACCAACAGTAGGAACTGATAACAAAGGAACAGGAAAACACCAATCTCCCCCAAGCCGACTGGTCCTCGTGGGGAAAAGAGACCACAACCCTCTAACAGAAAAGGACAACAAACATCATAACCACCAAAAATCAACGATCTATACCACAGCCCTCAATGTACTTACCCCGGAAAATGAAGAAAACCTCACAGAATTAATCTATGCTTTAAATAATATAAAATGGGACATCGTCGGTCTGAGTGAAATGAGGAGAATGGGCGAAATGGGAGACCCAAGGTCATCATGGGGTAGGATTTATCATCAAAAAACATATAACAGAGTATATAGAAGAATTCATAGGAATCTCGGAGCGAATTGCGGTGATGAATTTAAAACTCCCAAGGTATAAAGACCCGTGGTCTATTGTACACGTGTATTCACCTACAGAACAATCGAACCCAGAGACAACAAGTACATTCTATCTTGATCTTAATAATGCAATCCAAGAGCACGCCCATAAAAATTCAATAGTAATGGGTGACAGCACTGGCCAAATTGGAGACAGGCGTTCAGAAGAAAGCACAATGCTAGGTTCCTTCACGTATAACAACGAAAATAGAAGTAGAAATGGAGAAAAAATTACGAACTTTGCACTAGAAAACAACTTGACCATCTTATATACTATATACAAGAAAAACCAAAAACGCATGTGGACTTGGATCTCGCCCGACGGCAAAACAAAAAACGAAATTGATTTTATGATGACAAATAGAAATGGGTATTTCACCAACTTCACCGTCATCAATGATTTAAACTTCAACACCAACCACAGATTAATAACAGCAGAACTAATAGAGAAGCAGACAAAAAAGCCTAGACCAAAACAAGACCCAAAAAATGCAAAGCTTGGGAAACATCAAATGGAACAACTAACAACCGCCTTAAGAGACAAAATCATAGACTTCAAAGCTAGCACTAAGGAATTAGGGATACAAGAAAAATACAACTGGATAGTGAGTACCATCGAAACCCAGACACAACTCATTGCAACTTCTAAAACCGAACCAAAAGAATGGCTAACGACGAATACTATAAAACTACTAGAAGAAAGAAATCACTTAATCACCGAAAGACATACCCAGGACAGAAGGAAGCAACTAGCGAAAATTAGTAAAGAAATCAAAGATGGCTTAAGAAAGGATAGGAACCAAAACACAATAGAAACCATAGAAAAGTACATAGCCAAAACGGGCAAAGTCAAAAAAGCGTATAAGGACTTAACAAAAGTCAATGAATTGGATCGTAAAAATGAAAAGTGATAGAGGAAAATGGAATCACCGCAGAACAGACATACTAGGAACAGCCACATCTTATTACGAAAAACTATATGAAGACAACACTGCACAAGACGAAACAGACCTGATAGAAACCTCAGAAATCTTCAGCATTCTTCAGGTTGAAGTCCAGAAAGCTATAAATACCCAAAATGAAGATAAGGCTCCTGGACCCGACGGCGTAAATAACGTAATCCTAAGACAAAACAAGGAAGTATTGATACCCGTTCTCACTGAAATGTACAACGATATCTTAAACACCGAAATGATTCCCAAGTAATGGACAGAGTCTGACATCATCTTGTTGTATAAGAAAGGGGATAAACACGAAATTGGAAACTATCGCCCTATCAGCCTTATGTCCAACATATATAAGGTTTTTGCTAAAATAATTTTGAAACGAATTGAAAGAACCCTAGATGAACACCAACCCATCGAGCAGGCAGGGTTTCGTAAAGACTACTCAGTGATCGACCACATCCACGTAGTGCGTCAAGTTTTAGAGAAGTACAACAATTACCAACTCACATACTACATTGCATTTATCGACTATAGCAAAGCATTCGATTCTCTACTGCACAGGAAAATATGGAAGGCACTAATAGAACGAGGAATCGAACACAAATACATTCAATTAATAAAAAATGTATATAGTCATAGCACTGCAAAAATCCAATTAGAGAAACTAGGCTCTTCATTCAGAGTAGGGAAAGGTGTGAGACAGGGAGACCCCCTATCTCCAAAACTATTCTCGGCACTATTGGAATCAATTTTTAGAAGACTGAATTGGGAACATCTCGGGATCAATGTGGATGGTGAATTTCTGACGCATTTGAGATTCGCTGATGACATAGTGCTTTTCGCCAAAACATCAGAAGACTCAAATGGAGATGGGCAGGGCACATAATAAGGGGGCACGACAAATGGAGCAAAAGAGTGACAAGATGGTATCCCAGAGAAGGCAAATGGAAGAAAGGTAGACCAAACAAAAGGTGGGACGATGACATCAGACAAGTGGCAGGGGTGACGTGGAACAGAGTGGCCCAAGAAAAGTCAGAATGGAAAAGGTTGGGAGAGGCCTTTGCCGATTGGCGAACAGATCTACAAAAAGTAAAGGAGCATCAAATGCTAGGAAATTTTTTAATTTTTAAATGCTCTAATATTGTTATTAGGTTTAATTTAAGTTGATCTAAATAAAAGGCTTTATTATTATTATCATCATCATACCAAAAGGTACAGCATCATTGATATTTTCAGGTTCAGCTACATTGCATAATCTCTTGCTATCCATGTCATATTGACCATCAACAGTGACCTTGAATCCTTAACCAGGCGGTCCACGACTACTTCTCTCAACACTTTTTTTTAATTTCCGTCCAAATATGTCCACACTCATTTTTTTTTTATCATCACTCTTCAACAGTTGATATATGAATGAATGAAAAATAGCTGAAACGTCTATTAATAAATGATTTCAGCCTCATGAAATTCTTCGATAATGCAGATTAACTCTTTAGTATGACTTGTATTGCCTGCTGGTTGAGATGCTGAGAGTAGTCGAAGTCGATCAACGAGTTCATTTGGATCATCCCAATAACCATAATCGATTGTTTGCTTCCTCTTTTCAGAAATTTTATAATATGGTAATGCCTTGCCAGATCTGGTCCTCCTCTTATTTACAGGTGATGATGATGATGCAGATGATGATGATACATAGTTTGCAATATAATTTTCATATTTTGTACTTTTATCTGATATGAGGCTTTCATTAGGATCATAATATTTATGCAGTGTGTCAGTTGATTTAATTATGTCTATATACTTCTTCTTATCGATATCACATATGATTGAATTTGGTGATTTATTAAATAGTATTTCAAGTAATCCTCAAGTGTGATCATAATGTTTATTTTCAACACTTATAATATTATTTGAGAAGTCGATGGGAGAATTACCCATCACCAAACTACCATCAGTCATTTTGTGAACACTGAACGGATTCGCAGTCTTATGCTGCAAGTGTGTATTTATATATCTTTTTACGAAATTATTCTCCTGTTGCTGTTTCAGAGGTGAACTTACAAACTGTATCTTATCAGGTTCAAATTGCTCAAATGTTCCATCTAATTCAACATTATCCCTCTCATCATCATCATCATTAGCTGTTGTATAGAATTGATTGTCTTCCTCTGCTTTTTCCACATGGATATCAGCCAATTCATTCTTTATTTCTTGTTTCATTTCTTTAGAAGTTGTCACTAATTTTTTCAGAGATTCCACTATGGGATTGAACACTTCATTCATCGCTCGTTCTGGAGTATTTTTACCAGACTTAGTCATTCTATGTTTTCGTCGACTCATATCACTTGCTTTCACTATTTGACTCAATATATTCTGTTCTTGGAGAAGTTTTTTTCCCTTTCACGTTCGTCATGGTGATGCATGCAAGTTCACGATAGAACTAAAGTCTTCATGTCACAGAAGTTCCGATCGATCAAATGAACGAAATTTTCGATCTCGAAATACCGTCTTAGATTTAACAGAATGCCCTCCTAACCACCCAAGTAATTTCTGAGCTATTTTTGAGCCTCTCAATGATCGGGAAGCCACCCTCACAGCCACCCCCAATATTAAAAAATACATATCTCCCATAGTCAATCTAAATACTATTATTCGTGTTTTAGAACCTAGAACTAGTTTATAGTCACAGTAAATATTTAATTGCTATCAGCAGAATGAATCTAAAGAATGACTTGTGTCCCAGGACCTAGTACTAATTATCAGTCATATTAAATATTTATTTTGTAATAGTACAATCAATTCATAGGCTGTTACTTCAGTTCCTGAACCTACAATCGGTTACGGCCTCATTAAATATTCATTTGCTAATTAGCAGAACAAGTCTACTGCCTGTTTTCTGAGTCTCACATTCGCGCGATGATCTATGATGCCAACTGTCTATTCCTCGCGTTCCTCATTTCCGCGATGCTCCATTATCAAAGTAAATATTTATTTGCCGTTGGCAAAATGAGTCTACTGATCATTCGTCGAGTTCAGAATCACCGCGATTGTCAAAGGTAAGCGTATATATCTATTTACTTTCGTCCAAATAGATTGCAAAATTGAGAAAATAGCAACAAATTCTCCATACGTTGATAACAAATTTTGCTAGAAGGTCCATGCCATCTTGACATACGTAATATATTATCTTTTTTCACAAAATGAGGAACGGGAGTAATGAAAAATATTCGGTCCATTACTAATTATGGACAGTGCTGATGCAACATAAACATCGATGTTCGTTGTCATAGTGCAGGTTCGTGTACCGATCTCGTTTTTTTGTTCTGGGCACCCAAGAATTAATAAATTGTTCATTTTTCCATTCATTTCCAGATTTTCTATTCTTCTATTGAGTTTCTCAATTTCGTTTTTCAATTTTTCGTTTTTTTCAATGGTCGGTTTAATTGTTTCATAAACTTTTTTAAGTACTACTGTTGTAATGTTTTCTGTTATCGTAATCGTTTGCAGGTTAAGTTGTACTTTCATTTTTTCCAGTAACAGTGAAATCTCTGATGACAGTTGAGTAGACATCTTGTGGTGAAAGGGAACGTTAATTTTTGCGATAGGTAAAACGGAACGTATATTGATTTCCGAACGCAAACTTATGCTGTTATGTTGGTACAAACTGTGTCACTCCGTTGTCTTCCATGTACAACCAGTTAATCTCACTCATGGGAGATGTTGTTTTTGTAGTATTATTGCGCTTCGTCCAATGTTTCTTTTTGTGTATCTTATGTATTTTGTAGCACAACCACACAAAAAACTTTGGGTTCGCACTGGTTCGCCGAGATAGTGATTTTTAACAGTGTTATTTCTCAGAATACGGGAGCGTTACACTAAAACGTCAGACGTTTACGAGCGCCAGAAGGGAGGGCGGGTACGGAGGTGCAAATCAACGAGGTCGAATCGATCCGCCACAATGCGAAGTAGCGTCACTTATGACACTATGACAGACAAGAGACATGATGAGGTTTGTCTCTCAGTAATTGTACGCACACAGGAAGATTGAGAGCAGCAAAAGGAAAGGTTATTCTTATAGTCCGATTAATGAGGTTTGGTCTCGTGATTACAGTGGTGATCTCATCTGAACGTACGTGAGTGTTGACCGGTACTTGCGGACAGCTATCTGGCATAGAGCAATGCATTCATGTATCTGTTTTGCGAAGGAACAGTGGCACTGATTGATTATGTTTCTTTTATGTGCGTACTTCTCGTCTCAGAAATGTACCAACAGGAGCAATCTACCATTAAATATGTTATGAACAAGGTGTCAATTTTCCAGTGGGCGAAGACCCTAACATAGGAAAGGCACTTCATCATTATTGGATAAGGAATAAACCGTACAAATCACTTTTGTTTAAACAAAAGTATACCGAGGTTGAAGTTCAGATTCGAAGAAGTGGATCCATAGCTGCGTCAATATGAACGTACCTGGTGCGTTCATCAAAGTAATTGCTCAAATTCTGGCAAGACCTGCATGCTACTTGCAGAATAAATACTGAAATGAATTGTGATGACTAACAATTATTAGTTACGATAGACTGGGTATTTCTCAAACATTCACTCATTGACATTGTTTTTTGTGGTTAGGTGCCGCGATCAGGGTGCAGTCCCAATCGGAGAGAAGTCGTATATTTTTCTCCTGAACACTTGTCCGACGACACTTAGCACACTTCACTTTATGTTAATAGAATCAAGACGATTTATTGTTTATACCTTTAGATTAATTTATTTATACGTTACATTCATTCATCCACTTCTTTCGAAATGAATGTTATTTATTATTAATTCGGAATCTTAAATTATTATGAATTTACTTGCACACGCAGACCAGAGGAGTAATTGGAGAATAATGTTGGAAGTGCTGTTTGTTAACTTGCTGAGAGGATACTTGAAAAAATAATGTTGACTCGTGGAGAGGAAATTTGAGAATGACGATTTCAGTTCTCGTCTGTTCTCTCAATATTCTCAAGAAAAACTTGTATGATAGAATGGGAAGTAGTGGAAGGAAAAAATCTGATGCATTGGTTAATCGGAAGTAGAGGGTGAACCTTTGACATAGAAGTAGGAGTGGGGAAGGAATGGGGAAGAGGTACACACATCGTTGTAGGTAATGAGGAAAGGGATTCGGACACATCTGTTTGCACTTAAATTCATAAAGCAGTAAAAATAGCACATGTTTGATTAATAATCGTAAAATGAATCATTAAATCAGAAATTTTTAGCTGTAAAAATGAAATGAACGAATATCTATATTGATAATCCGGGTTTAGGGCTGATGAAAAAATTTCGGTGATTTAGCTAGCTATTGAGATTACAATATTTTGTTAGTCCTAATTGTAAAACTTGAGATGCCATAATTTATGGTCTACAGCGTGATGTAGCATGCAACAGGCATGTTCACCCTACATTCATTTTATCTGGGTCCATATAATTGAATCATTTACGTACTCTCTCACCCATCTTTTATTATTAGATTAACATGAGCATCGTAGCGATAATTACAAATCTTTGTTAACGAACGAAATATATTCGAATATCATACATGACGCCATGAAGATTCATCTGGATATGAATTTTTGATGCGAGTAGGCGCACATTTGGTCCCATTAATGATAGAATCAACATTGCCCTTTATAATTCTGAAATTGACTTGAGTTGGGTCATTAGTTTTATTGATTATCTTTTGCAGTCTATTCGTGTTGAACCATAACTCTTCATCCCCTTGTTGGTTTGTTATCACTTTGATACCGCTCATGTATTGCAGTGCTTCCAAATCAAAAGCTAAAACTTCTATATTATCTCTTATGAATGGTCGCTCTATATTCCAACAAGCAATAGCCGTCAGTTGAACCAGTTGAAAGAATATAGCACCCGTCTTTGATGTAGCCTGAACACCAGCTTGACTTTGACGTTTGAAAATTGACTGAAATATCATGGGCTCCTCCAATTCACTCCTTCTCAGAGCCTCTATACTCACGAATTTTTGATGATAACTCGCCAGTGAATTGAAATATAGATATCTGAAAGAACAAAAGAGATGGTGATAAGCATTGTCGTTGGTTCAACGCATATGAATATTCATCTATGTATATCAAAGATGGATAATGAACTGCCTCCAGCGAAAACTGTGTATGCAATAACTTGTCAACGTCACATTCATTAACTTATTCATGTCTGAATGTGATCCTCGACAAAGTGCAACCATAATCATCTTCAGTTCATCGGCAAAGATATTTGAATCTGTCTACAAAGTTGAATCAAGCATCCCCATTGGGGACGAATGTGAGAACATGAAAATATAGTTTTCCAAGTTTTCGAATGATCCTTGACAATATAAATTGACTTCAAAATTGAAATTTGTTATCGCGCAAATTTGGTGCCGCGGAAAAAAATTTAACATCTGTACATTACCTAAGAGTGAGATATATCAAATTCCTAGGAAAATATCAAGAATGGAACCTAATATCATTAAAAACGATTATATCAATTGAATTTTTATTATTGTTCAAAATGGTATAGAGATCGTTGCTTGCTATGCCGCAATCCGCGGTTGACGTAAGAAGGAATTGGATGGATTAAGTTAGCAAGCTTGGAAGTTCATTAGTCAAATATGTCACTGATTTATTAACTTATTCACCAAATAAACAACAATATAAACGTTTATCATACAAGTTCACAATGATTTGTTAAGATTATGAGTTTTCACTGCCACTGTTTATTACTGCGTAGATTGCACTACGCGCCGGATTGCTGACGTTGCAACGCGAATAATGATCAGTTGGTTAGTTAAATTGATTTATTGAATTTTATAAGTTCATTGAGATCACTCGATAATTATAACACCTGATGTTGATATCGGTTATTCATGCAATTGTACTGATTATTGGATGAATAATAATATAATGATATTTAAATCACACTTAACGCGTATGAGAACGTTCCGAGATCGCTTTTATGATTCGTTAACTGACTTCTAGAGCAGCTTTAAAGATTGTTTTGAGTGTATTGTTGCCTAGCTTTCAACGTGGAAGCTATTATGAGTCTGCTCCTCGGCATAGAAATGGAGAGAAATCATCAGTGAGCCCTGCTTGTTTTCCAAGCTGCGGAAAATTCGCATCAGCATTCTGGGTCCGTGCGGACTCACTCTGATTGGCTTAATTTATTCAAGCCGTTTTAATTTGTTGGTAGTGATGTAAGATGTCTATCATTGGGGAGAGGGTACAAATGGTGGGGCTGACTTCCAGGTATATCAAATTGTATTCTCAAAAATCTGAACTGACAATGTAGGATTTCTCACGTTAAATATAAGAAGAGTCTCATCCGGTTGATATTACATACTATAAAAATATAAAATAACGATGGCGTAATGATGTTTCTTGTTTTAACAATCGAGTTCGAAGAAATATTATAAGTCCTATTGTTTAATATATTTCTTATCATTAAATAATTATTTTAAAAGATTCATATTCTGCAACTCGATGGTATTTATCTTTTAACTCGTTTTCCCACGGTTCTTACAAAAGCGCATGCGCGCAGTAGCAGTAGAAAGAATTAGAAATATAATATTTGAATTAATTATGGGTGGGGAAACGATTAAAAGTTATGAGAATTCAATAATGCGGATTTGGTGAAATTGCAATTATAGTAAATAAATAAGGAGGTCACTCAGGATCTAACAATACGTTCCGTTCTACCTATCGCAAAAATAAATGTTCCCTTTCACCACAAGATGGCTACTCAACTGTCATCAGAGATTTCATTATTACTGGAAAAAATGAAAGCACAACTTAACCTGCAAACGATTACGATAACAGAAAACATTACAAGAACAGTACTAAAAAAGTTGATGAAATAATTAAACCGATCATTGAAGAAAACGAAAAATTTAAAAACGACACTGAGAAACTCAATAGAAAAATAGAAAACCTGGAAATAACTGGAAAAATGAACAATTTATTAATTCATGGGCTCCCAGAACAAAAAAAAAACCAGGCTCAAGAAGATCTAAAAATGCTCGTAACTACTACCATGAAGGAAATAGATGTCATACTAAAAGATGAAGAAATAAATACAATGCAAAGATTAGGGAAACGAGATACATATGTTGGAAAAATCAAACCAATTCCACACGTTACAACAACCTTTCAAAAGAAGATTCGAATACTCGAAAATGAGAAGACAATGATATCCGATACCTACATCGGACAGGATCTGTCAAAAAAAGCTCACCTTAAAAAGAAGGAATAAAGAAATATAGATAGGAACGAAAATGAAAAAAAGAAGAGATGTGAAACCCCTTGCCCAAAACCTAATAATGAGAAAAGGCAAAATAATGACCCGAAATTTAGAAAGCGAGATGCCTATCAGTACTCACGTGAGAGATCACACTTACTACAAACAAACATTTATACAGAATCGAAGATACAGACACCACAAGCCGGACAACCACAACACAATAAACAACAAAAAGCTAAAAATCTCCCATCACGGTTGGTCCCCGCGGAAGTACTAGACCACCACCCTCCAACTAAAAGATGAGGTACTACATATTGCAACAATAAATACGAGAAACCTTAGAACCCACGAAAGTTTGCTAGAATTACAAAAATTATTAGTAAAGATAAAATACGACATACGCATATGTGGAATACGAAAACTGGGTGAAAAAATAGAAGAGCACGGCAGCTATATACTGTACCATAAAGGAGAGACTGCTGGTCATGAAGGAGTGGGTTCTCTAATAAAACAGTCACTAAAGGATATGCATACAAGAATTGATAGAAATATCTAATAGATTAGCAATACTAAATATAAAACTACCAGGATATAAGAAACTTTGATCTATCATACAAGCATATGCACCCCCTGAAAAAGCAGAACTATCAATGCTCGAAGCTTTCTATTATTAGATATCGCTAGCTATAAAAAACAACGCTGACAAACATATAGTATCAATAGGGGATTGCAATACACAAATTGGAGCTAGACAAAACATAGCGAGTACATACTTGGCAAGCTCGGTCATGGAAAAAGAAGTAGCAATGGGCAGAAACTAGTTGAATTTCTAATGGAGAATAACCTGTCAGTGTTAAACACTAACTTCAATAAGAACAAAATTAATAAATGGACATGGATTTCCCCGGATGGTTTTTATAAGAATGAAATTGATTATATAATAAGCAACTACTCAAAAGCTTTCACCGATACTACTGTTATAAGCAATTTAGACTTTAATACAAACCATCGTATGGTACGCCGCTCTGTTAAAATATTCCAAAAAAAAACCTCTCGCAATCATATTGAAAACATCATGAATAAACAACCAAGACACCCCAGCCTCGAAAAGTGCAACGCCTTCGATGGGATAAACAAACAGATTATAGACGATAAAATAGAAACAACACAGAAATATGATGTACTAGGAAAAGAACTACAAAGCTTTGATACTTCAAACAATAACTCACAAAAACTTAACAAGTATCAACTCAATGAGCATACGTTGCAACTAATCGGAGAAAGAAAGGAGCTTATAACTAGCCAAGCAGAAAAAAAAAGAAAATATGAAGCTAGTTGCAGAGTTGAGTAAAAAAATAAAAGAAAGTGTACGCAAAGATCGCAAAGTCAAGAGGTTAAAAACATTCGAGCACTACATCCAAAAAAGGGGATTGTGAAAGATGCCCTGCAAGAACTACGAAAAGTAGGCAAAGAATGGATACCCAAACTGAAGGGAAGGTCGGAAACTACCACGACGACAGAACATCGAAGATCTAGCTACAAGTTTCTATCGCAAACTCATGCCAGCCAGAACCAAAAAATAACAGATCACCACAACAGAGTGCTCACCAACCAAACTGACGAAGGAAATTCAGAGCCTATGCCGGATATCCTATTGTGTGAAATCGAAAAGGCAATTAAGCGTCAAAAGATGGAGAAGTCCCCGGGACCAGACAAAATCACCAATGAACTAATGAAGGGAACTATAGTAGAACTGAACTGACTCCAATACTAACGAAAAATTTCAACGAAATCTTAACAAGAGGCCAAATTCCAAAACAATGGACTAAATCTCACGTAATCCTACTACACAAAAAAGGTGATAAGAGAAACATAGAAAACTATAGACCGATAAGCCTGATGTCAAACGCATACAAATTTTTTGCCAATGTAATACTAGACATAAACAGAAAATTGTTAGATGAACAATAGCCAGTCGAACAAGCAGACTTTAGAAATGGATTTTCAACCATTGACCATATCCATACGATCAAACGGGTACTGGAAAAATATAACGAATACAATAAAAAAAATCAATCAACAAGGAATACAAAGCATTCAGACCAAAATCATGAAAACTATCTACTCAGACAGTAAGGCCAGAATCGAGTTGGAAGTTTTAGGAAATGAATTCAGCATACAAAGAGGTGAGGGGCAGGAAGGCCCTTTATCCCCAAAATGGTTTTCTGCTGTGTTGGGAAATATCTTCCGAGACTGGGACGAGTGTGGCATTAATATAAACGGATCAAAACTGCACCATCTAAGATTTGCCGATGACCTAATACTAATTAAAGAACGCCCTGAAAATCTAGAATATATGTTAAATAGTCTAAATGAAAACAGCATAAAAGTCGGACTAAAGATGAACACTAGCAAGACCAAAATAATCACAAACACCACAAAACTCAACATCAGAATTAAAGGCGATTCCTTAGAATATGATAAATATTACATATACCTGGGTCAAATCATTTCCATAGAGGATCAAATGACGAAAGAAGTAAGCCTCAGGATCGCAACAGGTTGGAAGAAATACTGGTCATTAAAAGAGAAAATAAAGTCCAAAGACTTAAGTATGTTAATAAAAAGAGAAACATTCAATACTTGCATATTACCTTGTCTAACATATAGATTCGAAGCCTGGACCCTTACAAAAGCATTAAGAGAAAAACTTGCAGTAGCACAGAGAGCAATGGAGAGGAGTATGACAGGCTATAAACAACAGGTTAAGATCAGAAATACTGACATGAGAAAAATAACAAAACTTACCGAAATTCTCAAACGAATCGATCAACAGAAGTGGAGATGGTAAGGACATACGATGCGAGACAAAGGGGGGAAGTGGAGCAGGAGAGTAACAGAATGGTACCCAAGAGACAGCAAAAGAAAACAAGGAAGGCAGCACACAAGGTGAGGACGAAATAAAACTGACAGCAGGACCAAACTGGAGGAGGGTTGCCCAAGATAGGCAACAATGGAAATCGTTGGAGGAGGCCTTTGCGAATAGGGACGCCGAACTTCGAGACATGTTGCAGTTTGTAGCCTTTCGTACTTTTAGAGTTTAAATGTTAGATGTTATTAGATCGGAATAAACAGCTTCATTATTATTATTATTATTATTATACATAATCACGATTTAAGATATCGCAGCATTGAATTATACCTATATGCGTGAGAAGAATATATTCCGTTTCAGAAAATTACTTATATATGTCATTATATGAAAGTATTAACTTTTCAGTTAAAATGTAGAACTGACAATGCTTGCTGTTGATTTTTCGTTTTATTCGACGCCAGTTGATTCCGTATATAGCATATCCGTCCTGTTATTGCTGAAAATACCATGTTTCATCTTCTTCACATAACGTTACATACGCTACCGGAGAGTTTGAGACGGGTGCGGATTATGAAACGTTGACTCAAAAACTTTGCCCTGTACCATTACTGTACACCGTATAAATGAATGAGTTCTATTCTTTTACCTTCTTTCGAAAAATGCAGGCGGTGATAAAGATATTCCTAATGTTCCATCAGTGAGGTTGAACGACTCGCCGGCAATTGTGATGTTCGTAGCATCTGGATCTGGTCCAAATGCATTTCCACGTGTGTTATTTAACCTCCATGAATAATCCTCTTCAAGATCATAAATCAGGAGACCATACTCAGCAACGTCTGCTATATACAGATATGCCTTCGAACAAGTCTCTCCAAGTTCAACAACTGGTGTCACCAAAGATGCCATACCGAATGCCTGATTGTGCGGAATTTCGTACTTATGTATTAATTGATCCGTGTATAAATCAAAGATCATGATCTTCATTGGACAAATCCTGCGACCAACCACACGACCGACATCGACGATCCATAGTCGATTGCACTCATCAATCTGTAGAACGACCAAAACAAATAATGTAGATCAGAAATCGGAAATGTTTCATGTTTTTATAAATGCACCATACTTCTAGAATTTTCAAGGAACATCAAAATTATCGATTCCCGCTGATTTTGAGTACCGGTACAACGGCGTCAGCGGTGTACTCTTACTTTTGACGTTAAAGAAAACCACGGTTGCTCCGATAATGCGAGTGTTTGAACTTGGTGGCTATTCCTGCGCTAATTTCATGTAGAAGAGGCAAATTTATGCAATATCACCATTATAAAAATGAATTGGGTAGGGGTTAGAATCGCCCAATTCATTTCATTGGTATAGAATCAAATGCCAAGACAACGATGTGAGGCCCGACTAAAGACAACAAAGGGGAAAAACTCGCGGACTTGATGGCGACACATAGAATGAACATTGAGAATCATCCAGAATTGGGGCCAATGTAGGACTCACTTCCAGGATATTAATATATTAACGTTACTCTATCGTCGGATAGATTGTGTGGCTTTGTGTATGGATGGTTTATTCGAAAGTAATGGGTGCGAAGTAGTGATCACTTTCCCACCGAGATTCGACGGGGGACCCCCGCTGCTGAGGAGTCTTATCCAATCGCGACCAAGAGGTTTAATGCCAAGAAAGCCGACTGCGAGCGATTTGATGATACTCTTCCAACTTTATGAGCAACTCACTAAACAATAGCGACAGGTTTATGAATTACGAAAATGCTTTCAGATTGACAGGAAGAAGATATTGTTGTCATGATGCGACTCGTTGGTGTCTCAAAAGACAAATATGTCGGACTTCTCTCCTGTATTCCTGGTGCATTTGATCATATGTAGTGACCGTTGCTATGCTGGTCTAACGGAATGCGATTGTCCAAGTAACTCGTTCAATGTCTGAAAGATATTTTAGTTGCAGGAGGGTTGGACTGTCATGGGGTTAGGATAGTGTCTCAAAAAAGGCTATGAAAGGATGTCCGCAAGAGTCTGTCCTTGGTCCAGCATATCGAAATTTGATATTTGACGATTTGTTGAAAACAATTGAAAAAAATGGTGGGATCGGTAATGTTGGAAATATGGTAAATTCAACTGTTTGTTCACTCTTTAGCGCCATCTATACGCAGCAGCGGGTGTAACCACGGAAAACGAATCGAAGTGGGTGCGCTACAACTCAACTAGCTTATATATTACGCACAGCGATAAATAGGGAGAGTATGGTAATCGTCATTAAGAATATTGTATTGAATATTAATTATGATGGAATTATACTTTCATATCGAAATTAATCGGTCTTGATCGGTCCCGATCATCATGTTTCACTTTATGATTAACATGGTAGCAGAGCGTCGTTTTGACTGAAGTGAAAACATAGGTAAGGCTCGTGTTCGGGACATGCCAAAAGAAAACTGATCCAGTAGAATAAGAGCTACCTTGCTAACTGTTGCCAAGAGGAAACGTATGCAAAAGCAAATAAAACCC
The DNA here is from genome assembly GCA_958496275.1 of Zele albiditarsus. Taxonomy (NCBI): domain Eukaryota; kingdom Metazoa; phylum Arthropoda; class Insecta; order Hymenoptera; family Braconidae; genus Zele; species Zele albiditarsus. Next base: position 6,074,473 of record OY292411.1, read on the forward strand.
GAAACAGAAGATAATAAGCTCAAATTGAAAAGAAGACTAAGAAAGGTATCCAAAAAGCAACTGTAAGGGTGCTGATAATGGAAAGTTTTGTAGAGAAAGTTAGAGAATCAACAAAAGAGGAAGAAATGGCATCAAACGTGAAAATAGACGACCTACTACTACCAATCTTTGATAAAACGGAGTATATAAGTTGGCAAAAAAGAATTTTGAAGCTATTGGAATTCAAAGATTGTGAAGATCACGCAAAACTAGAAACTAGATCAGGCGCCGACTGGAAAAAATTGAAGATAAAAGTGATGAATTATGTTTACAGTTCGATAGCAGTAAGTTGAAAAGCGTAAACCTGAAAAATTACAGAAATGTGACTTTGTTTTGCGATTACTTCGAGCAGCCGCAAATCCATTGAAGATATCTGACGGTACCGTAAGTGAGCAAAAAGAAACTCCGATATATGGTGAAAGCACTCCCACAAGAATATAGCTATATCAAGGATTTAATCGACGTGATAAAAGTCGAAGAGAGAACATGTGATTATGTCAAATCGAAAATGGTTATGAAAAGTATGGAAATGGATAGCCGTAAAAAGGAGAGACATAGTAACTTTAATGTGTTTGTTACGGAAAGAAAGGTAAGTACTTCAACTGTAGTGAATCCGGACATCTTAGATGTGATTGTAGATATGAACAGATGCAGTACGAAAGCGGACGAAGCCACGGTCCGTGTCCAAGAGGTGGTTGCAACAAAGTTTATCAACAAGGCTACAAAAGAGATAACAACAGTGATTTTCAAAGAGGAATTCACAACAACAAAGGTCCTCAATGTAGAAATAATAACAGTGTTTCATCAAGTAGGATATGAAAGAGGCCACTATCAAGGAGCATCGACGTCGTCAGCAAGGCAACAGGGTGAGTGATGGTATGAAACTGCGTTTACAACGAAAATAGCTTGTATACAAATACAAGAAAGGTGCAATAGTAACAAAGTCATGCAGGAAAACAATGAAATAATTTAAATTTTGGACTGTGGATGTACTGATCATATCGTGAATTGCGATGCATACTTTGATTAGCTATGCCAGAGTCGCAGGGCAAAATAAGAAAATTTTCTAGGAAATAATTCAAAAGTTTTGGATAAAGATGGGAATCTAATTGCAATAGTTAAGAAAATAAACAACCTGAATTATATGACTAGCTCTATTAACGATGCTAACAATTCAGAAATTATTACAGATCTAGCAGAAAATAAGGAAATGACAGTAACAAAACGACACATGTCATAGAAATCATCCATACTGATCTAAATGGGCCTCACCCAACTACTGGTAATTGTTATGAATGATACTTTCTTACGTTCATTGATGAGTATAGCAAATGCGCCAAAGTCTATGGTATAAAATCTAAATTTGAAAATTATTAATATTTTGTAGAGTATGTTAACTTAGATTTAAATTCAATAGGTAAAACATAAAAATTCCATAATGTGACAACAGTAAAGAATACATGAATGGAGATATATACAATCATGCGAGAGACAAACTTCTTAATACGTCATTACAACTCTCCTTTTTCGTACATCGTCACGACTCTGCGACTCATCCAACACAAACTTTTTATTTTCTTAATTCGGAGTGCTACAGAGGTTGAGACGGTCCCAGAACTTTTTATATGGGGGAAAGCTCAAGCCCAATGAAAAACCATTTCTGGCTTCGGCTTCCCGCCCATACGGTTGCCACAATACTTTAGGGGTCACACTATTCCCCGGCAACGGAACCATATTTTTTCTATTTCATTGCTACTTTCATGAGTTTCCGGAGAAAAACCAATGAAATGCATGTTTTTCCCAGCATCACTTTCATACCCATGTTACGTCCGAGTATTTTTCCTTATTTCTTTTACAATCACAATTTAAATAAAACAATCAGTTTGATAATTCGTTGTGAGAAAATAAATTGAGATGTTTTCCCACAAAAATTCTAGGACATATATTCGGTCGAATGACTATTCATCGATCACCTATCTATCTGCCCCTCGTTGATAAAACACAATAAACATTTGTATACACCGATAACCGAAACAAAATATTTCACCCAAAATTGTAAGGACAAATTTTTCTAAGGCATTAAATGATAAAAAAAAGATAAAAGGGAGGATGACGAGATGAACAGAACTTGAAGAATTGAAATAATATTGACGTTTAAATAATATTAAATAGAGTTTAAGTAGTATTTCATGACATTCGAGTAATATTAAATGACCATCAACTAATTTTAAATAAAATTGTATAATAACGTTTGAATAATATTAATTCAAGTTCAAATTATTGAAATATTGGAGGAAATAAAAAAAAAGGGAAATAATAAATAGAGAACGAAAACGAAAGAAAGATAACGAAAACGATGTGGAGGGAAGTGAGATTATTCCTTAAACAACGTTATTGGTGGAAACTTTAGAAAATTCCACCCACGAGCCAAAAAAATTGGAACTCAATATGGAGGGGCGGAGTGGCCCTAAAACATTGGGTCTTACGTAAGGTTAGAGGAAAATCAAGGCCATGACTGGAAACTATTTGGTGTTGAACTCTCCCTACCTTTAGGATAAGGGCTACGCCCATCATCGAAGACATAAAAATGGTTGTAACAGAAATTTTAGTCAGTCGTGAGAAAAAAGAGTCCAGTGAAGTAATTTTCAAGTTCGTGAAACACAACATTTCGTGAATAAAGTTTGACTGAGTAAAGTTCCTGCCAACCAGACCGTAACCGTATCAACAATTTTATAAGTCGTAAAATCTTTGTTAATGTTTTGTACACCATTTTCTGTTTTTATTATAAAAATATAGATTCAGATTCGTCAGAATCATATTTCTGTTCCCCACATTTATTTTCTATTCTAAGAGTGTCACCCAATAAAGGTCCCCGTCCCTGTCTATTAATCAAAAGATTAGGATAAAAAAAGAGGAACTAAAACTATAAATCAAATCGATATCTTTTGTTATAGTGTCCGAAATTCTATTGAAATTCTCACTCTTTGACATAACACCCAACTTATTATGAACAGTTATCGAGGAACCGAGGTCATAAGTTATAACCATCGTACTACATTGTTTATCAAATTCTTCTTCTTGCAAGTTTATAAAGACAGCCTGCGATTGGAAAAGGCATAGTTGACCCTCTGATCTCGAGGGGAGAGAATAAAAAGCTAGTTAGTGCATAATTGGAGAAAGCACAGAAAATTTGGTTTTCATTGTTTTACACCAAAGCCAAGGTTTGTCCATTGGTCACGGCCGTGTGTACAATATACACTCATATACTCCACTGTCCATCATACGTGAAGTGGGATTCAAACAATATATTGATAAGGAGATATCGTTCATTTTATTGAATTTGTGCATTTGTCAAGTGTGGATGATCGGCGGGAATATAAATATATATATATCCACGTACTTTTCTTATGTATGCTATCATTAGGACTTTCGCATGCATGATTCTCAACACGAATCACATGAAAAAAAAAAAAAAACGATCAATGTCTTGTAGTTTGAGCAATGAATATTCTTTCGTTTTTCGTATAGTATGTGCTGGACCGTTCAATAGCAAAACGTTGAGGAATAAAACTTAAGTTATACTCCAGTTTAAAGGACATATTTTCAATTTTTTTAAATCTTACCGCACGATGAACGATATTGACAAGGAATTGTAGTGAAAAGAGGCATTGATTTGGATAGCTCAATTTTCATACGTTTTTCAACGTCTGACTCGAGTTGTAAAAATTGGAACCGTTGAAGCGACAAATTTGGAACTCGATTCCTATGTGGATCTGATACAAGAGATGACAAATTCTCATCCCTCATTAAAAAGTATAGATGTTGTACACAATATGTCATTTTTCCTCCCAATTGCTGAATTTCGGAATTTTCTACAAACTGTCCGAATTCAATTCCTGTTCGGCCTTTCGTCCTTAATATGAATTATATGACTTGGAAAATAGAGCGCATGTTTCCAAAAATGTATAAATTGCGATAATGAGGGATTACACGCATGGTATACAGATAATTCATCCTTTATTTTGATGATTAATTTGATCTACTGAGACAATGAAAAGTACCGAGCAAATCTACCCTTGTCACATTTTTTTTGTATTCTCTCAAAGTATATGTAGCGGTTGACCACACACACATACACGCACCGCGTTCGATTCTGTTCGATAATCAACGGCGATCTCCCAAGCCGCGGAACGCACTTATTATATATAATATAATTTACCCACAATAATACGCCGGGTCTATTTCGCCTTAATCGCGTATTCCTTTGCCTATCATTCGCACGCGCTCACTCACGCGCAAGTACTACAATCAGTCTGGAATGTACTATCGAAGCGTAAGGTAAAATATATATTTATGTACGACTTCACGCGTTCACGTTATCTGCTATGTTTTAATAAATGAATCTATAAATATAATAATTATTAATTCATGTACCGGACCGATCCTTACAAATAATCCCGTCCGCTACATTGGTGACCCCGACGTGATCCACAAAGTTTTTTAATATTATTATTTCATTCATAATCAAGCAGTAAGAACATAAACAAAAGATGAATCAGTCAATCCTGTGAGTATTTTGTAGTACATTTTCCACATGGATTCGTATACGCACAATGTGCACAACGAAAAAGCGTGAATTACTATAAGCCGGGAACGAACCAAATAAACTAACCGAGAATCGAACCCCAAGCGCCGCTCCGACTTAAATACCAAAAGAGTAGCTTCTAGCCAAATGAATCGGATGGCCGAATTCGCAGCGCACTGCTATCATGTGATACAAGATCAAATAGATGAGAACTTTTAACCAATGGTTTCTATGCACAATAACCTATACTGAGTCGATCTATATGTAACTGCATTCGTTGAGACTTTAAAGCAAATGTATGAAAAGTTTTTTCCAACACAAAAATGGCACGAAAATCTTATTTTCACCTCACTGCGAAAGGGTTGAAAGTGGAAACCTCGTAATTGTTTTTTATCATTGGCGAATAAATTGATAGTTACACACTACATATTATATTTTCCTAAAATTTCAAACTCCCATACATATTATTGATTACATTTATTGTACCACAAAAAGAATTAGATACGGATAATACTTGGCAACATGATGAATAATAATCGATTTCAAATCTTTTTGCAGGATAGTCGTGGTGGAATATCATGGCATCCTGTTCAGATAATCACCACGCACGCCTACTTGGCGCTACATTTTGCAGGCACATTATTTTTCCTCATGCATAAAAAAGGGCTTATTCGAGGTTGAATTTCATGCATAATGAGGCCCCGCAATACAGTACCAAAGAAGTATTCGGGGTCATTCATTAAGTTTATGGCACCCACGTCATCAGTCTAACCTTCTCAAAAGTGACCTTACAAAGACTGGAGCGACCCACATATGCAGCCAATTAAAACCGCTATAATTCTTTTCTTCGTAGTTACACTATAGTCGTCCCAAAATCATAAAAATAGTAGGAGAATGTTACTGAAAATTTCCTATAGTTTCCGGATAAGAATCGATTTTCGTTCGAATACCAATGGTGTACACTTCGAAGATATCTATCAGTAACCTTCATGAGGTTTCATACGGATATGGAGCCTATAGAAACCACGGGACACCCTGCTCACCAGAAACACTGCCAGGCGCAAATTCAAAAATCCACCAAACTTCGGGCCTATTTTGTCCGTGTTGCGCGCCTATCCCAAAACTGGGAGGCCCTGTTTCGAATTCCGCTTCAACGCAACCCATCTTTCTCTTCAACGCTTCGAGTGGATATCGGGTCCTCATCCCATCTATCCATTTTCACATGTTTGCAGAACTCTGAAATTGGACCACATTGTACATTGATTCCTCTCAACCTTTCCTATATTGGATTGAAAATGGTGGTGTCCTACCACCATTTCGCATATCACTTTACCGGGCAGGAATTTCTTATATTTCTCCGGGCACGTAGAGTTGGTCAACGTTCACAACCTCACAATAAAATTTCCACTAAACAACGACCAAACTCTCAATCTTCCGAAATACTATCAGTGCGTACTCGACGGACATTCTCATAGCGCGATTGATTTTCGTAGATTTGAGATACCGTTGAATTAGACGAAATTGTGAATTGAAACGGTCCCATGTAGGTTCTTGAGGCTCTAAAGTATATGTATAGGGTCCGAATTTTATCCCAATTCACCTATGGGTCTGTTTCTGCTATACATAATACCGTTTTGATTGCCACAATGGCTGGAATCAACATCAATGTATTATTCAAATAAATCAATTCAGTATAAATGACCGACAGTTTCAATATGATATTGGTGCATAACTCTCAAAAATTGCAATCTATTTTTCAACCACTAATTTTGAAACTTGAACTCTATGTTCCTATAAAAGGTGGTTTATTCATAGGATAATGTGCACTAGTGTGATCATATGAATAAAATTCATCACTCACCACAATTCTATACACTGAAACGATCTTCTCACAATCGTTCGGAGTATGCCATGTCCAGTGTGGATAAGGCGTGAGGAGCGGTCCACCAGGCCCTTGAAATTTTGTAACTATTGATAAAGTTATCGGCGTCCCCTCCAACCACTGGGGGCTCGTCACAAAAATACGTGAACGTGCATCGACATCGACATCTTGAGTGAAAGGATTCCCATGAGTGAAATTTTTACCGGTGAGGGCGACATCGGGCCAAATCCAATCTAAATACTTCCACTGATATAATACACCCAATTCAGCCCCACTGATGAAATTTACGCAACTCACAACAAAGAACAAAAATTGTAATTCCATCTTCGGGTACCAATAACAACTGGTATTTATTCTGTAATTCTGCGCAAGAATTCTCGAACACAACTACAGACTGATCGAGTTTGAGTTATAAGAGTGCGTGACTATGGAGGTCAACAGAAGAACTTTCAATATTCAATGCAGTGAGTCGTCAGTAGTGGGATTGCTACTATTCCATGGCATTGCGCTCGGCATTGGAACGTCGCCTGCGATTGTACATTAGGAACAGGTAGTAGTCTAGCTTTCCAGGTTACATAAACTGAAAGTTCGATGTATACGTTACATACATCGTAACGAATGTTGCCTTGGACTGATCACGTGAATGATTCTATCTTTTTCGTCATATTCACTGTTCGGAGCGTGTAAACATTATTGCGTCAAAAAATAATTTTTTTGCTCTTGCAGACCAAAATAGAGCTGATAGATGAGAAAACAGTCCTCAAAAAAAAATATCCATAGTAGCTCGATTGTGGAAGGTTTTTCTTTGCACATTTGAATCCGTGAAAAACATCTACGCAGTAAAGAAGTGTAGGCCAGGCGCCGAACGGAAATTGCCATATGCCAAACCGAAAAATTATGCAGTAAAGTAAAAAATATACCGGTATCAGGAATTGTTGCAGATATATTTATTGATCATTTGTCTTATCCAGAACTGCTGGGAGATTACTCAAAATATTTTATAAAAATTGTTTAACTTTTGTAAACCACATTTTTCCACATGAAACCCCTTACGAAGCGAAAACCCAGCCAATTAGGATAAAATTGCATCTAAACGAAAGACCCCGATGACCCTATGCTAAAATCAATAAATGGGACGTTGGAGGTGCCCAAACATGGGCATCAAAATCGTGCGAGTGGCAGCCAAGACGCGCTTAACTAACAACTGGGAAAATGAATGTTATGACGTGGGAAAATGCTGAAAAAATTCATGTATCATCTATATAGTATTGAAGAATTTTTACCGCAAATTTGAACGAATTCGCAAATATTTTTGATTTTCTATGTCTATATATGGCCAATTTTCGTTTTCATTTTTTCACTAACTCGTGAGCCCTCCCCAAAGTGTCCTATCAATCAGGGGATTTTTAGCTTCTTTCCAACTTGTAGATTTTTTTGTCCTCCATACGAGGGTGTAGTGTTCTTTTACTGCCGCTCAGATTTCTTGGGTCAAACGTTGGAGAAACTTGAAAAAGTGACCTATATGTTGCAATTAAAAATTCAAAAATTGTAAAAATCACTTTTTTGCAACTTCATCATCCTATCATGACCGAGCAGCTACATGATTGGGGAAACCCAAAACTTTTTTTTCCATTCGTTGATGGAGTTTTTTATAGATAGTTTTCAATAAAAAGTTTGCCAGAAATTTTTATTAAACCATAAAATCCGCTGTACCTCACCAAATTCCAAACGTATCGACATTTTTCGAAATAAATTTTTTTTGTTGTTGAAAATACAACTGGTCATTTGAAAATAATAAATTTTATAACTCAGTGAAACGAAACAATTGATTCTCAAGTAAGTTCACTTCCCCTTTCTATTGGAGTCATTTTCGGACTGTTCCCTCTATTTGATGATTGCTCTTTAAATAAACAAATTATTATAAACAATTTTTTTATGTTGCTTATATTTTTCCGGAACATCTGAAATTTTCCTGAAATCGGGACACCCCATACAAATTGGCCCGAAAATGTTCTAAATGTATTTTTTTTCATTTATTCGCAATTTTCAGCAGCTTTATTATTTATCATCGTATTGCCGTCACAGGACTCCCAAAACAGAAAAATTGAACTGATACGTATTTACATAAATTTACTAAAGAAAAAATCTTCAACTACTTTTCGATATTTTCATTATTTCTCGAGTTAATTTGACTACAAACATCAAGGTTGTAATCTCTGACGTGAAACGGCTAACAGTATGCTACGCGCACTCAAGTACTTACGCATAATATTCAGCATCTTCATCTGATAGAGAATAAAATCGATTCCAAGAATGCAAAATAATTCCTTTTCATTGTTAATAACGTAGTGTATTTTCATGAGTAGTATAATCAAATCATCATAAAATGCTTGCGATAAAGTGAACTCAGTGGTATGTCAACCGTAGAGAAGTCCATGGTGCGTTTATTGCGTCATCGTACAGTGCTTGCATAAATTGAAATTCCATTTCAAATTCAACATTCGGATCTGGATCGTGATTTTGCCCATGTGTAAGCTCCAACTGACCATCAACTCTTTTTCCTCGTGCACTACAGCGATTTTTATAGTCATGTGCTCGACATTTGACACACTTGCAATTATAAATCCAGAATACAAATGTTATAATTATGAAAGGTAAAATCAATTCAATTAATGATGTGATGCAGAGAAAAAAGACACCAGAGTAACATTGAAAAAAAATTAATAATATATATATACATTCATACTCCCAGAAAATATAGTTATTGTGAAAGACTGGATATTTCAAAATAATAGAGACGATTGTGTCTTGTTTTCCGCAACACTGCGTTATTGGGGATCAGAATGAATATGTTATTCAAGAGACGAAAAATCTGATTTAAATAAAGATTTGACGATACCGGCAGCGATTGCGAGAAATTTCATGCCAGAATCATGTCAATAAAATTGTGTTTAGCCAGATATTTGATGAGTACGGAAAACTTATATGGTAATACCGCGTATACTGTTACACATATAGCCAGATCCATCGAAAAACATCTTAACGAGCTGTCAACGTCTGGATGCCGTTGGACCATAGTGAAAGATCACACTTGCTATGTTAAATCGTTTTTTTTTTAAGCCGCCGGATCTATGAATCAAAATGTATGTAGAAAGGGATGGAAAGTACTTGTAATGAAATAATATTAATCACATTTTCAGCGACAGTATCAATGAAGACTCAAAAACACATAAACCGATTGACGCAATCCTATCAAGGGAGTATCCAATTGCTGCTATAGTTATATAATACAATGCTTCTTGCTTCCTTCACAGAGCGGCTCCATCATCTCTTACAGCTCTTTTGGGTTTTCTGAAAGTTATATAATATCGTCAGCGAATTATAAATGTGATCAGCATTGTCCATGTAGTTTTAGGGTTTTGTTTCCCCGGTCAAGTTTTCTAAATATTTGCACATAAGCACGGCGAAGAAGAGCTTGGGGGAGGGAGATCTCTCTATCTCACTCCTTTCTATTGTAAAGCTGGGTACCCCTCAAACATTTACGCAACATGCAAGAAATTGGCAGGATACAGCATTTTCAAACTTTAATCTTTTCCTTACTAACTGCACTACGTATTGGATTGTTCACGTAGGTGTATTATTGAGTACTGTGATGAAAAGTGTCAGACGCTTTGGGCATTTGTAAAATTCTTCATTGTCCTTAAACTTTTCTCTTGTATTCTCAATTTTTTCGCCTGTTTATTGAAATTAAATGATCACTCCGGTAGAACTATCTTAGATTCAGAACCTGCATTTGGTCGTATCTATCGCGAGCGATTGAAAACGTAAATGTGATATGATATAGACTAAAAATCAATTCATAAAAGCTTCGATGGTCGAAAAAATAGTTTCATAAGGATAAACTTCATGAATTTTTCATCAAATTAACTGAAGTGAAATTCCTTCCAACTTAACATCGAAATGATCATGGAATACTGGAAAACGATATCGGAGAAATTCCTAAGATATTCCTAAGATATACCTAAGACAATTCGATGAAAAAGTCATATGGACATTCCGGCAGAATAGTCCTTGTGCCATACATAGGGCTCTGTAGGGATTTTTAGGTCGACGAAATATTATGCCTGATTTTCATAGATTTTGTTCTGAGGAATCCGAAAATGTAATTCTTTTTTTCGGACATGGTCATTTCTTTTATTATAAACTATTCAATTTTTTAGATCGCTCTATCAAGCGAAACAACAACGTTATTCGAAAAGTTCCAGCGCACGAATATTCCATTTCTCATGCAGAATAACTTTTGTCTCCATAGTTTTTTCATATTTTCATAGTTTATCGAGTTGTTTGAAGTCACTATGACCGTTCGATAGCTAGAGAACACATCAATATTATTTACAAAACTGGTACCGAAAACAGGGCTTCATTTTTGGACAGTAAATATTGTACCCCCTCAGCATATACTAAACGAAATCACCTTTTGATTGATTCTGCTGATAGCAAATAGATGTTTACCGTGACTGATGATTAACACTAGGTTCTCCAACACGAATAGTTGGAAGTCATAATGAATAATTATTTGCTAACAGCAGAATCATGTCACAGAAGTTCGGATCGATCAAATGAACGAAATTTTCGATCTCGAAAGACCGTCTCAGATTTAACAGGATGCCCTTCTAACCACCCAAGTAATTTTCATGAATACATTTTGTTAATCTTCACTGTATCCTCGTTTATGCCAACCACTTATACTCTTCTGCCAATTTTATTCTTTTTTCATCCACAGCATATTTTATTTACAGTGAAAATCATGACTTTGCGACGCTCTGATCGAAATTGTCTCTGAATAACACCTTGTTCATCAATATAATGTGATGCAACGCATATTCCGGGTCCAAAACCATATGCGAAGAAATTGATTATGGCATATTCATTCGTCGATGTAGCAAAGATTAACTTACTCATAGAATCAATCCACGCAACTTATTGAAAGTACTAATTTATCACTGATCATATATTTACATATAGATAATTTGGAAAAAGCCTTCAAATTATGCCCCTAAGCGAACAATGGCCTAAAGCATGTGTTGTTTACAATATATAAAAAATGTAATTTATAATTGTATATGTTTCAACAAAACATTCAAATATACAAGATGTACAAGAATGTCTCAGCCGCCCAAAAGGTCGACCTCAGAAGGAGGCATTTACTTTCCCACGGAACCAAGGCAACTACATATACAACACCGACGTCGAGTTCTCTAACAATGCACTTATCACGTGTCGACGGCCACAGGAAAAATTTGGGAGAGCTGCTGACGATTTCGAGCCATCTAAAAATTGCTTGGGATATTATTCGAGGCAAACACTCAGAATTCATTACCGAAAATGTGATCCAGAAGCACAGAAAGGAGTGAGGCCAATTGAAGGAAGGGAATCGCTTGATGGGTTATGGTCATTCATATTCCAATCCAATTATGGTACGATTCATTATACCAAGTCTCACTCGTGGTTGAGTGAAGCGTACAATTGTATATGATAGTTTGTTGATTTTATATGGGAATAAACTTACAGTGCGTTATCCTAAAGACAGCATTATGCCATGATTCGTAACCGTCTGAGACTATTGGCGAAATTTCTATTCATAATGAAAAAGTTCGAGAAAAAAATCACTGATTTGGCTTCAGTTTCCTCTCCAAAATATCTCCGTATATATTAGGGAAGAAAACAAAAAGAGGGAGGGTCAAGTTGAAGAACTCCTCGTATTAATGGCTAAAGATTATACCACGTCAATTAATAAGGTGGCTATGGAAAATCAGGCTATGTATCGGCGTGACAAAACAGTAATTCTTCCATCGCAAGAAGATATCACGAAACTGTATGAATCTACAAAAGAAATATGCGAGAAGGCAATGGTGATTCCGGAGAAACGATTTAATGCCAAAGCTTGGATTCAACTTTCAAAGGCTACTCTCATTCTCCTCATTTTGTTCAATCGACGCAGGCGTGAAGAGAGTGAAAGATTATTATTGCAAAACTATGAAAATCGTGAGAGCATCAACCAAAATCTGGATTAAAATATATATGGGAAGGTGTCTGAGGATGCACAACTACAAGCGGCGCAATTCGTTCGTATTGTTTGCAGAGGCAAACTGGGTCGTACTGTTGCTGTGCTGGTGCATGATTTTTTATTGCGTTATACCGAGAAAACCCTCAAATACTGAACTGAAGCTGGCGTGTCTGCCAATAATCCTTATTCATTCGCAGTGCGTGGAGATGATCGATTGCAAAAGAAACATTTGCAAGCGTGTTTGCTGATGAACCGCTTCTCCAAATGTTGCAACGCAAAAGTGCCGGAAGCTTTGCGCTGCACGGCTCTCCGAAGACACATTGCAACGTATACGGCGATGTTGGGATTGCAGGATCATCAAGTGACGGATTTGGTTAATTTTATGGGGCATCATGAAAATATTCACAAAAGTATTTACCGGGTCCCAAATACATTGAAAGATATGGCAGAAGTGTCACATCTTCTACAAGCAGCTGTTGGTGAAATAACTGCCCCTTGTGCTACAAAAGTGATTGACAATCAAATGCCTTCTTATTCGAAGCAGCCGTCACGTAAGCTATTTATTTTTTTCTGTTTCTCACCTATATTTTGCGTCCGTAGAATGATATTGATATATTTCTTTTTATTATAGTTCCAAGCCCGACGATATATGATTCCGAAGCTGAAATGGATCCCGATACTCGCAACGTCACTGTCGAAAAGCGTAGCGTTTCTACGCGTAAATCTCGAAGGATTGTGAGTTCCGGGGATGAAACGAAATCGGATAGTGAATAGCAGCACTCGGGCGCTAAACGTCGCAAAAGTAATTTCTTCTTTAATTTTTTCGTCAATCAGGCATATGTTCTTCGTTTTTTATTTTCATCGCATATTTCCGCACATAAATGATCGTTTCCCCATCAATACAATTCAAGCATTTTTTGACGTGACATCGTATTGAATATACATCTTGTATATGATGTATAAGAATACGGCACAAGAACCCTTGAAATATATTGACTTCCTATTTCATTTTGCACATTCACCACTTGTAACTCAAATCTCGCTCTCATTACAAATTCTCCCATTAGGCGAATCAAGTGGAATCTTGAGGAAAGGAAAATATTTGCGAAAGTATTTGGTGATTTCAAAAAACTACCAAAACTGCCATCTCACAGCAAATGTGAAGCTGTGATAATGAATTTCATTATTGTATTGTAAACAATGCTTACTTTAGAACATTGTTCGCTTGGAGGCATAATTTGAAACCGTTTTGCAAATCATCTATATGTAAATATATAATCAATGATAAATTAGTACTTTCAGTAAGTTGCGCGGATTGATTCCGTGTGTAAGTCAATCTTTGCTACATGGATGAATGAATATGCTATACTTAATTTTTTCCAATATGGTTTTGGATCAGAAATATGCGTTACATCGCATGAAGTTGATGAACAAGTTGTTATTCAGAGACAATTTCGATCAGAGCGTCGCAAAATCATTTATTTTCACTGTAAATAAAATATGCTGCGGATGAAAAAAGAAAAACAATTGGCAGCAGAGTATAAGTGTTTGGGACCAACGAAGGTCTGAGAAAGAAACAAAAGTAGTGAAGATTGACTGAATGTATTCATGAAAATGAAAAAGATTTCACATATATAAATATATGCATATGCACACACATTGCATGTGATTTTAAATGTAACGAAAATTAAATTAATAGTTAACTTAAGCTGCGGAAAGCAAGAAGAGAATGACGTGAAATATAACTAGATTACAGTATGGTAAAAACAAAATTAGCGCTTTAGTAATCATTTTCGTTGAGAAGATTTTTTTTGCGGCGTGAATGAGGACGTCGTTCATTGTTTATAAAAGTTTATAGGGCGTAATGTCTCATCAGTTTTAATGTTTTTATAAATCGATAACGCAATACACACGGTCTTGAATCGATATTGAATAACGATCTGGTATTTGTTTAGTTATCATCATAACATACTACTCACTTTTAACATTTTGTTGGCGGATATTGGTATTGGGTGGAGTCCCGTTCAGAGTAAGCGACTGCCATATAAAGGCACAAGCTCACGTACATCTTTTTTTTCTTGGGGTTTTCCACTAGTCGTGCTTTGTTCAACAACGGATCCGGCCGTACTGAGATTATAGCAAATCTATACGGTGTAATTTTCCACTTTTTATACCAAATTAGTACTAAAAAAATACTATATGGATGCCCAGATTAAATAATACCGGAATCATACTGAATAAATGTTGGAGTTATACCAAAATCGTACTACTTATATCAGGTAAATTGAACATCGATTTGGTATAATATTAAAAAATGTTGCTCGATTATTGCCGGATTATTTCGTATAACTTTGGTATAAAACTGAAAAAAAATCTAGATTATACCAGTCATGATTACTATCCACTGTCGTTCATTTTTAACATAATATGACGACTATTGTTATTATTATTGTGTATAGAGATGGGAGAATTATTTCACAAAATATAATATGTTTATTAAAGTAATATTACATGTTTATTAAAGTAAAAATACATGTTTATTAAAGTAAAATTACATGTTTATTAAAGTAAAATTACATGTTTATTAAAGTAATATAATATGTTTATCAAAGTATTAATTAGAGTATGTTTAATAAAACAAACATAATATGTGTGCTTGTTTCGATTGAATTTCCGTTGTATTTTCCGCGTCTCCTTCATGATGAGCTCCTTCTACAGCTGGATCTCAAGCATCGGTCGGAGCTTGAGCTGTGCGTTTCTGAAAATTTGCTCGGTCATTTTTTGGGAAATCCCGAATCCATGCACGAGCATTCGTTTTGGGATTCATTTCGCGGCGACACCTCAATTTTTTTGTGGCTTGTAATTCCAAGCAAATTTCTGAAAATCATCAATATGGAAAATCATCATATAATAACACGAGGTATAAAATCAAATATATTACTTATTGACACTTACCACTTATATCGTTCAGCTCTCTCGATTGAATTTCTCGCATGTGTGGCGTTTTCTTCGTTTTTTTCACCGTCAAGGTCAAACGAATCCTATAGCATGTATTCATGGGTGTCCAGCTGAATTCGGCCATTCAATACAGACGTCTGCAAAATAAGTTTGATGAATGTAATTATGAAACAACAAAGAAATATCTGATCTGTTCAAGAAATATCAGTTCAATAGTTACCTTATCATTGTCAATTGAGACATTTTCCATAGTCTCATCACCCGGAACATTGGTTGCATCGCGGCTTGGTGCATGTATTACTGGTGCCAACCCTCAGACGACTTTGTCGATAATTGATCGATGAATAGTTAGCAAATTTTCACGAACTTGCTGTCGAGTTAATGTGGCTCCATTATTGGCTGCATTGTTTCTTCGTGTTTGCGATGATTGGATTGATGACCGACTAACGATGGTATAATATCCGTGGAATGGCGCGAAGAATTCGGCGTAGATATGACATTCAACCGTGAGCTTGGACGTTTTGATGGAGAACGATCAGTGATGTTAGGTGGCTGAACCGAATCCCTGCTCGTGAATGGAGATCGGTCTCCCATGGAAGACGTGAAAGCTTGGAGATCTTCAGAATCTTCCGTCGATCCCAGTCGATTCCGTCGAAGAAATTTCTATTCCATTGAAGGAATGATCCCATTCTTAGTCGCATTCTAGACACAAAATCAAAAACATAATGAAAATTAATGAAACGAAAAACCTCACATTAATCAAGAGCAATCATAAGATACGCAGAAAGAGGCACGTCTACGGTTCTTCCGGCGCCACGATTTGAAGGTTGATTCTTATAGAACTCACCGAAATATGACGAAAATCAAGAATAAAATGTTTCGATATCTCGCTTAGTTTTCGAGATATCGATACTCAAAAATCGAAAAATTAACATTTTTTTAGACGAAATTTAATAGATTTCTGAAAAAGAAAACGAAAAACAGGAATAAAATTTTTCGACATCTCGATTAGTTTCCAAAATATTGGTACTCGAACATCTGAAAAAACGAAAATTTTATTAAAGAAATTTTTTTTTATGGAATTTGATAGAATGTTTTGAATGATCATTTGAATGAATAATAATAATAAAAAGAATAATAATAATAACAACAGAAATAATAATTTTTTTGTCTGGGGGGCTTCGCCCCTGGACCTCACCGAGGCTCCGCCCCTGGATCCCGAATTGTGGTGTGTTCTATCTGAAAATATATTTAACAGGAGGAATTGAATGACTAGATAATGCATAATTTTTTTATTTTTGTTGGTACGTCTATTTATCCTGATATTTTCATTACGGACGTAAGATAATTACAAAGTTTGGTTGTGTCTACCAACTAATATACTCTAGCGGTGGGAATTGAGACCTTGGTGTTTATAAATTTTGAAATACCTTAAGATTATATGTTACATATTAATGTATTAACATTAGCCAACCATCTTTATTGTCTTGAGCATTGTTTTTGAATAATTCTTCCTGCAAGTTCCAAAATGTCAGGTAAACACCCTAATTCGCATTCGAAATTAGATAATTTTAATATTTTTAATTCATACGATGAAGTAGTTGGCAGTATAGACAAAGCTATTTCTTTCTTAGAAGAAATAGCTTTGATTTCTTCACGTACATCAACCCCTCCACAATGTTGTGGGCTCCAAATGCTCGGTGAATGTGATTCACGGTCTTAATTTGGCTGGGTGTGGAGATGTTCATCAAAAGGATAAAAAAAAAAAGGTTCTAAATCCTGTAGAAAAACTGTAAATTCTAGTTCTCATACTTTTGATGGCTATTTGTGTCATATTTCGGTAAATGAAGTCTTTGCAATTGTCATTTGTTTTGTCATCAAAATGAAAATTTCGGTTGTGTGTGAAAACTTGCAGCAGTGGCGTCTAAGTGGAGATGGTAGTGCTTTAAGTTGGAATACAGTGGTTGATCACTCTAGTTATTGTCGTGAAATAGCTAAAGTAATTGCTTCACACAATGATTTGATTCTTGGTGGCAAAGATAAAACGGTCCAAATCGATGAAACGTTTTTAACTAAACGTAAATATAATCGTGGTCGTATTACTGAACAAATGACCATAACTGTTCTTGGTTTATATTGCAAGGAAGATAAAACGGGCCTTTTTTTTAGAGTCAATAATAAATCAAAGAAGGAATTGTGGCCGTACATTAAAAAGTATGTAGATTATAATACTTCTCGGCTATGTACAGACAGTGCAAGACAGTATCATGGAGTTAATGAAATGTTTTCACCTGATACTGTTCATTTGCAAACTAATCATAGCAAAGGAGAATTTGTTAGTAAATCTAATCCGGAAAACACCATCAATGATTTAGAGAATCAAAACAAGCTTTTGAAAAATCAAATCATCTGTCGTAAATCAGATAAGCTTGTTCATCAGTATATGGCACTTTTTTTTTACCGACGTAATTGTTTAGAAAACCCTTATTCTGACAATGGTTCGCGAATCATGCAATTCCTTCTTGATATAAAAAAGGTCTATCCGGGAGTAGTGATTGGTGAGTTGCAGGAAGGATTACATTTAAAGGAAATTGATCCGCCAGATCCAGTTTTTGAAGATGAAGCTTCTATGACTACTCCTTCAAAGAAACCTCGACTTGAAGAGGATCCAAGCGATATAGACAATATTGATTTGGCTATTGATGAAGCATCATCTGGTGTCAATTATCAGTCTGACGATGATGCTTCTGAACTCTATTGAGTTCCCCCCTCACACTGAGTTAAGGTTTGGAATCATAAAATACTTTGGGAGCGATGAACCAGAGGGTCCTTTCTCAGTGTGAACGGAACGCAATTGATGATACCTCCCCGTGGTGCGTTCTGGATGTAGATAAAATATTATCTATAGCAGAATCATCTGAATAAAAAAACTGATCGAAATTAGAGAAAATTCTTTTTCTTTTCTATGATTTTTGAGTATCGATATCTCGATTGCTACGCGAGATATCGAAAAATTTTATTCTTGATTTTCGTCATATTTCGTCGAGTTCTATAAAAATCCACCTTCAAATCGTGGCGCCGGAAGAACCGTAGAAACCCCCAGTAAGACTATGTATCAACGGTTGGGATAATACACAAATAGAATTGTTGATTCAGATGGAATTTTCTTTCGATTTGACAATCTGTGTAGTTATATTTATTTGATACATTACGTCACAATGATTATGTAGATTGCTTTAACATCGTTCCAGTTAATTTTTAATGAATTCATCCATCATTTTTATTTATTTTTTATTGCTTTAGTTCATATTTTTCAACTAATTTAACTCGCGTTTTAATTTCCATCTTTTCTATCAATATAATAGCAAGACTTGCGGGTGCATTTCATGAAAAACAAAAGAAAAACGTATGAGATGTTTCTTTTTCCATATTTGACCAACCACAATATGCACTATAATTGAAAAAATAATAATAATGTTGAGTTATATTAAACTTATGGGCGAAAAAGTGTTAAGTGTGCGTGAACTGGAGAGAATCAATTGAAATCGGCGTAATTAAAAATACATGTGCGTTATACAAAATTTTTAATAGTAGGCTGAAACTGTATTGAATACTGACACGCACGATGTGATTATGGTCGTGATAGTGTGTATATAGCTGACCCGGCTAACCGTCGAAGTTTGTAAGGAACAGAGAAGTACGCTTATGTATATAATGAAAGTAACAAAGTAACCTTGTTATTAAGTGAGCGTATATATGTCGTATATGTGCCTCTTATACATATACACTTTGCACTCTATAATTTTCACTCTATTTTTATTGCACTTGAAAATGAACAACGTTGATAAAACTATTTTGGTATAGCAAGACTGATTGCGCGATTATACGTTGAGATCGCACACGAGGGAGAGAATGATGCAATATTTTGATGCTACAGCTATAGCGTTTGTACTTAACCTTAACATACACATATACATTATTTCGGACAATAATATGTATTATTATATAAAATATATTGTTTGATATCCGAGTGCAGCCCCTTCATTTGTTGCTCAACCACTACATGCATATGCAAGTGCTCATGATATTTGAATTTTCGCGCGATTACACTCAAGTAATGGCGTTGAATCAACATGATTTCTCTACCTGTTGACGCATATACCAATGTATATGTATTATTCCACGTACATTTAAAATGAAGATAAAGATACATTAGAACTACAGATGCAAATTACTCACCCAACTCCCAAATTAAATAGCAAATTAGACTGTCTAGTGATACTCGGATGCATTGGAACTACATATTAATAATTCTCATATAAACAGAATGACACATTCAAATCATTTACGATTATACAATTCTACTGCAATAATGAGAACTATCTGATTACTTTGTAATGTCAGTTCTAGTTTGACATTTTCAATTGTTACAAGTTGAAAAAATCACACGAGTAACGCAGTCGAGAGGAATGATTTCCTTTTCGATATTAATTTCGATTGTAAATCAAACTGGATTATATTCATTTTTGTTTGGAGTGCCAAAAAATGGCTGTGAAGGATGAGAGCGCCGGATTTCGTTATCCGGTGGACAAATGCCTTCCGTAAAAAACTGTCGTACTACTATTGGCCCCTTTAATCTGTCAGTCTCCAAGATTTTTAATTCTTAATCTCCAAATATTACCACTCGACAACATGTATAACGCTTTAAATATAGAGAAGTCAGCGAGAAATTATGAGGCTCGTAAACGAACCTTCCGGATTTGATTAGGAACTCGAGTCGATGCAGGCGGTGAACAAGTTCAGGGAACCAAGAAATGGTTTCTTCCTCCCTCTGTTCGTCGTGCCACGCCGGGTCCATCTTGACCATGTCTTCCAGGGTCTTCCGGGCTATCTCTCTTCCAGTTGAGTTCTCTCTGCAGAAACGAGACCGAGGCTCGAGCCTTTCCAGCCAGACTGACCCGTCCCAAGACCGCCGTGTGATCCATGCTTCATTTCCCTGGGATCGACTGACCCAAGTGCCTGCCATGAGCGATCGACACGACAGAAACCCGTTGCCATGGATCTGCAATTTCTTTGAATAAGATAACAATACGCTTCTCGTGGGAATGTATAGATTAATATAGAAACTAAGATAACAATAAGTTCTTCGGGAATGCATGTTTTATTAGAGAAAATAAGATAGCTAAGATTCCCAAGAGCCATTATCTAATCCTGAGAAACCGTAGACCCACAAACAAGATCACGCTATTTGCGATTGGAGACTCACGTCCAATCGCGTAGCACCGATAAAAACTTGCGGGTCCAGCGCAAAGACGCCTGACTCAATCACCCCCTCTTCGTTAAAAAACACGCATCAACGAATACTATATAAAGTATCGCGCACAGGTAAAAACAGCTCACTATTCTTATTTAAAATCGTCAAGACGCACTACTCATTCGACTCGACAAGATTCAATCTCTCATTCAATTCAATCCATCAAGAATTACTCAAATCAACTAACTCAATCGAAGAACATCAGACTCGCCTTTCTTCCCAAGAACATTCAAACTCAAATCAGAACCTTCAGAAGAAACCAGTCATTAGTATTTCAAACATAATCGCTCTTGAGAATTCGAGGCATAAGCCTATAATATAAAAGCAGTGTATAAACTAAGCGTAACATCAGTGTAAAACCTGTAACACTAATAAATATATTAATTATAAATTCCAACATCGTCTCTGAGAATCTTCTTCAAATCCACCCGCGCATAGAGGGCTTGATCATCCGAAAATATACCTATATATGTTAGAGTTGCGAGAGACAGTCGGTGAGTGAAGAGAGTGACCAACTAAGACTCGCACCGACCAGTGGCATCCTGGTCAACATCGCCTCTATATTCACTTCCAACTTGGAAAATACCTACGACCTGTCCCCGGGACGTAACAATTCCCCGGAGGAAACTGGTTGTGTTTGAGTTCAAACAATTCATATATATATGAGGCTGGTTCGGAATAAAAAAAAAAGGTTTTTTTCTTTGGTGCCCCCTTTAAAAGTTATATTTCGGTACAAAAAGAGCCCTGTTAATATATGAGTTCTCAATATTAATATTTAGAGGTTCCGCATTGCTCTTTTCTATTTCCCATCAGAATAACATGGGAACAAACACTTTTTCGCATTTGAGATTTTATAACTCACTAACGATGCACCATATGGCAAATTTGATTATATATTTTCATAGAGAATTGCAAGCTCTACAAAAAAGGTTTCTTGTCATAATTTCATAAGAGCAACCATTTCGAAGTTATTGTCGGTCAAAAGTCAAGTTGTTTAGAATTTGATCTATTTTCCAATATTACAGCGAAACTATCGATCTTATCTTAAAGCTATACCTGACCTTTCTTGTAGAGCATTGATCTTACTACCAAAGAATGCTAACTCATAGTTGATTCTCGCAACAAGCAGAAAATTTTACACTTTAAGCAAGTTTTTCAGTGGAAAATAGCTTTAAAATTGCTATTCAATTTTATTTTTTTGAAATGGTCGAAAATATTTCATTTTTTTTCGTCATTTGAATTTACAAGAGATATAAATAATAAGATAAATTATTCATCTAAATGAATCGTACAATGTTTTTTATTCAAATAGCTTCAAGTCTTAAAATAGTAAAATAACTTAGAACAAAAAATTTTTATATGAAATTGTTATTACTGGATTTTTTTTTATAACAATCTGGATAACGTCGCCGATGCTCGTGGACTACTTGTACTAAATACTGAAACTATTCTTCACCTTTGGTTAAGCAACTATTGTATTCCTCGATCAATAAAATACCTCGTTCAGCTACATCATTGGTAACTTTCAATTTTATAAAAAATTCCAAACTTTCTCTGTAACTATTGCTAGAGCACCATATCGATATATCTTTTTCTGAAAAGTCATGAGACGAATCACATTTTTGGAATAGCCTCAATAAGTTTTTCGAAACAAATTCCCTGATGTCTTTACAGAGAAAGTTTGGAATACTTTTTAAACGAAATTTACTAATGATGTAGCTGAACGAGGTATTTCATTGATCGAGGAATATAATAATTGCTTAACCAAAGATGAAGAACAGCTTCAGTATTTATTACAAGTAGTCCACGAGCATCGGTGACGTTATCCAGATTATTATAAAAAAAAAATCCGGCAATAACAATATCATGTAATAATTTTTTGACTATTTCAAGACTTGGAGCTATTTAAATAAGCAACATTGTACGATTCATTAAGATGGATGGTTTTTCTTATTATTAACATCTTTTATAAATCTAAATAAGAAAAGAAAATTGACTATCTTTATACCTTCTCAAAAAAAATAAAATTGAAAAGCAATTTTGAAGCTATTTTCCTCTGAAAAACTTGTTGTGAGTGTATAATTTTTTATCTATTGCCAAAATTAGCTATTAGTTGGTATTTTTCCAGTAGTAAGATCAATGATCTGCAAGAAAGGTGATGTATAACTTCCCGATAAGATCGATAGTTTCGGTGTAATATTGGGAATACGTCAAATTATAAACCATTTGACTTTTGACAGACAATAACTTTGCAATGGTTCGTTTTATGAAATTATAAATAAGAACCTTTTTTGTAGAGCGTACAATTATCTACAAAAGTATGTAATCAGATTTTTCGTATGGCACATCGTTAGTGAGTTATGAAATTCCAAATGTGACAAAGTGTCTGTTCCCGTGTTATTCTCATGGGAAATAGAAAACTGCAATGCGGAACCTCTAAATATTGAGAGCTCATATTTCAACAGGCCTTTTTTTGTACCCAAAAAGAACTTTTGAAAGTGGAACCGATGAGAAAAAATTTTTTCTCTTTCGAAACAGTCATATATATATATATATATATATATATGAATTGTTTGAACTTAAATACAACCAGTTTCCTCCGGGAAATCCTTTGGTAATGACAATTACCGATTGTCACCAATATACCCACGCAACTTTCGGAATGACGTCTTTCCGGAGTATTTTTATATTCGGTATTTTGGTCGTTCGAAACCATTATTTTTCTTCACTTTGGTACTATCGATGCAATGTACTTTGGGCATTGTAAATGCAACCCGAAAAGGTGATGCATAATTGTTGTGATATAAACGATGAATTCACTCACGTGTCGACAATTGAGCGGTAGTGTGACATATGGAAATTACGTGAAGGAAAATATAAAAGTATTCCAATCATTGTATAGAATCTCTATAGTTCGAGTCAGCGAAACTTATTGTATTCATGTTCCATGAGACTGAGAATTTCGCCCTAAAAGTATCAAGTGTAAATGAACTATTTAGGCTCCTCATTCTAGCATTCTAACATTCTCATTCCAGCATATACGTATCATATATATATATATATATATATGTATGTAGCATGTATATGGCATTTCGAATGCAAATTGAACTATCACATTGATCGATACTATCAAACGAGTATTATGAGTAGAAGTATAAGTTATATCATTACGAGTATTACAATACCGTCAACTGATAATGTCAAACGAGCTCTATGAGTGAATGATTTGAATTTATATCACAATAATCATGCATCACCCTCCCGCCAGATGTCTATTAAATTGTTTGAATTCGAATACGATCAATGTCGTTCAAAAAATCGTTTGGTTATTACGATTTTACTGCAGGAAGCTACTTTATCGCTTGTCACCAATATACCTACGCATCTTCAGAACGGTGTCCTTTCGGAGCTATATCATAGTCATTACTTGGTCATTCGAAACCATAAATTCTCTTCAGTTCGGTACTATCGATACTATGTGCTTTGGGCATTCTGAATGCAACCCGAGATCGCTAAATAGATATTAGAAATATTACTCGTCGTAGATATATGAAAAAGACCGTAAATGTGTTTCACATGTAACTCAATTGAACTAATCGATTCAAAAACATCTTTATTCGTTTATATCTTACACATATACCTATATTATCTGCGTGTTTCTTCGCCATCCATTTTAGACAACAAACGATAGAGCAATACTGCTCGTATTGTTTTATCAACCAAATATCATTGAATATCAAACACTCGCGCATCGACTTTCAACGAGGTGAGACAAAAAATTTCAATATCGAATACAATAAAAATCTAACTCTGCATCAGGAACATTGCATTATTTGTATGCTAGATGTATAAGATTCCGATCATCGTGGAAAAGTGATGATCATAAGTAGCTGCTGAACCTGCATGCATCATACGATAATTAAAGGTGACACTAATGTCTGAATATTTTCAATGGATATTCATTCTGCCCGATTTATGTTTGTGCTTTCGATCTTTGCTTTTATACTTTTGTTTCTGCTTTTTCTTCATCTTTTTCGATTTTTTGATTTTTGGTTTTTCCACCCATGTTAAGGTTTTTTCAGAAGGGCTAAATTTTGGGACTACCGTATTTCTACAAGCCAGTTTACTCGAATGCCCTGCATCGCAGCTAAAATGATTGGCTGTACTAAGAAGTTTTATCGGAAGTGCTGGACCGTAGACATGTGGAAGAGTTTCCGACCCACATTCAACAACATCACCAATATTGGGTTCCTTTTTCGTACTTGCTTCCATGTCACTCTTATCTGTCTGCAGACATGACGAATGTCGAAGCCCGAATTCTTTGGGATTTGCAAGCCCAATAGCTTCGTCCAAATTCAATTGGGCAAAAATACCTCGTGCAGGTGAAGTGTTCCTCTGTGTGTTTAACTCACATGCTGGTTTTCCAAGTAAAAGTGACTTGACCGTAACGCTATGGATAGTATCTGTTGATTCGGTATCAGATTCTGACGATTCACTGCAACTGAGAAATATCTCTTTGAAGAGATCGAGTTTGTCATCGATACCAACGTTCTCTTGGGTGCGCGATGGCGAAGATTTGAAAGATATTGCATTCGTTTCGTCATTATCCCACGCTTTAGTTATTTCTTGGCCTTTCCCAACTTCCGGTTCGGAATATTGCTCGCCAGTGTGTTCAGTTGCAGGTATATTTTCAATGGGTCTACTACAGATTGAATTGT
This sequence comes from Zele albiditarsus, assembly GCA_958496275.1. Lineage (NCBI taxonomy): Eukaryota > Metazoa > Arthropoda > Insecta > Hymenoptera > Braconidae > Zele > Zele albiditarsus. The sequence goes on from OY292411.1 coordinate 6,100,036, forward strand.
AAGAACGTTCCAGTTGTGATTTGGCAGCTAAATCACACGGAGTTACATTCGATGCGTTGAATGATTTTACTGCACATCCAACATTTGAAAACTTGTAATTACATTGATCACTCGATATCATGCTTTGATCATTAGTGGGAATAATGTCGACAGCCTTTCGACAATTTTCGCCAGTAGTATTGGTCTCACTGCAAAAATTAAGAAATTCAAACATATGATGACTTTTTGCCTTGCCTGTGACGGTCTGTGCACAGCCACCTTCAGGTTCTGATATATTGAATCGTTTACATACAGCATTCACTGGTCGCCAAATATCTAATGTTCGGGTCATTTTACCAAACATCCTCATTTTCGCTGCATTGAGTGCAAACTCATCACAAGATGAATTGTATATACTATCTGCGGAGTCTATGCGGGTATCTGTACACTGTAGAACAGTAGTGGGAACAATCAGTTCTGTGGCTGTTGTAGATTCTTCAGCTTCCCGTTCTTGTGACCGCTTTTCCAAAGACAAAGATTGAATTCTACCAAGTTTTTCTTCTCCATCATTTGTCGGGGACTGAGGGGCTTCATCGAAGCTGCCCCGCTTGACCGCATCATAGGCAAATGGCTTCGCTGAGTGCAGAATGCCGTTCGAGTCACTTTCCATACTACCTCCAAAATGACACGTTTCACCCGATGAGTTGCTTGACGCGAGTTTTTCATGCGCGTCCAAATGCGGCGTTAGAATTTTACTAGGTAACTCAATGCCACCTCGTACGAAACTTTTCGTGGTTAGTTTGTCCATCCACGACAACCTTGATAACGTGTCCCGACTCTGTGCTGAATCTAGAATTTGTGAGCTTGTGGTACATTCTGATAATTTTTCTGCATCTCGATTTTGCTTGATGAGTAATTCATGATTTTGATGGGCTTCAGGACGGCCATTGGTATCAGCAGAATTAGGATTATCAATTTTTCCTCTTCTATTACGTATATTGGAAATATACGTAGCTTGATCGTCCCTGTTGCTTTTATTCGCAATTCCAGCTTCGTGAGTTGCCGCAGAAAACCTACTTTGTCTAATTACATGGATCGGCTTGAAATTTTCAGGTGCATTGGGTGGACTGACTGGTTGCTTTCTTTCGAATTGCAATTTTGCTAATACAAATCCTTCCAAACAATTACATTGTTGGACTCCACAGTTTTTTTCATTGGACCATCGATTATTTTTTCTCTCTTCTGGATGTAATGCAAAATCATAACGAGACATATCATCACGCTCATAAATATCATCGTCGTCGGCTTCAAAGGCACCCACCCCAAACGCCTGACCTCTAATGGACAATTTCTTATTTTTATCTTGCATTCGGAAGACTGTATTGTCTGCAAGATTCTTTTCACCAGAAAGCTTTGACAGCTTATTCAATCCACTATATCCAATTCCGAAGTAATTATCCTTTGGTGTGCAGCTGAAAAGACGACGTGTATAGACAACAAGGCAAACATCGTCACTTAGGAGATGAATGACATTTGAATCCTCACCGAAAAGGTTCCAGATCATGGGGTGCAAACAAGGTTTCCCCATCAAGTTCAACATCTTCAATTGAGGTTTGTGAAATACCTAAAGCACTTTTTATTTCTTTGTCGGACAAGGAACAATAATTCTTTCTATTGATATGTTTTTTGAGAATCATTTGTTTTTCATGTCTCCTTAATCGAGGACCAACACCCTGGCCCAGTTTCCATCCCATTTTTTTCAATAATCTCACTCCAACTGTATCCCTAGTTTAAATATAAAAAATAGATCAAGGAAGTAGTTCCGGAGGGATGAATGTTCATTTGGTAATAAAGACACTTACGTGACAGTTTTCAGCAATTCCTTCAACACGGGTGATCCTGGAATAGGTCCATTATTGTCAGTGTGGGCTCTTTCTCGCTTAGTTCCTTTTCCGGTGGAATTTGCAAAATCATTTGAAGCACGTATACCAATGGCTGCAATGCCAAATTCAGCAGTGTCCTCGTCATCCATGAAATCTTCCGGACGTTGACAAACACTTTCTGCCTTCCTGGTACGTGAGGACTTGAATTGATGCGGCGTCCACCCATCTCTTGTATCGACACTATTAAAATATCCAGCAGAAAAACCTCCAGTAAATGCTCCATGAAATCTTCGTCGGCCCTGTGCATCTAACGCATACTGATCCTCTATAGTTGGAGGTTTCTTTCTCGGCAAATTATCTATAACCAAATTAGGGGGTATTTTTCAGCCATTGTAGCTTAACTGACTTCACCATATTATGCAAAAATTCATATTCGTTATTATTTACCCTCATCCAATTGTTCCAAAACCTCGCCAATTATCATTAAGTTCTCATCATCGGTTTTATTCATTATGAGAAACGTTAATTTAGAACTATATTAAGTAATATCAGTAAGATATTTAAGACGTCACACATGCACATACGAAAAAATTTAATGACAACAAAGAAGCGGACACTGTTACCTGACTGTGCCTGATGGTATCACTGTGTAGGGATGTGCGATATTTATCGATATGTCAGGGAAAATATCGACGGTTTTCTCACCGATATTTGTTGACCCCGATTATCGATAGTCGATATTTTTAACCAGCCATATCGGACACCATATTGAAATTCATAAACGCCGTATAAATAATGGATACGCGCATGCTCAGACAACATCTCGGGGAACCGTAAAATTATGAATCTTCGAATAATTCCAGCATTGATGGTCTCATTATTACCGTATTCTAGAATAGTCATCGCGAGTCACGACGTCTCAAGTACATCACTTGGTAAGAGACTGCAATGAAGTTGAAAAGAAGCCATTTTTGAATAATTTATTTATTCGTATTCAATAAATATGGAAATGTCGGCAAATGAAGAAGCGTTTGAGGGATAATGTGTTTTGTCCATACAATAATAATCCTTATCAGAAAATATGTTAAATATCTTCTGAGATAAAGTATTATTTGAATCAATCATTGATACCATCAAAGAATACAGACGTCCATTGAAGCCGAGAGATCCGTAGGCAGACCTCGTTCGGTGACAGTCCCCTTTCATAAATCCGCCTTGTCCGAATTAAAATGCGCGCCAGTGGCTCCAGAATCCTCCTTCGATAACGAACTTTCGCCTCAGGTCACTATAGTATCGACAGTCCCTACAGTCGTGAATAAATTTCAATTTTGCTCCCCTAAAAATCGTTTTTTTTTTCAAAATCGGCCATGTTTCGACGATCAATGCTCATGTATTTCACTATAACTGAAATACGTTCTTCCTTCTCATTTCCGAAATATAATATATCCACGCATATTTTCGCGTTCTCTATAAAAATTTCAGAAATGCATTTTGGGGTAGAAGACCGCAATGCCTGCGGCAGCACTCGCCAGCTAAATAAACAGATTAACTCATAAGAGTTATACCGTGCGCTTAGTGAGCACCAGTGCGCAGTGCTCTGTAATACGCATATATTGAATTCATTATGCTGAAATAGTTTATTGATACCTTAGTGATAATTTGCCGTATCCCACAAAATTTTAGTAAGTGACTTCATAAACGTTAAATCCTTCTAGCATTTTTTGCCCAACCTTGAAAAACTCTATGTTGATTTTTATTTTTACTATGTTTTTCAAGGAAACACAGTAGATCGTAACCCACGCTAGAATATGTTTTCAAGTCCATCTACATCGCGTCTCCAGTGATATTTTTCAAATGTCAGATACGGCATATTAGTACTTAAGTATTAATATAACCCATTCTAAAAAAGTTATCCTTACATGAAGATAAAAACTAAGTTGATTGCTGCAGATTTTCCCCCGAGCTATATGGCACTACCAAAATAGTCGTTTGTTTTGATGATCGACAAAAGTTTTTCGTCTTATGTACGTATAGTTGTATATCTTTCCAATTATCAACCGATCGAATAGATACATATAAATACGTTCATGAAAGAAGATTAATATTTATCAAGTGTGTATGAGGGAATGTTCATCCATATGGATTGAAACACCTCTAAATTGTGTATGCCCCAATATTGACGGCTAATCTGTTCAACACTTCATATTCAAGAAAATACGTGCTGAAACATTCTGTGATAATCGGGAGATCCAGCAGTCGTTTATGATCGAACATCATTAAAGTTGATCCTGCTAATTTGGAAGATCTATTGGAATTCATAGTTAATATGAACATAACGTAAAAAATAACACTAACGAATTACTTGTGAATTTTTGAGGCAGTCACGGTGCATATATGAAAAAGACAATCCACAATATTTCCTAATTTGAGGAAATTTTAAGACTTGAATACTGTTCAATAAATGTCTATTACTCCAGACATATCGCTGGTATATGACAATGTTATTTATAATAATTCTTTTTATCTCTATATCTATTATTTGTTAAATTCATGCAACAAAATTTTGTAATATCTAAGCGGCTGTTACGCGAGTTGGTTGGTTGGTTACTTTCAATTTTTTCTTATTTTTTTCGTCAGTTTTGCACTCCGTTATGTATCTGTATGCACTTGAATCTTCGATATCCAACTTGTAATTTGAAGAGTAACTCCACAAGGAACATTTATATTAATCTCTAATCGAATGAAGAATAGTTGTCAAGATACTTTTTTATCTTACTTCTCAATCACATGAAATATGGACTGCCGTTACACACTGTCATCTGTAAAGCGATAAACATATTAACACTATTATAATATTCTTGCAATAGGAATACTGATAAAGCTGGATCTCACCATGGTACCACCACTTAGTTTTCTTTGGATTTTTGTTACACGTCTTCACATAAAATGAATTGTCAGGCGGTCTCTTCTATGGATATAAAAAAAAAAAAGCAATTCAAGAATTTAATATCGAGAACAAAACTTCTATTTACCTTTTCTTTGCAGGAACTCAACATAGATACTATGCTGAGGCATACACTTTGGACAGAAAGTGCAGGTGACCAGTCGTCCGTTAAAATCGATAAACAAATATGTCCATTACTATATACGTGTGGATGAATGGGAATGTTCCCGCCGATGAAAACAACTTCGGGCGAGTCGAAAGGATATTTAGAGCTGAACTTGAATTGTAATTGAAAACGTTCACCCTCATAAAGCGTACCCTTAGCCCCTTCCATATGCACAATCCATTGAGTAAGATTTTGTCCCGCAAGGTCTTCATCTACCTGGACACCAGGTGGAGGCTCGCGTATCAAAGCCATCAACTCCTTTTGGAGTCGCCGCTGTGAGTCATATTACAAGCGAACATTTTCATCTATGTCATCAATGGTTAAGAAAAAATGAAAGTTTTTTGTTCATTCGCTGTCGCATATTCTGTCGATAATTTGTGTTTCGAATAATCAGAAATAATTCTCGTTTTTCTGCAGACCATTTTGAAATAAAGTCACGAATTGATAAGCACACTAACACAAGCAATGCCACCGGAAAAATTAACCTCATTGAACTGTTATTATTTGATACAGTACAATTAATTATGTATATGCTTTCATAGTAATGGCGATTTCCAACATTCATGCACAGTAGAAGAACAATATATAATAAGTTCCACTTACTTCTGATGGGGACATTGCCGCCATTGTCGTTAGAAAGTTGTTCTTTGAAAAAGATAACCATCTCTCATCGCGGAGTTTGTTGTTGATTGAAGAAATATTTAGTTGGGTGCAATGATTGCGACCTTTCTCTTCCCACTCAGTTAATCAAGAAATCAATGAAATCCGAGGTACGGGGTTATTCAAGTATGGAAAAGAAGAGAACCGCCCGCCTCACTTTTATGTAAAACAACTAGCTGTATTTTTCGTTCCCTCTCTTTTGTTTTTTGCTACTACATAAAAGCGTTTTTCTTGCACTTTACGAGAATCGGACAACTGTCATGACGTCTATTGATGCCAGTAATTTGATAGTCATGAACATGCTGTGCAGAGAATGTAAACTGATTAGTCAAACAATGATTGAACTGATCGCAACGCTGAGTTTTGCACCTGGGGGTCAACTCTTGAATTGAGGACCTTCCAGATATCGCATGCGCCACCCGTAACGGATATGTGAATTGGAGTACTCGCACACATGCGATAAGTACCAATTCATGCATCGCCACCTCGCAGCAATGAGGGCGCGACGTCACGGCGTTCATCGCTGACGACAGTTTCCATGACAATTTTTCTGTTTGACAACGATTGCTTCCCAGCTAGCAGCACACTGTGCGACACAAAGCCGCAAAATGTTTGGGTACGCTGGAACGCCTCTTAGTTAATGGGCACACCACAAGCGGCGCTCGTGTCATAAATTTTCACTATTATTGATAAGATTAGTAAACACATGTTTTTATTAAGTACGCATATAAGATGTGTAGTAGAGTGCTCCAGAGCACATAAATGGATATCTCTACAACTTTTACCACACATAACTTATGTGCGAATATTATTCGTTCCCAGTGCCGTAAATATCACACAATCAATTATAATGAACCATAAACGACATAGCTAATTGAATTCGACGCGAGTCGGGTTATCTAGTAGTACCCAGTAGTACCATTCAATAGAAATAACATATTTCCTTTTGGAAAATTCTCTAGCATCTGGTAGCCATGGATTGCGCACAAATGCTCGGATACAACTCTGGGGAGCGATTCCGCGCGTAAAAACGTGTATATCCAAGATTATAATTTTACTGCCGACAGAGGGCATTTCATTCGGTTGGGGGGCCAATCGATTGAGTTTTGGATCATTCAAGCAAGTTTACGAACACGGCCCGGAGTTTAAATTCAAAAGAAAACTTTTTATTGAGAACATTCTCCACCCTCGCTTACAAAGATTTGACAGGTAAATAACAATTTGTATGAAATAAATGGTAGGATATGAGGTACAATTCCAAAGAAATAAATATAATAAACTGGAACTAAAAATTGTAAATTATTTAAGATTGTAATGATAATTATTATAATAAAAACTCATAAAATTGGTTTTTTTTCCATTTTTGCAACACAAGATAGACAAATTATTAATTGATTTTAGGGCGTTAGATATTGCTCCAAAATGGATTTACCCATTTCGAAGCAATGCAACTAACGACCCTTAGGCCCGGTTTTATGAAGGATAATCGCGATTAGCTAATCCCGACTAACAATGGCGGCTGAAATTAAGTTCTCCTACCTTGAGTCCCTTCGCCTATCGCCCCTGGTGCCCCTAGCTGCGCATTGGACGATTTTGGGTACTTCTGTTTATAATACTCAATAATGGGAATTAACATATTTGAGGTTAGGATAAACTCGCTGCACTCGAAGAGGCTTCAAACTGTAGTGACGAAGAACGCCACAGCGCGGCGCTTCAGTTTCAGACTTCGGTGGGGGAACTTAATCTCAGCCGCCATTGCTTGTCAGGATTAGCTAATCGCGATTATCATTCATAGAACCGGGCCTTAGTCATATTGGGGGTTTTCCAATTACAGCACGCTATCGCACTGTGCGACACAGTGCTCGACAGTGCGTGCTCCAACTACAGCACTATGCCGCACGCATGAGCACAGAAAATTGCTGTGTCCGAGCACGCTGTGATTGCAGTGATACCAACAAAACAACAATTAATCATACCAACAGTCGTATTTCGTGCAATTTCGTGGCAGTGATCGAGTAGTCTCCACAGAGATGAGTAGATCTACTCATCTCTGGTCTCCACCTCCATATCTCATAATCAAGCAATTCGTGATGACTTTCGCACTTTCAGGAACAGGAAAAGAATGGCGCTCGAAGCGCAGTCTGGTGGAGAATTGAGGATATAAATTGTGTTCCAACAAGCACTATCGCACCGTGCCGCACTGAGTCGCACAGTGCGGCACCGTGCTGCGTAATTGGAAAACCCACCATGTCATGATTATGTTGTGGGGCAACAAATGAATATTGCAACATAGGTGTGAAAATAAGTAAGGTGGAAATGACGATAAATATTGGTGCAAACATCCGGATACACAAATTAGGTTTGTGTGTTGGCGTGATATTTTTAATCCTTTTTTACTTTTACGCAATACGCGAATCTCCTTTCTGGACATCGAAACCCGAGAATAAGGATTTCATATCATTGAAATCACTTCTTGTCGCCTCAATTCGAGCAGCGGAAATAGGTGGTTTAGAAATAGTCAATGTCCATGACAATACCAAGATTATGATTGAAAATAAAGGAAAAACAATAGAAGGCGTGGACGATCCTGTCACAACTGCTGACTATAAATCACACTGTGCAATGTATACCTACTTGGAAAATAATTTCCCATCAGTGACTATTATTTCCGAAGAGAAATCAAAAGGATGTAATGATGTAGTTGCTCGAGATTCAACGAATGACGGCACAGGTTCGAATCAAGTTCCGAGTAGATACGATGTTTATGTTAAATCTGAAGACATAACAATATGGATTGATCCTTTGGATGCGACAAAAGAATTTACTGGTAATAGTGATATTATTCGGGAAATTTGCGTATATGTCGGTATCGGAATTTTGATTTTGAACGATTGATTTTTCAGAAAATTTATTAGCATATGTTACTACTATGGTTTGCATCGCTGTGAAAGGTATGCCCACAGTTGGAGTTATTCATAAACCATTTGAATCACGGCAAACTTATTGGGCATGGGTTAATCATGGTTCTTCCAGTAATTTACGTACAATACCTGCGGTAAGTCTTTCATATTCAAATCAAATAAGCCAAATTTATAATTTACTTGTTGCTAATATTTTGGGAAAAAATGCACAGACAGAGACCAATGAAAATTTGGTGCTTATGGTATCTCGATCCCACGCTGGGAAAGTTTATAATAGCTCCAGGTCAGCATTAGGTAACAATGTGGAAATAATCTCTGCTGCTGGAGCAGGGTACAAATCCCTTGAGCTCGCTACTAGGAACGTTTCAGCTTATATACACATGACAATGATAAAGAAGTGGGATGTTTGTGCGGGAGCAGCAGTGATTACGTACGTAGGCATTTTTCTTGAAATCCGACACATTTATGGAACAAAAAAATATGTGTAGTTCAATCCGTTGATAATGAAGATGAATCATTTTTAGTGCTCTCGGAGGAACTATTACGTCTCTAAATGGTGAACCGCTGATGGATTTTGGTTCTACAGAGTCAGTGACACTCAAACATGGACTTCTGGCAACAATGATGGATCACAGATGGTACTTGGACAAATTTTCTAATCTGTAATGAATTTCAAGTAATGTATAAATTCTTCCTATTGTACTGTGCACTAAAAAATCCATATGGTTATTTCTAATAAATGTATGATCTGACGGTTTTGTGATAATAATCACTTATCGTTTAGAATATTCTACGGAACTCATTCTCTCCGTGTATCATCAGACTAAAGCCGTCCAGGAGGTCAACATCGGAAGTTTATGTTTAATCCAAATCATGCCAATAGTGAATGATCGTAATAAAAGAATATGATCGGTTCACATATAGTATCGAATGAATATGTACTTTTCAAAGGAAAGGCCCACTCGGACATATTTCTCAGCAATACTTTGAAAAACACTTCACGCAACTTTGCGAATCCAATTGAGCGTTCGATATTTGTCTGCCAAACTGACATAATTCGAACGCTCTTCAGAATTTTGCGGAATAAGTTGGCAGAGTTTTGTAGAAGTGCAATTATGTGTAAAGTTTCGTGAAATTATAGTAGAGTTATTGGGAACTTCAGCAGAGCTTGGTAGAATTGATACTTCAATTGAAACTTGATTGATTATCCAGATTATTCCATGTTATTGTTTTATATACAAAATTTACCTTCAAAATCCACTTACATGTATGAGATTGACGGGCTTGTGGGACCATTTTTCTCTCAACATGTCTATATGCCAATAACATCTAGCCGAAATTATAAGTTAAAAAGGATTCTTATACTTTATTTTTGCTTATTCGCGATATATCATTCTTGACTAGTTTTATGCCATATTGAGCGAAAGGAAGCCCTCCAAAGATGAGTGCCGAAATTCGTATCCGCAACCGAGTATGTAATGTAAGTCAAAAAGTGGCCGTTCGATGATGCGAGATAATGACTTGGCGTGGCAACATTTGTTTACTGATATCATTGTTTGACAGCTTCCATTGACAAACATACGAGGATGATCACAAATTTTCTTACATCAATAACTGTAGGAATCATGATGAACATTATCCCGTCGATTCAGCTGAGCCCTTGCAGATATGGAATGTGACAGAATTTGATAGAAGATGGTAAGGTCTGACAGAATCCCATAGAGTGGGAACGGTTTTAATAAAGATCGTGACATAATGTATCAGATATGTTGGCTGATCAAGAAATACACAAATCAGAGAAACGGAGCAACCGATTACTGAACTGTGACGATGAATTTTTCTGTTTCCGTAAACAATCCATTTTTTAAATAAATAATACCATCACTCGCACTCAGGCTGAGTTTTTCATTCTTGGATTAATGTAATCCGAGAGTTAGCACTCGAGTTAACACTGATTAATATAGCCTCTGAATTTAGCAGCGCGCATCTACCGTTCAACGGAGAACGCTGGAATTTTTTCATTCGGGCAGCCATATTCATTTCATGTTGTAAACATCAAATATTTGACGTCGTAAACAGTTTACTCCAAAATAATATAATAATATGAATAATAAATAATAAATAATATAAAACTAATTTACTGAGAGTGAATTTGATTGTGCGTAAAATGAATCGATTTTTCGATTTTAGTTTACTCTAAAATAATATAATAATATAAATAATATATAATAAATAATAAATAAATAATATAAACTTAATTTACTGAAAGTGAATTTGATTGTGTGTAAAATGAATCGATTTTTCGATCATTCCAATGGAGATGACAGTGATATTGACGAAGATGAAGATCAGCAGCCAAGGCGATACCGGTTTTTACCGCGTATTAATTATTACCGAGAATGTGATGATAAACAATTTGAAACAAGATTCATATTCAACAAAAGAGGGTTCTGCGTTTTATTGAACCGAATAAGACATTTAATTCAACATCCTGGTGACAGGTGAATATTCATAAATAATTGTTTTCAAAGGATATCATTATCATAGTGTTGTAAATAATTATTTAGATACTGGACTGTTCCTCCGTCGGTGCAACTACTCGTAGTTTTGCGATTATATGCTACTGGCTCTTTTATGATTGTAATTGGAGATTTTCTGGGCCTCAGTAAACGAACGGTTTGGGGTATAGTTCATAGAGTATCTGCCATCATCGCTAGTTTGCGTCCAGAAATCATAAAATTTCCATCAACACCCGAGGAAATTCGTTTGGCCCAAGCCAAATTTTTCACAAAGGCTGCAATGCCATGCGTCGTTGGAGCACTCGATTGCAAACTTGTGAAGGTCCTACGGTCCTTCGGTATGTTCTTCGAGTTCTTCGGTGTGTCCATGAAAACGCAGCGCTGCGCAGCGCTCGCTGCGTTTGTAGCACATGTTGATGCAAAAGCAGCGAGTTTAGCTGTGTAGCGCTGTGCAGCGTGTCCTGAACACACCCTCCAAAATTTACTGAGTTAATGATTGAATTTTTGAATAATAATTGTCACATTTATATTTCAGGTGGAAACAATGCAGAATTATACAGAGGACGCAACGGATATTTTGCCATCAATGTTCAAGCAATTTGCAATGCCGGGATGGAATTCATTGATATAGTTGCTAGGTGGCCAGGTTCAACGCACGATTCAACTATCTTCAAAAATTCTCGTATTGCTGCCAATTTCGAGAACGGACAATACCCAGACGCAGTTCTGGTTGAGGATGGTGGTTACCCCAATCGTCCATTTTCGATGACCCCATTAGCGAATCCAGTAACACCGGAAGAAACTTTGTATAATGAGTCTCAGATCAGAACTCGGAATCCTATTGAACGATGTTATGGTATATGGTCTAAAGTTTTTTATATCCTGTCGGGATCACGTTTCCATACAGTGGACCGTATTCTTACAATTATCGTGCTTCACAATATACGTCTAAGAATGCGGCCATTGCATTGAATTAATGTTGATGTCGAGGCCTATACTAGGATTCACAATGATCTGCAATTGCAATTTAATGAAGATGTTCGAGAACAACTCATAAATGGTTACTTCCAAAGGTTATAAATGTAATTTGACTTCAATAACTATTCGATTGAAAAATGGAACACTAACGCAATAATATATATATATTCACTCACTCATATATTTGTTGAATAGTGACATGAATTATATTAGATTTTGGAATTGGCATTGGCTATTGATGCACCAACGAGAGTAGCAAACGCAGAAGAACTCGTGGATTCAGTCAGTTCTGTACAACGATCGTCTTTAGTATGCGATCGACTAAGACGAAAAAGTGTAGGCGATGTGGGCGAAATTCAAATGGATTTATTCAAATAAATTGAACAAAAGATCGTACAGCTGTTGTTTTTCTGCGACGCAAACACATTTTTCAAGATTGGGAAGAAGTGAAAGCGGAATTAACACCAATAGTACTGAATCTTTCGCCACCTGCACTACGACCCATTATCAGAATTGAATTTTTATCACTTGGTCCCGATGTGGGAAAACATGTAACACTTTATGAGGGTGATACGAGAATAAATGGTCGTGGCGCAATTGAAGATGCATACTGTGATAATCAAGAGTTCAGATATCGGCGACTCATTTTTCTCAGCAATCCATTTGTTGTGCAAAGCGATGCTGAAGTGAAATCAGTAAAAACACGACGGGGAAAAATTGAAGACGTGATTAATCATGGGATTTTGGCTTGTGAACATCATGCATTCATGTGCGTGGGCGTTAAGGCGATAATAAATGAAAATATTGGGAATGAAGTGCTCGTAATTGGTTTAGGTGGCGGTGGCTTCTGTATGTTTCTTCACCATTGTTTTCCGGAAGTAAATTCTTCATATTTAAATTCATTGGAAGCCTTGTATTTTTTGCTTTAATTACTGAATAAATTGCCAATTATTTGTAAAGCAATACAAACAAAAGTCAATAAAATCACAATTTATTTACTTCTTTTCTTCGTTTATTTGTGAATGATTTATCGCTTATGAATAAACAAAAACAATTATATACACGAAAGAAAAAATACAGAAACATCAAGAAGATGAATATAAACGTAAACTATATAACTTTATTCAATTTCCTGATAGACTTATATTTAATTAAATCTATTTCGTTACGGTACGATCAGTTTTGTGTGACCCGTAATATTGGCAGGCACATTTTCCTTCATAACGCTGTCGAAAAGTTAAAGAATTATGAATCATTATAATTATTTATTTCAAATAAGATAAATAATTTCAACGATTTCATTCCTTCCGTAGTGCTAATAAATTTGACAAATTTTTTACGAAACAAAAAGATTTAAATAAATACACTCACACGCACACATAAACGCCTGAAATTCCCACTTGCAATTAATTAATTGGTGTAGTCGATGGTGCTCATTAAATAAACAATTAGTCATGACATAGTGTTGCAATCAGTCAATCATTCAATAAATTATTATTCCATGTCGTGCAATTAACAAAAAAGAAGAAACAAAAATTTAATTAGTTCAACCGCAAAAATTACATTGTTGAATTAATAAAAAAGCGGCATGCATATTTTTCTTTAACCTACAAATTGAATATATCTCACTGGTTATAATTTTTGTCCGAAATAGTTCCTCCTGATACAAATGCATCCAATTGACTTTGAAGTTCTTGTATTTGTTCCTGCATCGTTTGCTTTCCTTCAAGCTTACGCTTTAATTAATTGGAGGTATAACATCATCAGCAGCAGCAACAGCGTCAAGTGGTCGATTCTGGTTGAATGAATCACGTCGTTTTTAGCGCGAACGTTTGTTGGAGTTGGACTAGCACTTCTTGAACTCGCACAACTTTTTCCCTCATTTCAATTACCAATTTTACATTTGAATTCGGCATTCTCCTTCTTCAACACTTCCTTTGTCATTGTTACTACTTGTAATTCCTTTTTCATATCCTCATAGCGTAATAATTTTGAATTATTCAAATTTGAATTATTTATTATTAATGATTTTTTATCACTATCGGTATTTCTATTGTCGTTCTCCATTCCATAAATTCTTCGTTGTAATTCAGTATTTTCCTCATCCATTTCATGAATTTTTTTAACAACATCCATTTCTGCATCAAGTTCAACATTTTTATCTTTTAGTTCAACATTATCTCGCGTCAAACGCTCGAGATTTGTTTCAAGTTGAATCATTTTTGAACGTCTTCCTTCAAGTTCTAACGCAATTTTATTTTTCTCTTGCAACAATGTATCATAGTTATCATCAAGTTCTGATTTATCTTTACTCGAAATTTTTTTTTTATCCAATATATTTTTCAATTCATTGGTCTCCCGACAAACATTATCATAACGTCCCTGCAATTCCGCATGTTCAATCATCATTTAACTCTTTAATTTTTGCAATTCAACAATACGATCAGTTGCACCCTCTGAATTTTTTAAATGAGTTCTATTAGCATCATGCAAGTCTGCCATTTCACGTTCAACAGTCAATTTACTTGTGCTATTTCTTATTTTTTATAAGACGTTCATTTTCACGTTGAACCTATCGATATTTATTGTTCATTTGTTCCAATTCTTATTGTATAATAGTATTTCTATTTGTAATATCTATAAGTTGTTTATTTACAACTGTTGATTTAATTTCTTGTGAATCCAATTGATCTTTGAGTGACAAAATTTGTTGCTCATTATCTTCACGTAATTTTTCCATTTCACTTTTATATGTTTCCAATCGTAATTGTATTTCAGACGCCTGTACTTTTAACATTTCATATTCAGGTTTTATTATTTCCAAGTGTGTTGGATATTCCGACATTTTATCACATTCAGTTTTTAATACTGCTGTTATTTCTTCAATTTTTTTATTTTACTGTGATTTTCATCATTGGTTTGATTGTAAATTTCAGAAAGTTCTTTCAATTCAGTTTGTAAACGTTGAACTGTGCTATTCGATTAAAAATGAGAATGCGCAAGAGGTAAACAAAAAAAATAAACAAAAAATCAACTGGAAAAGTGGTGCAGTATTTCGATGATAACTCAGATCCTCCTCTTCTTCCTACTTTCTCATCTCTCTTCTTTCTTATTTGATCAACCTTCATCATTCTCATCATCCCAACGGAACAACAATGATGGAGATTGTGAATTAGCATCACCTGATGCCATCAAATTTCGTTTGCGTAAGAAAATCATTCGCAATGCTTCATTCTCAATCTGTTTCTTAAGTAATTTAATTTCAAGTTCCACCTTTTTTTTATACAAAGAATTTAAACCTATAAGGACGAAGGATCAAATATAAATTATACTATTGGTTCATTGTAATATCCATATTAATATATTGTTTTTTAAAAAATACTTCACCCGAGATGTTTTCATGCTCTGCAAGCTTGCATGTTTCATCACAATCATCCAATTTATTTTTCATATCTCCTCGTGGCTCCTTAACAACAACTTTAGAATCATCCATCACTAATTTGACATTACGTGCCAAGGATTCATTCAGTGGACTCTTTAAATCTTTTGGTTTGTACGCTTCCCATTTTTTGATGGGTCCAGCTGTTGTCAAATACTGCTTGAACAATAAAAAATGAAGGCAAATTAATTAATATTTGAAGTTGAGTGAAAAATATGCTGTATTAAAAATACAAACAATGTATACAATACATACCTCCCATACTTGTGTTGGGGTTGAATTTTCATCCGTTTCCACGACGAGGTTTTCTGCATTCTGTAAAAGCGCTATAGAGAAAAATGAAAATTCAAATAAAAAATTACGATAGTTCATGGAAGTATAGAATTAAAATATTAATAGTTTCAGTACCGTCACAATCGTAGGGATTCGTTAATCCTTCAGCTGACACCGTGATGATGCTCAATACTGTATCATACAATTCATTTTCACTGACCTTTCATGGTCTTCAACCTGAAAATGAAATTTATAAAACTTCGATAAATGAACAAAATTCTTAGTTTTATTAATTATTATATTATTATATTATTAATTATATTTTATCAAAATTCCAGTCTTATTACTCGAAAGAATAATTCTAGTACCTGTTGCATAATTTTCTTTCCTTAGTTTTGCATGATATTCTCTAGCATGCTTTTTGAATGTCTACCAACAGTTTGATAGTTGTTCATCCGATTTCAAATCGTCTCTGTTTTTGTTAAATTCAACGGATAGTTTATACCATGCTTGTTTTTTCTCTTTGTTCGTCATAGCATCGGGTTTTTTACATTCAATTACATCTGAATGATTTCTCGAAAGTTCTACGAGCTTATATTTTTCCTCTTCGAGGAAATTTGCACTTCGAGCCATTTTCAATTTTCTGTCATTAAATTCACAGACAATTGAATGTAAAAAAACAGATGCTATGACAAAAAAAGGAAAACAAAACAAGCATGGTATAACCCACACAGCACAGAACATTGCAGCAATGTTGTTAGAATCGTTCAATATTGCATATTGTCATACAATATTGCTCCAATGTTAATAGAATCTTGGTAAAAAAATATTGCTGACCAATATTGTCACAATGAGGTGACAATAATGGGTAGAATGACCGATGAGTAGAAGACTTCAAAGAATTTTTGCAATTATAACATATATTTTATAATAATGTAAAATCATACTTATAACTACAATTATATTTACAATTACATTAAACATATTAAAAAAAAAAGTAAGTGTATGTTCAACTACGCTAACAAAGTCCACAAAGCATAAAATCCAATGTGCGCATCCGCTCGCACCAAAAGCTGTTGAACCCAATCTTTTGTTTATAGAGAGTTTTATAATGTACAGAGGATACTTCAATATTGGTTAAATAAACAGTGTCAAACTTGTTATGTTCCAGACTGCATTAGAGTTCTCGTCATTGTAAAGTAATATAACTAAAGATCAAAAAACTGTTTCGAAAGTTTAAACAAATATTGTCAGTTTTCTTGATTATTTTTGTGAAACTGTCTTTCATTTGAAAACTTTTGACCATGTGTTGCTTTTGCAGGTTAGTTGCCAGCAAAGCGCAGTGGTTTCGGTCTACGTCGAAGATTTGTAACAAATTTATTCATCGGTCTTAACAAAAATTACGGTCTTAACAAAAAACTTTGTTGAAGCTGGAAAAAAGTCAATTTCCTTCTTACGCTTTGTAGTGCTACTATACGCGGAACACTACATTTAAAAAGCCCAGAAAACAAAATTGGAAAAAATGGAATAATATATTTTGAAAATATTAACATGAAATGTTATAACAATGTTTCCTTCAATATTTCAGAAATATTTTTTTGAAATATTTTCACAATCTTTAAATAGAATATTATAAAAAGCGGACATTAAGACATTGTAGCAAGATTGTTAAAATATTGTAAAATTATTATAACATATTTCTGCAATATTTCAATATTGTCATAAAAACATTGAGGCAATGTTTTCGCAACATTTCTGTGCTGTGTGGGAAGCTATCTGTAGAATAATTCAACAAAAACAGAGACGAATCGCAAATGACTTTTTTACACAAGCGAAATTTGATGGCATCAGGTGATGGTGCTAATTCACGATCTTCATCATTGTTGTTTCGTTGGGATAATGAGAAGGATGGAGGTTGATCAGATAAGAAAGAAGAATGACGTTGAATAAATTGTGATTTTATTGACTTTTGTTTGTATTGCCTTACAAACAATTGGCAATTTATTCAATAATTAAAGCAAAAAATACAAGGCTTCCAATGAATTTAAATATGAAGAATTTACTTCCGGGAAACAATGGTGAAGAAACATACAGAGGCCACCGCCACCTAAACCAATTACGAGCACTTCATTCCCAATATTTTCATTTATTATCGCATTAACGCTCACGCACATGAATGCATGATGTTCACAAGCCAAAATCCCATGATTAATCACGTCTTTAATTTTTCCCCGTCGTGTATTTCACTTCAGCATCGCTTTGCACAACAAATGGATTGCTGAGAAAAATAAGTCGCCGATATCTGAACTCATGATTATCACAGTATGCATCTTCAATTGCGCCACGGCCATTTATTCTTGTATCACCCTCATAAAGTGTTACGCGTTTTCCCACATCCGGACCAAGTGATAAAAATTCAATTCTAATATTGGGTCATAGTCCAGGTGGCGAAAGATTCAGTACTGTTGATGTTAATTTCGCTTTCACTTCTTCCCAATCTTGAAAAATGTGTTTGCGTCGCAGAATGACATCAGCTGTACGATCTTTCCCTATATCCCCAATGAAATTTCTTCGGACTTCTTCATTAGCAAATATCCAACGGGTGCTCCTGGATAAAAATGATTTTTGTGCATTTTGATTGTGTAAAAATTATGTGAGTATAAAATTATTTCTCAGTCTCACCTTTCCTATGGGACTAGAAATACAACAAGAGTTTTTCCCATCGTTTGTGGTCGAACGAGAATATATATTGTATACCGTGGATTAATGATAATTCTTGATAAAATCGATTCATTTTACGTACAATCAAATTAACTCTCAGTAAATTAGTTTTATATTATTTACATTTGTTTATTATTCATTATTTATTATATATATTATTATATTATTTTGGAGTAAACTGTTTACGACGTCAAATATTTGATGTTTACAACATAAAATGAATATGGCTGCCCGAATGAAAAAATTCCAGCGTTCTCCGTTGAACGGTAGATGGCGCGCGCTGCTAAATTCAGAGGCTATATTAATCAGGCCCAGTTTTTTTAAGGATAAACCTAGGCCCGGTTTTATGAAGAATAATCCCGATTATCTAATCCTGACAAACAATGGCGGCTGAAATTAAGTTCTCCCACCTTGAGTCCCTTCTCCTATCGCACCTGATGCCCCTAGCTGCGCGTTGGACGATTTTGGGTACTACTGTTTATAATACTCAATAATGGGAATTAACATATTTGAGGTTAGGATAAACTCGCTGCACTTGAAGAGGCTTGAAACTGTAGTGGCGAAGAACGCCACTGCGCAGCGCTTCAGTTTCAGACTTCGGTGGGGGAACTTAATCTCAGCCGCCATTGCTTGTCAGGATTAGCTGATCGGGATTATCCTTCATAAAACCGGGCCCTAGTTAGTTAACTGGTGCGGTTTAAGTTAAGTTCCCCCACTTTGAGTCTCTTCCCCTATCTACTTTCCCCTAACCGCGTGATGTTTGTGCGATTGGCGCCATTGGCGGCTGTCTGATTTGAACTCTGTATTGAGAATATTGTGATCTAAGATACTTAGATGATAATTATTGTTTAAATAATAATCTTTGTTATTATTCAGTTAATCCAATTACGTGCTAAGCACTGTACGCGTGTCAATAACGTTGCAAACTTCACAAGTTTAGAGACAACTACACAAAAATCACTCTTTGTTAATAACTTGATATCACTGCATAAAATATTTAACACTTTGAATTGGAATATTTGAGGTTATGATGAATACGCTGGACACTTGAAACAGGCTTCGAACTTCTGATTAACGCTACTATGCGGCGCTAGTTTCGGGATCTAGGTGGGGGAACTTAACTTAAACCTCGCCAGTTAACTAACTAGGTTTATCCTTAAAAAAACTGGGCCTCAGAGTGTTAACTCGAGTGTTAACTCGAGTGCTAACTCTCGGATTACATTAATCCGAGAATGAAAAACTCGGCCTGAATCACAAGTGAATCGTCGGTAAGTTAGAAGCGAATAACGGGAGAAATATTGGCAGACTAGAAGTGACTGTGTGGTAAATGGTTGTTAATCGCGTTCGAGATAGCAACCTGTTAATTTTAGTCAATATTGAGACCGATCGATGGCACCCTTATGGCTTCACGTGAAGGCTTGGTATCACAGGCGCCAAAGTTCGGCCGTTGGAATGTATAGTTGACCGAAAATAAAAATCCCTATGCCTCATCTTCCCACGATGTTTCCTCGTTGATAATCGTTCAAGTTATTTTCCTTGGTCCTGACTGGACACGACCCCTGATTTTGACTTTTTATTGAATGATTATTCAATGTATTTCGTTATAACGAAATGATGAAGTCGGAAAATAATGTCGTAAAGTGAATGAATGAGTGAAATGCCATTTTCCATAAATATTGTCAACGGATCGCAATCCATTTTGATCATTTGAGGAAAATATTTATTATTCCACATAAGATCTAAAATATATCATGCAAAACATCAATGAAGAATTCTTGTTCGATTAGGTGATGCTTATCCGTTTCATTTATCTACCAATATATTATTGACTAGTTATAACTTTTCTCAAAACTCTTTTCTTGAAATTGGGCAGCAGTTCATATAACAATGGGAATCCCATGAGATTGTAAAAGCAGAAACTATGAGAGATTTTGGGAACTCAGTGCTAAAATAGAGACAAATTGTATTCGCAAACTATGGGTACCCTGGCGAATTGATACAACTGAAAATTGACAGTTGCAATGTGCCCATAGACGACTGAAATTCAACTCGAAGTTAACTGCAGTTAACTTCGAGAAATTCATGAAATTGAAGGTAACCTTCAATCGACCGTTAAACAACCTCGACAAAACTTGAAATAAATTCTCTATTGCCGAGAAGGGCTCGCATTTCAACAGTATATTCGGAGCTCTATACCCTCACATTGACACTCCCATTACCGTTGAAACCCGATCATAAAACGATTGACATTTCGCAAGTTGAAACTATTCATTTCCAGTCATTTTTCTGCCAATCAATTTCCGATCAACTGTAACTTCAATTTATCTCTGTTCTGACAGTTTCTGTAATCCGTTAGGATAAAAGAAACTCCATGACTCATGAGGATGTATATTCAGTTGTTCTGATTGAAACGCTCGAAATAAAGAATTTTCTGTTGATGAAATTTGGCATTAAAAATTGATGGATCCATTATTTTTTTACTGATTTATTCAAATACATATAAACCTTAACAATATATGTCGTCATCACAATCATATTTCCACTTTACATTAATAATTAGTCAAAGTTTGATTTTTCCACAAACAAATTGGCAAACACGAATAGAAGCCAATATAGAAGTGTACGTGCCAACTCAAGAATTGAAAAAGAATAATATCCGATAAGATTCACAAGGCTGTTTATTTTAGATGATTTTTACATAAATGTAACTTGATTGTCGTGAAAAATTCAACATTTGTCTAAATTCATAATGCGCATGTTAGAAGAACAAACTGATATTGAACGTCCATACTTTCATCCCTTGAATCGTGATAGAGCCGCATAACGAGGAATGGCTCTTTGGAAGATAAATATTTCAAATAACATACAAGCGAAGCCTCGATGCTTCTTAATTATTACATTGTTCATCACTTCTTTTGTCCTCCTTGTTTTATTCCAAAAGTTTCCTTCATCTTTGAGAATTTAATCACGTTTACAATAAACCCTAATGTTATCTACTGCAACAATTGAAGATTATAGATTTGAAAATTATGAAAAATAAAAAATAAACCGAAAAATTCCAACATAATATATCACGAATTATTTGCTATTTCTCCAACTAGAAGTGGCTTAGTACCAACACTGCATTCCTCACCATGCAACCCAACACTAGAGCATTCGATTACATTGCCTCTCGTTCGCGAAAAAATTTACGAAAATCATTATTTTCCCTCTTCTCTAACCGTAGAACACACGTCCAGGATTCGGGGGACCTCCGCCAAAAGTAACTAATCAATGTTGTGAAAAATTGTCACAAACCCTGGGCGTGCGTTACGCGATAACCAAACGTCAAATAAACGAATTTTTTTCTTTGTAAGAATGAACATTTTCTTTGTTGAACTGCATAAATAGTATGGATAGTATCTGAAAACATTTTCAGGTGATTTTCGAAGCTGATTTACGGTGCAAATAGCAACATCATATGTAACAACTGATTCATAGCAAATGTTTCAGATCTTCCTTGCGAGGGTGGAGGCGAGCTACTGAAAGGAATTGGTAAGAAATCCGACAAAAGACAATGACAGTGACAAACATCACTAAGATTTCATTTTCAGGCTTCCCTTTGACATCCGAAATACACTGAACATCTAAATTTTGTTACAAGAAAATAAATTAGACAGAACTGTGTAAATTTTGCTCTTATAATATGGACAGGAAGATGCTTCCAAACCTTGCATAAATGTGCCCCTTATACTCGAAAAAAGAGTTATTTTTTAACATAATTCTACCGAGCACTTCCTGTTATATTTATAATGAAAGCACGTTCGCACTGAAAAAAATGTCGTTATTATCTTAATTTCCCACGTTCATCCAGTTTTGGCTATTTTGTCAATAAGTCGACTTCACCCTTTTTAATGAATTGACTTCTCGGTGCAGTCTAAAACAGCTAATTTTTTTCTCTTGTAGCCCGTTTGGTTCAGATTCAAAAAACATACGCAATTCTTCTGTTAATTCGCCAAATAAAAGAATTATCAGCAAATTCCGGACCAATTTTTTTCAGATTTTTCGTGACTTTCTCTGTATAACCCTTTCAATCAATTTCATTTTCGTAATTCTGTTTTTTGAGGTGTATAAATGAAAGTTCAAACCCTGTAAAACCCATTGATTTTTTTTACGAATCGTCAATTTTTGGTACTGTTTTTGCCTGCAAGTCCCACAGACTCTGGCCATGTGTTATCGTCGTATGAAAAATTGGCCGTGTGTCCTAGGATTAATCCACAGATATTATCGGCAAACCTTCTTTCATTACTATTAGTCCAGGACGAATGATGAAAGCAGATAAGGTAAGCTTCCAACGAAATACTATAGATTCACCGAATATCTAAAACAATACTCGCATGATTTATCAATTTAAAACCTTCTGAACAAATGTTTCATGTACTAGCGACTTATAACGTGCCGCAACCACCATTGATAAAAGTTCAGAGACTCAAATCAACTTCACAGGATCGAACCAATCATCGCATTGACATCAGCAACAGTAAATAAATTCAGTTGGGTACATCTTGCCATAATGAATGAAATCAAAACAAAAAATGATCAATCGAGTTTTTAAAAACATTGCTGGCCATTGAACTTGATAGACGGATGTTAAGACAGGACTTTAAATGACTTCAATTTTCCACCACTACTTTATCTTTTTTTTCACAGCGAGACCTATCGATATTGCATTATGTACATAAGGCGCTCGCATATATAAAACACTATAACTGGGAGGCCCATATTTATATCGATCAGATTACTTTATGATCGACTATTATAAAGGGAGTTCAACAAGATAATAATTCAATTCACATTTCACTTCAAACTATTAACACAGTTAGAACGCTAAAACCTGCCCAGGATTTGCACATTCCCCCACAGTCATCCTATGCATTGCCATTTCCGTAATTCCATGATAATGTACACAGGCCGCAGCTATTACCAGGACGTGAAAGATTTGATGACTCTGGAACTACACAAATTTAATGGAAAAAGGTCTTCCAGATTATCGAAATTGATATACCTACGATTGAACTCACCCATATATCGAATTTCCCCGGGAAAAATCGTTCCGGAACTCTTAGCGCATAAAACATGGCGCCTAAAATATAGAGACAACCCATTAAAATGAGCCATCCAAGTGACGCTTGACTTATCGCCTTGAACCAACCTTCAGCAATTGCATAATGCACGGCAGGGATGATCTATAAATAATCAAACATAGCAAAATTATGTGATTATGTAAATGAATAAAGAAATTGAATTAATAATTACTCACACCACTGAGACCAAACCCCATAAAAACACCGGCTCTGAGTGGCCTGTAATTCGGCTCGCCGAATCGCTCCCATAGTGAGACAACAATGCTCGTCATACCTAACACAACTACCACTGATAGGTAGATAAGTTTTGGTTGATAGTCACAGTAAAAGCCGTAATATAACCAGGGAACAAAACTACCCATAATGAGCATTGCTATGCCACAATAATCGAGCTTAGAAAACAGCTTTCCAACGCACTCGCTGTGACAATGAACAGTGTGGAAGGCGAAAGACATTCCAAGGCAGATTATCGCACCAGCAAAAAATGTTCCAAACACTAATTTTTCTTCTAATTGAATTGCCATAGGTGGCCGTGTCAAGAAGAATATGGCCATTCCGATGAACGCTACGCACCCTGTATACAATCACAGTGAATTTTTTAATAATTGACATATCAATTGATACAAAAAGCCTAGACGAAGTGATGCTCACCGAGTAAATGAGTCCAGATGTTTCCAGTTTCAGTGTGAATGCGAAAAATACTTTTGAAACATGCATAAAAGGACGGCAACGGTGGACGATGTCCTGCATGGAGGAAGTCGTTGTCCTGAAGCCACCTTGGTAAATTACGAAAGTGACATTGATTCCACGAAGCTTCCCACACCTGTAACCAATACTTTCAATTCATTAGATACTATGGACAATATTTTGCGGATCTAGTGAACTTCAACAATAGTGGAATCATTATATCCCCCCGAGACCCCCGATATCAACAGTGAGAACACTTATGTAGGAAAAAGGATTTTTTCGTTCATCGTATTTATTATGTTTATTGAATTACTGATATTGCAATGAACTATTGGAACCAAAAATTCATGGATTCTCTTCATTCCAAAAGTCTTGGATTTCAAGAAGATAGTGTCCATCTATATAGTTGTATTGTATATATATATATATATTGCAGGGTTGCATATCAACACACATATAAATTTCACTTTCGGTTGTTACGTTATGGTTTTAAATACTCTTCAACTCATGCAGAGATCCATGTGAATGATAATATTAATAGTTGACATAGTAGGAATTGAGTGGTCAAAGAATTCAAATAAACTCATTTCAAACAGTTATGATGGAACGCAGTTAATATTTTATGATATTGTGTTAATTGTAGTACATCACTGCTTATCAATACATGTTGGACAACTGCATTGTTGCTTTTATATATAAGCTAATAATTCCGTCATCTGTAGCGCATGAGAACTGATACACATAAAGCATAAGTGTCAATCTGCAAACCATATCACTTCTGCATTCAATATATATTCAGAAGCAATCGCAAGTACTTATCAGGATGATTACTTCATCATACAAAAATATTTAATGTTGTTTCGAAGTACAATCTAATCACACTATTGCCGTATATATTATCAATATTTAGATTCATGATCAGATGACGAATGATAGTGAAATTGTTAACTAAATATTAGAACGAACACATACCTTGCGTACAAATTCTTCTGCCTGCTCAGCGGCATTGTGCGTCAAGGCACCTAGATCAATTTCATCGCTTAGAACACCAGCCTTTAGTACCTCAGTCATCTGTAACCAAAATATTGAATAACAAATTAATCACCCATGCATTATCTTCCAATTTTTCAGATTGTCCCGTTCATACTGTATGACAGGCATGGGCAAAGTATCCACTTTGTCCACAAGTGCGCTCCGAGTGACATCAGCTGTGAACCTGGGTTTTATATCTGGTTGAACCCAAGTATACGGCCAGCAGTACTGTACCCCAAATACGTATATAATGCAATAAATAAGCTTTACCCACATCTCCACTCACAACTTAAATATAACTTCAATGCGGTGAAATATATTAGACTACACAGCTCGATGCTAGAACTTTTACTCGCCAATTAAACGATCAGCGTTCGATGCCCATGGAAATGTTTTTTTTTTTCCACCCTAACAATTATATAATATTCCGTATATTCGTATGTATGAATTTACCATTCAGAAAAACTATATGGCACATTTGTTGCTCACTGCAACAATTCTATTAGAAGTTAAAAAAAAATTACATATAGTGGTCACGCGTACCACCGATCCGAGTTGCGAGTGTGTCAGAAAAATCATTTGAACGAATGAAACCACATAGTCATGAAAAAATGTATGTTCAAAAATTGCTTTCCCAATTTTTTCAAGTCTATTCGGTAATGTACAAATGTTAAAGTACGACTAATCATAAAATATCAGTAAAACAGGTCATATCGAATACAAGGTGAATCAAATCTTGCCCACTGTTATATTGTTTAATTTATGTCGCGACAAACATATTCATTAACTTTTATTCATCCGAAATTAAGTATAAATCATAAAGGTACAATTTATAGACATGCATTAGACAATTATGTGTGCGATCAACAGTTTATTTCCCTACAAACCTCTTCCATTTTCGAATCGATTTTGTAATTCGTTAGTAAAACCATGTATGATCGTAACTGAATCAGTAATTGGGCTCCATAAATGCTCAGTGATGGATTTCGAGAATTTTCATCGGGCAGTATTTTTTATACTGGCCGCGAGTAGACAACTATAGTCATTTAAATCGATCTATACTTAAAATCTTAATGTAAAATGTTTCATTTGTGAACAAATATGTGTGTACTCTGTGACTACGTTAATTCTATGTAACGAAAATGCACTTTTTTCTAGACTCTAATAAAAAAATATCCGACGAATATTCTTCCGTTTGAAAATATAAAGACATTCATCAGACGTGTTGATATTTTATATATTTCATACAGAAAATTATGCGGAAAAAAAAATGATCGTCCGAGAATTCGAACATGGGTCGTCGAATTGAAAAGCAAAAATTGTACCGCCACTATTACGTAGTCCTTCTAATATATGTGCACAGAAGTTATATTTAAGTTCTGAGCACATTGGCGTACTGGAGCTATTTGTCCTATACATTTACCTATGTTGGAGGTATCATGTACTGACCCTTATAATCCCGACCATCATAAAACTCAAAACCAAAGACACACTGGCTCTCTCGATTGCATCTCTTATCGTTCGATCTGCTCATCCCTGACTGTATGCAATTCTACGTCAAATCCTGAGAATTTCGAGTTGTCTAATGCTGGCCTACAACGTGATTACCTATTTTGAAATTTGTCTATTAAGTAATTCTCCAGATTATACGATTCGTATTGAACGTTATCTCTATAATTGTATCATTGCCGGCGCCATTGACACAGAAATGAACACACATAAGGATTATTGTTGTATTAAAAGCTACTATATACTATGTATCTAATTTACGATTCACAGAGCCAATTCGGCCATCCTCAAACTTAACTCAATTTTTTTGAATCTTCGAACGACGCATAGCGACGCATTGGCCGCTGCCAGTGAATGCATCGCAAACTACCAACCGCTGCACGTTGCAAAAACTTAATTTAAGTCTGGTCGAACTAGCATATACTCACTTCACAATCCAGAAGATGGTCATCTTCCGGTGTCGAAGGAAGAGGACAACCGACACCATCCTCTTCCTCTGCCAGGCAGCTGGTATCGTCATCTTCGAATAGTTCCTTGACGTCGTGTAATTCGGGTATATCTCCAGACAGTGATACCCGATCCCCCCATGGTATACGATGACGAAGACCCATTGCCGGTTCTCCCAATACCTCACGACTTGTTGCCGCGATGTTTTGTCTTGCTTCCACTATCTCATCTTCGGTTAACATTTTGGATGACTTCAGCATGTCGAGACTTCCTAATAATAGTGACGGATGAGATTTATTTTATCCATTGAGCTTTAAAAAAATTTTCAGGATTATCATCGATATGATATAAATATGAGTCAACATGTTGTGCACTGTAACTGACATATATTACACTTTTGATCATTTTCATCAAGTATTGTTGTGCATTTAATTATCTTGGAAATAATCGTACCTGATCACTATTTTCATATCAATTTTGAATTTACTATATAATTTTCCTACACAATCGTATCTTATCAGTAGTTCCACTAGCCTATCCATCATCAAAAATCGGATGATGTAATTGAAGTCAAAAGTTGATAATGATGAGATTTGTACAACTTAGTTGTTTCGTTACCAAGTTTTTATATCTAGAAGTTGTGGAGGATTTAATTCAACTCGACTAGGTCTTTTGTTCGTAATTATTACTATGAGACCAAATTTTGAAGTTCGTTTTCTCGTCAACTCGTGAAATGTTGCAAGTAAATTGATGAGATGTATAACAGTAAGTATAGAAAAACAACATTTACTGGACGAACGACACGTCGACGAATCCATAGAATCAAATACAGCGAAGGATGCACGTAGCCGCTTTTGTGTAATGAATAAACATGGCATAATTGCTTGGCACTTAGATACATCTCATATCTTTGAAATTTCACTCTAATGATGAATAATGAATCAATGTGATGATGAATAATAGACATTTGAAAATACGGTGATATGTTAAATAAATCAACTTATTATTCTAAATAGCAATTGAACAGATTAATTGGCTTACTCAACTGAGACGAAATTTCACTTTTCCAATTGCGTTACATTTACTTAGTATCACGAGAATCACAGTGTTATTATTAGGTGACAATTGAGGGTTGTCGCTCGCACTTGTTATTTGCGAAAAATATCGTTTGACCTTTATGACACCCAATAACGTAATGCTCAGCTGAACAACTCAAGGTAGATTGAACCACTCACTGTCGACTGTCAATGCTATAGTGTTTATCATGAGTATTGAAGCCAGGAGTATCTCTTCCATGACCCAAGTTCGTATTACATATTGACATATATCACGGTCCGCACCATTGCCTTAGTTAATTCCACGTGGCAGCCATATTGGTCTTTGATCCGAAGTACGAAGTGTGCAAACTATATATATACTGTACACAGAATTATATACATCACCCGTGCCAAATTACCGACACTTTTGTTCACCCTCAAATATCCGAGTGTTGTTATAGTAGGCCATCGTCGGCAAGTTGCCGCACGAACTCTATAAAAGCTCCAACTAGTTAGCCCCTCATACATCATTTATAATCAGTTTGATAACTTGATATTTCTTGAGCGCTGCTCGAAAAAGTATGATACATAGATTTTATAATTTTATAGTATCCCAATTATTTTTCATAGATTTTTTATGTGAAACATCTAATGGCGCGCGTGGATGGGAGCGAAAACGTTTCGATGACACGTCGCGACATGCCATTCGGCCAGTCTAGCAACCTCGTCGGCTCTTTCCGACTTGGCGCTCCCCGCTCAATATCTATACTTTTGTTTATCATAAACAAAAGTGAGTGCTTCCCTCTCTGCGACACTGGCGCACTCGCTACTTTACGTACAAACATCGCCAATCTCTAGTTTGAGCTCTGTCAGTTCCCTAAGCATGGTCCTATGATAATGGCAATCTGATCTTATGAATCACTGTAATATCGATCGTCACTAACTACTTACCGGCCTGTTGGAATTTTACGCGTTTCGTAAGTATAACATTGGGTGTGTTTAGACTAACTTGACGTTGAGCAACGCAATTCATCACAAATGGCGGCCAGCGAACAGAGTTTGCCAGGGATAATTAGCGTTGAGTGTTGAAAAATTGAGGAAATGTAACCTCATTCTTCGGTTGTACTGAAATCGCATGTGCGGAAACACTCGGAACAATATGGCGTCGCGGCTAAACGCCACTCAACGCTAGTCAACGCAAACACACGCGTTGTAAACGTGTCCAGACGAAGTTTCACTTCACACTTCTCAACGTTGTGCAGCGCCGCTCAACGTGTTCAACGTTGAGTGAGTCTAAACACACCCAATGCAATGGTTAAATCACATCATGGATTTGCTAGGTAAGCGCTTTTGAAAACGAATAATATCTTACCGGATCTCATATCAAATTAACACCGATTAATTTTTTATATATTCCGTGTAATTTTAGAATAGTATTCACTAAATCCAATCTGGAAATTGTACTTCCGTTTAAAATTACCCGCGTATTTGTTAAATTTAGAAAGTGAAAAACAATAAATGTCATGCCATTATGGATTATGAACTGGTTAAATACACTTACAAAGAGAGTTGCCGAAGTGAAGCTCTGAAACCTCGGTCGAAATTGATGTACTTTCTATTCAACATCTAAATACAAACCCTCACAAAAATCAGCGCTTGACATGCATATTTAAGGATTGAAAAAATCCCCGGGAATAAGGAGTTTTTTCCGTGGTTGACTTATATCTCGATAACTGAGAACGATTGCCGGAGATTTGAAATGGCATAAATTTTTGTTCGTTCAGACTATGAGAAAATATATTGTGGAAAAAATTCGATCATAAGAATGTCATATTCGTACCAATCTTGATTTGCGTTTTGCAAGATCGCGAATTATCAAACATTGCTCAACATTGAATTAGAATGAACACACCCATTGATAATACGAATCAATTCCCTCATGAATATAGTTCATTTTCGGGATGAAAACAAACGTTCATCTATAGATGTGAATTTTAAAAAAATGAGTGCATATATTAATCATTGCGCTCTTTCCTGGGCCAGGGACATTTTTATCATAGTAATAGTTGTCCCCGGAATAATTTTTTGGGCACGAAGGCTCATCGCAACATGAACATATTCCACCAGCCCCATCATCGCAAGTATAGCATTGCGGTTCATAATTATCTCCGAAAAGCAACTTCACCACTTCTGGGGTTCCAATGATGTTACGCCACATAATATTTATGTTTATGTTATAAAATTTATCGTTCTGTCAAGGGATTGACCGTTTCGTTAATTTAAAATTGAATAATACCTCGAAACTACTAGAGATATCCCTTAGTAATTTCAGGCCAAGTTAGGAGCAAGCATACTTTGAAATACATAGTAGAGAATGAAACTTGGAAGTGCAGAACAGTGATTTTAAAAAAAAGTATATGTCAATCCTGCTAATGTTATCAATACTTTGGCCAATTCTTTCATTACCATGAATACATCAACAACCGCAGTGAATGATTACGCAGAGAAATTAACAGAAACAATGAAACGGATCGTGATTGAGAATCTGACACAATACAGGAAAATGAACAAAAATGAAACTTTGGATTACCAGGAGCGAATGGATCCTTAGATTCGGAGGTGTCCCATTGTACATAAGATGATGGTACTATTCCCTTTGAGTACAGAAACGTCGCTGTAGAATATTTTCCAAGTGGAATAAAAGTTATTTTGGGATTAGAAGTAGTGCAAAGTCGATTCACGAGATTATTATCTAAATGGCAATTGCAACGCTGGTCTCACCAAATCAATCGAGGATAAACATATGATGGAGCATTGAATAGAATATATTTCAAATCAATTCATTGAAGCATTTGAAAAACAGTGTGTTTCAATTAGAGAGATACATTTTGATTGATCACTCGAAAATAGTGAATCAGGGAAGTTGTATGTGTAGTGCAATCCATCTTATCAACCGCATATATCAGTACGATTTAAGCTACAATTTCTGCAGATGGGAGGCTACTCCTATATTCATTCGATTTGATTATTGTATTCTACGAGGATCATTTTGGAATCCGGTTGAGTAAAATGTGTTTTCCAAATGTTGGTGATAATGGTTAATGCGTCAACGCTTCCTGACAAAAGAATTAATTCCCAAATTATACCATACAGAACTACGGGATGAATACAAACACTCGATACATCAACTTCTAAAATATGGGAAAATTGCGTGAGGTATTCATCGGATCTAGTGGTAATTTTTGACCGCGATATAAATCTTTATCTGAGAAATAATGTTGTCACTCCAGGCGCTGCCTCATAACCAATTTTCTCCTCTGCGATATTACAATATGCTGTCGTATGCATGGCATGGAAATGGTTATGAAAACCAATAAAATTTCAGAACTGGTATGGTTAGTTTTTGGAGACCATTTAGAACTGCGATGTCATATTTGTCATGATGTGGCTATTGCGACATGTTCGTGGTGTAAGAAACTTTTGTGCATAATATCCGCTTTCGAAGACTATCAATACTGTATAATATATACACTAATTTCCTTCGATATTATGTTTAAAGTTATGAAATTTTCGACGAGAATTAGTGAATAACCGTCTTAATAACCGATCATTGCAGAATGATTATAATGCATTGACAAGCGCATGGACAGGTTTCATCCTGAA
Source organism: Zele albiditarsus (assembly GCA_958496275.1). NCBI lineage: Eukaryota > Metazoa > Arthropoda > Insecta > Hymenoptera > Braconidae > Zele > Zele albiditarsus. The sequence goes on from OY292411.1 coordinate 6,132,017, forward strand.
AGTAAAATTCACTCATGAGGTGGTTGATTCGTATTGAACTTTGAATGGATTTTCACGGTCTTGCCATGTTGAAAAAAATGATTTGCACGCAAATATGGATTAAGTTGAACCAAAAACTACGTTTTTTGACAAATAAAATATGTAACTCTGATGCTTGGATTTTTCGGCATAAAAAATTGACATCATTCCGTTGTATTTCAGTACAACACGAATATTTTTATATGAACGCCATGGCATTTCTCGAAGTGACAATTTTTTATTATTTCATTTTTCAATAGATTTAATTGAAAAGCAATCTGAATTGGTATTGCGATTGAAAATTGACAGGCCTCTCTATGACCAGGAAACCCTCAATGAAGAATTTCATTATGAGAAGCCAAACGCAATATCTGGTGAGTATGCTAATAACTGTTTCTCGAAGCAATCATATGAGATCTTTTATAATTAATTAGATTATTCGTCAAGTGAATCGGAATGATACTCCCTGTCATCATTTTGTTTTAGCAACGGAGAATATATCGAATTTATTGAAGAATAAATGTCGTCAGTCGTGCCTCACATCTATTTTGCCAGCTTCATATTGGTTAAGAAAATATAAATGGAAGGATAACATTTTGTCAGACATCATTTCTGGCATTACGGTGGCAATCATGCATATTCCACAGGGAATGGCTTATGCTTTACTGGGGAATCTTCCAGCAGTCACTGGCATATATATGGCTTTTTTCCCTGTCCTGGTGTACTTCTTTTTCGGAACGTCTAAGCATGTGTCAATGGGTTAGTTATAAATCACTATGTATAAAATATCTATTATTCGACGTCATGCGATGAGGAGAAGGGTATTCGTTCGAATTGAAATGTGATGTGGTTCAATTGGGCATATCATTACCGTTCGTTAATGCGAGGGTAACATAAAAATTCCTATTTTTTTCTGTCATTGTTCTTCATAATCATAGTATTCATGGATATGTATAATTTCTATGTCATTCTTTTTTAAAGGAACATTTGCCGTTGTTTGTTTGATGACTGGAAGAGCTGTAACAGCATATTCGAACTCATCAAACCCATTAATGATAAATGACACGTCCGTTCATACAATTGGAATCATCGATGATAACACGCCGCCAATTTATTCACCAATACAAGTCGCCACGGCTGTAACTTTCACCGTAGCACTATTTCAAGTGTGTTGTCAATCCGATGGGTTTTTCGGTTTTTTGTTTGTTGTAGGAGTATGAAGTGTAGCATAATATGATCATCGAATGGATACAAGTCTTTTTTACAGATAGCTATGTTTTGCCTGCGGCTGGGAATAATGAGCACTTTATTAAGTGAGACGCTTGTTAATGGTTTCACAACGGGTGCGGCAATCCATGTCTTCATATCTCAAATCAAAGATCTCCTAGGTTTGAAATTACCAAAGAGAAAAATTGATCACTTCAAACTCATATATGTAAGTATAATTTCTCAATTAATGAATGCTCGTCATCATTATGCCAGCATAACTAAAAATATATTACTTAGGAAATCGTATATACTTTTCAGACTATTATTGACATTTTCAGCGTACTTGATAGTCTCAATATAGCAGCTTTGATTGTTTCTGCAGTGTCAATAATAATTATGATATTGAATGACGAATTGATGAAGGTAATGTGAAAAATAAAATTCAATTCTGTAGAATTCCGGGCTTTCATAAACAGACATATTGTGAGTGTGCGCTATTGTTTCAATTTTTAGCCGTGGCTGAAGAAGAAATGCAATGTACCATTTCCAATAGAATTAATTGCCGTTGTAACGGGAACTTTGATCTCGCGTCATTGTGAGTTACCAAGAAATTATAGAATTGATACCGTTGGGAAGATTCCAACTGGGTAAGTGACAAATTTGAAACGGCTGATTATCCTTCGGTGCATATAATTTAACGTGAGCATAATGCAACATTCATTAGACTACCAAAGCCCGAGTTTCCTACCTTGGAGTTGTTGCCGATAGTCGCTGTTGATTGCATTGCCATAACGATGGTGTCTTATACAGTAACACTTTCAATGGCCCTTATATTTGCTCAGAAATTGCAATACGATATAGATTCGAATCAAGAGCTTTTTGCTATGGTGAGTTATTTCAATTATGACATTGCCATGATCATTATACTGATGTAGCTAGTAATTACAAATATTTCTATCGGAATAGGGCATAAGCAATATTGTGGGATCTTTTTTCTCATGTATGCCATTCTCCGCATCACTGAGTAGATCTCTCATTCAACAAACAGTCGGTGGAAAGACTCAAATAGCTAGTGTAATTTCATGTTCTATTTTGTTCATTATTTTGCTATGGATTGGACCCTTCTTTGAACCTTTGCCGCGATGTGTATTAGCGTCAATAATTATGGTGAGAATCAAGTTTAAATGCAAATCATATACGAACATGAGAACATATCCAAGTTTGATTAAGTTGATAATGAAATTTTATCACAATCGCATTTGTAGGTAGCATTGAAAGGGATGCTCATGCAAGTCAAACAACTTCCCCGATTTTGGAAACTCAGCAAATTAGATGGAACAGTCTGGATTGTAACAGTCTTCACTGTAGTGGTAATTGGCATTGATGTTGGTTTGCTGGTTGGCTTACTTACCTCCTTGGCAAGCATATTACTACTTAGCATTAAACCTAATGTTTGTGTACTTGAACACGTGCCGAATACAGATTTGTATTTGGACACCAGCAGATACCGTGGTGTATGCCAACTTTTTCTTATTTCCATCTTTTCTTTATATCATTCATATTTATATATTAACACTCCTTCCTAGACTGTCGCATTGGATGGAGTAATAATATTGCATTACTGCGGGGGATTGAATTTCGCTAACAAAAGTTACTTCAAATCGAGAGTTTTCAAACTGGTGAATGTTGTACCACAAAAGGTATTGAAAATAAGAGCGAAAGGTGTCAAGAATGTTGCTTATCGAGGTGAAAGTCATGACGACTATTATCATGAACTGCACTGCATAGTGATTGATATGAGTGCGTTGAACTATGTGGACGCCAGTGGACTCGGAGCGTTATATGCTATTGTCAAAGACTATTCATCAATCAATATTACAGTGTATTTAGCTGGTTGCTCAGCGCCAGTTTTTGAAAGTATCATCAAGTACAACAAATTCACTACAAATAAGCATCACATCAAACTCTTCGTCACCATTCATGATGCGGTTACTTACGCAGTCAATAAATTTGCGTCAAGATGACACCTCAGTTATTAAATGATCCATTTCCGATCAAATTTTTGCATACCGAAGATAAAGTATACACAAAAAATAGATTTGTTTATGATATTTATGAATCTTCGCAATCACAGATCAGCAAAGAAATATTCATCATTTTTGTTTCCCATTGAATGGGAAGAACAAATTTGACGTAATAATGCTGAAAAAGTTCATAAATCTTCCAAATTTTGATAGTAACTATTAGTTTTCATTTGAATCCACAATATACAAAAGTAATAGGCACAATGCAGAGACAACCTGTATGTCATGGACGTACTTATATTCCGGTTCGGACAATTTCTAGTATGATACGGAACGTGAAAATTACGATATCCTTGGTGAGGAAGTATGTCCCATTTATCCGATAGAATGATACAGGGTTGCTCCATTAAGAATTCGACAAAACAAATGAGAACTCAATCCAACGTGAGGAAATATTTCGTTCAGATATCTTCGACTATTATCGAAATATAAATGAAATCACGGGTACTTCATTCATCTCCTATATAACGTATCGAATAAACGGTCGAATCTTAGCTGTATTAAAAATGTGGTATGACATTAAAATACTTTTCAGATGACAGAAAAAAAGTCTTCTCAAATTTGAGCCCATGAGTTCAATATCACATAGATCGGAGCAGTACAGTCATGACCAGAGGTTCTATGAATAAGCTTACTAAACTACTAGTGATAAGCGTGTAAAAAAACCTGGAAAAGACAGAGACTTATAACTTATGAAGAACACTTGACATTCAAATATTTCGAATTGTAATTGGTTCGTCTCTCCTACGAATGGTAATGAATATGCATACTTCATCACTTTACATTCAAATATGTCAAAATGAGTTTGGATCCGATCAGTGCATTATTCCCATGTAAACCTGCATGTGCTGATTTTTGCCGTGAGTAGGACGGTGGAGACGAAATTAAATAAAAAATATCTCATTTGATTCTGTTTGGTTATATGAAACGTCAAATTAGTCATGTATACATATATACATACATACATATATAGTTGATAAATATTATTGAGATCTCGTTTAAGGCCTGGCCGTATTCCCCATAATTGACATTAGTGGTACTAATTTTAAATCGACTCCCCACCGTCTGGGAAATAGAAATTCTCGAAAGATATCATACTTAAAATGCAGCTTATCATATTTTCTACAGCTCTTCGATTATAATTCTATAGATGACGAATTACGCTAGGAATTCTAGTGAGGTTTGTTAATTAATTATTACTATGATGCAAGTACTCATATATAACTCACTTATAGCAATAGTCGTAGAGAAAATGATAAGCTTTTCTTTAAATACAATATCTTTCGACAATTTCTATTTTTTCAGACGGTGAAGAGTCCATTAAAAATTAGTACCAATAATGCCAATTATCGACAATACAACCGGGCCTCAATTTCGAAGAAAATATATTATTCTCAAATATATATATATATATACATAAGTTTTTTTTTTGCCTTTTTGCTTTCCCTTGATATGCCCAACCTTGACGGTGAATTTCACCCATTCAAACTACCCCTGCATCGTTCATTTGTAAAACCCATCGTAAAATGAAAATTATGATAATAATAATAATTCATTGTTTCTTATCAATAATCCAGATCATGACATTTTAATTAATGAAAGTACTGACAAAAATATAATTTCAATTGAAAAATAAAGAAATGAAATCTAGATCAACGTTATTTTGATTTTTATGAAATAGACTGCATATTATTACGTCCTGGGGACAGATCGTGGGTATTTCTCAAGGTTGGAATGAATGGAGGCGATGTTGATCAAGATGCCACTGGTAGATGCCGGTCTTAATTGGTTGCTCTGTTCACTCACCGACCGTCTCCGCAACTCTGTCATACATAGGTATGTTCAGGTGATCAAGCCTGCTATGCGCGCGTGAATTGAATTGGGACGTTTGAACACATTGAATCTGCTGTTGTGGTTTGTCAGTTCATTAATGTTCCTTGTAGAATTTAAGGGGTTACATCTGAGTAGAATTTTGAAAGAATCGATTTCTATCTTGAAAATATATAGTTTTGACGATATTGTAGATTTTATTGTATCCAGAAATTCGAAGAATTGTACAAGTTATAGAGGTTTCATTGAAGCGAGGCGGAGCAGCCCGAGTACAATTGCGCGCTCTAACAATGGCGTGCGCCGAGTCATTATGTAAGTCTGTGCTTCCCAAAAAGGCTACAATAGTTGCTAGCAATCGATATCATTATCCTGGCATACCAATACTGAAAAAAAAAATTCATTGGACATGTAATGAAATGAATGGGTACGAGACTTTGAAATTTAAAAACAAAATCGCAGAACTTGACAGGATGAGGCAAATTAATAGGATTAATTAATGACCTTACTCGTTATTTTGGCCTTACAATACGACGTAATTGCCATTCACAATTGAAACAATTAAAAATTCTGTCATGGCTTGTTTCTATTTTACAATCAACGGACTAAAAGCCGCAACATGATTTGTGTCCGACAGGAAAAGATTTTTGGTGTAAATGGCAATAAGCAAAGGCGTTGAATGAACTGAACAGCTTTCATCGTGCACCTGCGCTTCATCCAGATGTTGTGGAAGCTAAATCTTTTAAAGAAATGCGTCGGAGGTTCTGCACAAAATGATAAACTTCAATCACGTCTTTTGGATCATAGCACAAGTTGAGATGGCATGACCGAATCACTATTCACATAATGTATCGCTTCGGCTAAAAGACCTAGATGAATCATATATTTTGCGGGCAATACTTCTTTCAAACATATGAGTGCATAATCTAGCCAATTACGCCACTGTGATGCATGCCATTGTTCTATGATTTTCATATTATATTTACTTCCGACATGATAAGCAGCGTTAGCTGACGTAAGGAGTAGTCTAGTATGTTGTTTCACTGCGCCCAGGAAAACTGCATGCATTGATTCACTATCAATACCTCTGCATATGTTGAATTGTGATGAAGCTACCAATGAAGATACATTTTTTACTCCATACCATGAAATACAGATGCATAGTTTTTGGTTGACTAATTGATATCGTAGTCATTAATTACCGCATGAGGTCCGTTCAAGGTATGCACTTTTGTTTATACAAAAGAAGTGCAGTGGTTCTAACCAAAATGACCCAAACATAGTGAGATCCCGAACTTTTATCTGCTCGAATAAATTCATTTTACACCTTTTTCACGATTCATGCAAATAATTAAAAGATTGTTTATGTGTCCTGTGTCTCTGTAACGTTAGAAGGGGATATAAAAAACAATATTTTTGTTTTTAAGAGTAGTTCCGAGATGAATAGAACACGAGACTTGATAATTTGAATCCACCAACAAAAATTTCATATCCAATTATAAAAGGAAAATCCATACCGAATATATTTCCTTTTTATGGCTACATGAGCAATAAAATATAAAAGAACATATATGAAATATATTTCAAATATAGAAGATGAAGTAGAAAATGAAGGAACAAAGTTACCTCCCCTGAACGAAAGAATAGTGGCGCTTTTTAACCCTATCACCAGAGATGATCATGTCGACTAAAGATCTTTCATGCCCACAGTCTGTATTTTCATTTTCTATATTTGAAATACTTTACATATATTTTCATCATATTTCAATGCTTATAGTTGTCATACAAACACGACATATTTAATATGTATATCCTTTAATACGAATATATTTCTTATCTACGAAAAACGGCCAAAAGTTATGTGATTGAAATATATTCCTACTAAATTTCATATATACACATTATTTACACGGGGTACGGAATATTGAAGAGGAGTCAAGTAGGGAGGAAGCATCAACATACACAAACCGAGACATCTGTTTGGGTTGCGGCTATGCACGACACCTCATCCACTTCTGTTGCTTGCTGGCTCAGCCGGCCGGCCCCAAGTGAGTGTATGACACACTTGTATGTATTCAAAACAAAGCAAGTCAGTTGTTTGGTTTCCATTCTACTTGAAAGTACATCAAGATTTCCTTGCCTTGTCCATACGAAATGAAAATAATGTGAACATTTCGAAGTGAGGGTTACACTATTAGTGCATCACAATACAATTTATCCTTTTTGGGACTTGACAATAATAATTTCGAAAGCAAAATTCATATTGATTACCATTCGTAGAAACGAGTATTTAATCGTACCCATGAGAATAATTTTCAGTTGCGACGAAAAATAATGAAATTGTTATCACCGCAGCTTGATATTTTTTCCTTCATCTTTATAAGAGTTTGAATCTTTATTAGATAACGTATATTTATCGTTTTTAGGTTTTTTATTTCGCATATTCAAGTTCTCTATACAATGTACAATTTTTCCGGCTTGTAGTATTTCATCTGTTTTCATATTTTCATCATTCATTATCATCGGTGTGATTTTTCTTTCATTTCTCTTATTGATTTGATATTTCGCCATAAATTTCGAATGGAGTTACGTTACTTGACACTATTTTCCGACATATATTCATGTTTTTATCTGTCTCTTCATCAAAATTTCCTAGATTTTCCTATATTTCCTGTTTCAGAAGTGATATCTACATATTTGTCATTTCTAATTGTTCGTATCTGTCCTTATTGTTACTTATGTTTTGGTTACGATTTTTAGAGAGTATTTCCTTGAACCTCTTCAAATTCGCTGCCCAGTCCCTTAGAACATCATGTTATATTCACATCCACTTATAACCTGTTCCAAAATATCAATTTCAATATTTTCAATTGTCCTTGATTTCTTATTCCCGTTATAAACAAAGTATCTGAACTTTACCGTACACTGAATTTTGCTTGCTCCAGCTTCCTTTCCAATTCTAAAGTTGAGCATCTTCTGGCTTGACAAATACTATCGCTTGAAGTCATAGTTGTTATTGGGAAATTGTATTAAATATATCGAAATAATACTTTGTTACTATTAGTAAATGAATGATAAATGTTACAATCATCAACATGAACATTATTTTTGTGAATTAACATGTTGTTTTCCTGATCCATATGAAAAGTTAAAAATTAACGTTTCTATTTTGGTATCGAATCTTGATCGTGTCAACTATTGTAATAAAAATACCACAATTTTCTATACCGCCATCAAACAGACAATCCATCTTGCCTCCATTGCCAACACCAGGGGTTTCATATGATTTTGATTATACAGCCACGTACTTTCAAATCAGCCGTTGAAGAGTTCATCACTTTATCCATCGCCACGAAACAGTCACGATTAAACTTAAAATATATATTTGCGGTTCCGTTTCCGCAACCACTTTCGGAATAAAAACCAATACGAAATTTCTTTGGATAGAAGGTTCTAACGGATGAAAAATAAAGTGGACGATTGCCCGAAGAAACATGGAACTTTTCATCATGGGAAAAATTATTTCCGAGGAAAAGGAGCAGGAATTGATAAGAAGTATTGTTGGGCAGCCAGTTCCATCTAGTACAGTTAGACACGAAGAACATCACGAGGCGTATCAACAAGTATTAGATCAGAGTGAAGAAGAATTTGGCAATTACACGATTGAACCGGTTATAGAAGAAGATAATGTAAGATAGAAGAAAAACTTTGGACGATTTTGGGCAGAACCAGAATCTCGATTCCCGTTATTTATATTCTTCAGGTTAGATTACATAATTATTCTCAATTTATTATAACTTATGGATTTTACAGGCCATGGTCTTCAGAGATGTGATAATGAGTCTTAACGAATATTTCCTGGTAGTCTCTGCCAAAGCAGTGCTCAGACGGGCGAACATCGTAATTGAGGTCATGTGGTCGGAAACTATGAGGAAGCTATTATTTAAGCCTGATAGGAAAGAAATGATTTATATACCTAAAAATGGGGTGTTTCCGATCCGATCGAGTTCAAGAATATTATGGATGCAAATATAAGTGTGGATAATGATTTATTTAATTTGTGACAAAGTTCTGATTCTTCGGATATTAGAATTCTTTTGAGTCACAGAAGACATCCGTTAATATATGAGATCACAACATCAATATTTAGATGCGACTCATCGTACTTTCCTATGTACGTAGAGGATGTCCAAGATATATTTTTGTAAGGAATTGAATACTCACCAAAAAAAAAGCATCTGTCATGACATTGTAAAATGATCCATTTCAACATAGACTAGAATTTAACAGGCCGCCAATTCGCGGATCGTTTTGCAATATCATACTAAGCCTTTTTTTGTAAAGCATTCAATTCCCTTCAAAAATATATTCTAGACATTTCTGTATGTTGGCCTATTGGCCACTATTTATATTCAGGAGTAACAGATAAAACTGTTCCCATTTTTAAATGGGTGAAAAATTAAAAAGTGCAACGAGCCACATCTGAATATTGATATCGAGAGTTCATATATCAACGGATGGTGTGGTGATCCAATTATAACTGTTAAACCTGTTTGGAAAGAGAGAAAATTTGTTTCTCTGCGAAACGCCGCAATGTACATCCGTAAATATTGATTCCGTTCACGACTCGAATTCTATTTATCGAACGGCAAATGATTCGTCAAATAAATCAATTAAATCATTAATTAAATAATGAGTATGAATATATATGCTATGTTTCATGTATTTGCGTGTACATGCAGAAAGAAAAGAACGGTTTTTAAGGACTCTGATGATGATATTAGATGAAAACTACGTACATGAATCACACAAAAAGGAACAAATTCAAAAAAAAAATAATGGTATTGAGAATGTAAATTCGGAGAGGATAAATACATAAATTCAAATGCAAAAATGGCATTCGATATTTTCGATTATTTACTACCCCGCTTTCCCGTATTCACGAATAGAATATCGGAATGTATCTCATGTGTTTTATATACACGCAGTCATAACTACGGCCAGGATACAAAGATTGAATCCTTCGTATACATAACGTAACTAAGAGGTGTACATCATGTATATCTGCTTCTATATGCATCATTCATGCAGTGTGTAAAAATAATGTATACAATTATGAGGAACAAAGTGTATGCAATAGAAATCCACGATCATGTATACATAGTGTAAACGTTATGTGGGAATTGAACAAATACACAGTGCCCATATCATATACACTTCGAGTGAACGATTCATATACTCTAAATACACCATGTTCTCAGGTAATTTACACTGTGTAAACAGCGTTCCTACATCACGTACTCGGAACAGCGAGGGTCCTCATTTGTTCAGTAATTTATTGTATATTGTTGTTTATGAATTTGGAAATTTATGATAGTGGGTATGGTTGTCCTAGCGAAACGAAATACGGTTAAACACGGTATCTGATACGTCAAAAATACGTTAACTAATACACAAATTATACCAAAAATTCGTGGTGATTTTTGAGCTGATCTATGAAGAAATGGCTACAATGATAATAGCCAACTGGAACCCAACACGCTTCCTCATTCCGAATCGTGCGACATGCTTCAGCAAAATGCAGATGTCCTTGAGAGTTATGTATGAAAATCAGACTCGTACAAAGACCTGTCATAGAAATCTTCTAGTATCACCTCAGCATCAGCCATCTGTTCATTTGTTGCCATTGGTGATACGAGTAAACAATATGTAAGCAACCGACGGTGTTGACTCGCTTCATGATTATGTGTTCCCCAATAGCATCCGGGGGATAAGCAAATTTTCGGGGTCAAAATGATTGTGGCTGGCGTATTCGATAAACAATTTTACGAATTTGTTCTTTAGTATATTTTATATCGACAGTTTTTCTTCGTTGGATCTTATTGAACGACCCAACAACCTTTTATGTACACCAAGGAAAACAAGATGCATATAATGTAACGCATCATATGCGTCCCTTTACCTACATCTAGCAGTTTGATCAATGTAACTGTCATGTTTACGAGAAACTGTTCCACCGTTCTGGTCAAAATAACATCTTGAACGAAAATTCCTTCCAGTATGGCCTAAACAATTTAGTATGGAAGAATGTGATGATGCATGAGGGATAAAACACCATAAGGGAAACAGGATGAGTCTATTATTGACAGAAATGCCACCCTTGCCCCATAAAACTTTAACTCTATGCGAAAATTTTACAAGAAATGGATTCCGATTTCTCAACTTTCATTTGCCTCGATAAACTACAACAATTTCAGGATCTCAACAAGGGATTTTGATCATTTTCATGTAAATCGGCCGCATTGTTGTGTAGGTATTATTGTCGTGATCTGCACCATCGGTTGGAAAATCCGATTTCAGTACCTGTGGTACAGCATCAGATGACGGAACAGAATGTACAGAATTCATCATAGCCTGCTCAACGCCAAAATGGACATATCTTGGTACGCAATTTATATATGTAGAGTTCTTCCGCTTCATTCGATTATTTTCAAATAGATCAAATTAAATCATGTTCGAACTGTTATACCTGAAGCCAGCAATCTCACTGATATCATGCTGAAATATCTCCACTACCGACTGCCGCTTGCTACTTCAATTGTCGATTTATTATCATTTTCCTCATCGAGAGTCCATTCTGTGAATGGGTGGTTCAGCCCATACAGAGCATACTCTGCGCGCCGCATACGGTGTTATTCGCTGCCCAATTATCAGCTGAGCAGTATTGCGCCTTCTACGACACCATTTGTTTAAGCGCAAAATTCGAGTGCCAACAGTTAACTGCGCCGCAATAACTGGAAGAACATGAATCCGCCAGTTACAAAAATTCCCAAATTTCGAATATGTGGTTGCAAATGAAAATGAAAGTATCTCGGACACAGTAGAAGAATACTGATATGTCGACGATGAATTAATGAAAAATCTTATGATGTTTAAGTTGATAAATTTGAAGCTTTGGTTGCGTTATGTTGTGCTGCGCCGAACAGACCTTTCTGCGCTGGAAGTCGGCGTTCGCGGTTGTTAGTCATCTTCCCCAAATTACGTTCCTGAGATTACGTCCAAGTTCCACTGTCACGGATTAACTCTGGCTTAAGTAATCTAAGATTGAGATATTGCCAACCTCCGAAACGCTATATTATGTTGACGCAGGTTGGATTAAATTATATTACCCGCGCTTTCAATTGTCAATTTTACTGATACCAAACGATACCTTATATCTTTGATAAAATAATAAAAACTATCTGTCATTTGAGTAGATAAAATGATAGAGGTTGTTAAGAGCTGAAAACAGACTTAGAACTCCCTCCATATATATGCTCTGTAGGGGTGCGAATGGCAAGAAAATTCTCTTTACAATTTTTTGAAGTTGGCAAGTACCTTAAACCTAGATTACGTAATTCGGATGGTGAAACTCGGCCTACGTTCTATGGGGATTTGCATTTTTGTACAGAGAAGGACGAAATGCCAAGAATTGGACTTGTAAATATGTTGAGTATCGTAAATTCGACGAGTGAGTTATAACGGGACAGAAATATTACTGAACATATGATATTAGAATTAGAACTTGACGGATATGGGGAAAGAGAATGAATACTCAGTTATGAAAGGGATGCCTGAACATTGATGGATCACAATTGGTGTTGACGAAAAGTACGTTTTCTGGGAAGGTAGAAATTAATTAATTGCACGACACTAGAGGCAGTCGATAATGCAGTCACCCTAGTCAAAATTATCGTTATCGTAGGAGGATTCTGGGAATTTTTACTATAATCGAGTACAAAATAGGCGTAGTTGTTGAAAAAAACAAATATTCTGATAGTATGTAGAATGGAATCAAGAAACAAACAAGCATAATTTCATAGATGAGCTAGCAGCTGCATCTATTTGGCTACGTTACGAAAAAAAAAAGGGATTCCTCGGAGGATCCAATTTTATTCATATTAATAATTAATAAATTAGACTACATATTTACATAATATGTCACATTCAAAATTTACCGGTTTATCGATAATAGAAAATTTCTTGGCAATAAACTCGATTCTTGATTTTAATCAATGTTGAGTTGTAATAGAGTTCTCATGCGATGATTATAATTATCATTGAATTTGTTTCTCATTACACATTTCTATTTTACAATCATTATTCGATGAAATTCAATGTTTGACCACACTATCAATAGTTGTCAATAAATAACTGTATGAAAATTATTGGAAAAAATGGGCCACTATTGTTTCCCCGTTAAATTTAAATATTATGTTGAGTTAACTTCGGGTGCTACACTCGTTTGTGCACTAATTACATTTTGCATACAATTAGAATATTTTTTTTGGAAGGTTCAACAATTTCGTTTTGTTTGTGCACAAATGCAGTCCGAATCGTACTTTTCGTCGAGACCAAGTTTCATCAATCTATGTTTACGCGTCCTCACGTCCAATTATAATCTACTTGTCGAATTTATGATTTTCAACAAATTTACAAGTCCAATTCTTAACATTCCGTCCTTTTACTGGTCAGACATATGAATCCCCATGTAACGCAATCTCAGCAATGTATTTTCGGGAAGATGACTGCAAGCCGTGTTCGCTTACTCTTCGGAGTGTCAGATGAACGCAACCAATATAACGTACGATTATAATGCACGAGTAGTGAAATTGTAATTTGCAACTTTTCTACTATCATTAACAAACACAAGGAAGAATATATTCAGTAATCAAAGAAGTGATAGATTTTACTTTCACTTGTATGAAATTGAGCTATGATTATTTTGGTTGTTGATGAAGAGATTCATTGATTTTTATTATTATCGAAATTGGGGATTTCAATGTTCTTGTGAACAGCTGTGAAGTATATGCATTTTCGAAGCAGTGCGTCGCAACCTGCTAATTTACTGAATGGTACATTGAAAATTACATGTTAGCAAAGACGCTGAAAGTTTGAAAAGGTGAATTTATCTTTTCCGAGGCTAGCGTTGGGTTTCAACGGAGTTTGATCACGTCATCGCTATCGGAGCTAGTAATCAGCGTTCTATAAATTTGCTTCTTGACTATGATAACTTGATTGGTGTTTTGTTATTGATAACGACAATGAAAAATACAAAATGCAATGATAATTATTTCACATGAACCTATTAATAAATTATTCATTGTCATTGCTTACTCACGATCCCTATTGTTTATATAAATATTCACAGCCAAGTCGAGTCAGAGGTTTGGAACATATAGATGTTGATACAATGTGTCGCTCGAATATGAGGCTACTGGCTTCATGTCACGATTCAAAAATAAGTTTCAAGGTAGGTATCATGGCAATTGATAGACACGGAGTGTTTTGGTGTATATCTTCACTTCTATTAAATTTGTACAGATATTATACAGTTTGTTTTTACAGACTTGGATTAAGCATTCGCAATTTCATTTTTCGAGAAATTTCAAGATTATACATATAGTATATGCATGCGCCTTTTCTTCATCTAGTTCAAATTACACATAAAAAATGGTTCGCCTTAAATTACATAAGTCAAATAGGTATTCAAGAGCCTTGTATGTTATTAGATGCAGTCCTCTTGATTTTCTACGAATTTCTTTCTGCTTTATTCTTCTTCCTTCCAACGTACACATATAATAGAGTTTCTCGTATATGTATATATATTTCATTGAATTTTTTCATTCATCAAAACAATTTAGAAATCCGAAAATGGTTGAATTCATTCGGAAAAACAAAATATAATAATAAAAATGGACAAAATCAAAAAGCATTGACACAATCCACTTTAAACCAAGGAAAAACATAAAATTGAGAAAAACCAAAAAAAAAAAACAAGGGACGGGGGTTATTCTGTGGCTGGCAGGAATAGAAAGTAATGGACATTTAATACCAACAACAGTGTCACGAATGCAGTGAATAAATAAATGAAGAAACCCCATAATTTCTATATTGAGTATGGAGGAAATACAAAAATGACAAAAACATGGTGTTGCGAGAATGGTAGGACACTGGCAGTTCACAATTCATCTATCAAATATAATAACTACATTTTGGACTATATATAAATTAAAAAAAAAATCACATTCTTGTACAAATGTTTAAGATTAAAGGTTAAGTGGAAAAATTCAATTAAATGTTCTATCCAATGCTATGAAAAAACCGCAGGTCAATACACATTTCGATATCCAATATTTACATTGTATAAACATATACATAACTTACTAATCGATACATAAGCGTGAAAGTAAAGTGTGTACTATTTTGTACCATGGATTCTCAAATACAAAAAAATCAATGACGTATTTATGAGTTGCTGGCCAAGCTTTAGAAATGAATAGAGATTGAATTCATATTTTCACTTGATTAGCGATTAAATCTCTTGTGGCACATTTGTGTATTAATGTGAGCTTTATACACTGTTCATCTTCCTTCCGTTGTGATATACAATAAAATTTTTCATTCAATCTGAACGTTAATTGTAAACTAACGTTCCACATCAAATGGCGTTAAGCTCATAAATCTTACAAATCTTAAAAATTAACTAAGTCTCACCGAGAAAGGACTGACCGATAATTTAATATCGAACTGTACACGCTATTTTAGTTTCATTATCTTTTCCGATATAGTGTGGGGTTTCATTCTTCAATCCCCTCTTATAAACTGCCCACTTATCGGACAATTCAAATTTCATATTTGAATTACATTATTTATGTATTTTTTCAATTCTCTTTTTCTCCCCTCTTAAAAATATATGAATATTACAACTTTTTGCTTCATATATCAAATACGTCGGAAATAAGTGATATATGAGTTTGGTTGTATTACACAAAGAGCATCAATTAAACTTGATCTTTGTGTGCATCCCATTTTCAAGTTATCTCGACGTTAGTGGGGACGTTAATCTATGTGCCCGTGAAACTTGTTACTTCTCATCACAAGAATTGGGATTAAGTACAGAGTGCCAAGAACTGAATTTACATTTCAAGCTGTCATGCACTATTCTTATTTAGACATAGGAATTCAACACGAATCGTGTTGTACATTTTCTCATGATGATGATAATAATAATAATAATAATAATAATAATAATAATAATAATAATATTTTTTCGTAACTATCAGCTTTATCGTGTTGATTAAATCGTCGAATTTGGAGAATTTGTCTCAGCAGGAACAGTTGCTGATATTTTTCAAGAGGGGATAAGCAGGTTTATCGGGTTGACACTCTTAGACTGGTGTTCGTTTATACATGGAAAATATCTTACAATTATTTATGTTAAATTATTTCTTCGAATACAGAACGTCGCGTCGACAGCGAGCATAGTTTTGGAACTTCATCTTCTGCTCTTACAATTACGTGTCTTGTGACAGGAAACAGCTGTTAAAATAAATGGTAGAATGTTTATAAACAAATGAAAATGCTTGAACAAACAAACATATATGTGGGTGAGAAATAAAAAATGGAAGTAAAAATATTTACCTTGTTTACGAGCGGCTTTGGAGAATGCCAATCAACACGAGCCACCCGACACGGTTTCTACGTATTATTGTAGAGCTGATGATGACTCTGATGGTGACCCTGATGATGGCCCTGATTGGAATGCGGTTGTTGAAGAGAGTGTTGATGTGGATATAGGTGTGGATGTTGATGGTGTTGTTGATGTTGCTGTGCCGTAGCGTGCCTCGCACTGTACCTCACGCTACCAGCCAATGAGTTGCCTCCTCTACCGTGAGTGCCGACAATGCTCTGCGAATCCGATAGCTCGTCTTCTTCTGCACCTAGACTGCGAAACCGCACAAAGCCATCCTCTGCAACGAGCATCGTTGAGCCGGACGCTGGTGGTTGCTCATGCAATCCCTGCACGGGAGTATGTCTACCACGAGTCTCAGAGCTTCGGAGAGTCTGAACTCCATTACCATGGCGATTCAATGAACCTCTTCCTTCATGCGGGAAGTGTCCCATTGTACCGGATTTTCGAATGGAATGTCGTTCGAATGTGCCGGAAATATTTAGGTGCTCTGGTAATGTATTCAATGGAAAACTATCATCGTATACTTGTTTTCCGGTTCGCATTGTATAATTTTGTATGGCTTGATTAGTACTGCAAATAGCTGGATACAAAACATCGTCCATATTTTCTGTTGACGTTGAACTGCCGCAGGGAAACAAAGCAAAACCCGAGTGTGCAGAATGTTGCTGCAATTGTTTCTCTCGCATAGGATATTGGGAGAGACTTGCGACCCAAGCGAGAAGGCCGCATATAGATAGCTCAAGTAGTCGTACCGAAAATTCCCAACCCCACCATAGCCACGGATATGGTGATTCACGTTCACGTACACCAAAAATGCCATATAGTTGGACGAATCCCATGAGAATAAAGAGTAATGCAGTGGCAATGGTTGTTGTTATTGCTGTGCCAAGTGCCACAGTGGTTGGATCTCCCGCTACATGTGTACCCACTGACTTGTTGCTGTTGATATTGATCTGAGATCGCACAACTCGATAAACGTACATATAACATAACCCAAGTGTCACACATATTATGACATAGATACATTGACAGACTAATGGAAAGATTTTTGTGCCATCATCATAGCCCAGTACATGAGTTGATACATGAAGACAGATACACACGACAATGTGTATCGAAGAACAAAGTAATAAGGCCGTCGGTGATAAAAATTTGTTATTCAGTGATGATGCTTCGGAACACTTTGCTAAATAAATAACTAATGTAGCGAACGCGGTTGATAAGAGTGGCGCTGGTAGGTACATCAATACCTGTGAAAGCGGTTCCGACAATGATCTACCAAGATTGTAAGCGTCATAAAACAGATGGAAGCACCTTAATGTGCATACCGTTGTCAACAACAAATGAACAGTCAGAAAGTATGACTGAGTCAGTAAATTCGTTGCTTCATTAAAACGAACAATTTTATAGATCGAATATAATGCCATCAAAGTGAACATAATTGCAGCGACATAAACATGGAGTGACCACGCAATTCTCCATGTGGATTCCAGCGGATGAGTATCCATGTGAGGCACGTTGTGATCGTTATTGATTGGTCCCTTTGATGGGGCCGGTGGTTGCGGTTGCGGATATGGCAGTCTCTCAGCATCCACAATTTCAATTTGTTCACTTTTAGTGCCATCATCATTCTTTTGTTCATCCTCCTGTTCTCGCCTCGTATTTGGCAAGTTGAATATTGTCGGATAAGTGACGGGTCTTATTACCGTTTTCATAGTAGTAATTGTTATGGTAGGTGAAGTAATTTTTGGGTTATGCGTTGCTGACGCTGCTGGGACATTGCTCATTGGTATTTTCGTCGATAGTGGTTTGAGTAGAATTTCAGGAATATCTTGCTTTCTACCATTGCTCCCTGATAGTATCCTTGAAATACTAGATGAATGAAGAGTTGGAAGATAGTCATTACTATTATTCTTTCTCTCGACTTCTTCCGATGATTCTTGAAGTTTTTGTTCCTTGCTCGGAGTATTCAGAGCTTTATTACTGAGCGGCGACTTTTCCGATTTCTCGAATTGTTGTCCTGGATTGATGATTAAGTCTGGTGGTCTGATAGGTATTCGTTCATGGGCAGGTGTTAAACTTGGTGGTGGAATTGGTCTTCTTATACCTGAATGTGACTCGGAATTAGTACCACGTAAAGTTGGTTTGTCGGCAAATGGATTCAAATACTCAGGAGGTAGAGGTGGTGTGAAAGGCGCCCTCGAGGGTGGGGCGTATGACGGTAATTCACGAAAAGCTGGTGCAATTGTCATCCGAGGAACTGGATATCTGAATGGTGGTACTGAAGGCGTTGTTGTCGTTGTTGTTGTTGTTGTTGTTGTTGTTAATGGCGACGGTACGGTTGAAAGGGTCGTGCTTGCTGACACTTGAGCCTCATACGCAGGTACACTCCGTTTAGTTGTTGCCGAACTGTGCGCAACCTTGTTGAATATCGCGGCAATATTTTTCTCCAATACTGTATGATCTAAATTGAAAATTGGACTATTGGGACCACCTTCGTTTGATCCATCAATCCATTTCATATACAAAAGGAGCAACGTTATCACATGCGCCAACTTCATTCTATTTGGTGTTAGTGGCACACTTAATATTTATACTTTTGTTTTTTTTTGTCCTTATTGTTTACAACGAACGCGAAGCACTTGTCCGTTTCATTATTAATTTATCGATATATCATTTACCTCAGCGACATATCAATAGAACGAATGAACTAAGAGACACTTATTAGGAATTAAAGCAGAGTTGTCTACTACCTTTATATGTGTTTTTAAGGGCGCGAATCGACAGACTTGGCGTAGAAATAATGACAAAATGACAACGAACTTCACGACCCGATGGAACTTAGCTTTCAAAGACGGTATTGCCTCGGCTCCGAACTTTATTCAAATTCCCACTAGGTCTATACACTCGTTTCTTATGTGTTCTACGCGCAGCTCTGTTTTTATTATTTTGTCTTTGCACCTCTGCGGTACTATCGAGCACTTTCAATTGTACAATGTTCGACTCACCGTAAAATTCAAACTCTTCTCACTGCTTATATATTGATCAAAACTGATAATATAACAAAATTTTCTTATCGTTTCTCAACGAACAAAGAGCTTAACACTTATTGCACTTGAAAACACACAACAAAATGAGTTGGTCAGATAAATAAGAAGGCGAGTGTAGTTGTAGTCTTCTATGTACCATCTCTCACATTTCTCATTTTATATCACTTTATATATATTTGCGACGTTGATAATAGTTCACTCGTCTATCCACTTGGATATTTTCATATGACTTTAAGAATTATGTGAAGGGTGTATATTTGGTTGAATAACCCAGTAGAAACGTTACACTTCAACATACATTATTACGCCAACTTATCCGTGAAATTCATCTGTGTCATCCACGTTGGTTTATTTTGGTTAATTTTCATTAACCAATTCCATTCGATTTCAGTTGATGACCAATCAGCTCCGAAAATTCCAGTCTCCTAAAATCATAATTTCACATAAGTTAATCAAGTATTGCTGAAAATTTCGAAAATATCTATCGTATACAAATATACTGCAACACTCAATGTGAAATGCTTGCAGTTTCTACATTGAAACATTATTCTATAAATTTGTTCCTAAATAAATATCTTTCAAATAACAAAATGAATTCGAAATGGTAGCGATACAAGGTTTGAGGGGACTTATACTTATCGAAATGTACTCATGGATTTACTTGCAATTATATTCAATTATGGAGAAAAAAAGAACAAGAAAAAGTGTGCCGATCACACACGTGATTAGTGACTTGACCGGAATCCAATAGATTGCGAGTGACTCAATCAATAAAATATTCTGAATATTAAATTTTTGTTCATGCGCGACATTACACATAATATCTGGTGTAAACATATCTGTAGAATACGAACGCGTTCTTTTATATCTTACAAATCTTTTCAACGTATTATTATAATTCAATGTGTAACTGACTGTATAAAAATCTTACACGATATATTCTTTTCCGTCGACACTTTAGCCGTTCCATCGCACTCGGAACGTTGTGGAAAATTTTTGTGTTATGGCACAAAAACATGAGAAAATAGAAGATAGATTGATTGAAATGTTGAGATTGCTGATACTCAAATGGCAGATCCTAATAATTCACCCAAGGTCGAGATCCGTTTGTCCTGAATATTGAGTTCAAAATTCACATTTCCATATTTTATGTTCTCCCAATCCTTTTGGATTCCTGGCGCGGACTGAAAAATTAAAAAAACAAAAGTTAGGATGAAAGTATAATTCATTTCACTAAATTTTATTGCTATTATGCAATATTGAACTCATGTCAACATCATAATATGAGGTACGTCTCCGCCCGCATTCTCTCTCCCACTCTCTGTGTGCATACTACAGTATTAACGAGATATTATCTACTTTTCAGTACAAATATTAAAATTCATTTCCCCGCCATTATTTCAATGGATAAACGTAGATAGCAATAAATAATGTTATATTGAGTATACAAGCAGCTCAAGAAAGCATAGGCACAACAATGGCACTCTTCAAATAAATTTCGACCGTTCACCGTTTTGTATGCCAATTATTGAATTTTCGAGCCTAAACCATGCTATAAATTGACTATCAATTGTCGACGATATGTTACATCCACATGGTTCGTACCTCAAGAGCAATGGCATCCAATATTGATTATATTCATTCAGTCAACACTTCTGTTTAATATAATATAAATTGAGAGAAATTCTCAATTTATAGTATATTTGGAAAGAAAATGAATTATTGAATTGCGGTACGGTTGCCCGCAAAAACAAGTACCCAGATAGCTTAGTGTGTAAAGCGCCTGAACAGATTTTGAGAAAGTTATCGATGGTTCAAACCCAGCCTGGAGCCAATATATTTCTTTGGACTTGTGTAATTATTCGTAAATATTGTCAATAAATGGATATATGAATGAATGGTAACGTAGATCAGAACTATGAAAAAATTAAAATTCTTAAAAGTTCTCTTCTTTATTTTATATCTATCCGACTCAGAACGAAAACTGTTGCCATCCGAACGATCAATTGGTATTCATAGGTATTTGGGGTCGCTGAATCTGAAACTACGGTACACAATTACAAATCCAGATTTACCGTCCAATAAACGCGCGGGAATTTGGAGATTCGTCCAATTAGATTTTTGGGCCACAGGAACACGAAAAACATATGAATCACCTGTCTTATGCGTACTCGATGAATTTTTTATTTTTTCATCACCATTTACGATTGTTCCGAATGTATGAAAAAATTCACATATAATCAGGATCGTCCAGAGAAATTTTAGATGTATATTTCATCGGATTCGGGAAATTTTTCGATTTTTGGGCACTATGAAAACAGAGAAAAAATTTTTTTTTTTTATCGAACAATTCTGAATGGTTCTTAAATTCGTGGTGTTGATAGCAGATTCCTCTTCCTTTTCCATGTTATGAGGTTATATGTTCTTTAAACAGGGGGGTACCGTTTTTTTTGTTTTTTTTCTTCCAGGTTTCGCAGGTCAGAAAGGAGCGAAACAAAAAATTTGTGCTTTTCAAGCTCATGAAGGTAGTTTGAGACGAAAAATGTTTTCTTTTTTCAATTCTTCTATTAGATAGTGACCTGAAAACTAAAAGGTAGCCATTTAAAAAAATATATTGAGTAGCGACAGTAAACTGACGGATGTATCACGCGACGTTGACGTTAATTAATATTTGTCCATACATTGGCAATGTAAAAGATAGGAAAAAAATTTCATGCTTTACATACACCAAATGAACAATTAACGCTAATACAAAAATACGACTACGTATAGTTGTAGTACCAAAACTTATGATGGCAATCATAAACAATTCCCATTTCAGAAATTACTTTTATATTTCATTGGAATTGGTGTGAATACGAATTTATAATTCAAGCTCAGAAGAAAATAAGCGTCACAAACTCCGAAATCAACCATCATCGCACTGAATTCATTTCATCAAACTCATGAAGATATATTCGTCATATTACATTATCAAGTCCTACAAGGCCAGATAGAAATAACATCCCACCATTTCAATTAAAATCATCGTTTCCTTGTCTTTTGAATTATTCTCGTATTTAATCCATACAGCGCTCTAAATAATATATCTATCTCCAAATACAATCACGCTCATCAACATTAAATATAAATAAGATTCTACATTGAATAATAATACTAAACTAAATTCATCTCCTTGAGGGGCTATATCTACCTAGAAGCCCGAATAAAATTTCGAAATTCCCACTTTTTTTTTTTGGGAAACGACTGATGAAAATAAAAAAAAAAATAAATAAACAAAAGAGTCGGGATTTTTTCGTAACTATTCAGAAATGAAGATCGTTTTGAAAAAAGTAAGATCGTCAACGATTTCTAGATGTGACTCTTCATATTACGTGAAAATTTGAAAACAATCCAAGTCGTTTTTGAGACATGATGTCCCACGGCTTTGAAAACTACATCATTATGTGCCGGTGGCCATGTTTTTTTTTTTGGTTTTTATATGGTTTTTGATGATTTCTTTTTCTGAAGGCTCTCAACACATGTACCTTCGTGTTGAAAAGAATGCCGATTAAATTATTTTCCAACGCATCGTACAACGTGTGAATATATACACAAAGTATATATTCACACATGAAATATTATTACTCATATAGTAGAATGATAGAAGTGTGGATGGAAATATAAAATGTTGGGTGATAATCATCAATATAGGCTCTATATCACCTTCATTACTGTGATTCGCAACTATGTACGTGGTCCATAGTTCAAACTGAATATTGTTAAATTTGACTTCAGTCTATTCATATTAAATTATTGATATTACGAATTTTAAACTCGTATGTAAAGTTATTTACGGAACTTCAAACTGATAACATTCCAGGATACCCGATCTTTACATTCGAATTGAGTGTAAATAAGTTCCACATCAGACACGCGTACTGTATACACGCTCTTCTGTTTTTTATATTATTTGAACCTAACAGATCTTGACAATCGTACGAAAATAATCATTCAATGACGCAGTACTTATTTCGGCTTTGTCCCGAAATCGCGATTAATTTCAGAAGGTATTCTGCCGTATTGAATGTACAACGTTGGAACCTCAAAGTATTAACGTAAAATTGGCGTGATTCAAATTGAAATTATATAGCAATTGGAAACCTTTTTTTTTTCCCCCCCGAGAACCAATATCAAGAAGGTTGAATTAACTGCCATTAATCATCTTTATCATTGACTTCAGCTTGACAGTAAGATTGAAAATTGATTTGTGATTAATGGTTGTGGTTTGACACTAAGTTCTCGTTTCGTTTCAATTAGAATGTATATGGGAAATTACAATCATCATCGAAATAACTGAGCGAATTCAACTTTGATATATAACTGGCGTTAAAAATCGTCCTCCAGTCGAAATTATTGATGAAAAAGAGACAATCACTTTTCGTTCCAAAAATTTCATCCAACACCACTTAAACTGTTGCATCATCGAAATAATGGATGTTTTGAATAAAAAAATTAATTGTAAGAAACAATTGTTCATTGATTCAATTCAACGTGGATCGCCCAGTTCCGCAGTAGTAGAAAATTTCACGAGAAAGGGGTTTTCTTTAGTAATAAGGAAAATATGGTAGTACCCAATGGCGTTCTTATTGTTCTCCCTGATTCTAACGAAAAATAATCGATCATGCTCAAGTTGATGTGTGAATCGTTCCCTGTTACTGATATGGGTCGTGTTGCCTTCGAATTAGTATACTGATTAAAGTAACAATATTATTTGCAAGATTACTTTTAATGACTCGGGGTATCAACATGTTTTCGGTCGAAGTATTCTTTTAAAATCCAATATGACACATAGGCATGAAGCAAAACACAAAGAAAATATTGCTTCGCGAGAATGATCCATATTATTATATCGGAGCAGAAAATGTATCATGCAAAAAGATCATGATGAAGAATAAATTCGAAACTCCGTTCAACATCGATCGTGAACAATATATTGGAAGTCTTGGGCATAAAGAAGAAAACATACTGGAGATTTAATTGAAAATTTATCGACTATCACGATAGCCACAGGAGGGACGGTACTGCAGACAATTTATTCGGTAATTGTACTGCATCCATAAAAAATGATGATTGGCCTCATTGCAAGATATTAATGATCTACGGTAGACCAAACATTTGAAAGAATATTACTAAAGCCAATCATCTGTATACTGGGTGAAACGAGACTGAGTACGCTGAAGTTACGCAGTATACAAATACGAAATTGAGCCTACTTTACCTCCTGATACAGAGAACCCATCATCGTCGATTGATCACGAGACTACGTCGTCTCGTTGGCACGCGATCCATATACTCAGTCAGTCAACCCGAAACGAGTGGTTTTCGGGAGTTTCTTCCTTAGAAACTATGATATTCTGATACAGATTGAGTTTATGGAAGAGTATGTTTTGAAGAGTTATATTTGTTTCCCATTGAGAAGTATTATATTTGGAAAAAAAAAGTTCTGAGGTGACTCGGTTTCGTGAATAGAAAAGGAATTAAACATGAAAAGTGTTCAGTAGGAGGAATTTAACAGTTGAATTCAGGAGAAAAAGCGGACAACAAAAAGTATATGATAAACTTCACGAGATATTTGGTTGCGATTTGATTGGTTGCGAGTTGACAGTTTCACAATCTTTTTCTTTTTCAATAGTTGAAAACAATGGTAGCAATGTGGAACATAAATGCTTCGTATAAAAAGCGGAAAGAAGAAAAAAAAACGCTCGAAGCGTACACATAGAGGCATATACGCAAATCCATTCAAATGAAACATTCCATCGATTGTCATCGATCAACAAAGCAACCATCACGACAGCAATAATGTGTCAACAATTAGACACGGTGAACTGAATTGGGGTTGACCATTGGTCTAACTCATATTCAGTTTCTTCGAGTCACGAGTTTTAGACGTGAAAAACTTTAGGAAAATTGAGTGGATCTCGTGCAGAAGCTATAGCCACTGTATACATGCCACTTTCACTTTGCTCCGTCTTCCATGCTCAAGACATCGATATGTAGTACATAAAGTTGTTGGTATAACAAATATACCAGAAACAATGCATTGGAAAGAGTACCACTCCGAAATAATTGCTTATTTCAGAACTTAATTACATGAAAATTCTCACTTCCACAATGAATTCCATTATGCGCAATGCAGAAGTTTCCATACTATCGCTTCGCACCGACCTGATAGAAAAATTGAAGACTGTTAACGTAGGAATAAAATCAACTGTAAGTGCCATTTTTTCATAGTTAGTTATTTAAGAATTATTTTCTTCCTCATAACGTTCTTTTTTATTCTTGACGAAAGTCATTGTGAAGTTTGAAAATATTTGTTCACAGTGAGATCGTCATACAGTATTAAATCCTACTGGCGTTCTTTCACATAAAGAAATTTTCTAACGAACCAAAACGTGCAATCAGGTTTAATGGAATTCAGCAAACTCTGCAGCAGAAGGGGACCCGACCCATCAAGAATAATAATCACCAGGGTGGTGAACCAACGGAGTATCTCAAAATGCATCAAGACTTGTGCTCATTACTCTCCTTCATTTTATCTTCATGAATTTTTGCACTCCTGTGTCATCAAGTGAGCCACGCTAACGGACCAAAGTACTGACTGCACTATTCAGTACACATGCGACTGGAGAGTCAAACTCTTGTCATAATCAGTTTCTTGGATAGTAAACACTTGCAAAAGTGTTAAGGGATATTAATTCCTGAGAAAAATAATTTACATGTGAATTAAAAATCAACGAAAAGTGAACTAAAAGGAAACAAGAGGGATGATGTATGGGACATATTTGGAATTTGAAATAAACTGAGGAATATTTTTTTTTGCGAACAATAGTTCATAAAAAATTACCAACAATTTACAATTGAGATTCGTCTCCTCACCGTTATCATAAACTACAGAGAAAGCGGACCGGATCTCTTATGCTTATCTTCCGCAAAGACATTATTCGGTAACAAAGAAGTTTCAAAATCAAAAATAACACAACCCCCGTCTTTGTCTGTTGTGATTTTTCATATTTTACATTTAACATTGTTCAAATACATAATATTTATAATAATGTCAACGTCATAATACTTTTATCTCAATGTCTCTTACAATTCAAAACAATCAATATTTGTCTCTCATTAGAACACAAAGTCAAAATACTATATATACTTCTATATGCGAAAACTCAATACAATATATTCTAATACGCATATAAATCACACTTATATCAAAATATCGGTGCAATTGCACGTAAATAATCTATAGCCTTTTTTTTATCAGCAAAATTCTGTATTATAATCAATACTCTTCCATCATAATCGCGATTCACTATTATTTTGTTATTAAAAATGCAAAAGTGGGGCGCCCACGATACACCGAATGTGGGTGGTTAATTTGGAGCTTATTGAGAATTCTGGGGTATTTGATGCTCTAAACCATATTTGAGAAAGTTTAGTGTAGAAACACTGCTCACCCTGAATTATATTATGACATAATCTAATTGGCTTAAGATTGAATCGTTTCAGGACGAAATGTTAAGGTCTAATACTCCATTATCAAATGGTCCTGAATGGAATTTTAACTCGGAATATATAGATAGTCGCAGCACAATAAATTCTTATCGTGGTGCATATATATATATGCGGTCAATCGTCTCTCTGTAATGCAACTCAACGTTCTTTGCAATAATATTAACCAAAGTATAAAATGTAGTTTGTGCATATTTGACATCCAAGTTAGCTGAGTGGCCCTCCACATTAGTCTACCCGTTTCGCCCCTTCCCGTCTCGTTCTCTCATCGAGTCACGACCCCTCACTACTTCGCGATTATTCTCTCACAACTTTCATGTATCTATCTTTCTTGTCTTGTCCCAGTGAGCAAAGTTTCCTTTCTACCGAAGCCCTTTTGAGGCTTACTTACTTGTTGCGCTAGTTTGAAATTGAATAAAGTTTACAGGATTCCATAAGTCGATAGACGCAGAAAGTCAGTTGAAACATTTTCGATATTGCATATACACATAATCTCCAGAGTTGAAGCTTTGTTTAGTCCGAAATTTGCCAATGATAAACGGAGATTTAGTACTCAATGAGTCGAAACATTCGGAAGACGTATCACATCATTGCAGCGAATTGTTTATTATGTAATGTGTAAACATTATCAACTTGCATGTTGTAATTTGCTCAACCATATAATATTTTGATATTAAGTTTCTCTCGAAACTCTTTTTCTAAATTTGTCAACGCCGAAAATCATTTCACTGATCATCAGATGATTGTATAAATTGTTGGACTACTATAACACATTGCACATTACAAAATCAATCAATGAAAATTGCTAGCTGTTACAGGACAAATGGACTGCGTTCTGGATGACCAATTTCAAGCTTGGAAAGTGATTGGAAATGATGAAATAATATCCAAATCTTTGCTATGGTTGTCATTTTGTCAAGCAATCATTGCTAATAAAACTCGTTCCGGTGATACAGTTAAATATATTGCAAAACCATGTTTTCAAATGATGAATTTCGCGCATTGATGTAAAATTTATGTTCTATTTTCATTATGTTACCAAGTATGAATAAAAACAAGTTCGAATGCAAAATGATATGTATTTCATAGACCCAAAATTTATTCCAAGAGTACTCAAAAATTGCGTGACTATTATAACAATTTCAAAACACAAACAATCATTCTACATTCATTCCCATGTCGACGTAATTGAATTTGTTCAACTGGCATAGCAATTCAATAATATCCGATATAATATTATATCACTGCTATCAATATATACGTTATAAATATTTAATATATAATTGATGTTGAATGGAGTGTTATAATGATTGTATCTTCCTGGTTGTATTATGTAATCGAAAAAAATTATTTATTGAAATATACACTTTTCTACTGAATCGAATATCGTTGTTAGTTGAATGAGCGCCTTGTTTGATGTATCTGTATTACTATTGAACTCTACATTGCGGTCAGCATGGTGAAAGCAAATACTGAACGTATGAAGGACAAGCAGATAAGTATGGCCACCGTATGATTCAGCATCAGTGGTCAATTTGTTACCTACTGTTTACACATTCCCTATGTATGTTCCATGTGTATATGTACATGCTGATGAGCTTAGTTCTATGCTCTTTGTCTTCTGTTATACTGTACATATAGCATATACAAATTTACTGATCATTGGATGTGAGATCCTAACTGATATACGTCATCGGATCATCATTATATAGTTGTGACGGATATATACACATACTGTGTTGATGAGTTCGTGGGAATGCGTTCACTATTGACCGGAAACTCAACTGGAAATCGAAGTTTACAAATTGATCATTGGGCTCCAATATATGGTGTGTGAAGGCGTGTCATGACGAAGGAGGTCAACCTTCGGTCGGGTTGTGGCTCGTTACGAGCAATTATGTATGACATAGCAACATGTTTGCGAACCCCGCGAGTGACGGATTCTCAACAACGCTAGCAATCTCAACGTTCCTTAGGAAGATCTATCAATTCTATTCGAGGGCCACCGCTTGTATTTTGGCATTCACGTGAATAAGTAGAAAAATGATTCTGAACATTTGTTAGAATATTGCACAGGCATACTCGATGATTTCCATGAACATTTTTTTTATTCTCGAAATGACAACATCGTCGGTTTATCCTATTAATTCACAATTGAATCTACCTATTAATATTTTTTTCATCTTGAATTCAAAAACTATATCGTACTCGAAGAGGTTGTTGTATGCTGTCAAATATTAGATTGAATACTGATTCCTGCTTTGAATGCAAGAATTCATCCTCGCCAAAAATATGTAATTTATGTAAAAATGGGGATGTCGACCATGCTATAAGATGATATGACACTTCGAAAAACTCATTTCTGATATAGATAAAATGGGGAAACAATGTACAAAGAGCGTTCTGATGTAAATTAACTGTCCCATATAACATGAATTTCTTAATATTCATTCAAGTTTTCCAAAACACCTTCATAGAACATTTCTATTAGACATATTTGTGAAGCTTTCACTTCTTTTATCACACCGTTTTTTTCAAATCATCTTCAATAACTAATACACTATGGAATGAGTAAATTGAGTTAGTATAAGAATTTAATATAAAATTACGATGATATTTTTAAATTGATTTTTAAATAATTATGACAAAAAACTCGTTAAAGCTCAACTTATATGTCAGAGCGTGATTTGAATACATTGATTGGTAATTATCAGGACACGTCAGAATGTGAAAACAAATGGAGAAAATAATAACAAATTTGACTTGGGTCTTTATACACTAGTAGAAGGACTTCTTTGGATTTAATAAGATTTCTTAATATATATGAAATGGATTCTTGGAGAATGTTCTCAAAGAAATATTTTTTAAATAGTTAACAAATCATTCATCTGGGAGTATTTTCTTGCACCAAAAGAAATATTGGCTTACCATTTAATCAAGGATTCATTAATATACAAGAAATCGTCTATTTGCTATATTTAGACATATTATCGCTTATAACCCAACTTTCCCAAGCTGTAAATAAACGAAAAAATTTTTTAAATAAAGTTTTAGTTAAAAGATACTAAACAATAGAAAAAACAATCATTTGAAATAACTTTGTTCCATTATGAAGATATATGTTGAAAACAAAATTGACGATATAAAAAAATAAAGAATTTTCTAGATTAATAATGGTAAAATCAGATCTCTCAATGAAATCTCGCTTTTGTTTAAAAAGTATATAAAAAAAAAAAAAAACGTTGACAATATTGAGAAGTGTAATTACATGTCAGGGTCTTTGTAAAATAGGTTAGATGAATTGTTAATTGATACGACGAAATGATTATATGTAGCCATCTGTCGGCAAATGTTGCCAAAAAAATATTTCTTCACTGTTAATAAATCTTATTTGTAGAAAGAAAAATTTGTTTAAACCAAAACAGGCTTATTTACTACTACCAAGATTTATCTAAGACAAAACAGCAATTGATTTAATGGTGATAAATATTTATCGGTCTCAAAAAAATTTCTAAAAAAAGTTTTAATAAATCTGATTCATTACGTCCAAAGAAATCCTTCTATCAGTGTACAGCCAAAGATGTCTCAATTTCCACAGCCACTTGCGAAAGCGGTGGGGTTCAACAGAAATAAAAAGGACACACCACGTGATATAACGTGAATTTCAGTTAATAATTGTCCGTTAGTTGAAGACCACATTACATTAGAATAAACCTCGTTATCTACCGCAATAACGACTTTGACATTCGAGGATTATGTGACGTCCAACACGTCATAACAGTTATCTATATGTCTCATATGAGCCTATACTATAAGTTCAATATTCGTCTATTCATTTTATAACTGGGTTAGTTGTGTTGTTTTCGTGTACTGTAGTATAAATATGTCAAGAATTAGGATTTTCGATGCTATTGATGTGGTCACGCGATTCGTATTTACCAAGCATGGATTGTGCTGTCAACATTCTGAAATGTTCCTGTCATGGCAGTTGATATCACGGACGATCATTACTATACATATTACGCGTGTACCTGCTTCTTTCGGATTTTCACTCTCAACGATTGGCACAAGGCTGCACTGAGCAGCCTTCTTGATAACATCTTGTCGTTTCCGGTATGACAGAAAAAAAAAAACAGAGTACTGAAATGGAGAAAAACAAACACATGTCGTCATGATGCAGAATATCTACTCCAGACATTAATCATTCATTTGCGCAAACTTGATTTGTACATCGATTTAAGATGTATCCAATATAAATATACGATCTTATTCATCTCAAATGAAGGCCTGTTCACATTATAATCTTGACTATGCAGAAAAATTTTGAGGAAACCGCTGCATAAATTAATAGACAGGGATGAAAATTATTCTGTTGCATATATATTAACATTGGAATTAAATGTTGCATACATGAAACTCTCAAATTGATTTCTACTTGTAGACTCATTTCATTCCATCAGTCGCATAATATTGTAAGTGGAATTACACGGCGATAGAAGAAGAGCATTCTGCAATGCGCGTTCGTACACATTGCGCAAGATCGATAACCATTTATGGAAACATCTCGTTGAATATCGTTGTGCGCTCGTTGTACCTCGTGAATCACATGAAAAGGACGAAAACAACCGGGAGACTTGGGAAAACTGCAGTACTTTGAATTCAACATTTTGATATTCACGATCCAATATTTTCTGATGTGTATTTCTTTCATTGCTCCTTTGGATCATTTTTTGTTCTCAATGGACCCAACTTGTCGTTTGTCGCAATAAGAATTTGAAAAAGAAACCTCATTGCAACTGACATTTCTATATTCTTATATAAACGAAATTTTGCATTCGAAAAACGTCATTTTGCAGAAAGTATGATCTCACACATACAACTATTCGAGTCATATTTGTATACCTGCCCCATTAATATGACACGGGCGAAGTTCGATCGGTATTGTATGAAGATGTCTCGTTCGAAGATGATTACGCGTATATGCTTCAATCCAGAATGTTTAGAGTATTTAAATTTGAACTCTCGCGGCAGTGAGGGTGCCATCCATCGTTCTTTATTTAGTTTGGAGGTTATTCGTGAAAATTTCGCTTTGATGATTACGGGATATATTGGATCACAATATAGGGTGGGAGGTAATCATCTTCGAACCAGACGTTTTCATATAATAACGATCGAACCTCGTTCGCCTCCGGCGGACACGCTTGATTGTGCTATTATGCTATACGACGTCTCATTCTCAATGATTACATGTAAATGTTTAAAGTCTGTGTCAAATTGTGACTCTTCCTTTCTTTTTCTTTTATTATTATTATTCATTGTTATCAAACACAGAGATATCAGGATACACAAAACAGAGTATTATTTATTTTCTTGGCCAGTCTGCTGCGCGTTTAATAGTATCTATATTAACGTCCTTGCTTAGTGCCTGAGATACGGCCGCCTGCTTGACGCTTTAAGCCGTAAACTCACTCGTATCAATTCCCGCTTTTTTCAAGAAAGGTTTTGTCCAATGTCCCAAGATTTGGACACTGACTGGTTTATGTGGGTTTACTGTATGAATAAAATGAACTATATGTTCTGCCTTGAAGTGAAAAAGGTCCCTTCGCGCGTTATATTTTGTATCGCAGAAAATCGAGGGACCTCAAATTAAATAACGATTCACACATCAATCGATAGGATTTTTAATTGCGAATCGATTGGTGTCTATGAAGTTATACATTGACCGGCTGAAAATCAATGTGTGTATATTTGAATCAAACTCGCGTTATTTGGTGATTTTCTTAAATATGATTGTCCGACTGTGACTGTCGTATTTACTGCCGACTAGGTGCGACGACTAGATTCAACATCATGTATTAAGTTCGGTTGACTGGCACCAGGTCTCGATGTTCTTATTCGTTCCGGGATTCTTATCTCGATTCCAGATTGCATCCGGCAAATTTTAATGGGTGTAGATTAGTGGAATTGTCTGTAGTCGATGAGCGGTGGTGAGTAGCACTAGTGTGACTGTTTTTTCTGGTAACGTTCGAAAATCGACGTTGCGTAGATTTGACATATCATCGATACAGTGGAGAACTAGATCAACATTCCGCGTGGTACCATATTTAGCACGAGTCGATCAGCTTTTATATACTCCACGCATGAATCGCAACATTAGCCTTTTATCGCAGATATTCCCAGAGGTAATTAGAGCTATCGCTGCTCTGTCTGAGTTGAGTGTTCCATATTTGGCACCACTGTTATAACGTTCTGTGAAGAACTCTATGATCTCAGGCTCATCTGTGTAGTAAATATCGTAAACAAAAGCCTGCTTGATAATTGTCCTGCCACCAGAGAAAGTGTATGTAACAGTGGATGAGTTAGTATCCAGTAAGGAGACATTAATAGCCTTTTATTTGGTTGAAAATTAGTTGGTAGCCCCCTGAGCAACGACTGGAACATGGGATACCAAAACTGCGTTGGCCAGACTGACACTACACTATACTTTCTACTTTATCTGTGATAATTTTTTTTACACTCGGTAAAATCAAGGTAAATGGAGGGAAGGCATGAAAACTTCCATCTTTCCATGACAATGTAAAAGCATTGACCTTATACATATCAGGGTTTGAAAATTTTGAGCAATATTTTCTGACTTTTTTATTTCAATCTGATGCGAATAGGTCAATAGTAATCCGACCGAATCGTTTAATTATTACCTCAAAGGCGTCCTGTGATAATTCCCATTCTGTGTCCATATTTGTGATTCTCGATGCGACATCAGCGTAGACATTTCCATTGGGAGGAATGTACGATGCAAATAGTCAAATATTTCATTTCTCTAACCATGCCCGAATTTTTCGAGCCAATTGATTTAATAATGGGTAATGGCCTCCCCTAGCCTTATTCACATACGCAATCACCATTGTAATATCTAATATGGCGTTTCTTTTGTTTGAATATCATTCCACCATCCATTTGTAGTTTAAGCTTGACAATTCCTCCCCGCCTTCTGTCAAGAAAGCATTTGACGATATTTCCAGTATATACATTGCTGTTCTTATAGGGGTTTTACGAATTTCGCTATTGAGTTTCCACTACCTCATATTCCTCCAATTGAGTGCATATGTGATCATCATTCCATCGTAGTTGCCATCGTTTGCAATCAAAGCCAGCCATTTTCGTCTCTCTAATAATTTGGTATTTTTCTCCGCAGGTGTCGATCGTTGGGTATAACGAAACAATTTGAAGAACGATGGATGGCGCTTTCAGATGGGACCATGGGACCGACAGCAAAAGTAGGTGGCCGTACACTGTAAATTCAAGTCTGTTGGATACGACTACGGTGTTAAGATTATGCATGAAGAATTAACACACTCCTGAATGTGTTAGAAATTACTGCAATGCTTCAAGATAGGGAGTAACACACGTCAGTTTGCAGTGTCCGAAAGATCCCATAGAGCTTCAGGGTCGAAAAGGTGTAACAGATACAACTATCAACAAACACGAGAGAAAGATAAATTAAGAACGTATTAACACAGATGTAAAATATGAGATCGGTCCTTAATTTGGTCGAAGTTGTAAAAAAAAATTAAACCAAACCTCGTGTTAAAGAAGCATGACTGCATTAGTAAAATTGCATGAATAAGTGTGACGGTGGCGTTAATACCATTGTATTAATGTGATATTCCACATCCACTGGCTAAATAAAATTTTCCATTGGTTTTTTCTTACATACAAGGATAAAAACTCATACGAAGTGGATTTGGATGACACGTCGAAAATAAAAGCTTTCCACTGTTTTGTCCTCATACGCATTCCGAGGCCTCTTCTGTCTCATAAATATTCTTCTTGTTTTCATTTCCAATGAAATAGAATCTTCTGTTAGATCGCACAAACACATCTTCCAGAATTCTCTGTTTTTTACTCCGAACCTCCCCCCAAATACTCGTCGCGAATGAGGATATGGCACAAGAGTGAGAGAGAGTCCTGAATCTCAACGGAAGTTAATTTGATATAAGTCAAGTAGATAATTCTTCAATTACTTCATTTTCCACTGCGAATGCACTAGTAATCAATAAAAAGAAAAATATTCGGTAATAGTATACATGCTGCCTTTCTCAGTAATCGATTGAGTAATTCCGTCACACATTTTCTTATAGCATGTTGAATTTTCTGGTCAGCCTGTAAGTTTCGGGAGGTTGCACGCAGTCGACTAGAGGTGTAGTGAGTGCGAATAGAGTTCCAACGTGGAATACCAATTTTTTCATTGTTCTGTTCATTCGCTCTTTGAAGGTTGTCACTATTATATAAAGTTTCACACATACAATTTTGAATGTGCTGTTATATGAATATTTTACAATAAGTGTTAATTGAAAATTTTAATTTTGCCGTAAGATGGACGGTGGAGGTGATGTTCGTATTCGTCGAAAATAGGTGGTAAATTTGTGACAACTATAATGATTCAATATCGTTCGACAACTATCAACAATTCGTGGTAGGAATCTCAATTTACAAGAACATCTAATATATCAAAATGTTTCATCTTTGTGCCGATTCAACAATCGTCTGTTTTCAATAATTATGGGTCAGTAATCCACTATGTCCAAATCGTTGACCTAGGATTTGGTTAAGAGCGGACTTTAAGTTTATTGTGAATCCATCAGTACGACGAATTTTCCCCGATTGATCTTTTTCAAACATTCCAACAGAAATGAAGAATAGAGATGTTACATGTTTCAAAAACATTTAATATGGGATTTCAACGGAAAAAATTGACTCAATATGTATTTCCAGCAGCATTTCATTGTTTTCTTTCGCAAATTGATGAAGGAGAATTGACTATATTTAGCGACCTGTTGACCCTATAATTAAATGGAAAAACATTGTGGCCCAAAATTGGACACTTCCGACTTGCCGAACACCAAAAGTGAAGCTTTTGTTCCGAAGCGCGTGTTCATCCTATCGGGTTTCGATATCTTCAGTGATAGTAGTTTTGTGGCCGAGGACCCCGGTCCTTCGTCCCTATCCAACATTCGAGAAATCAATATGCCTCCTGCCAATCACATCGCACACATGAGAATTTGAGATATCAACACTGTGTGAAGGTATATTGGAATCGTGCAGCAATCGTGTACCAATTGATAGATGAAAGAGCAGATATAATGAAGAGAAGACGGGAAGGACAAAAATTGGTCATCCGACCACTATTTTCCCATTCGCAATATTTCAAAAGACCATATTTTATTCTTTCCCTTCTTGGATTCACACTTCCTCATTCCATCAACTCTTCTTGATAACCCTTCTAACGATCTAACTATCAATCATTTTCATTGACATCACCGGAAGATGAAATCGAGAAATAGCGATTCAAGAATTTCGAAACACAGCACACGAAAAAAGCCTCACAGACCTAGTAAGTACTTTCAAATGAAGTGGATTCATTTTCCTATAGAATCCTTCATGAAAACGCCCACATATAGGAAAGAGGATTACCTATGAGGGTGCGTTTTTCATTGCAATTTAATAAGTATCATAAATATATACTTCCGCATTATAAGCATCAATTTTTGAATACTAGTGCCTGACCAAGCACTGTTCTGCAAAAACTTTGTTTTTTGGTAAGACTCCGCTTCAGTTATGGATTTTGGATTTTATCTCCATTTTCATGAGTATAAACCACGCGTGCATGTGTGGGTACGTGCATTCACATTTTTGAATAATTCCCATAAGAATTAATATGAATAAAAGTTTCACCGATCAATGTTTATGTCTAACCATCACTGTTAGACAAGTGATATAGCCCGAAACATTGAAAAAAATTAATGTGATTTTGATGCCTCCAAATGTTAATTTTCACCATACCCAATTCAGGATTATTTATATTCGTTCAAAATTTATTTCATTAAATGTTTCTTCATTTCAATCCTCGATCATCCTAGTCGAATTCTAATTGAAATACGCAAAAAAATAATTTTACATTTAAAAAGTTACACATATTTCTGAAATCGTGTTTCGGGATAAATTGAACGGGGCGAATCGGGTGTTCAGCCGCTGAATAAATCTAAATTTTATACTGCGTCCATAAATGACATTTACCTCGATCCCCCCACATAGAGTGAAATATCTCCGTTTTCATACTCGTGATTAAAATCTTCTTTTTCCTCAATCCGCTATGATGGGAGTAGCTGAATTGTTCATATGTTTTACCATCAGGGGCAAATTCATACTCTGTGCGTTGATGATAGCCTTACTATTATTCAACAAAGTTCCTTTGACTTCAGAGCCCTTGAACTGTGTATTGAAAAAGTTTCTCATCGCGACTACAGGTATCTCATCAACTGACGTATGAATGTCGCAATCAAGATTCTCCACGAGAACCTGCCGAGCGCTTCGCCTTCAGTGCCGTATGCAATGGCCACAAAAGCATTCACATTATACCAATGTTTACCGTGTAAGATCGTGATACTTTTTGAATACTATTTCCGCTACAGTAACAGTTAATATTGTTTCACTTTTGCCATTACTCATGGTATTCGTTTTTTCTTTGACACACAATTTGAAGTGAATCAGCGTTTTAGTGTTAATATCAACTTTCTCGGAAATAATGTGGTCAATTGATCTCAAATTTGCACAACAAACGTACGATATCATCTTTCATGTGGGGGATTGAGTAAAACCTCCTGAATTCGATGTGAATAACGACTTTCTTCAACAAATTTCGAATATTATTTTTTTATATTTTTGTCTCACATCATGAGAAACCGAAATGTTAGATATTCTTCGAACGTTTTGTCAACGGATTCTCATTCAGGGGGTCAAGATGTTTGAAAATCATTGCATTTTTCGACCAGACGTTGAGATTCACACGGGCTTTATGACCAGCTTCCGGACTATTGCAAACCAGTGTCACCGCGAATGCACATGGGAATCTCTTCTATGTGGATCCCTACGACTACCTGCCACACTGCTGTCGCTGTGATCCGACGAATAACGTTCTTCATACTTAATTGCGTTACTGATGATGTAGCACAGTGATCTTCGTAACTCATAATATCTTATACATTGTAAATACAAAAATATTCTGATGTTTGTGTTTGATTAACGGTATTAGTTTCTCGACTATATGTGTATGAGTCCAATGATGTTTGATTCTAATAGATAATAGAAACTGTATCCATTGATAACGAAGAATTGTTACAATCTCATGTGATTGTAGATGTCACATTTTTACTAGTTTTTAATAATTATTTGGTCATATCTTTACCTTCGACGTGGGACGTGATTGACGTGGTTTCGAGCCTCAACTTTGTCGGACTGTAACAAGAACAAAAAACTACATTATTGAAATGCTTTCGACATTTTCATTAAACTATTTTTTCTTAATCATCTGTAGAGTAAAATATATCCATGTAATTGTTCTGAGGCTCGCTGTTTCGCAGCTGATTGCTCATAATAAAGTAAATATTGTGAAGTCTAATTTTCGCAGCATGAGGATAGAGAAAAAAAATTCTGGAAGCAGCCGAGAGTTAGTTCTTGGAGTTAAAATTGAGAATATATACTGAATGAATGAGAAAAACAAGGGATTGTGAAAGTATAAGAGGGACAAGACGTAAAAATGTGAAAACCCGACGAACGATAAATCTCAAAGTATACTTCAGTTTTGCGAAATTACAAGGTTCATTAAACGACAGCGACTAATGGAACTCACATAAATATACACGGTTGTATTA
The DNA here is from genome assembly GCA_958496275.1 of Zele albiditarsus. NCBI lineage: Eukaryota > Metazoa > Arthropoda > Insecta > Hymenoptera > Braconidae > Zele > Zele albiditarsus. The sequence continues at coordinate 6,170,982 of OY292411.1, forward strand.
CACTCCCTCGTTCGCGTGATTCACCATATTTTTGATTTCTCATACACTCACCCATTTCCTTTCCTATTTCGTCCCCTTTTGCACTAACTTTGGTGGCATCATAACTAAATTAATTTATTATTTACCGTGACACTAGGTACACCAGCAAAGTTGGTGTAAAAATATTTGATGATAAATCTATGATAAAATTAGGTTGGTTCATATTTCTCGCGGTTTGATATTAATGAACCGTGAGACGATGATACACTAATATATTTTTTGGAATCAAGGTTTGAATCAGGTGAAATCAAGGTCTTGACCGGCCACTGAGTCAACTACTATCCGGCAATGACATGGAAAGTTTTATGAAAATATCGTCATTTACGGCATTTCTATTCTATGAATAATATGTGCTGGCCAATGCATTTATCATCAATGTTTCGAACTCTATACTTTTTATTTGATTCAGATGGTCAAATACAATGATCACATTATTACTAAATGATGTCAATTTATTATGACTTCTCAAAAGTTTTGATATTGACTACACTGCAAGAACAGTATTTTTCCTTCCGGAATATTTCTTGCAACTTGTCGCAATACTGGTACTCCTATAGCACGAATACCAAAGTTTTCTTAATAGAGGGATACGTATATTTACCGCAGTTAAACTTGGTTTTGCCATAGTAAGAATACCAACATTGGAATAAAAACAACACAATCTTCACTTTATTCATGTAGATATATATATATATATATATATATATATATATACGCGGGAGCAATTACGATTTGCTATATTATGAGAATGTAAGCTATGACGACCACAGAACGTATGCCACAGCCATGTGAGTTGAAGTTCAAGCGTTATAAGTAAACACGGTATTCTTTCTGCAGTTCTACTGGTATTCTAGTGGTGAGGATACGTTTTCGTACAATAGGAAAGCCGGTTCAGTAATACTTTGGACTCCAGTGCAATGGTTCTTCATCGGTAGTTACCATATTGAAAATTCAGTGTGGTATCCATATAGCATTGCGATGGGAATTCGAAACTTTTCGCATCAGATCCCATCGCCGGAGAAAAAATCCTTTTTGCACCCGATTGCAACTTTTATCTGTCTTTCTTCATCAGAAATGAGCCATCATAAGTGGAAAATGGCTGGACCGGGACATCCATATGTTTGTAAATAGCGAGTTGAGTACATGATGAGTACAATGAATCGATAGAAATTCAGCATTCTCATTTGTATTCAAATCGCAGTTTAGACGATAATCATTATATTATAGGTATATATCATTCAGACGGCCGACACGATTTATCCTTGTAATGAGAAGTATTCATTGAATTTACCGCTTGCCTCAATCGTTCTCATGAGTGCTGTAGAAATAATGAGAAATATATAATTGATGCGGACTTTTCGTTTGACATTATCTCCAACGATTTTGCGAACTCCATAATATTATACTGAGATGCAACGATATATATCGGAATTTTTTCATAACGAAGAACTTCTATAATGATTCCACACAAACATCGAGTGTCTAACGGTCAAACTATATCGAAACGTTAATATTATTATCAAATCCATATATTACCCGAAGATTACCTTCATATATTATTGTGACGAGATAAATTACAATATAATGGTATAATTCCCGTATATTCTTCCCACCATAATTTTATAAAGGCCCACGATAAGAATTATATCGGAAATGACAAAATTATCGTAGTTTTCCGAAGACAATTTACAGATACGCGTTTTCGGTAGAGCGAGCCGTGATTTTTTGTATATGTAGACATTGCTGGTGAATCAGTGTCAGATGATGATTTGAAATGTGTAGAGCGTGGCTACAATACTTCGGATAAAAGATGATATGTTTGTTAACACATTTGGATTTGCAGTGAAGAGATGACGTTTCATTTTAGTGAAAATTTACACTTTTTATAAATCGGGAATGAAACGGAAAAATAAAAAAAAACGACATAGAATAAAGATAACAAATGTCCATCAGGTAGAAGAATTGTGTTGCCTATATTTTTGGAAAACCCAGACATCAGAATAGTCAACGCAAAATCAGTGCTCTTGTTTTTGTTACCTTTGGAATCGGGCCAATCTCGACAGTGTCGCGTCGCGCCCGCGTACAATCATCCCCTCTACCATTGTTTCCTCAATCCAGCAGTGCCTCTACGTCCTACACCCACCCTTTTCTCTTCTGTCCCCTATATCCAACCGAGTCTCGCCGTCACGAGACGCGTCGCTCGATACTAGCTTGGCGCGCGTGCGAACTCAAATATACACCCATAAATATATTAAGGGGGAAATGAAGGTGAGACGCGTAACAATTCATTCTCTCACTATTCTCCGGTAATGAAGCTGTATTAAGAATGCACATCATTTTTTTTTTGCTCTATATCTCCTGTCTAGAATGAGTCGAGGAGACTGATACACATATAATAGGCCAGTGACGTTACCACTCGGCCTATGCTAAATGCAACATTAATTGAATAGGTACGGTAAAAATATGAAAATGGGATGATAGTGAGAGTATTTGTGCCACAAAGGAAGGTCTTGCAAATGGTTTAAATTTCGTATTTTTCATCACGCTACGTACGTTTCGAATGAAAAATGAAAATACGATGAATTTGTAAGAGCCTTTTATTATGTAGAGCACAAGTTTTCACATCTTCAACTCCGCGACGTCCCTAGACCAAATCTCATAGGTGAGGTGTGGGAGGTAATTGAAAATGCGCACCGAAATGGTACAATTTTCTGGGGCGCGGCATGCGTCGGGCGCCACATTTTTAATTGACAGAAGGACAAAAATATCACACAGTAGTTCGGAATAGATAAATCCCCGAAGTAATGCAATGTGAAGAAACATTTTCTCTATAGAAAATAGTGAATTATTGCCAATTATATTAGTAGTATACAAGTATAAGCAATAAAATCGTTGAGATTCACGGAAAATAAGCAATAACCAAATTGTTGCCGGCACTGGCCTATAAAACCTAAATCGTTACATGATTCCGAATCTATATTGGCTCTTATAGTGAGAAAAAAAGACCTCTTTGTGGTCGAGATAATTGTAGTGAAAATTGGAGATTTGTTACAGGTGTTGCACGCACAGAGCCGCTATAACCCCGAGTAATCTTCATTTATTCTTGTGTCCGCACTAACATCAAAGATTTGTCTGGAAGTGAATGATAACGATACCGATACAATAAAAATATTCCATGATTCACAATCTAGTGTTATAATACCAAATAAATATTACAGTTATGAAATTAATTTTAATACCGCCGATCAAATCGTTTCGGTCAGTAAGTTCTAATATTTTTCTACTCGAAAGAGTATTTACAATGATTAGATGACTATTACCATACGCTACTATGCAACCTTTTTCAATCGCATTGACATATTAAAATATATCATTGTAATTTTTAATTATTTACATATTTCCGCAACAGCGGAAAATATATATTTTCATCTAAACTATAGTTTCAGATGACTGACTATGGTCCCAGTCGAATGATCCGGCAATAAATATATAATTGTATATATCACTTTTTTTCCCGATGATGTCTATCAAGTTAAACTAAAATTCCACGTGGTTCAAATCTCACTTACTTGCTACCTCGAATTCACTGCCCCCGACTGTTTATCAGATATGGAAGACATTATTCTACGTGACGCTGGCGCAGTAAACCCCCTAAAAATTACCCGATGTATTACTAACCAATATGTAAAAAGCAAAGGAGAACACACGAGTGTGAGTCGGGGAATCCTCTGAGCATTAAAAGCCAGCCAAATATATACATACATAGACAGAGTTCCTTCAATCTCATGCACACGCTCACTGCATGAACACATACATACATGTGTATATATATATAGTTTTCCGAAGTCTAGCAAAACTAGTAGTTAAATAAAACTATGTTTTCTACTGTTTGATTGCAGCCAATTGCGCCCATCTCCCTTACTCTATATATGCCTCAGATTTTTCTCCAGTTTTCTTCATTTTAGTTTTTCGTTCTTCGTCCTCTGATGCCAATAGTACGTTAAGTCGGGAAGTTATTGCATCCATTCTGTCGTAACCGACGCCATGTTTATTACACTGTGGCCGCGAAGTCTAATAGACTTTCATGGGCCAGCTGGTGAACATTTTAAATGTTCAATTATACACTATCAGCGGGTTATTGGACTCTCCACTGGTTTATTTATTGTTCTGATTTAATTAACCATTTTACGAATAGGTATACATATGTGTATGAATAAATTGATACTGTTTGTGTTTGTATTTGAATTAAATAATTTTTGTGAAAATAAAATATCATGTCAATTTTCATGAATATATATACGGAAAGAATTGTTATATCTAAGATAACTACGATTGCATGTATACATGAACGGCAGACTATATCCCCATTTCTGCGGATAACATTTTGACAGGCGAAATGCAATTCACATATTCCACCACTTAAAATACCGAGCCAAATCTCATCATGAGGTGTATATAAATACATTTCTTATTGAACAATACTGTGAAATGTTTTGTACTTTTCATGTATTCAATATTGTCTTGTAATACTGTGTTAGACGTCATCTTCAAATGTGTCATACAAAGTTTTGAAATGGCCAATCACTGTAAGTCAATGTTCACTGATCGATATATTTGTCGTGTCTCTTCAACAAAAATTCCATGTGGTATTATTGAATCCTCCTATCACAATGGAGTAAATAGCATCGATTCAGTACCTCAGTTAACGGATCTTGTTCAGACAGGCAGCCCGAAGAAAGATGTTTTGCAGAAATTTATTCCTTGAAAAGTATAATATTATTTTGAGATAGTATATTTTGAAAAGTATCACATGGATTTTTCATTGAAAAATATTGAGATACGAAAAAGGTATGACCACTCCCTTTTGCGGGTTCAAGAAAACGACAAAATCTTGGAATGATTACTACTGCTCGGACATGAATTATTCAAAAGCACAGAAAAAAATGAAGAAAATTCGGTTGAAGTATTGTGGAATGCACCGTTCAACGGAAGATTTTTGGAAATACTCATTAGGGACAAAATGATGGACACCTGAAGTAAAAAATTGCTATAGTGCCCCCCCCCCCCCCCCCCCCCCCCCCCATGAAACAGTATATACATAAACAAACAAAAATCATGATTAAAGATCACATCCTCCGATACTTCACATCAATATTCTTATTCATTCGTTGTAAATAATCCGTACAACAGTGGTCACTGCACCCTCGAAGTTCCCGTGAAATATAGCGAATACTTCTTATATTCCTCCATATTTTTCAATTGAAAATTCATCTAATATTCGCCAAAATAAACTGTCTCAAAATCTTGGTCTATCTTTTGAAAACATATTATAGTATTCAGGAATGAATCCGCGGGAAAATAGCCTCTTTTTCTGGCTCCCTGACTGAGCATGATTCCTTGAGAATTTGTGCTACGATTTCGTGTTCTAGACGTCACAACACTCCCACATCTTCGCTAATGAAATAAAGTCTATGGGCGACGTTGCGTTTGAAAGAAAATTTACAATTAACTGTGTACGGGATGCAGTCCCGAAACTCAAGAAGTGTATGTTAACACATGGAATTATCATCATTGTTGTTGTTTCATGATTTTATGAACGAACAACTTTCCATTCAAATTGTTAGTTTATTTCGAACTACAATTTTCAATACTCGATCACAATGTTTGGCTAGAAGAACTGCGGGGGCTGAAACGTCTCCAATATCCACATAAAATATGTTATGTTCATGAATATGTATTGATAAATATGGTTGTGCCGCGGAAATCACAAATTTCGAATTATACTAAGTAACGATGATATTTTTAGCGCTTACTCAGTATCATGTTTTAAAATTTGTTGGGCTGTGCGTTTGACAAGTCATGGAAGTGTCAAAGCTTCTTTGTATGCATACATATAGTAAGTCTATTGAATATGCGTGTCGCGTACACTCACACCTACAGGCATGTAAAATGCAGAGATACGGAAATTTTCATCTCCAAGAAAGCATGCGCATGACATATCGGCCGAGCCTCTTACGATACAACGATTCTGAAGGAAAAGAAAGATAGAAAGTTCGGTAGGAGAAAGCGACAGCGGTGGAGGTATTTCCCTGTAAATCATCCTATTCTTTTATTCTACTCATTTCATTACCCTTTATTTTGTCAACCCTCTGACAATCTATTTCAACGCTTCAGGCGACATTATTCTATTTGGCCTGATGCGATTTGTAAAGACACCAGAATAGATATTCCGTCCTATGTACAGAGAAATAGTTGGGAATATGCGTGAAATTGCATTGGGTGTGATTAATTAGCGATAGTGATGCGAAATCTGTGGAAAGACAAAAATGTAATTCGGTGTAATGGAAAAATATTCTTCTATAAAACACGCAATTTTCCTGAGAAATTTCAGATTAAAATATAGTCGACCATATATTTCTATGGTAATTGTAGTTATATCAAACCGAATACATTTTGGAATTGTGTTTAGACACTTACAATCGTGAACAAAAAAACAAACGTGAAAATACCCTCGATATGTGATTTTTCCAAGGTAAGTTATATCTTTCGGAATTAATTTCATTGGACTTTCAGCTGTCATATCAAATTCATGAGTCTGAAGTCAGATATATTCATAAATCATACGACACTCTCGGGCGTTCAAATCGCTAGGATTATTACAATTTTTATTGGATTTAATTATGCATTATGCAATATATATCTATTCTAGCGGTCATAAAAACTGCCGTTTTTATTCTGTATGTATATGTGTCATCCACTGGTGTAACTTGAATGACAAGTCTATGAAAAAATGACGGATTACAGCCGTTGTATCTTTTTTTTTTGAGGAAAGGACATAGCAAATATAATTCTCTCAATGTACAGTAAATTGCTCAAAGTCCGTTTGAAATGTCCGTTTAATTCGTTGAAAGGTACGGTTTTGATTCCGATACACTATGTATATAAGAATCAAGGGTTATTATATAATAATAATCAGTATTGGACATTGCCTATTGATGTGGAATAGATTTTCATTGGATTTTCAGGAAAAAAATGGGATAATTCAAAGATATGCCATCATATATCTTACTTTTCACCATTTATTTCAAATGGCACAAAGGAACTCGACATTTACGCAGTTCCTTAATTTTGTGATAAAAATTGGAGACGAGCACAGAAACGCTAATGATATAAAAAAATCCATATCCTGCAATCTCCTTTGGTCCAGTATGAAGACTGTGAAAGAAATGTTCGAATTTTCTATAAGATTGATTATATCTTCTTTTTTTTTTTTGTTGCTTCGTTGTTAAAAAAATTTTCTTTTCAGTGACGAAGAACGGAGGTGATTTAGCGGACTTTCCAGTTGAAAGAATTGTACAAAATATATATTCATCAGCGCTAGAAGAAATCCCTGAGAGTTCAATAATTTGTCGATTTTCGACTAGTGAGCGGTAGTGGTTCGCAGAAAGCAAGGTGGTAGTTGCGCAAATGGAATCCGTTATCGCCAGGGCGATCTCACATCCGATGAAGGTTAGGCGATTAATCAGTCTATCGGCTGTACCAACTAATCGCTCCCCTGATTGTGATGGCTCCATAATCATTATTTAGGAACAATAGTGATTCGACATGATAATGAAAAATAGGAAATTTCGAATGATTCGATGATACCGTGTCACAAACTTCCATAAAAACTTTCTAGTAATTTCATATACATATTTATGAATTCGCAATCAATTTAGACCCGGTTTGAATTCATGTCCGTCATGCGAATATATACAATGCACGTCATACATTAGAATGCATACGTATGTTTGTATGATTGCCGGAGCAAGAAGGAAAGTTATATTATTCGAATATAATATGCTGTGCTTAGATAGTATATTGCATGTGATTACTAGAATGAATTTGAAGGAAGGCAGATAAGGCGGATTGAAGAAGTTGATTGAATCATATGTGGGGCGGAAAATTTCACATTCTCTCTCTCCACAAATTCATAATCAATTCCAAATTACTTCTCATAATTGTAGTGGCAACTATTGATCGGTTCATAGAAGAAAATGCATTCTCACATGGAATTCAAACAGCAATCACAATAATAAAAAAATTAGTTTCTTTTATTTGACAGAGCTACTGTGTGTGTATATATTTTTAATTACACTGTTATTCAGTTTATGAATGTAAAAATGTTAGACATAACTTTTGAGAAAATTATTTCTATGTAAAATTATAAAGACACACATATCGTTAGCTAATAATTGAATAATTAATTACAAATAAACGTGAAATACCGGGGTACTGTTGAATTCACCATTATTAATTGTACGGTATAATATCATCACCATAGCTGAAGAAACATACGTATATTGTAGATATGTCACGGGAATAAAAATGAAAAACAAAAAATACTGTGACGATAATGTGGAAGAAAAAACAGAGTAAAACAGTGAAAAAGAAGGAAAAAGCAAACATGGAATGTGAGTGAATATACCATCAGATAGTTTTAACGTGGTTCCTGTAACAATTCGGACTCTTCCAATCATCTCAATTATCCTCCCCTTTCGTGTTTCCGCTCGTCTCAAATCATTTCGAAATAATGGTCACCCTTTCACCCTTTCCATTTGATGAATCACGCGCACACATCCAGTTATAGTTTGAAGTCGATGTTCGCCATGGTACGTGGTAGACACGGCTATTTTTGAAACAACTAACCACAGCATTCATATCGTACTGAGAACGTGAATTCTTCGCTGTTCATCCTCTCAATAAACCTTTTGCCATTTCCCGCGTCCTACTGCAACGATATTGTCTCAACTCACGTCAACTCTATCTCTCTCTATACCACTACAATACGTGATGTTGTGATTCACTTAACGAATTAATGTCAGAATTCCACCTGTTATATAATCTCACTTTCCTCATACAATCATAACTTTACGACAACATTAATATAATTTACAATGCTCATTGAGATAATTTTTCACCGTATTTGGGCCATTATGTTTATCGATGCAATTAAAGTCGTACGCGTATGTATACCTGAACAAGATTGCAGAGAACTATCAACATATGATTCATCTTCAATGATTAATTCTGTTGTGCTATAAATTTTTACCACTCACTCCATCAATCACCATTCATTTCTATTTCATTATGCTTTCTCGCTCTACAAATCATTTGAACATTATTTTTATAGTTGTCAACACAAAGTTGACCGTTATGCACATAAAGTTATCTAAATGTTTACAGCGTCGTTATCACTTGCCACTGTGTCTTGACTATTGAGAGTGTAACTGCGGAGACAAGACATAACACCATGAACACTCCACAATTTCAAACGAAACCGGATATACCTGTCAGCCACGCTGTTTGTTTACGATACGGGCAAGACGTCTGAAAATAAATGTTTCGCCGAGACGTTCGTTTATAGAAGCACAAAAACTGAGGGAAGTGGTGTAGAGAGGGAGAAGTAAGGATCTTTTATAGCTTCAAAATACTCCCCCAAGCCATACCTTATTACCAGAGAAGTATATATGTCTATATTGTATACATGGCTGCATGACAATTGAAAATAATCCCTCTTAAATCTACTTTCTCGTTGGCATCGTTATAGTTTCTTTGAGTATTACTTGCACCTGTTGTGCCTCTGATTCACATAAAATTCATTAAAGTGATCACATTTTTCACAAATATATCATTCAAATCTAATCGTCAATGAGAATAAACTATAATTTCATATTTATACGACTATTTAACGGCTCAAATTTGATGAGAATGATTTCACGTCAATCTTATACATACCCCATAATGGAAAATTCAAAGAGCAATAAACTCATACGTTTAAGATGAATGAAGAAAGAGCGAGCTTCAATGTAATGTTAAAAATATGCCTAAGCAGCAGGCAACAATACGTCATGGTGATTTTGAATCCGACTGGCAATGTAGTTCTCGCCCTTCATCAGAGAGATTAATGATCTCTCGCTCTATCAGAATAAATTGACGATTCTTTAACGGTGACTGAATGTCCAAATCGAGTATGCACCAAACCTTTTTTTCTATATATCTGTTTAATATTTTAACACATGTCAAGGTGATTTATAAACGAATACCGAACCGAAAAATTTCTCGGACAATATCAATGGATAAATAACTTTTGTTTCTCTTAATGAATATAAGAAATAAACAAAAACTAAAGAATGTAAAAAGAAATAACAGGGATTTCAATATAGAGTAGTTTCTCTATGTAAATGTATAAATGAAATTGACATTCTCATATATGTAACACAGTATATTTATAACATATATAGTAGAATGAAAAATTAGTAAACTCGTTTGATGATAAGTGATGGTTCGATTTGAGGATGAATCTCTTCAGTTGTTAATCAAGAAGCGATCGCGTGAGCCGGTGCCTCTACTTCATGCTGCAGCCCTGTACCCCCTTTATATATAAATATATACATACTTCCCGCTCAACTCCATCGTTGCACACTTCTCTTTATTTTTCCAATGTGCACGACGTTAGTCACAAACGGGTCTTGGGGCCACGCACATTGTTTCGACATGACGTCTTCTATTCATGCATTAACTCCAACGTTAAACTCTGGGAATAATATATTTGTAACTCCGGAAGATAACTGCTCTAAAATTGTGAATTAATTTGGTCACGTGACTCATTCATGATTATAGAAGAGTTTTATTTCAAATTACTATGTGTCAATAATACATTTTCAGATCTTCTACCGCAATGTCCCTACTATTTAATCGTCTCAGTTATTCCCGACGTCTTATTTGACGTCAGAATTATATCGGAATCACTGTGGCAACTGCTGCTCTCAAATTTTATAGAGCTCCAATAAATAACGTGCCAAGTCATTTTTTCTTATCAATATATGTTCTTGTTCTAATGTTTTTGAACGACAATCACTAGCATTCCAAGTACCACCTTTGGCTTTCGTCCTTATCTTCACGAGTATATATCAATAAGCTTCACAGATATATATACTCACAAGCCGTTTGGCTTGACAATGAAAACAATTTTATAAATTCAAATATCTTCGTAAATTTGATTACTGCTCCCATAACAGTTACTCTCGCTTTCGATAAGAAAAGTATTCAACACAGTACATCGAATACCTGTTCAAGATGTTTTACACAAAATATCGTTTGAATACATAATTTAATAATAAATTGTCTTCAACACTAATGAAGAGGTCATTGAGGACTAGAATAAATACAAAATTGTTTCTTCACATAAAAAGTTCGGCGCAACTAACTTCATATATTCTTTTTGAATCAGCTGATTCATCTGTTCGTTGAGAGTGAAAGGTGATTCTTTTTTTAGCTACATATATGTATTGTCCTTTCACGCTCTCTCTCTCTCTCTCTCTCTCTCTCTTTCTCTCTGTTCCTCTCTACCTCGATCGTCTTGTAAAGTTTCTATCTGCAGTAAGAGATTTTCACACGAAAAGCGGAAAGCCTCAAGGCTTTACTTGTAACACCGCGTAAATCCCAATGAAAGCGAGCCATACATATTGCATATACATCTCTAGTATGTCAACAGCTGATCATTTTTCATGCTGACCCTATCTGTCCGCAACTTTCGTTACTGATAATGACATAGTTTTCTGGTGAGAAAATAATTGTGATAAACTGTGATTGTTTCTCGTGTGACTGTCTTGTGTTAGTGTAACTGTCAACAACAAAAGTGAAAACATTGAGAATCGTATTTATCAATTGTACAATGTTATTCCATCAATCGTAACAAAGTTTAAAGTAACAATAAAATACTCGACGTTGACCGTAAGTCAATGTAAAAGTCATCAGAGGGGCGATATGTCATGTATTGAAGAAATCATTTCATTTATATCGTATTATTTACCTTCGATTCTTCTACTACAAGTGCGTGAAAAAGTTCTGTCAAGAGGTTGAGGAATGAGCGAGTTAAAGTGATTGCTAGTCAAGCGCTGGAAGATCAATAAATGTCAACTGAAAACTTTTAACTCTTCTTTTCTGAAAATAAATAGTTTTTGTACACTTATTATGGGCATAATATATTGAAGGATAAGAAATCAATTGAACTCAAATGATTCCATTCAATTTGTGTGCGGATTACTTGTATCACCTACCAGTATGCTGTGACATATGTGAAATTTTCACTTTCTTTTCTCTCAACTTCAATACGTAAAAAAAAAAAAAACTTTTTATCCTATCTCAAATCAACACAGAGAAGGAAATTACATCAAGAATCATTGCTTTTCTTACAACTCTGTAAACGTCAGTTTGACAAACTGATGTAGTATGACTCATTGCTCGACCGCCGAATTCGGAAAATATTGAGAATCTAATGTGGACTCTAATTAGTTTATCTCAAAATCAATATACATTCACTGCATATTGAAGTGTGTTACTTTAAGGGGATATGGACCGCGTACGCCATCTAGGATCTGACGTTCGAATTATATGATATGGGACTTATCCCATATCAACGGTCGATGTACACACATTGACAACGGACAGGCATCGATTCAGCAGTGAATTGAAACTGTCAATATTTCAAAGTATCCATAATTGATAACATCAATATATATTCTCAAATATATTTCGATATTTCAGGATGAGTTCAATTGAAAATTATTTTGAAATACATCTGGATGAATGTAAAATCTTCTGTAAAATGCTTTTGACTGGACATCTCATGTTTCGATTATTTGTTATGTTGATTTGTTTTGAGATAATGGCGGCTATGTACCAGAAGTGTGTGTGGTCCAACCGTTCCATTGTCCCCATATTCCAACACCAAGTAATTGATATTCACTTTAAAAAATGTCTTATAATCATTATGACTGTCGTTAATGGCATTCTGATAATTATTTTCTAACAGAAAGTATTTTATTAAATATGATGAAAGTAGAATATCTAATATTGACGAAATATGTGAAAAATTGCCCGCTACAATTGCCTGGCACTTTCCATTTTTATGATATATTTCGTGAAAAGTCAATAATTAAATTTGTTTAATACATAATGATGTTGGTAATATGATCTATAAATTCTTTTTATGAATTTTTGGAGAAACAAGTTATCTTGTAATGGATAATCATTACTGTAATCATTTTACAAAATTTCAAACCATTTCGTTACGATTCATAGCTAGAATTTTTGTTTGAGAATTTAGTGCATTAATCAGAGGGTCCATATCTCCTAAACGCACGTATATGTGTTATTCCATATTTTGGAACATTGTAGTCCGTTCATTATACGGACATGAACGTATCATTCAGATAAAATTTCGTGATTTTATGTATCCACGAATTTATGTGAAACTCATGATGTTGCCAATAGAAAAAAAAAAATGGTCTAAATATAAGGAGAGCAATATAAATATTGTGTATGTACATGTAGAATTCCATTCAAGTCCTACTCGCTAGCAACCATCAATAATGATATGACCGATCTTCTCTTCCACTACAGCATCAATGATGCCTATACATATAATGACGTTTCACTGCATTAACTGCATAGTTTACCCATTGTCTTTTCTTCACAACACCGCGTATAATGATGCTCCGGCGTGTCTGGAAACTTTGGAATTGTACCGCAGGCGGTGAAGCTCTAAACTATTTGCAATCGAAATCAAAGCGTAGGTATATAATGCAACGTAATGAAGTTTGAACATTGCTTCAACACATTGTTTGTGAACAGAAAAGAATAAATGGGAAATTCATATTTGTAAAATGTAGTTAATCATCACACATAATATAATTAATAAAAGATGGAGTGAGGACTGTTATGGAATCATGATTTAAAATTGGATTGTCGATTGAATGTATTAGTCTCAATTGTCATTTGATTTTTTCAAGCTATCAGCGCAGGCGAAATCTATAGAGTATCGAATAAAAAAGACATGCAACAAAGTAAAATCACTTTAATCGAGCCCATGCAGCATACGACCAAAATAACGGACATCACACGATCGCCCCTCTCACTCCGCATTCGGCAATCGTTTTTTTTTTTTGTTTCATTCCCTCTTTTTATTTTTATTCTCACAATCCGTCTCTCTTTCTCATATTGTGTTTCACACTGTGCCATTTTGTTCAATTTCGCATAGAGATCACCAGTGGAATTGGCTTGCGAGTAAATAAAACGTTTGACATGCACAAAATTCAACTATTTTCAAGTGGCTTAATATATAAATTTCACAATTTACGCTATGAATTTATCGTGAATAGCGTATAACTGTGACAAAACAGTGATGGTGGTTGAATATATATATATATATTTACGTATGTCTGCATGTAATCAAGTGTGTTTGTCTATTATCAATTTCGGTGCGGTTTTTTGAAAACATTCTGTCACATCTCATAGAATATTTTCTGACGTATCATTCGGGGGCTTTATTAGAATTTTGTGGTATTACCAATCTGATGCATCAGTGAACTCAATGTGGATCCAGAAAATGTAATAATCATCCTATCTGTTAGTTCGGTTTTTTATACGTACGTATAATATATGTCTACTGTATATAAAGTGATGTATACCAATAAATGAGAGGCGCTCTGGAAGAGACAAGATAACGTATATCGGTGCAATATTTTTTTTGAAAAAGACGATAAGTCAAAAATGTCTCTCTCTTTTTTTTTTTTTAAGTGTTTTGTTCCGCAACAGTGGTTTTTTTTTTAAATTTTGTTCACTATACGTACAATGCATGTGCTGCAACACATACATTGCCATATCTATGTGTTACTGCAGTAAATAAGGTATGTATATCATTCCAGATGTCCCCACATAGTATTTTCGAAGTTTCAAGTTCGTTACTTGATCCGGTGGTAAAGTTGGTTTAATTCCAAGTCAGGGTAAAAGTTCTTGTGAGATGTGAATAAATAAACAAAATTTACGTTTTTCCATATATACTGCGAGACAACACCTGATACCATAAAATACCGTACATGGTGCTGACGATAACGATAATAATAACGATAACACTTGAAATGTCGAATTGTTCCAGAGTTATCAACATTTTCGGCAAGATTATTTCTGAAAAATTCTATCAGCGAACCAATTAATTTACTGTAAACTATAATATATAAGAATTTTATGAGCTCCAAGTTGATCCTCATAACAAAAATGCGAAAACTTTTATGTTCATTGCGACTTGACTCTTCAATTATATTTTATTTCAATTTTTCTCCCTATTATTGATTTGGAATCTCGTGTACCAGTTATGTGGTAGAATAAGTGTCAAAAAATTCATGAGAAAAAAGAAATGTTTGAAGCGTCGATAAGATAAAGATTTCTTTATAAGCGGCTATTATAAATATCTTTCGATATCGATGAGGATGACGTGAATATATAGTTGAATTAAAAGAAATGTAGAGCAATATGCACAATTTTACTGATATCTTTTGCATGTTCATTCCCTTCGTTATTGTTTTCGGTCGTTGGAAGACGAGAAATATATGCATGTTCACTATACAGACATAAGGATCGGTTTCGTTCATAATATGCAAATGTCCCACGCACTAAAAGCAGTTACATTTAATATCGTTACATATATATGTCTAAACATTTTCGCCACAAGGTAATAATAATAATAGTTATGTCGTGGCGGAATCCATACCACAAGCATTGTGGAAAAGTGTTGCCAAGGACAAATTTATCCAGCATAATACTTCTTCAACTTGAATGATATCACAAAATAGAACGATGGAAAATTCAAGAAAGAAAATCAGAAAAAAAAAAAAAAACTGAACAACAGACGATCATTTACATATGGACGCCCACTTTCTCAGAAGATAATCTAATGAGCTGGAATAATTGTTATAAACTTGCAAACTCGGTCAAAAACTTTTGCATAACTTGTGGTGGTTTTCATGGAGAAATAAAAAATAAATGTGGGAAAAGTTCAATCCTTGATTATCATCACTTATTATTATTATTCTCATTTTCAAGATTTTTTTTCTTTTTTAGCACGAGAAGTAGGTGCGGAGGAGGAGAAAAATCAATTCACGAGTGACTTTATATACATACCGGGACACAAAAGGCGCTTTGTACAACTTGCGCTCGTTTTCTCGCGAGCACTTCAAGTTGGTTTCACGAGGCCGCTTCGTCTAGTGCAGTATAGAGAAAATAGCCGATTGTTCAGGATTGATAACAGCAGCTGTTCTCGTGTGACACCCTTGCTCTCGCTGAAACAACAAAGTATCATATCTAATTATATATACGCGTATGAATATTTGTTTGATGTGGAAAAAAATAAATGAATAATATTACTATATATCACTGCTTTTCAATTCATTTTTTCGTTATTTGTCACTTTATTGTTTGTAAAAAATTGTGAAACGATCTACGATTTTTGTGACGAATACAATTTTTTACTTCATTAAAAAACCTTTTCTTTCATCAGAAGTACATTTCGTCAGATTAAATTTTTATCTCTGAAGCCGAAAGTGAAATTTTTCTACATATTGTTCAAGTGTACACGAAAAATCCGAGGGTTTTTTTTGAACCATTGAATTGCAAATTAGGAGTCAACCGAAAATTCGATATTTATTTCGCTACCTGTACCAATTTGAAATTCCGACGAGCCCATACGTACAACGTAAATAAAACTTTTCTAGTCGAGGATAAAAAAGATTTACTTATCACTATAAAATGATATTTTTCGAAAATTCAATACACCACAACGTATACCATTCCAAACATTCTTGAATGAGATGTTAGCAGCAAATTTCTTCACAGAATGACCAAAAATTCCAAGTGCACAATAATATTTCTACCTCTGGCCATTTTGAAGACAAAATTACGGAAATAATATCAAATTTTTTGCGTAAAAAGTTTTAATATAAAACTTTTTACTGCAAGTTCTTCGGGATGCCATATTGTACCTTCAATTTTGTAAATTTCGATTGTATTGGATGGCTCAATCTCGGATTTTTCGTGCATCCCTCAATTTCTGATACTTTTCTTCTGAACCCAATTTCGCACCGTTTTTTTCTCTATTAATATATGTGTATTCATATATAGTATATGAACAATGCAAACTATTGTCTCACTAATTCTCAATTATATTTCGCCCTTTTGTATAGTTCATACCAAAGTATAAAATCGCCGAGTTTTTAATCTGATGTATTATCATGTGTGCGTATATGTTGGTATATAAACTACACATATATACACATGATTCAAAAGAATGAATTGATGATGAAGACAAAAGATCCCCTTGAAGAACTGCGTTCCCCTTTTTCAACCCATTCGCTACCCGGCGCTCTTCTACTCTCCCCTTCCTCTCTCTCTCTCTCTCTCTCTCTCTCTTCGGCTTTCATGTAATTTCACGAGTCCAGAGTGAGCCATAAAGAACATACGCAATTAACGGAGACCGTTGTGTGCCTCATCCACCACCGTGGACAGCTTGTCTCGTAATACGCCATGATTGTTTTGCACAATTATTTTTTTCAATATCTAAACAATGCCTAGTTGTATAGTTCACAAAAATTAAATGGCCACAATGCCCGGAAATAAATTAATAGAATTAACCACTGCCCATTATGGTGACATAAAAACATTTAACAAATGATGAATTACCAAAGTTTTTGCATCAGGGATATAAGAATATTTTTCATTTGTTATCACTTTTGCTTCACGCAACAACAGCAAATCAAGTCGTCGATGATAAACGAAAATTATTAACACTGATTCTCGTTGATACAATCAAAATTCAATTATAATTGTTTCTCACACGTTTACACATACCATTAATTATTTTTATCGACATTTGCGCGCCTATCTATGCATTGTAATATATAAACGATTGTAAATTTCTGGCGTCACATTATTCTTCATAAAATTCAATTGCGCGTATGACAATAAATGCAGGAAATTCGTGGCGTGCAACGACAATTTATTTTCGGAAAAAAAAAAAAAAAAAAACACCTTCACGTGCAAACGCAGTTGGAAGTGGTGGATTATTTCTCTCTGGTTTAAACACACTGATATATATATATATATATATATATATATATATATATATATATATACTTTGATACGCATGTGTTGATACGTATACGAAAGAAAACCGAAGGCTTTAATTCTCCGAACAAAAATACCAAGTACGTAAATTCGATTACACCAGAATAAAAAGGATGGTCGAATCATAAATTTATATTTTTTGTAATGATAATTGATGTCAATGTTTTTGATGCAAGAATAACATAATGTCGAAAACATGAATAGCATATTTCAACATTTGTTCGTCATGAACAAACATTTGCTCAATGTTTTTTCATTTTTCTAAGCTCCTCTGTCAAAAATAAAGAAAATTACTAAATTATTTCACGTGCTATTATTATTTTGAAAGATTTAAATCAAGTACATTATAATACTGAACGAAACCCTGAAATAAACATTTTAGGTGTCAAAATTGACTATAGAAAAGCCTTTGCAATTATTTTCCAAGTAATGTCTACTAGTTACCACCCTGACGGTGAACTATATCGATATTATAACAAATTGATAAAATGGTCACAGGCCAAATAGCCGTTGTAACACAATAGAACGTGGAGTAGTTCAATTAATATTTTTCACTCTCTTTAACTGCACAACATACAGTGAATGATATCTTCCTCGATAGTAGCGCCACTAAAATCACACTGCATCGTGCTCGATGAATTCACTCGGTATATGCCAAGCTCGTCGTAATATTTTCGTCATGATGTCGATATATTATATCATGCTGTAATTTCAAACATAAAAATATCTTTGGTATATATATGAGTATACTTGCACTGAATACATGAAGCTCTAAATGGTATACCTTTGGTGCTATGTTGCATCCTTAGTCGCAGCGGGATGCACAAAGGAGACAAGCACAAAGCCAATACCAAGTGACGCTCGTAATTTTCGCTAAATTATTGGCCACCATTCTCCCCACCCCGTGCTCGTCCTTTCTCACGAACGTTTCGCACACATTCCCGAAGCGTTAAACGACAAAAGGAAATGCTCTTGCGCTGCAGTTTCAATACTGACCGGTTTACAACGGGTACTAATTGCCAATAAGAAAATTTATGGCCGGCAACACGCCAAAAATTGTCCGAGAACAATTTATGGCACCAGTGGAAAAAAAAAAGGAAGAAAAAAACATGTGATCATTCATCTTTCATATCTTAACTGAAGTTTGTACAGATATACATGTTAACAATACACTTGTATGATGAATCCTACGAGATATTGCACTTATATCTCGTCATTCATCAATACATATGTATATATCAATATACGTGTGCGAGAACATTAAAAAAAGTTAACTGAAGGTCTGTTGAGCAGTTCAATGTCGACATAATTGAATGAATCACCAGATGGTCATTAACAATTCGAAACGTTGGGCGCTTCTTGCAATATCATCGCAGGGCCAATAATGAAATCTACCCACACAACTAATTGCACATACTTATAAAATTCGTGTAACTGATGAGAACAATGAGAAATCCAAAAAAAATTATAGAAAAAATCTACTGGCGCTACATTGTGCTATATAAATCAATGGATATAGTTTTTTTTCCTGTTTATCCAATAGACGTGATATAGATATATTATGTGAAAAGAAAGTCTTTAAGGGATGATGATGGTGTTCAATCATATTTTATTGTTAATCGCGATGAAATCCATCAATTACTGTATACATTTCACCATAAAATCTGCTTCTAGTCCTCACCCTCCATAATTCCAAAGATATATTCTATGAACTACCATTTTTCCTGTCCCCCTACTATTGAACGATATAAAGTTCGTCCCGCCAATCCCCATTCACTGTATATATATTGCCTTGGTAAATTCATTCCACACAACTCACACGTCCCTTGGCGCGTGGTGAAGGCAATGCCAATATATAGGCGAGACAACGGGCCAATGTAGCAAATAGCAGCAGCAGCAGCAGCAGCAGTAGTGAACCGAGGCTTCAACCTGGGGGAATTCGAGATAACTCATCGCTATAGTATCATCCTGAGATTATTTCACAATTGTAATCAAGTCGCCGATATGGCCAATAGAATTTATGTTGTTGCACTGCTGAATATTAAGAATGTTTACGAAACGCAATCGACTCCAGTCTAATGAAAAATTTGACCGTGAGCGGGTCGTTGATGTGAGAATATGTAGTAGGTGCATACTATTGAGCCAACAGTAACCAATACTAATCTGCGTATTTTTAACACCTCCGCCCCGACTGAGACTTCTACCAATCGCACTTACCGGGTCTCATCCCAGGCTTGATTGAACTCTGGCATGAATTTGTTTTAAAGCCTGAACCAAGACTACCATTCAATGTTCAAATGGCCTGTTCAAGCTTGTTGCAAGATTAGATATTATCTTGAACCAAGCTCGCTAGAAGACCAGGCTTGTCGAGATGATATCAGTCAAAGTCTGGGAAATCGCACCCCAACTAAACCACAGACAAGCTTGATATCCAGTAGTGAACAAACTATTATTATTATGGATGAAATTGGCACATTCTTTGTTACATTTAATATAATATCAAGTGTCATTGATTCAATTAAAAAAATCATGAACACTGTAGTTTAGAACATATGCTATTATGTATCACGATACCCAACTGTTGACCGAGCTTATTGCTGCTTACAATTTTATCGATCGGCTCGAGTCCTCCCCCGTCGACTCCCAATGCACTTCGTTTCCTATATATAATTGGACAATCATTCAATGAATAATAGTTGTGAAAATGAATGTTATATCTGAACGATGTCATTATAGAACTTTAATCTGGTCATTATTTTTTGTTTAAACCTACTGGCTAACAACTATCTAGCAAAACATCCAATGGGAAATTTTTCATATCTACCGAATGTTAGATACATTATTTGCTCTATGATTCATGATACGCGTGAATCATTAAACGAGCAATCAGTTCATTGGAATGACGTAGTATTGGATGACAATATCATTTCCATGATGGGATAAAATTCTGTCTCAGATTTTATCTATGATGTCTGCCGAACTGCGTGAAAACAAATGAACTGAGCCTCAGCCAGGGCATGTATTCCAACACTTATTAGCAAATATGAAATATTTCGACAAACATTTATTCTCGCAGGTGTTTCAATCCAAGCAAATGAGCAATGAGAATGGATAAAAATTTTCATTATAATCATAAAAACATTTTCAAATGATTCGAGATTTTCCACATGATACACTAATGCTATTGGAACATTAACTCTTTCTTACAAATCCAGCAAATAAAGTCGTCAACAATGAATAGAATTGAACATAATTATTCTTGATTTAAGAATATGATTTTTCAACATCGACAAGACATACAAAGATATAATAATACAAACGATGTGTATAGTTCTCATCGGTCAAAGTAAAGAATAGAATTAATTTTTTATAACTTCATCGACATTATCGTCGAATCCGATCATTTTTTCTTTACAATATCCGTTACGAAGTTTTATCTCCCATCTGCTATCGTGACGTGAAGAACAGGTATAGCAATCGATTTTGTGGCACGCGTATTAATCATAAAGACCAGTAAGATCTCGTGCCAGTGGACACAAGGGTAGACCCTGAAACTTTACTATAGAGAGTACATGTAGCAATATTATATAAATATATATTATGTATAGGGTGTATATAGTTATTGAGTGTTTGGCTGCTGGAAGAAACAGGGCGCAACTCGCCTCATTCCTATAATAACGACCCTCAGCCGGTTGCTGTGCAGACGGTACCTACGTTCGTTCGACCCTATTGCCTGCCTGCCTACCATCAAATACTCAGTACGGCCTTAGCCTTGGAGGCGCCTTTTAATGCACGTCACGAGACATATTCATCCCTCGATATATGAGAGTAATGCGAAGCACCACAATGTACCACCACCACCACCACCACCGGCAACGCCAAAGTTGACCAACGTTGCCACATCGCCCAAGAAACTCTACGTTGCAAAGTGAAAAACGGGATCTGAAGAGTGGGTAAACGAAGATATACCTCTTTTAGGGCAAGCATGCTCGAATAAATGGGCAAGTGCGATGAGAGTAAAGATATATATATGTTGATATCGAGAAGGATAGATGAAGACAGGTGAAAGGCGGGAAGGAAGAAGAATGTTATAGCGAGCGGAAAACTTTTGACTTGGTGATATGTAGACAGAGTGAGAACACAAGAGACTGTTCGCTGCTTAAAAACCTTATATAATTTTCTCTCATTGGAAGACATAACTATAATATGTTGAACGAGTAAATCTTTCTCAATGACGAATCAAAAAATATTATCGATCTTGGAATTTCGTCAATAGTGCACGGAGAAGGATCACTAAAATTGCTAATCTACAATTGCGAATTGTTTAATAACGAGGTGGAAGAGAGAACATAGGGGTTGTAAAGATGAATATTCCATTCAGATTATAAGAATAAAATACATATTGATATATACACTAGAAAAAGAGTATGGTTGAATTGATGACAATTATATTTTTCAATATCATATTCTACTATGAGAATAAGTATTCTCATTTAAGCCACGAGTATGTAAAAATACAATCTTCTCAAAGTATAGATAATAAACTAATAAAGGTTACTTCGTTTTCCACATGATGACTATATAAATTCCTTCTTCTTTTAATTTTATAAGTTGGTTCTATGGCCTGGTCAAGGAAAGTTAATAGTTTGATTAGTTATTTGATGGATCATAATCATATCGACGGACAGACTCGGATTAAGAATGTGCTGATTGTGAAGTGTCTCTCAATGTCTGGACTTGTATTGAGAATCAAATTTATCCGTATTTTAAATGCGAAAATATTTTTTTCATCAGGTAAACTTTCTTTCCAGTTTATGTATGGACATACTCAGAGTCTTAATACGTCTTAAACACACACACACACACACATAATAATTGTTCATTGAATTTGATGTACTAATTGTTCATGCGTCGTAATGACAGAAAGTTCAATTCTGCCTGTATAGAATCAACAACATGCCTGACTGATTTTTTCCAGCTGGGACGTGAAGCTGCAGGTAATTATGTTGTTGTTGGTAATGTGCATTCTTACAATTAGGAGATGGTTCGCTTATGTGTCAAGACGAAAATATCTATCTTTAAATGTTATATTTTTCTGCAATAATTTTGAACTCAGTACGTTGATAAATGTTCCTGAAAAGTCAGGAATATAAAGGTGGTCGACTGATAGCTATCGAAAAGTTTAAGGCGCGTTCTTTTTAACATTATTGACCAGTTAACATGATAATTGATAGAACGATTGGTTCAAAACAAATTTCATCTGATCTATATAGAAGATTCCAGTTGCCTCTACTCGATATAGAACAATCCATGGAATATAAGTGTCTCTGAATCACGAAATTTATTGTGTAATCAAGATACTTCATTTTTCTAGAGCTTCTTGCAGTGAGTGAAAATTTCTCAAGTGAACGACTCAAAACGAAATGTAAGAGAATAGTATGTTTCATTTAATTCGTACGAAAGTTCAAAAGACTCTAAAAGCCGCCCTAAAAAGTTTTTCCAAAGTTTCAATTTTTTCCCAACTTATAAATGTTTGAACTTCAGTGTATGTTAGTAGTAAGTATTTATTTATTTCAAAACTATTTAATGAAATCGAAATTTCTTTGTTTTTAAATACTCAGAAGTCATGGATGCATACGACCATGATTATTTGATTATTTCAATCTACAATTTGTTCATAACAGAACAAATGCAAATATTAACATGTTCTTGTAGGTTTAGAATAAAATAGACGGAAAACTCAAATATTAAGAATTTATTTGCGAGTATTGTCCAAAAGAAAAATTGTTGAGCACTCTATAAGAACAATAGGTATAAATATTTTAACTTTTTTATGCATAAAAAAAAATAAACTAAAATACGATTAAGAGGATGTCGGTAATTTAAAGATATAATTTGACATTTTCAAAGCATATGTGAGTTGTTTTTCATATAAATGATTTTTATTAAAAAAATTTTTTAAACTTACAATCATCTCTGCATATATTTCTCAACAATCAATACTATGTTGATTTAAATAGTCCATACCACATTCAACAACAAAATATATAGCATATATACTCGAGAGAAAAATGTGATGCGGTAATATTGCGAAAGCATTTATCTCGAATTGCATATGTGTGACGAGGAAGCTGCAGCAATGGTGTCGCGAAACACCACACTCATCTGGAGCCTCACACTAACCCACACATTGAACAATGGTGTGCAGCAACGTTGCCGGTTCGTGACAATGTGAGAGCATATCTACGTGAAGGCAAGAGAGACAAAGAGAGGGAGTGTGGGAGAGCGCCATCACCCTCCAGCAACTCGAAATTCCGAAACCCATAATGATGATCTGACACACTACATTGTCTCATGCAATTATTTCTCTTTCGGGTTATTTCCGACCCTAGAGTTTTACAATGCTCGAAGGGACGAACTTAGTGCTCCTGACCATCGTAGCTAAACAACAATTCTTTCAGGGTCATCGAAGCCGAACTATATTGCTATATACGGGCGACGCGCATCTAAGTGCTGAATTTATGTATCGTACAATGAATAAGTTTTAAAAAAAAACGTCACGTCATATTTCCGCATGGAAAACAATATTTTTCTTTACCAAATAGTAATTTATTGCTGGGATATTGTTCGGTTGAGCTGTGTAGGGACTAGTTGACCATTATTGCATTGAAAAAAAAAATGTGAATCCCGTTTTTGAAATCGATTACAAAGTGAAAAGAAGGTAACTGCATTCGAATTGCAATTGATATGAAATCATATTTACCGTTCCTACACATTTCCAACTTAGAATTACCGGTATCCATTTAACATGAACTCTCATGGTAAGCTGTGAGTACGCGGTGTTTTTTCTATATCTTTCTGTATTTATGACAAATTTTGTACACTAAACTATTCGAGAATAGAACAAAATCTAATTTAACGATATTATATCATGAATATCTCTATCATCACAATCTCGTTGCAATGTTTCATATCGGATACTGGTTTTGTTTTTGTGCAGACGTAAACAAGTTCAATAGCAAGAAGGAGTACTATTGGAAATGAGTGTGTTTCTGTGTTTACGTTTTGTTTACGAATATAGAATATCCCACAGTTGCTTTTAAAGCAACGCAGAACCCGTAGTGCTTTTGTAAATATTAATTTCAAGTTTTTGACGAACAAAAACTAACATACATACTCACAGAGAACATATTTTACATTTGTTTACTTCTCTACAACGTTTACTTGCATACTATATAAAAATAATACTTACATGTCACGGAACAAGTGGATCGATCATCTTAGATAAATTAACGCTTGCCGATGCTATCTTATACAACAATTATATTAGAATCACGACGAATACTATGTATGAGATAGATATATTACAAAAAACGTAAAGAAGATTTATGTGATGACCTGGTGAGTCTCTACTTTACAATCCCCTGATGATGGCGCGTCACGAGTTACTTAAACCAAATATTTTCTTAGGTCATCATCAACTGCGGCCTTGGTTTGACCACCCTCAGAGCGAAAAACGTTTGTAAGTTGATAGAACCATCTACATCTTTATGTATATACACCGTATCTCCTTAAACCTTCACGCCATGAATGTGAGGGGGAAAAAGGAAAAGAGAGAGCGTGCTGAACGAGACTATAAGAATTTAAAGAGCAGGTGATAATTGTAAAGGTAGACTAACGTATTTATTGCTCTCTGTGGTCATTACAGGCCAACCTATGACCAAATTTATCGAAAAATGTTAACGCAGAACGACATAAATTTTTTAACCGCCACCTTCGTAGTAATAATAATGTTTGGCCTATCAACGTTAAGACCATAATAATATATTGATACACTTCAAACAGTCCTAGTGAATATAAATTCAATGATAAATTCGCTGAAGAACTATTGTAGCTCTCCACTTTATATATGGGAATCTTTCGGAATATAACCAATATAGCATATCAACATATGTTTTTCTCGTACTTTTCCGATTCAAACACTCATACAAATTTTACCCATTTGGTTAATGTACTTCCATGTTCTAAAATTAATTCAGCTTGATGGATGCCCTGTGCACACATAACAAATTGGATTTACGAGCGAATTGCATAATACAGGGAGGGAAGTACATATGTGGCGAATGTGGAAAATGATAAAGGTATATTCATGGTGCTTCGCTTAAAATTGAATATTTCTCTTGATGATGTTCGTTCATGTTGCTGTGCGTAATCTAAATGTGATTAAAACTTCAGAAATCACAATATTATGTTCCATGTGATGTAAACAAATTTAATGTCAAAAATGGCAGAGAAGAGAAATAAATCCGTTATTTCGTTTGAAATATGTATGATAACAAAATATAACGCCTGTGAAATGTCGTGGAATACTACATTTGGAAAAATGCTATAGCTCAATTTTAGCTGGAGATTTTGTTTGTAGCTTCAAGATATTTCTAGACAAATAAAAAACATTTCTTGAGGAAAGAAATAAGACATATTAAAAAGAGACTATGAGTTAAATTTTACCTTTAAAATGTTATTTCCTTTTATGAATTTCATGACGATTGTTATTTCTTAATGAAAAAATGAATATGAATTATTCTCACTTCAATAGCAACTAAAATATTACAGCTCTTCACCATACACGTGTTAACTTTCCAGAATTTTCGATAGGTATTTATGTCTAGATATCAAACTTGTCGTATTATAATGGCATTTTCCGCCCCCATAATTCGATTTATTCTCAACTGTATTATAGAGAAACACCACAGCGAGAACGCTGCGAAAATTAAATTATTCATTTCTTTCTCGCATTTTTCGAATATTTATGATTCCGAGAGAATGCTACCCCAATTCAAGGGAGAAAGTTGGAGAAACAACTGGTCCATAGCTATTCAAGTTCAGTTGTTGTGCACTCCTTCAATGTAATCCTGAAACTTTAAACGTGTTCTCCACAAAACAGTTTTTTAAACTCATGGCAATCGTTGTTCACACCGTAATTAGTCGATTAATATGCAATTTCCAAGAAACATTCACAACTCGTGTGTGTATCTATTCAGAAACAAGTGGGGGGGTTTTTTTTTTTTTTTTTTTCATTTCAATAACTTATTGAAAAAAAGGAATAAATGAGAACATGATGAAGTTCGTGAATGTTTTTACTTGAGAAGTGACACTTTGAAAATAAGTATCGACCACTTCCTGTACAGAATAAATTTCGAAAATTTCATACACCCATGTCATCCAAAAATCTTTCGGAAAATAACGAAAATTAAAATTATGATCGTATGCGAATATTATCCGATAACGGTTCTGCAATGCACTTCGCCTTGATATAGTTACATCAATGAAATCCCGATGATGATGGGATTCAGCAATTTCTATAGTAAATTCATTACGACACTATGACGAACACATTGAATCATCCTGTTCAAAATACCTGTATAATGGAAGGTGACGATATATTTTATTAACATTGTTTAATTATTGAATTTATTACGCGAGACCAAAAAAAAAAAAAAATTGACCTCTGGCTGAGTTTGAGTCAGCAATAACCTCCTTAAAACACGTTCAAACGCGTTGCTCACTATGCTATCCAACTACTTCTCTTCCGGCTGGTATGTCAACAGATATTATAGAGAATGGCGTGTAATTACGTCAGAAACACACCACACTGTGGAATAGATTTATCGCTGTCGTCCATTCTAAAGTATGTTAATAAACTTATATTCAAAATATTTGCTATTGGATTGTTAAATAATTGTAATAAACATTCATTTCTATTGTTATTGTGTTGACATAGTGCTCGATGGCTGAGAAGCAAGGTCAACTAGTGGATCAATTTTCAATTGAAAATCTTCGAAACCCGATTGTTCATGATTACCCTCATTTCAAGTGCTAAAAAAAAAAGTATTGTAACCATGAAGATTCTTTTTTAAGGGATGACTATGAGAATTATCTGCATGATTACAACAGCCATTCTGAAAGATATTATAACCGCCTATCACACCCGGATAATCGAAAAAACTTTCCATAGTTTGGTAACAGTAATTGAACAGTATGCTTACTTCAACAATATTTCCCAATGGTATAAAAAATTGTTCAGTCATCTAGTATTACTTATCCAACAAAGCCTAGTCATTGCAGTCATTTACCTTCAGTATATTTTCCGATTGTTATGATCTCACTTTTTATCAATGATAATGAATATATTGTGATTAATATCGATTTGGGATTTGAAATGTTATCTCTATATCTATGACATACATCCAATGTTTTGTTGGTCTGTATACGATCATCTCAACATGAGGTTGTTTGTTAGATAAAGAAAACAGAGAGTTCAAAGTGTAACAAATAATGCGTGAGTGACATACGAATGAAGAATACTAATGGGGATTAAAGGGCGGAACCAGGATGAAGTCACATATCAATATTTGTTCAAAATCACAACGAAAAAATTGAGAAGCATGTGGTGAATTTTTTTTTGCGGCTTATATAACATACTCTATATTATGATTTTCATAGATCACATTGTAATTTTCGTATGTTATGTAGTGGAAAACTAATCGAATGTTGGCACTTCGATATGCTGGAAGGCATGAAAAAAAAAAGGAGCATCTTCATATATTGATATTCAGTACTACTGTTATATTTTAAGTAGTCGTGCCATAAAAATTACAATCATCAAATTCGTTATTTTTATCGTGAAAAATTACATTTATATCGTATTTTTTACTCAACCGATTGCGAAAATCATTGGATATAAGTACATTTGTTCATGTATATGGTTTTATGACTGTGTATGTATCTGTCTGTTATATCTCGTTCTTTTTTTTTTTTTTTTTTTCATACATTTTCAAACTACATCATTTCATTGTCGTGCAACATGAAGTTTTGTGGCACAACGAAAACTTTATAATGAAACACGACTGGGTGGAGAACTGGTAAAAGTATGAGAGATGTAGCAAGGGAAAAGAGCACTGAAGATGATAAAAATGAAAACGACAAGAACAAGTGAAGAACAACCGTTTGTCAGTGCTACATGAAAATGTGATGATGTCCCCATCGAATGAAGAAACAATATTATATCTATATAAAACGATAGTGGGAGTGTGAGGCAGCGAATGAGGAAAAATAAAGAGAGGAATGAAAGTTCTAGGGTAACAAGAAAACAAACGAACCGAGAAAAGTGTCCCACGTAATTAGTCCAAAGAAGGAGACAACACAGAAATAAAAACAGAAATTAATCAGACAAAAAATATGATCAAAAGAAAAATGAAGCAGTTCATATTATTTGGTTGATCCATAGAGATGTCGTACATATGAGTGTGTATGTATGTGTGTATGTATGTACATATAAATATACTATTGACGTACGCAACGACGATAAGCTTGTATTTCAGTATATACTTCAAATAGTGATAGAAAATCAATGGAATATGTCATCGGAGCACGATATTCCGGTGAAAGCGATGATACTCGGGATATTCATCTGACACAGTATATCCGAGAGAATTTTTCCATGTATTTTTAACTGTCAAGTCGCATAATATCCAATGCGTACTACTGCAATGATGGACTATTTCGAAAAGGCAAATATATGTCACAATATTTTTTAGTAAATAATAGTATATATGCCCGAGCATTCAATTTAGTTCCTTTCTTATAGCGCAGTAAAATTTAATCATCAGTAATTAAATAACCACATTGGTACAGTTTTTCTTTTTCTTTTTTTACTTCAGGCATGTCAACATATTAACTTTGGTTACAACAATTTTTCTGTGCAGAGAGAATTAACTCCTAGAAATATGGCTTTTTCTTTCATCGTTGTAATTTGAGAGAGAAAAAGAAAACACGTCATGTGGAGTGCCACATATACATATAGATTGATCCGAAAGATAAAACGAAAGTGTAATTACTACTAAGCAAACGTACGCAACTTGGGCCATTCAATATAATGTGAATGTCCATCATGCTATCACATGGACGAGGTAAACGGTCTGTTAGTATAGAACTTTTAGTATATCTCACGGCGATAAGTCTCTATTCATGGCTTAGACGTGAGTAGGCCAAGAGAGCTCCCTACAGCTTCAGCAATTGTGCAATTCAGCAATTATCGACCTGCGCAAGTCTATACGGCCTTTCGCACGCGCGTTGATGAAAAGAAAGAAGAAAAAACAACCGTCTAACTCGTTACATAGTCCGAGACTTTCGAAATTCCTCTATAATGCTGGGAAGCGACGTATAAGGCTAATAACGAATGTCTAAAGTCGTCATGATACTCGAGGAAAATTATAGTACATATATAACAAAGAGTGAATAATATTAGTTTCATTTCACTTCATTTTATACATACATGTTTGTACGTAAACAGAAGATGTATATATACACATATAAATAAATCTATATAATCTCATCTCACTTTAATTTCACGATTCAACAACTACTATCCACCATTGTTCTGATAAGTTTCGCAATTCGGGACTTCATTGGCCAAGTGTCTCGTTAGTTATATTTATGTATCCAACTCTCCTGATGAGCGGCCACTTCTGCTACTTGGCTGCCTCGGATAATCGCAGCAACCTAACTTCAGACCAATTATTGTTTTGCAATAAACAAAAAGAAAAGAAAATTGTGCCAACCAACTTGAATTTAGTGAGTGGGGAATAGTCAACTATGTAATAAAGTGTTTTTGCTACTGCACTAAATATATACAATAAAACTTGTGCTTCTGCTATGGTGATAATTCGGCTCTATACATGTGGTAATTTGAATAACACAATTATATTACTAATCGTAGATTGATAATTGATAGTGGACACTTTGATTCACTAATCACGATGATAAATAGAGTTATGTCCTTTATAATATTTTATACTTTACAGTGATATTCTAAATATTGATATAATGTATTTTTTTACTCAGCCCTTTTGTATTATTTCCTAAATAATTACAATTTTCACGATAGAGTATCTATCGATATTAAAATTATTTGAGCAGCGTCTTATGTTCATGTAAGCGTAATATGATAAGCAAAATGGATTCGACTTGAAACTTATGACGGGATGTAAATATACACATATACCTAGAGTTTACATTATGATGGATGTTCAGATTCATTTCGTATATATCTATACTGCGACTTTCTCTAATATCGTGATGATATAATATGCCCCTCGAGAGAATTGTTCAAGTGTAAATATCAACAATTTTGATTAGGTAGAACATACCCGAACACGAAATGAGCATGACAAAGTTTGTCAAATAACTCGACGATGGATTCAAGAATAATTTAGGAGGACTATGAATGGATTGAATTAATTTGAAAATTGAGCGAATCTTATGGTGGAAGGAAAATTTGAGATTTCAACGTGTTTACCTCGGAGGCAAATACTGAAAGTGCCATACCAATGGATGGTGAATCTACGACGTTATAGCATACACAGTACGACTTTCCTTAAAAGTTGCCCTCAAGCCAGAAGGTCTTATTTACTTTTACGTCGCATCATACCGCAATCCTCAAACTACCTCAATGGGGTAAGTATATCTTGAACCGTGTGTTGAATTCCTCCAGGGGATTGTGCCTAGCATGCTCACCAACCTTTACCTCCTTCCGCTCATTGTCTCATTACGGCTTTGCCTCATCAGAACAGCCAATCAACAATATATCTATACATCAAACAAAGATGTTTAATTTCATCCATTGATCAGCTGTTTGGACACTAATTGTATAATTCTACGGCGATGAGATAAGACAGAGTTATCTCAACTCAAAATTATTCA
Organism: Zele albiditarsus; assembly: GCA_958496275.1. Lineage (NCBI taxonomy): Eukaryota > Metazoa > Arthropoda > Insecta > Hymenoptera > Braconidae > Zele > Zele albiditarsus. The sequence continues at coordinate 6,202,782 of OY292411.1, forward strand.
ACACATTATAAGACGTATAGATTTTATGAAGTGTGAGGCAAGAAATAAAAGGAATATGAAGCAAGAAAATATGTAAGAGGAAAGAAGGGAAAGGAAGATATATATACATAAATAAGTAAAAGTAAAAAGCATTCAGCAGCGACTGGCAGTGAAATATCGCGGCAAGACTACTATATAGAAAGAATTGAGTGCGAGTATAATCAGGAGAAAACAGCACGTCGAGGCATGGTCAACGCGATCCGTGAACTAAGCACATACGTGTTTGACGGCGGATTTATCTCGGCACACTTGGAGTATGGAGTATGGAGCGAGATAAAACGTGCAGGGCGCGTCGTGGCTGATAAAAAGTGTCGCTTCTCGTTATCGGGCATGCAGGTACCCTTACACTCGTTCGCCCCGGCATCCCATCGGATGCCCGGACGAGTGAAGATAAGGGTACAAGGTAAAACTGGAAAAAAGGTGCCCGAGAATATGGGTACATGTAACTTTAAACTGTTTCGTTGTATCAGTAGTTTTCATTTATTTGTTTTTTTTTTATCTCCAACATTTTCTGCCTGCCTTGCTGATTTTCTTTACAAACAAATTAACTCACTGTTACAATATCAAATATACCAGACCAGATTTTCTATCAATATGGTTGAATGCTGCTATGAATTCAGATTGAGCAGTATTCTTCCATTTGATTATTGAAAGCGTGTTAAATTTAATTCTTATGCTGTTATGCCTCCAATATTCAACTGATACAACAAGTGGAAATACTGATACAGTGAAAACAAAACATCTTCGATGCTAAAAAAAATAATGGCCTTTTCTGTTATGGAATAAAGGTGGGCCATAGTTTCCAGCCAAACAATGTGCGACTAATGCCGCCATATTCACATCGCTTATGCACTTTTTACGTCTATCATTGGGGAGACATATTCACCATATGAACACACCCAACTGAGTACACCATTCAACTCTAGATATTAGACGAAGAAGTTACTGTATGAAAAAATTAATTGTGTAACAGGGATTACAAACTTTAATATATACCACAATTTATTTTTTTCATTCACAGCTTAGAAATAAGAAAATATAATGAAATAATAACGATGGTACTACATAGTGTTGTACACTTTGATGTAAATTAAAATTAGGTTGTTCATTAGAACAAAGAATTCCGCGCGCATATGGCGATAAAGTTTTTTTTATCACACGCCTTATTCACGCTGGTCGGTGAAGCTTATGGGAATCTAAAAGTCTGATAAGAAAAGCCCGCGAGCAAGATTAACCTCGAAAGGGTGCTCGGCAACGATGGCAAACATCGACTAAAGATAGCCTAGTAACAAGAATTAAATTCAGTTGGCATAGAGTAGTTTTCTACTGTGCTCGCATAGAATTGAATTCGTGATTAATATATGTATATATAACCAGAAAAAAAAAAGAATCAATTTATTTTTACACGTTCATTGAACAAATGGCAACGTGGCACGCACGGCTGTCGATTATTATTATATCCCTTTTAATTCTCAAATACACATCATGACATATCCAAACATGTTATGAACATGATTTGTGGTGTCTTTATTTATTATGTTATGGTTCACTGATTCCAACACTGGCTATTCAAGCACGGTATTTTGATACGAATGAATTCACAAGCTCTTCGACCAATAAATAGAATTGATATAGTTCTGTCTATAAAACTACATATAGTATTGGTATTATGGTTGTGACTATAACCATTTTGACTGTACATATATGTAGACAATGGAAACTAAACCATCGTTGAAATATCCGTTCGTTCTGATTGTCATCAGCGTGACGGACAGATGGCCAAACAGTAGATCCTCATCGAGTCTACGATATATGTATTATATATGTATATGCCCCGGTTATAATGATTGAAATCTTCTTGTTTCTCACTCGAGCTGAACGCAGTTGATAAGTCAATGGTGTCTACCATATATATACACGGCAAGTGGGCAAACGAATCCCACGGACTTCGTTACGGTCAAGTTACCATTACGTGTGTGTGTGTGTGTGTGTGTGTGTGTGTGTATACGTGATCCCATAAATTTCTGATAGAATCTCAACACACTCAACTTTGAATTGTTTCGTGTTGCCTTTGGGCAATGCATGGAATTTTACGTAAAAACATCGATGGCTCATCAATTTCAGAAAATAATATTGGCCATTAAATTGGTCGATCATTCATCGTATATAAAAAATTATCAACGGTTTGTTAAAGTTTCCATATTATCATGTGAAAACTATACTAAATTACACTTCAAAAGTAATTTTCGTTTATTTCCGCCACATTAGAAGTATTGACAAAAATATCTCGACGCACAAAAAATTACATTCATTCATTCAAAAGTAATATTTCGATGTCATTCTTACATCTTGTGTATAATTGGGTAATTATTGATGATTCTTTCATCCTATATAGTCTCACGTTACTATCTATTTAGTATTTTCTACCCAAATATTCATGTATTATTGCATAAACTTGAGGTGTTATTTTGTTTTTTCAAGCATACATTAAGATTACAAACATGTACGATTTATAATCGAGACATGATGAAAAAATTCGAGCATTGAAGGTTGATCAGATAATTCAATCTCTACAACTAAACTATGGAGTTGAGCTTGATGTAACTGTACATGAATCTTCATTTCATTCTTCATAAAATATGGGTTTGTTTTTTAATTAAACTTTAATTATCTTTCACGGAGGACAACTCTATTATTGTAGATTTGTGTATTTCAATTGTCTACTGTTCAATGAGATGTCCAATTCCGTTATTTATTCATAAGGATATGAATTACTCTGTTCATTTGAATACTTATATGTTATTTGTTGGGGCGGATGCATGTCTTAGTTAGTAACAGGAGAACATTTGTCTCATTTGCCTGACGAAATTTAGTATCGTAGGAATGAAGAATTGACAATGCGTATATTTATTGCGATAGAAAAAAATCCAACTAATGAATATTGTCAATTGAATTATAAAAAATTTCAATAGTACAAGACTAAGGACTTGGAATATTAACATTTAAAATTTTCTCCTCCTAGTACATCTTTTATTTTCCATGTATTTTCAAACATATTCATGTGTGTGTGTTGCTGTTATAGAACATTGAATCGTCGTTATCTCGACGACTAAATATCATCATGCCAATTTCATTGACAGAATACACAATGTATATTGTATATATTGAAATGTTATGCATTCTCACTTCGTGTGATTGTGGCAATATCATTTCGAGATACAGACAAGACAACAAAATTGCTGGCACACCATTTGATAATGCAGCACTTGGGCATAGCTTGAATATCAATCCACCACTGGAAATTCCGAATATCGGATAAGTTATTTGAGTGCGATATGGCGCGTTGACGCAACTGAAGTAACGCACACATTTATGCATGACTGGAATATTGCTGTGTTATGCGCATTGTCACAAAATCCACCGAGTATCTATCGATATAACACATTCTGTGTTAGTCTACTGGGCGCCATATACAGCTGGAGCTATCGATGATGGTATACACTATTATATATCCGCCATGAAAAAGCGATCACACGCTTTAACGTATATAAAGTTGTAGAAAAAAAAAAAAAAACTATAGCACAGCAGTACTATTCATGTCGCACTTTCACAGCGAGATCGTTTGCGTATTCCATTGGCACAACTGGAACAACGACGCGAATCAATTTAACTTTGTATTTCACTCTAACTTTTGTCTGCCTTCCTTTCTCCCTCTTTAACTCACACAGATATGCACATACATGTATATGTCCGATCATCGTTCCATGCACAAGCCAAAGGGAATTCGTTTGGCGCGCTAGAAACTTGGATACAAACGTTTTTCAATCCATTTACAACTGCGCCGACCAAGAAATCGTTCACGATTTTTAGTCAACAGTTTCGAATTATTTTTTTTCTCTCCTCGTGGATTCTCTCCTCTGATAGCATACGACTCTTAACTCACCCACAAGACCTTTACTCGGATTCATCCTCAACCCATTGGGAAGAGTACGTAATATCCCCAAGGAATTCTCTTCAAACATCCTTTCACTTCTGCATACAGTAATAAATTGATGACTTTTATTTATTCATTTTTCCTTTTATATTTCTATTATCGTTTTTATTATTATTATTATTTTTCTTTTTTTTTCCATTGTATGGAAAAAAATCAAAGTTTCCCAAGATACACTTTCTTATTCATACATTCAATCATTTTAAAATGACTCATCAATAGTTCCCATCGACGATACTGCAATAAAAACAAGTTTTATTATACAGTTAAATTATTTCCACTTTATATATCTATGGTGCATTCCATCGCTGTTATTTTACACGCGAGAAACGTGTTTTTCATGAAATAGTATATACGTACACCTGTGAGAGGTGGAATACCAAAGCCGACACGATTACTCAGCTTGGAGATTCGCAATCGACATTCTCCTCCTCTCCCTTTCGCTCATTCGTCTCTTCAGGATACCGTTCGATAGTAAACCACCTCATCTAACACCACGGAGATACTCTTCGTTTCTCCTTTACTCTTCAATCCACTGTGCTGCACCAATATATATTCACAGATAGATACATAACATCGATTATGTATAGCAATATATATCTACCTTCTATTCTCCGTGCGAGAAACTCAGCTCTATTGTGCCATAACCACCAAATGTTTTGGCTGAAGTGTTGGAGAATGGATAATCCTTGTCTATCTCAACTGCAAGCAATATGTTATACATATATTATTACGGGTATATCGTAATATGGGTAAACTCAAGCACTCAACATTCGTGTACACCAATGTTCATTCTAGATGAGGGTATACGTAACTATCAATTATGCCATTGCATTGGTCTTGACATCAATATCTATACTGCTTAATTTTCCAAAATAACAGTAGTCATGCAAATGATATGTATATATATATATATATATATATATGCATATTGTCATTTTGGAAACTTCGCGAAAGAAAAATCATGATCATACATTGAGTGAATGGTACCTGGATATCTGGGTTAACAATTCAGAATGAATGTAGAGTGGAACAAAAGAATAAGAAGATAATGATAATTACCAACTGAATGCGAATAACCAGCACATTTACCGAAATTTTCTCATGTTTATGTACAAATTCTACCATAGAGCAGTAATTTTTACATAAAATTATGAAAATATTACCATACACGCTCAATAACGCTTTGCATGCTACAGCAAAATGTTCATCACCTACTTATTCCACTATCTCATTAGTATTTATTTTATATGTTTCACCTAGAAATTTGAATATTATCTACTTATTTTGAGCCAACAAAGTTTTCCCATATATATATATATATATGCAAAATTTATAGATTATCAATAACAAATTATTACTAAGATGATTAGAAATTAACAGTATATATAGGTATATCAATTTTAATGATCAATCGCGTACATTGAGTGAATTATGAATGGATTTATCATGAATATTACAAGAAGATTTGGTTCGAAATCGGTGAATTCACAATGTGTAATATGGGGACAAAGGCAAACCCCTTTCAAATTTCTTGTGAATTGTATAATAATAGTGAAATGTATATTGAGCATATGAAAAACTGATCCGGTAAACGATAAACATTTTAGGAAATGACGCGAAAAATTGTCAAAAGTTTTGTCGCGTCGTTTGTTTGCAAACAATGTTTAAATGTCAAATTGCGAGGTGAAGTTTGTTAAACTTTTCGAGGTATGAGTTAAATGAGTATATTCATTTACTAGACACAAATATTCACATTACACATATTAACCATAAATACATATTTATTTACACGTGTCCGAATGTTCGATTCATGTTTCTCAAATTCTCATTTTCATGACTGCAAATGAAGTCACCTCCAAAAAAACCATGATTATGTATGCTTGTAATCTGCAATCCGAATTTAATCCCTGATTTATATTACTTGATTCCAGCCTGATCTGATATTATAGGCAACGTCGGATTCGGAGCGGATTGCAACCCTGAGAAATATCTAGTCGTGTAGAGAAAATGCCAAATTACGTGATTTCCCCAGAGATCAATGGACCCTCGTGTGGGATTCACGCACCATTCTGTTAGTATATATATTACATGTATGTATATGCACTTTGCATTTTACTCGAATTTCTCGTTGGTGAAGTATATGAGAGTATCATTTCGAATAGTTTCATTCTTTTGTTTAGAATCTCCACAAGTCTGTTTACATTATTAGTTTTTGATTATGCCTGATAATTTTACTTTAAATCTCACAAATATGAGTAATGAAAAGTAGAAAATATTTTGTATCATTGTTTGTTTGCCCTGTCACGTTTTTAAATTTTTATTTTCACATTTGCACTATTTTTTATCAAATACAAAATAATAAATTCAAATAAAAGCTTATATATACAAATGCGTGCCTGATGAATTTTTTATGAAATAATTGTAATAATAATTACTTTCAAAATGGCGATAGCAATGAAAAGTCGAAGAAAAAACGAACGAAAACGAAAAAAAAAAAAAAACAAAGAAAAAATATGGAAATCTGAATAATTCGGCGGGCAGAGGTCGCGTACTCGTCGCGACGCCACGTCTGATGGGGTGTGTCAGGATAAAACAACGAATGTTGCACAGCATAGATGTATATACACATATCCATATAGCAAATATAGAGACAGTGAGAAACGAGCACATCGTGACGCGACACGAGTCCTCGTCGGGCATATGCATAGAATCGCGTTCTCGTCGGTCCACCAAACTCGTTGAATTAATTAGCCAACTCGACGATTTAATTATCCAGTTGAGGGGCAAGCGAAAAGTTGAACGTCTGCCGCGTGCGACGTTAGGCTACGTATTAGCCTAATTGAATTAACGGCTCTCTCGACCAGACATATATGTATATATATATATATATATATATATACATACATATATTATAATAAAATTATCAGACACTATATATGTATTAGAAGAAAAAAATTCACGTGAAAGTTAAAAAATCAATTGCGAAAAACTCACGATCATAATGTCACGAAAATGCAAAAACGATTTCGTTTGAGAACGAATCAAATTCGTCCCGAAATGATTATTGAATGGATATTAAAGATTCAAAATTTTTTATGCGCACTTCCAAGTGTGTTGAAAATGACTTCAGAGTGAGGTCCTATGCATACAAACAAAATTACAAATTTTTATCATAATAATTGATCGTAATCAACATATTTCAATGTAAATTGTAGATCTCACATACTTACATAAAAAATATTATGGATAAAAACGAATTTACATTCATTAAATTGTGTTGAAAGAAATTTCGAGCTCCGATGAAAGTGAGAATCTGGTTAGAAGGAGTTGGAAGTGGAAAAGAATGAGGTGGATATAAATGCGGTAAGATAGTGGAAATGAAATGGGTAAGGTATAAAGGAGTGTAGGATAAGAATGATTTTATGGTCTCAGAGAAGAGGGAGAGAGAATAAACGTGAGTGAGGTGAGTGAGGTGAGTGAGGTGAGAAGCAAGGAGTGCATCGAGTTTGATTGTACATGGAGAGTATAGAGAAAAAGGGATTCGGATATAAGATGATGGGGGTGCAGTGTGAGTCGTTGGAGAAAAAAGGACGCGCAGGCAATGCAGAATGAGAACTATACATATATAGGGTCAAAGAAGGTCGATCCGTAAACGGATAAAGAGGAACGAAGCTGCGGTGGTGAGCGAAGAGAAAGAAAAAAAAAAAAAAAAAAAGGAAAAAGGAAAAAAACACGAAAGAATGTCTGAGCATCGATCTCGTCCTTCCCACTTTATTTTTCCACTTCATCGTCACTTTTTTTTTTTTTTTCAATATTTTATAGGTTTTTCTTTTTCTTCGTTTCTATCTCTCGTTTTTTGATAAGCCAAAACTTTGTATTTTATAAATAAAAAAATAAATAATTTACAAACATCATCAGAAGAGTGAACTATGTCGGCCCTACAACGAATTTGACTGTGACAGACACTGGGAATTTCTTGTAACACAGTAAAACATATCAGGACATTCCACTTGAAGTTCTTTGATTTTATATTAAGGCAGGCATTCAAATGTTTTAGGACAACTTGACATGTTGCAATTTCTGTCTTCTCTTATAAATAAATGTGAAATCAATGAATTTTACTCTTTTTCCCCTTCTCTCATACCTTCGCTCCTGCTTGTATACCTACACGTTTCCGACGTATTTAATATTTTCACGATGTCTCTATTGGATTATTTATAAAAGTAAGTCTAGATAAGGAAGAGAAAAATGGTAGAGAAAGGGGTTGGGAGAAAGAATGGACGACATGATGTAACAGTATCTTAGGGTCACTCGATCTAAAATGCCGTGGTGCAGTGTACATCACGTTCACTCAGTATATATACTTTGTATAGTCGCATTAGCTTGGAAGTTTCAATTTCGGGATAAGCCGAGTGATCGCGCGCGTGGCCAAGGTCCCCACATTGTAAAGCGTTGGAGACGATGCCACGTGTCTCATATAGCTGTTATACGAACTAACTTGGCGCGTTTCCAATTTTGTCCAGCGCCAATTATTTCGGACACTGCGGACACTCTCCGCGCCAACAAAACATACCCCACCCAACTTCATCCCTTGTATATTTAGAGTCACCATATACACTATCCCCATCTTGCACCAAGACCAGACCGTGTTTAATGACACGAAGGACAAATCAAATATACGATATAATGTATGAACAGAAATAAAAAGAGTCGTCTAAAATTGCAATGTTTATATATCAGTACTAAACCATACCGACATTGTGACGGCATTAATTATGTAATGCTAACAAGAATACAGGATATATCGTAGCAAACAGACACACTGAAAAAGGAATTGCAGCAATAATATTGTTCACTGCTACAATAGTACATAGTTAGGATAATTCAATTTACTGATTGAAGATCCATGCAGAAGAAAATTTCAGTCTAAATAAATTACTGACCCTCAACGATGATGAACTGCAACTTTAAATATTCATTGAACCAGATTCATGAAGTGAACTTTGGAAATGACATTTTTGTTCATGATAATGGCAAGAAACGAGGTATAGTAGTATATAATGTATGATAAGTGAAATGTTATAGTGGGTCAATGTATTTTTTTTTTTTTTTTCATAAAGGCACGACCTACGAAAACGTCTCAATAAGTTCCTAAATTGTCATTATGGATATTTTGATATATATATATATTGCTTAGATATTATGTATAACGCTTCGATAAAATGTTTGCAAGTTCATAGTTTCACAACTACATATATATATATATATATATACTCGATATGATATATGTTCATGAATCTATATAGAGAAGAAATGACAAAGCCACGATATTCTAGTAGAATTTCAATTTTCCAAACCAATGATCTATAAAAACATTTTTCTTACGATTAAGAGGTAGCTAAATCGAATTATTTGTTTTTTGTTTTTTTTTCATGAATTTTCGTATCTGTATTGAAAAATGACTACTTTCACAATGATCTCTAACTTTCAGTTAATATTCCTCACTGCAATTTATAAATACAATCGCTATCATATCTTTGCTATTTTCCATCATATTAACTTTTGCCACTTTTCTGTCGCATGCGCACTGTGCTGTGCATATACATGAAATAATCAACTCACGTTCTCGAGGTCAGGCAAAACTTCGTTAGTATTCATGAATACAAAATAAACAATGTCAAAATGATGCATTAATTAACCAAATGCAAACATTTCTGTTGAATTACATGCTGTTAAAACTCAAACAAACCGATAATTAATTAATTTTCACTCTGGCTAATGAATGTTTTTCTAACACATCAATCATCATCATCATTCATCTGTTACATAGATAATAGTTATAGACTGATATATATTTTTTTTTCATTTGAGATGAATGACAAATTTATTATGAATCAAAACAACTTTGCATAACTTACATGAATACAAATAATTAATAAGTTAGAGAGAAATTGAAACATAATTAATACATTGTATAGAGTACACGGTGGTATGTTACAAACTGAGTAAACTTTCAGAATGGACAAAAGACTGCTCTACAAAGAGTACATTTAATGATGGTAGGATCCAATGTCATTATATCAACTCCTAGTAGCCGAATCACACTCGCTATCTGCCATTCATATAAAACTGTATTATTCTAAATATCAAAAGGAATTTATGCAAGTACTTCTGATGGCAACGATTTATCATATACACGTAATTATACTGTATTTTATACATGGATATTTTAGATGAAATTGGCATACTTGATATTGCTCTATCTACATATCAATGGCAGACATATCAACATTATAGTGCAATTCAACGTCATAATACAAACAATATAGAATCACACTACTATATTCTACAATGGGTTGAATTGAAAGTGCACCACATATACATTCAATTATTCACTAGAGACCATAGTGAAATGTGAGTTGTACTTTTCATATAGATTCTCCATCAATATCATTATGACATTCGTGTTTGTAAAATGTATATATATATATATATCTAAATTTAATCCATTGTGAATCAGTGAGTCAAATGGACAAGATCCCCTGGGAGAGAAATCCAATTATGATCAAACTATTGAAACAATTTATTTAACTAACGGATTGAAATAGATTCAAAACTGTTGACAATGAAACTCAATCTGTTTTTCAAAAAATTATTTTGAAAACTTCACCGTGTATATAGAGCACTTATATATAATTAACTGTATAGCTTTATATATGTAGCAATGTAGATAGTGTATGTAGGATATAGTATGTCTTCAAAGATCGTTATTCGAATATGAGCGTCGTGTTGTTGCTCATCGGGGTGAGAGGACGACGTGCCGTTTCACGAGCGTATACATTTCCATGTAACGGAGCTAATTAGCGAACTGCTCTATGACCCTCACCCTTTTCCTCTCTCTCTCTCTCTCTCTTACCTCTCGACACACCTTCTCTGTGCATCTTATTGCCGCCAGACACGAAAGTCATGGTATATATTTATACATAGATGAAAACACGTAGTCTCTATGTGAATAACGTATCGACATCGTCATGCGAAATATATGACTTTAGGAAATGACGTTCACAAAATTTATAAAGAATAAATTATATGGTTTTTAGAATAAGGATTGTCCCTATAGTAGTGAAGAAAAGTTCGATGTTTTAGTTTATGATTGTGATATAATCTCAAATTTCATTGTATTACACTACAAGTTATATAGTAGTTGAGGTAGAGAAATTAAAGATTCTCGTTGCAACACCCAATTTATGAATAAACGTCTTTACCATTATACATAAATGTAATTCTCTCGAATATTGGACATTCCAACATTTTTTAACGCTAATCAATGAATTATACTTTATTCGATAGCCAAAACAAAATAACATAATGTATATCGTTACATAATATATTGTATAAAGAAATTATCACAATTGAAATTAAACTGGTCATTTTGAGAAAAGAAAAATGAAAAAAAAAAAAAAAACAGAAAAATGTGGGTCAAATGGCATTCCTCAAACCTTTTTAGATTTTGTATTTAAAGCAAAAGTAATCATATACAGAGACATATATTTAAATAGTCACTGTAAATATCTTTCTAAATTGCATGGGGTGTGCCCACTATAGAACAAAATGTTATTTATCAGCTACCAATAATAATTACAGTCTTCACCGTGAGAATATAATGTAGTACATACAATGAAATTACAATTATGATCAAATCGCAAAACTAAACCGCTCTTACATCAATAAACTTCATAGTTGTATTAAATATTCCGTGTAAACAGATAAACAAAAGTGAATTGAAACTACAGAATGGGGTAGAAAATTGGAATGTTTGAATGAATTCTAATTGAATTCAGTAATTTTCTTTCTTCATGTGCGGAGAAAAAAAAACTGAAGAGTAAAGTGGAAAATACCAAATAGATGGTATATATAGAAAGAGAATGAATAATTACAAAGCGCATACAGAAAATGACCAAACGTATAGTAAACTTCTCGTAAACAAAACAAAAAATACCTTTTGTACACTAAGAAATAAAATCTCAGAATAGTTCTTGTATAAATATAGGAAAATATTATTTCACGCTTGTTTACTTCTTGCAAGCAGTTAGAAATTATTCCTTATTCATTTACTAGAAACATACTTTATTATCTATTCGGTGTTTCTATAGAAGATGTTCGAGTATTATCAACAAAACTCAAGCTCTCGTTTAATTTTGCGTATGTATGGATCAGACACTTGTCCGCGATGCGATACTCGAGACATATCCTGACTCTAACTAAAAACTCCTCGAAGCATATTACAATGCAAACAATATACAAAAATAAGGACGATAATGGGTTACCAATAAATCGCTGCCATAATATCACAACAACATCAGTACTATTGTTGGATAATTATCTCTCCTTTATATCTTCCGTCTCAACCTCATACCTTCACTCATCATGGCCATTTTTTTTCCAATACGTCTACCGGATGGTGTTTTCTATATGCTCTCATGCATCGCCGTCCTCCTCAACTCGGTGATTCTGAGAACGGGCCACGCTTCAATAAGATACGTCTCGCTCTCTCTGCATTCGCACTCCACAATTCTTTTCTCATAAACATCCCCGTGTTTTTATTTTTTCTTTTCGCACTATAAAGAGTGAACGCAAATAGGAGTGAGCAGGATAGATCTATACACAAACGAAATGCGCTTCATGGTGAATAAAAAGAATGGAGAAAAAAGAAAAACAAATATAAACGTATATATAGCTATATATAGATATAAACATATATATGTATATGTATTAAAGTAGCGTGTTTGCATAATACTCGCCCGGACGCGGAAGGAAATAGGAAGGTGCCCGGCAACGGCAAGCTAACGACACCATTATTTTTCAACAATGAGGTTTCCGGGCAAAACACAAACGCCAAAGCGAAACAGCTCTCGTCGCTCTGCTTCGACCTGTTAGCCCTCATCCTCTCTCAAACCCACACTCACACTCTTTCTTTCCTCACTCACTTCTCACTTGTCTCCAAATTCACTGCTTTTTCCTCTTTACTTATACGACTCGCATTAGCATTTTTTCAAGACATCATGCTGTTTACACTTTAGCTTTGAACCCAACAGCATCCGTCGAATAAAAGAAAAGTGTCAACCTTTCGCAGTACATTGATGGACCTGTCGCTCCTTTCATATATACTCGCTATTGTATAGTCACCAGCCTACTTGATGTATCGACAAACTGACACAGAATAAACACAGTGTGAGAGAATAAACAAGTATTTCGATAAAAATATTCGACACACAAATATCTCATACGTGAATATTTATTCCTATACCTTTTGTTTGTACATGATTATCAGATGTATTGTATTACGAATGCAAAACTGTACACTCCTTTTATACGTAACATATGCATATGAATCAACTCAAAGTATGCAATTGAACGTCTATGCATGTTGATGAAATCAATTCTTTTGGTTAGTTTTTTTTTTATGTGTGTGGGAACCTAGGTTCATTTTGATTTTCCACCTATGCAAATTAGCTATTCATACTAAAGTTCATGTATATGCATACCGTTGGTAAAATCGTCTGTGACTTTTTTTAAATTCACTTGAATACATTGATATAAACTTTGAAGCATCAGGATTCGGAATTGGGACACTATTTCTATTCGGGAACACTTTTCCCCAGGGCAGAATATTGCGCTACATAGGATAAAGCTGTACAGAGTATGAACAATATACAGTGGTGGAAAATGTTCATCTTACAATTGGTATCCCATTGAGTCTTGTAAACCCAAGAAAAAGAAAAAAAAAACGACTACAAAGAAAACAAAAAAGTATTGTCGTAATTCTCATGTATATAAATTCTCAATTGACTTTGTCACTCATAATATTCTTTTGCGACATAAATCTATTGGCCACGTATAAATAATACACTTCGGATGCGTAAGCCCAAGAATGGTCGAGCATCAAAGTTCCCTTTTCCATTTCTTCACATCTCTTTCTCTCTGGCTTTCTGGTAATATAAACGCAGTATATGTATATATGTCGTTCATATCGTGTTCTTATATGGTAGGGCTTTACCGCGTATACCTATACATATATATTCAGTCGACAAAGTCCCCCATTGATAAACATAAACAGCGATATTCATTGTGAATAATATATAATTCTTCAGTAGCAAGTGCGCCGCGTTCCCATCTGTACAATATATATAACAAACATCATATAATATAATACATATCGTATGCGATAAATAATATGTATATATACATAATAAATAAATATATATATGCATAGACATGACAAGTATACAAAAGCAGAGACATCATATAGAAATGTCCAACACCTGTTTATAAATATTTTTGAAAATGAGAAGACATTTTCATATGAATTTCGATGATGGACTTCGCCTGAACTAGCCTGAATTATTATCACATACAATGGGGATTGTTTTATTCCTCTATCACATATTGCAATTCACTATAGTATATATGAGTATGACAAATATCGCGATAATAATAGAATTCCATCCTGGAAAACATTAATCATAATAGAATAGAACAAAAATCTTATATATCTTTAGATTCACTTAGATGTGATTAATTATGGATAATGGAATATTCATTTCGGCTAACACAATCAGGCTTTTCCGTTCATGTACACTCGCAAGATGTGAGTTCAAATAAATTTTACCATGTATTTGATTGGTAGCTGAAGTAGAATATGTTTCACATCTTCATTAGCAGTATTTGTAAATTATCTTCTTGGAATGGCAATGTGTCAGTAGAATTGACTATGTACCGTTCGTTTTTTATATTATAACCCTTATCAATTTCCATCACAATATTTATATAGTCGATTACTGATATATGAACATAATGATTTTACATGTGGGGATTCATTTGCGCATTACTCCATGAACTAATCGTAAATATTACAGAACCTTTTTTCTGTGTGATGCTGCTGTAATGCATATATCTGTAATATGTATTACGGCTTCATTGTTTAATTTTGTAGGGTCTCACCATGGGGTTTCATCGGGTTGTCACAATAAATAAACTGTAAATTGTGCGTTCCCAACTGTTACTGTATATGCTTGGGGTGTACTAATTAACACGACCAGATGCTAATGTTATTAATGTATACGATTCCATTGTCGTATACCAAAGTGTCGTCATCATAATATATTCATTTGTACCATGAGTATTCAGAAGAATGAAAGAATACACACATCCTGACTGAATTTTTTTTCATTTTCTTTCTCTCCTTTATACTTTGCATCCACCTTATTTTATCTCTAATACATATATGTATATTGGATTTAGCCTCGAGGCATTCATAGTCTTGTAGCTATTAACTTCTCCAACCGGTCTTATTCGTTTATTGTCAGTCATTTCATCTTATTTATACTCATTTGTACACATATATTTTATATATATATATATATATATTATAATAATATAAATAAATATGTATACACATTAACATATCTCTATATACTTCATTCATTAAATTTGCCCTGTTTCAATGTCATTATCGTGTGATATTTGTTATTAGAGATATTAAATTATCAAGTGTAACATTTAATCTGTTTGAAATAATGAAGAAATAAATGACCAGACGATTAATGTTTGAAAACGTGTTGGTAAACCAGTCAATTATATATATTTATCAAGTTCATTTGACTCCACCTGGGGACAACTAATGGCTATGCTTATCAACACCCGTGTTGAACTTGCTTTGCATATGACGATACAATTATTGCAACATATATGTATAACTACTCTATATGATTTGCTCCACACGTTTATGTATAAATATTTCCCGTTATGCAGTCAGGCATATGTCGGTCAGTAACTTTACATTTTTATTGATATTAATATTACTATTTCTGCAGCCATAATTGTCCCCACTACTATTACTATCATTATCATCATTATCATTATTTATATTTTTATTATTATTAGAAGTATCATTATCATCATAAGTATGATGAGACACTGGATTAATGATCAGTTTCAAATACAGTACATTTTGACATAGCGATATGTGAGTCAATTGTTTCTTTCACACCAACTTGCAAGATTTTTTTTTTTTCATTGATAAAAAATGGCATTATTATTTCATACGAGTGTGTATATATGGGAATACTTGGAATTATTTTATGTTCGACAATTATGTTGTTTCAAATTCATCATAACAGATTTAGTTGAAGATTTTACGGCAACAACTGATGCAATTTCAAGTGAACGATATAATTGATCTTCGTTTCACACTACTGCACTGCCCTATATATTAACTGTACGAATAGATATAAAGACAGACATTGATGTGGCTGAGAAAAAGAAAGAAGGAGAAAGTGTGAAACACACAGAGATACCACCAGACATGACATAGAACGTTTACGACCCTTCAGGTAAGAACATTAAACTACTACGTTGATGTTTATACCAAGACTTATTTACCATTATCACTCAATCGTATTATTTTGTTTGCGCACATCCCATTGGAATAAGAGTAAGCGAAGAGTGACGATATAAAATTACGATCCTGGTGGATTTTCTGAGAAATGCGGTATCGTATCGAAAAGCGGCGCGAGAATGAGGTTAACGATCGCGTGCACAACGAAATTGCACTTGACTTCACATTTCAAACGTTTGAAAATATATATATATATATATAATGAAATAAACGACGATCAAGAGATACTTATCTCTAAATAAAAGCAAGCATCATATTAGAGTTGTTGAAAAATTACTATTGAATTGCATTTCAACTCGCCAAATATTATAGAAATTTACATTTCAATATCCCTTTCTGTACATTATCAATACACATTGAATCAGAAAATTATATTATCAATAACACAGTTCGAACATTCGGGTTTGCTACTCGTCAGTATATGAAGTAATTATCGACGTTAACGTCACACAAAAAGGCTTTGCTTCTATTCAAAGTTTTGTTAATACTTCAACTGATGAACGTGCGAGATACGAAGCTTCATCGATGTGCAAATTCAATATAAAAAAGGTTGTACAGTGCACTCGACACACGTTCTTATGAGTATTCGTCGACTGACGGTGAATAAATGTCAAAACTAAAACACCAAAGCAAATTCAGATCAAAGTGAATATGACTGGCAATTTCTATAACGAATTATTACAAAGAGAAATAAAACAAATACATGGTTTGTCAAAGTGTACTCATAGTTATAAACAAACTGGGAATGGATTTCAATAATTTTCTATATGCGAATATTAATGACGCGTAAATAAAAATGTTTGCATATATTTTAGGAATTTTTCTCACGAAAGTTATTCACCACAGATATCCAACAACGACTGATTGTAAATAATCACCACAGAGCATAAACCGGTTAGTATGCACATACATAATACATACACAAGTTGTGTGCGTATTACACTTGCGGTCAATTAATAATCCATGCGATGAGACTTGATATGTTGTGCGGTACTTTTCCAATAAAGTCTGTAATTTATTGCCCTTTGACGCACCCTTAAATTTGTTACGGCAACCCATCAGCGACTAATTGATTAGTCAGAGGTTTTACGGAGCAATGCGATGATTAAACATCTATCCATTCATGATGATAATTAATAATCAATCGTTAATTATCATTATTGATCATTACCCACACATAATAGCTACATTTTAATATGCATATACCTATATATGATTCAATTTTGGAATAATTTCAACGTCACGAATGGTTGAATATAATAATGCAATTAATAGATTGGCACTTTCTTAAATTACATTACAATTTAGAGAGAAGTATTCTTGACAAAATGATATTGTTATATCTGAAATCACGATGTTATATATAAAAGCACATCTTGACCGGGAATCATTCGTATTATCGATAACATCTAGTTATTGTGACTTTACAACGATTTGACTCAATTTTCAAATTGAAAGTTCATGTGAAAATTTGATAGTATGTGATTCAGGAAACATAAAAAATTGTTATGAGAGATTATTTATTTATATCATCACTTTGACTGCTAAACTGAAATAAAGCATTCTTGAAACAAGACCATAATAATATAAGTATTTTTCAATTCCATAGTCATAAATCTATAATAGATATATCGTTATTTCTGTGACAGGTACATATCCTCGGTGAAAATAAACAAAATATCCTCAAAACATCTTAACACTATTGAAAATCATGATAAAAGCGATCAAGGATGTATAAACTTGTGCAGAAAAATGATATTTTGTTTGGTGAATTGTTTGAAAGTTTAACATTTATTTGTACATGCTTTTTGGAATGAGAACTACCTCATCTATCGAGTATGACTCTCAGCCAAAAGTTCAGTAGGTTAAAGATAGGTTGTATCAAGAGTATATGATACCAGAGGAGTCGAACGGTCGATGATGTGCAATCGCAAGTACCACGCAAATGCTAATAATCATCACATGACCGGTTTTACCGGACAAGATTTGCCACAGGTATATATTATACTGTATAGCGGTAGAGCTCAGCGTATATGGCTATGGTTAGCAAGGTGTATGATGTACACCTTCAAATAGTTATATGTACCACGTGTTTCATGGTGTTATGAAGTGTTGCTGCTCTGCACCTGATGTATATGTACATTATATACATGTATACTGGAATCAATTGATTCGTGCTTATACTTGTTCGCCACATGGCGTTTCATCCTTCATACATTATATATGTATATTAGGTATACCTATAATAAAAAAAAATACAGTGCATGTGTGTGTGTGTGTGTGAATATGTATGCCAACGAATGTATACATATGCAGTAAAAGCTAGCTATTTTATGGATATATAATATGCGCACACTCAAGACATATTTATATAAGGTTTTATAGTGAGTATTGCACGAGTGAATCGAAAATATTATTGGATTATTATCTTTATATATACTTACAACTTCGAAAGAGCAGGAGAATGTCTGATGAATGTTATTCACTGAATATTGTGAAGGACCATTAAAACCACAGTGTCCGACTGGCCCAAAAAAACTCCCTGAAAATAACAAAACGTAAATAATTAATTTTGAAAACTTAAAGACTTTAATTCTTAATAAAATTCGTATAGTTATGTGCAGTGTATACGTGAAAACTTCTTTTAAAGTTTATCAAACAGTTTTATGAATAGTAAACGAAAATTCGGATGAAATCATTTTTACTTGACAGTTTTATAAAATTCACGAGATTATCATGTTTTCAGTACAGTGCGGGGTGATGGCGATGGTGTTACGTAAGTTTTCCAGACAAAACCGAGAATATGTAATAAATAAATATTTCCATGCATTCGGTAATTTGAATGAATATGAATTGGAGCAATATAAAAGTTTTTTTTCGTTTGAAAAGAATACAAGTTTTTAATTGCTTTATGTGAATATTGGGCTGAGTATACTCTGAACATACAGACTAGTTCATTCAGATTATATATATATATATTTCATCGTATTGTATCCAAGCAGATGTTACATGGAAAATTATGTGGAGTTAGCGATAATTAAACTAATCTACATAACACTCAGTTTTGTTTACATGGTGAATTTCACATGAAAAATATTTGGAAAAAATGGAAATGTCCGAAAACTTTTATCCATACGTAAATAAAGAAACTAGATAGAATATTACAACAATTGGTATTTTCTGATAAAACAAAAATCACTATGTTTATAGTTATATTTGTTTTCAAATATTGCACATGGCTTTCATTGAATTCCAATCATTTTTTCATTACATTTTCCATTCTTCCATCACTTCACTTCTCTTCCTATTGATATTTTTGTTTTCACATCCAATAGGACCCTTCGTTAAATGAATTTCTGTGCAAATCTCAATATTGAAAAATATTTCATATAGTACATTTCACGACAAAAACATCGTACTATACGAGCAAATACATGGATAGAAAAAAAAAAGTCAATATATTGGAAAGGCAATGTACATATATTGAACGAAAAAAATTCTATAAACCTGCTCCCATACGTATATACAATAATGTCCCAACATTTCTAGTAACACTGGACTATTCCTATAATATAAAAATATTCATGCATATATCCTCAATATATGTGTAAACATATATATATATATATATACAGTATAAATGTCGATAGATGATGTTGCATAGAAATTTTGATGGCTATGATGGTCATCCTGGAAGACTCATTGGAATTCGTTGTGTATGATAGAATGAAATGTGCAACAGTGGTGGTAAACAAATAGTGAAGCCGGAGTGTATTGTAAAAGTGTAGTGTATTAGTGAAATAAACGTGCGCGAGTGGGAGGAAGGGAGAAAAGGATAGTGACTAGGGGCGGGTTCAGTTCGTTATTCGGTGTATGATCAAATTGTTGATGCTGGTGACGCTCGATGTGTATATAATGACTCACGGTGGTGGGCGACCAAGCCTCGAATGCGCGTCGTTATACCATTAAAAAGGTGTGAATCTCAAAATATTTCAGCAGCTTATATAACGCACAGGTATACGTATACACATATATACGAATGTATAAATAAATGAAAAAAAAATTGTTAGGTGAATAAAAAATAAATAATATAAAGCACGAATGTTCGTGCTTCTGAACTTTTTGAAGAGACAATTTTTACGGTTATTGCACACCAACGATAAGTGGCGTTGATTTTACGACGATGTATATTCCAAGTCGAGCATCAATTCTCATGTTTTATTTATCGACCTGCTTGCTTTGATACACCGAAACAGGTGAGACTACCATGGAATGTATTTTTCTTCATCTTTATTTTCTCCTCCTTTCTTTCAAATACCATTTTCATTTTTTTTTATAGATATAATTCCATGCAAAATGCAATAGTGATATTTAATTGTCTACATAAAAATAATTTTATAAATCCACAGAATGTATATGAAACGGAATATGATGGATGTATTTTATAAGTTAGTTATTATCTTTGTACATGAATAAAATGCGATTGTATATATATATATATATACATATGTACCTACTTCAAACATCCGGCATATTATGAGTTTGTGATGCACACAAATGAAACATAAATGTTCAAAGGAAAATATATGCCGCGTATGCATCGTATAAATCTCAAAGTTATCGTGGTAAAGGCAATTATAATAAAGCATTCCGCAGTTTTGCCTGACTTTTGCAAGAAGGTAAAGAAAAAAAAAAAAGAGGGAGAAGGCGACGAGGATGAAAGAGAGAAGATGAGAGAGCGAGGGCGAGAGCCAGAGCGGCGGAAGAGAAATATACACCAAAGCAGTTGAGAATGAAGTCAAAAGTTTTGCTGGTTTGTGCCGGACGCAGATGGTACATCGACGATAGTCTCGCGGCACAGAACGCGGCAAAGTATTACAAGATACGCTTTGCAGTTGATACATGGCCGATAGGTCCCGCAGCGCGCATCGGGCTTGCAAAAGTACCGTGAGGTTAGCTTGAACCTGCGCGAACAAGTCTTCACTTCTCACCCAATACGAAGACTAAACTTTTCCCATTGCGATCTCAAAGTATATCGTGACCAAGCAACTATATGCATATACTATTTTTTATCCAACCACGGCATATATGTATATAATATCCATGCGTTCATATACCTAAATATATTGACTGGAACACACACACATGTAGCTGTGCTTATACTTTTTTGTACAATAAAGTTTGGTAATAAAAATGAAGATGCGAGGGTTGGAAAATGGGATAGCAAATAGAAACAATGTTCGCTGTTGTATTTTATGAATTATCATGACATATCTCTGTACGATGAATGAAATGAGGAATCATTTGATGCAACAAAAATGAGTCAGAAGATAGTGTAGTTAAAAAATAGATAATTGAGCGAATCTCCAATCAATACCTCACAGTAATGAGAACATATTTCTCTCCAGCAAACTATAAAAACATTGTTAATTTAGGTATTCTCACAAATTGAATAAAACTTCAATTGAACAACAGCTTCAATCATTTTTTTATTAGAATAATAAACTTATTACAAAAACAATGAGTTAACTCGAAAGGTTCGGTTTGTGATCTCGTCAATTTTATATTATAACTGATGAAAAGTTACGACACCGACAAGATATTCTGTAACTAAGAATAAATTCTTCTATATCATTGAACAAACAAAAGTATATGTACATGTGTATGATATGTTTATAGCAATTTCGTTACATTATACATATTTATTACTTGAAGACATAACTTGTGGAATAATCGATGAATGAAGTTGGTGCACGAGGACAAAAGTGACGAGTGTCAAATTAAAAGTTGAAATTAAAAGTTTACGTAAAAGTTGAATTTTACGATAGTTGCGTGACTGGAATATTATGAGGAGCTTATGCCGGTGGCTTCAAAACTCATTTCCAAACACTCGTAAACCGTGTCTCGCTTACGAAAAATTAAATAAAAGAAATTCGAGTTTTCGCTCACTGTAGCCATATATATATCTATATGAAGACATATATATATATTACCACTTGAATTCTCATCACTTCGCCCCGGGTCTCTTGCAATGTGCCATGACATTGCTGGATGATTCGATGGAGAAAAAAAAAAAAAATAAAATAAAATAAAATAAAATAAAACATGACGAACGGAAATTTTTTTAAAAATTCCAACGTCTCTGTCGTACCAAAGGGAAGAATAGAGTTTGGAAAAATAAATAAAATATGAGATGGTGGAATAAAAAGTATAATGATGAGCGGCTACGCATATCTTAATATATAAACATGCATTGACACACACATATTTACGCACACATATACAATATCTATATAGCCGGAAAATTATTGTCATGAGTATTTATGAATAAACACATATATATGAAAAGGCGCGATGAAATAGAGAAAAGTTTATGTTGTAGCGTGACTTTAGTTTCTCATATATAAAATGTATATATAAAGATAGGCGATGCATATATATATATATATATATGTATGCACGAATGAAAAAGAAAATAAGGCAGTGGATCTGCAAGAGGGACAAAAAAGTATATTATAAAAAATAAGGACGACAGAAAAAGACTTGGAGGGGGGCGCAGGGAACAAGAATAGAGAGAGTAGAAAAAAAAAGAAGATAAAATAATGTGCAAAGAGTAGAGATATATAAGAGAAAGATATATGTTATGTGTGTATATATATGTATATATATATATTTATATAATGTATATAGTAACAAGAGAAAGAAAGGAAGGACAAGCCTCATGCCCGCGGCGCCTTTCATAGTGCCACGAGATTATCAAGACGGATGAACCAGTCCCGTGAGCGAGTCGAAGAAGAGCGAATAAGAATACAGATAGAGAAGTAAAATTGTGAATAAAAAGAGAAGATTTGAACCGTACTTTCGTAACGCAAAATAATGGTTATTATTCCACGTAATTAGTGCCTGTTATGGAGTTGGGCCCATGGTAAAAGAAGAAAAGAGAATGTATGTATAAAAGTATGTATATATGTTTATAATACAAGAAGGAGGTATCTTCTCATTTATATATTCTCGCTTCTCTTTAACTCAAACGAGTCTGCTTCTGACAGGTGAATCTGCTGTAGGCATGGAACGCTCATCTTAAACGTGAAGAAGAAAGGATTTTCTGGTGAGAGGTTGAAAGTCTACAATGAATTGACGTGTAGGATAAACAGATATATAATAATAATAATAATTTTGGGTATATAATATATATTTCTATGTTATCGTTACTGATGAGTTTATTCTTATTGCCGGACTGTGATGGTTGAATAACCACACGTGATTAGTATTATTGTTGTGGTATGCCATTAACTTTCCATTTCTTCCATAATAAACATTAACGAACAAAAATACCATCAGTCATGCTAATTTTTTTTTAACGCCTTGATCAAAATGTATTCATTCAATTTTACATTATATTTGAGTGTAGTTTATATTGATATATATGCATCACTGAATAAATTTATCGAAATCATAAATTCAACAATAAGTATTCAATACGCTGTAGTAATAATTCATTTCACGTTCAATCATTTCAGAACTATTTGAACCGGACAACATTGTTTCAGACTCCGTCATGCAATTATATCCTTAAACATAATATTATCTTTATAGTGAATTGGACAATATTAAATGAGTGCATAATACTCGAAGATGTTCAATTTACGAATTAATATGAGGTGAAGAATTATAAGAAAGTTATGGAATTTACCTCACGGCGCAATCGGACCACCATCTCAATATCCTATACAACAAAAATAGAGGGAATATCGAACTTCGAAATATTTACCGATAGTCGTTGTCGCAGCCATCCTAGTTTTAGACAACTATCTTGATTTTCAATTCTTAATGAATTGGGAAGGAAGTTTCTATCCCGGTGATTGAAATAAACTGACGTGTAACTTCCGAGAGTCGAGAAGTTGGAAAGAAATTACATCGTTCCGATATTATTAAAATATTAGTTCTCCAAATTGATATTTTTCACTTGAAAAAATTCTTGAAACTTTAATATAAGTGAAAGGTGAAAAAATTATTTTATGCATTCTGAAAATATTACTTATATTGGTAATTATTGACAATGAGAATTTTTTCTTTGTTAATTCGAATTCATCAATTGTATATACATAAAAACGGAATATATAGTCTGACGTGATGAAACTATATGAATATATTCCTAAGCATGGATAAATTGCCAGTTAGAAATTCGTATAAATAAAAATGAAATATTGGTGGGTGAAGGGTGTTGATAAAGGTCTGAAAGAAATATAATGTTAGAGATGTGAATATTTTTTTATTTTTTTAGTCATATTCATAATCCATTTATTAGATGACCGCTCTTTTATTCAATCGCGTTATATGCCAGTGCCATGACTCACTATATAATATGCTCTTACAACGGATATGACGAGCAAATTCCGCGGCAAAAGGCGAAGAATTTTTATAGCTCGATCACAAAACCATCCATTCAGATGCCTCCTCGACCGAATGCGGTAAAATAAACCACTGACTACGTTACTTCGCTCGTCCATTTGTGTGTTCGTTCGTTTGTTCGTTCGTTTGTACGCCGTGTCATCATCATCATTGTCGTTTAAAAGTTGATGACAAAAGGAAAACGATCAAAGTAGTATAAATATAGTTATTGTGATTGTGGAAGAGAAAAAGTTGATGAGATATGTATATACGTAATGGGAGTGGACATTTTTTTTTCTTTTTTTTTGACATTCACTACTTTTATGTATGATGACATAACAATTTAGTTTCTTTTATCGGTCTCATTGGTTTTATATGTTGAATACATGTAATACAAAGAGTATCATACCATATTTCACAATTTCTCGAAATCAAACAGGTAGAAAGCATTTCAATATAGTATGGAATATGAACGTTTTGCATAAAGGAACAGAAAGAACAAAATAATCTAGAGTACAGTGAAGCCAATAGAGAACGAAAGGAAATACATACAATTGAAAAATTCAATTTAAATTCCAATTATCATCGATATATATATATATATAACATTGTCTATGTTTTCCAGTCTTCCATCAAAATTTTATATGTATTAGTATTGTTCATGTCAGCATGCAACTTTGTTTCCATCACCCCTGTTCATGTATGGATTTTTGCAACCACCCTGTGGATGACTACCAGCACACGTAATTCATGCGGCTGATGGCATAATATATTGTGCGACGTGTCATTTCTGAGTTTTTACCATTTTTTCCAATTTTATATGGACAATAATTTGCGAATAAATATAAAAATTCAGAAGAATAATTTTTATTTTTCCTTTCAATATGAAATCTTTTTTATATTCAGTGTTTCCTCCACCATCCGCTATATTGAACTTTCTTCTTATCTCTGCACCAATCGCTAACATTTAAATTTGGACGGATGTATTTTCGCTGTATTACTGCACTACTTCGGATCGAGAAGTCATCATTCATTCTATTACGAAATTTCGTTAAAATCCAATCATTTTATATTTATACATTGGTACAGTTCATTGCACATTCGAAATATAATAAAATTATCCATCATTATAATGCAATATAACAACGAGAAATCGCAATGCAATGGCTCTCGCTTCATAATGGATGAATGAATGATGGAAGAGCTGCGAATGCGATGTTCATAACATAAATATTCAATTGAATGTGACATTGTTGTTTAAAAATGATTCTAGTGATCTAGCGATAACGGCAGTGTCAGTTATTCTGAGACACCTTGACTATAAAAGATATGAAGATATTATATTTGGAGAAAATTGAAATGGAATTTGATACATAAAATAGAATGTGAAGTAGAGAGTACGTAGTGGTCAGCTTCATCGCTGACTGTAGCAATACTACATGGCAGAATGCCGATTGGAAATATAGTTGGCGAGGTTGAAATTAAATGTAATAAATTCAGTTGCCTCTGGCTGATATTTTTACTCTTCTTCATTTTTATCCTGCATGAAAAATCCAGAGGCCATGTATGTGAAATGCGGAAATTATTTATCACGCATCGTATAATTTAGTAAAAAGCTGAAGCCGAATAATTTTTCAGTGCAATTCAACCGAATAAATGTTATTTGGACAAATAAATATTATATTTCATACCATTATCCATTCAAATACACATATACCTGTATAATTATAAATGAATGTGAATTAATATATGATATATATGAATCAAATATTTACGCACGTATGAGTTATTGCAATGCGATTTTCAGCGGGTTTTCAGTGTAACAAAAAAATAGCCGCGAGGTAAAACTTTAGCTTGTAACGTATCGAGTAAAGTTGGTGCGGGTAATAAACGGCAGACTCGAATTACCGCTAAAAAGGAAGCATCGTTATTTATTAACATGCTTTTACAACTCGCACTTTGCGAAACTTTACCGCGTTCACTTATCTCTGTAAACGTTAGATTGTGCACCCAACAAATATAGATGCCAAAAATAAAACGTAATAATAAATTGCTAGAGCACAAAATATGTTGACATTCAAAAGATATATAAACATCCGAGTTTATAAGTTTTTCGTATCATCCAAATCAAATCGTCTTGAGAGACAAAGCAGTCATAACTTTCATGGAATAAGAAACTATACAGTAAATCTACACTCGTTGTGTATATTACGGAGAGAATAAAATCGAACACAAAAACACGTCGCACACAAACATGTTGCGACATTTTATTTATACACATTTGGCAATAAATCAATGTTTCTTTACACTCTGTACGAATAAACACAGTCGAGAGGAATGTGAGTGTGAAAAAAAAGTGAAGAAAACAAAAAAACAACAACGTACCAGGTATAAGAGTATATGCATAGACGAGTAAGAGTGAAAAAAAGAATGAATAAATAAAAATAGAAAGATGAAAAAGTGTCGCTATAAAAGTTTTCTATGGCTGTATGTTTGCGATCGTATGTGTTGATAGCTCACACGGTGCGATGGAAAGCTTTACTATTAATGCACATATGTATACCACTTTCGTAAGTTTTGCCTGATGTGAACGGTTCAATAGTCGATCGATCCATCATGCGCTACCTCTTCAATCTCTTCATACTACATATACAGTTTATACATGCATTCGGTATATGGATAAATATAAATGAATATATTTATTATAAATGAAATGATTTTTTACGTAAAATATATAAATGTGGGAAATGAAGATGTTATTTTTTTTTTTCATATACAATAGCACTCTGAGATATTTTGATAGCTGCACTTTCCTGTCAGAATTTCATTAGTTGTGTGTTATATATAAAGTAGCTGTATCACACTTTCATCAAAACATTTAATCCCGAATACATTTTTAATATTTCTTCCATTATTATAAGTACAAACACGCAAATTATCGCTGTTGTCAAAACAGTTTCATTGCGTTAGTGAGTCTCTTCTGAATATTACTTTCAATATTCTTTATATATTCATTTGGATGTAATGAGCGCCCCTTTTTAATCACACAAGATTCTTTACGCTCAATAACTCTCTCATGCATTTTTCATTTAAATATATGAATAAACGAATGAACAAAAAAGACAGTCGCCTAGGACTTTATTCGGTACAATGAAAAGATATTTCTACTGCAGATTCAAAATTAATAGTCCGTCCGTGAAGTTTCAAGAAAATTGATATTAATGATATGTATTCAATGCAGGTCTTGTGTTATGGACGACAGAGAGGGAAATATAGTTATGATGTAGGTATTAATTGAAGGAGCAGCAAAATTTGTGCAAAAAATTGGTGCATAATGAAATTAATGTATCAGGAATTTTACTCAGAAGCAAAAAGAACATTTCAGACTACAAAACTTTCATTGAATAATTAATTTTGTCATATTAATTTGGCTTTTCGTAGTTGAGAGAAGTTTAATAGATTACACATAACAACAAAAGTTGTCAGATCTTGCCAGGTCAATCTCATATACCAGAATAAAAAATATTAGCATGAACATCTCATTTGTGATGCGATATACTATTGCTTGCATCATAACTATCAACTATTGATACCTATATACAAGAGATACAAAAGTCACGGACGCGATTTATCAATCGTGGTCGAGCAATGCGATTTCATTTTTATCCATTCAATGATTAACTTGGAATCCCCGCACTATTTCTCTACCAATTGATATTATTCGGAAAAAACTGTGGAGTATAATTATTCCATCGGGATAAACTTTACTCTTATCGATGCACTCTATATTCTGAAGTTATGAATTTCTTTCTCTATGCGAACCAATTGTTTCACAGTGGAAACCAACTGCAGATGATTCAACACAACTTTTGATATTTTACACTTTTTGGAATTTTAATAATTTCCTCATGAAGCCACATCTTTCCCCCGGGGGTTCATATTATACTTCTATATATCGGATAAAAAAAAGAATATATATGGGGTTTGTGATGAGAAAAATAAATATGATGATAGTCATATAACTCAATTGATTATTGAGTAACAGATGTGTCAGAGAAAATTGCCAAACAGTGATTGCAAGCAATTTTATGCAATTTGCACGGAACAAGTGACGAGATTGAAGGAGAAATCATGGAATGGTGATGCGGTCGTTGGAGAAAATCGAATGGGAAATTCGATCAAGCATTTGAGACTTCTTCTCCCCTCAATTGGTAATGACGACAGGAAGAAAAACGACTGTAAGCAATGGGAAACGATATGGCAGTAGTATTTTCGTCTTTATTCTTCATGTATGCATGCGCGAACAAGTTTTGCAGTGCATGAGGGTCGTTGGCCTCTGATGCCTTGATGAAAGATATATATACATTAACCCAAGAAGTTTGCGGAAAAAGTGGCGTTGGAGACGACGCGATCGTATAAGTATGAACTTTTCAGGTCAAGATGTCGATCAAGTTCACCCTCAAATTGAATTTCTCAGATATCTATTTGTTATCCGGTATGAATTAATGGACGCCAAATGATCACGCTTATATCAACAAATATCAATTGATTGCAATCAACAGAGAAATATCGAGAAGTGGTGGATACACAGACAGTTTCATGCAAGTCTTGCTGAAAATATCTGTTAGAATACGTCCATAATATTCAAGTACATTCCAAGATAGTCTCACAATACAAGCCTCTGGAAAACAATTATTGTTGGGATGATAACGAGACAGAAAAACGATATTTTTAATTTTCAAGAATTTACGCAAGTAATTTTTACATCATTTACTACACACATATTGAATGTATAGCGAAACAAAAATAATACAAACATTCTACATTCGATATGTAAATTGAAAATGTCGATGTTTGGATTGGCCATCTCCTACAAACGTTATTGAACATCGTGTGTTTTTAATAAACCTATACTGTATTGAACATCGCGCACAGACAAAACAGAAGGTACAGCACGAGTATAATATACAGTTGTTGTTTTCGCATATGCACGATGAAAAATCAAAAATAAAATCGAGATAATAACAAATAATAGAAAAAAAGAAGAAAGAATATTTTTCGTGAAAGAGACAAGTGTGAGAATAACGGTAGAATATATTTTCGTATTATCAATGCAAACAAAGATGTGATATATATGAGTAAGTTGAAATGCAATTTCCGTTCTCGTGTATAAAAAGATATTTGCAATAACCGCAGTAACGTGAAAACATAATCCGCGATAAGTCGATGGCTATATAGTCATACGTTTTATTTGAAGATAAGGGGCCACCTTGTGGCGATGAAAGTTGGCTATCGAAAATCGATTGAATTTCTCCATTCTCATTATAAAGAATATATATATAATAGGTACTTATATGTGTATACCTATATTGGCAGATACAGCTGCCAATGGATTTTTTCGAACAGTCGACTATAGAAATAAGCACCTCACCTCCAGCGTATCTCCAACCATGCGGCTTCATATTTATACCTACAATTGAAAATGTATATAGCTATGGACGTCTCTGATGCGCGCCTGCGCCACATATATATATGTAAATATATATCCACACAGAATCGATGATAATATTCAAAGTCTTTTCTTCTTCACACCCTATCGGACAAATGTTTCCACCCGTTCGGAATCAATTCAGAAAAATTGCAAAATCCATTATCAACTGAGATAAAATATGTTATTAGTTCAGTGGAAAAGCTATATGGTATCAAATAAGGCACATTATTCAGTGATGATTGTGTTCGTTTATGAAAAAATTCAAAGGATGATATAAAAGATTCTATCCTCGAATAGTTTATATTATTAAATATAAACATTTTTAATGAAATACCATTCATTCTGCCAATTTGAAATATTAAGGCAACGTGAGCTTTAATTATATGAAAACTGATAGACAATCGTCGAAGCAATAATCTCATGTGAAATCCAAACTTTTAATTAGTCACCAGCAGTTTTTGTTCGTCCCTCTTTATTGATGAAAATCAATTCACCATTGGTATGAAGAAAATTAATTACATAGTGGAGTTCACTGAAAACTACTTTCACAAACTAGGTATCCAACCTTTTTGATTTGCATAAAATTACGTATTCTCATTGAATGTGAAAAATATACGAATTAAATCGTTAAATTAATAGCTTAATATTTTATATAATTCCGCTTTCCGCACCGAGAAAAGAGTTTATTCGTAATTATTATTCTGATCAAGTTGTCGTTTTTCTAAAAAAAATAGTAGCTGTTGGTGAAATATATTAAATGTTAATATATCTTGTTGTTGATACAACAACCACTGGGCATCATTATATTTAATACAAATAAATAATATATTTGAACTGTTATATTTGATGCAAGTAAATATGACCATGCATCTATCTATTTTAGAGCGTCATATAAATATGAATCACAAGTTTGAATAGGATGTGAGAATATTTCTCTCAAATACAGTTAACAGTTAAAATATATTGTATTTGATTCAACAACACACAGTTTTACGCGTCGAGTTCCATTGTTTTGGTTTGGACGCGAAGTGAGACACGCGTTTCATTCGGCTGCGGCGTCTCTACAGTCGCATGTATGCTAACGGATACATAATTTTCTTGTCTTCCTCCAGTGAATTCGTCGTGTGTTATTCATACAGTTATTCATTTTCGAATTGAGTAAAAAATGAAAACATTGCTGACGTCATGGGGACTTTCTGATCTATCATCGACTTTTTAAGTTAAGGACAATTGAACTTTGAAAATAAATTAGAAAAAATGCTATCAAGTTTGTATAAAGAATCGGAATGTGAAGTGTTAATTATGGATACAATAGTGTTTGAAATAGTAAAATTAAGATGTGACGAAATACATATACGGTTGAAATATACTGTTATCCGAAAGTACTACGAAGCCAATCACATATGGGCTGTTAATAAATGTATATTTGTCAGTAACTTATGGTATGATTTCACCAAAATATACGATTTGGTTGCGGCAAACGAATATTCATTTTGCTTCATAATTAACTTCATTATTTACTAACAGTTTATATAATCTATTAACATCAAATACATACTTCTCTCAGTGCGGTTTTCACTGTGTCTGATAGAAAAAAAAACTTTACCAATCATTAATTGGGACAAATAAAAATTGTTATCATTGTATACTATATATATATAAAGCTGGAAAATCTTGGCTTTGCAGTCTGTGATAATAACCTGTCGAAATAATTAGAAAAGTTTGATTTCGCCTTGACTATGCCAGTATTAGCGAATATCAGGGTCGAGCGGCAGTGCCAAGAGTCATTCAAACTTTGTCCCATGCCGACTTCATTTCCTGTCCGCTGAGAATAACCACGGATGGTTGCACCTCATACCTCCATACTATATTTCAACTCTCCATGGCGTCAGTGGCCCTCCGGCATCTATATGTCCTCTCTTCGGCCACTTTTCTCGTTCTACCACTTCTCCTTTTTTTTCCCTACAAACTCTTACTTTTTTTTTTATATTCACCGAACACTGTTAAATAGTTCTACTCAATCCCTGAAATGTCATGATTCCCTCTGCAGCATATAGGAGAAAAAAAAGGTGAACTCTTCATCCTTGCGTCGTCTAAAATTTTTTGTTATAGAGAAAAAAAGTTTTCCATCCGCTCTCGACTATATCACTTTAAAACCGAGTTTTTTTTATTTCCATCAAAAAAATCCACCTATACTTGACGCTATAAATCACCAACACTTTTTTTTCTCTTTAACTTCGTTTCTTTTTTCTTCCAACCTAACTGTAATATTCATTTTTTCCATTTTTGTGCTTGTAAATAATAGCAGCAACTAACAATATATCCTACTTGCTACCCGTTGTTAAAACAGCTGAAACGGAGACAAGTATAGTCGTCGTTGGACTCTCACACGATATACACCTATTATACACGGTTTCTTTGTTAATTTGCCGCCTTAATTTCCTGCCGCATCAGTGAAGAATTAGGTAGCAGACAACGGCGCTGTTCAAGCGTTACGACGACGCCCTCCACATTCTACATTTCTCCGTGAACGATCTCA
The DNA here is from genome assembly GCA_958496275.1 of Zele albiditarsus. Lineage (NCBI taxonomy): Eukaryota > Metazoa > Arthropoda > Insecta > Hymenoptera > Braconidae > Zele > Zele albiditarsus. The sequence goes on from OY292411.1 coordinate 6,235,693, forward strand.
TTGGTTGAAGTAACGAGTACATATAGTATGTGGTGTTTACCTAGCGCAATGTTGCACGAATTACTAACTACACCATATATATCTGCTCACTTGATATTACACTTGCATTCTGACTTTTATGCATGTTATCTATTTATACTTTACTTCTTTATTTCGTGAAATAACTAATCCTCGTTGGAACACAAATGACTTGCACGATTCACACAGATCTAGTTGGTTTTTTCATCTCAAAATTAACATTGTAAATGAATGGCCATAAATATTTGGCGAAATCAGAATTGCAAAATCTATGACAATGGGGTATTAAATGAACTCAATAAAAAGAAGCTTGATATGAAACGCGGTTTATATTTCTGTTGCGCGCCGTAATGTCTAGAGTGCACTTTGTAGTAATACTTTACCATCCATTATTCTCCAACCACAATTAATCTTATTTGGAAAGTAGAACGTCAAATTGGGCGATAGTCTGTAGAACAAACTGGGATTGGGTGAGATTAGATGAGGCTGACAAACCAACGTTTATTAATCTCATGGAAAAATATTTTTATAATCATTGACATGTTTCGACCTCCTTGAATACCAAATGCTCCCTCTCAATAGCACCGAGAGAATATATATGACTTGATCAAATTGTAAAATGATTAATCATTTTTCGGATGATGATCTCAAAGTCATTATTGAAAAGTAGAATATATATTACGTAATCATCAATTCGAATCAAGCTAGTAATAGCAACTTAAAATTGAGAATTGGAGGAAAAAAAAAAATATGGAATAAACTATTTCTTTTATTCATTTAGATAAAATTAAAAACAAATTATGGGATTGTTTTTTCACCCCGACCCTATGATACACACTGCAAAGCCATTATTTAATTGAATCAATTAATTGAATTGATGTAAATAACAACAGTAATATCATTACGTGGGGAATTGATTGGTTTGGATAAATGAAAATTAGTCTTCCTTTTACGTTCTTTCTTTGTTCTATTCCAAGAACGTGACGCATAAGTTATGTATCGCGCACCATGTATAAATTGGTATTCGTATATATTCAATGTAACGGTACAACAACAAAATAATGATAATAATAATAATAAATGATTTTTTCTGGTATTTATATGACTCTGCAATAAATGTCAATATTCCGAATGCACATATACACACTAGAAAAAAAGAGAAGAATATCTTTGCTCCCGGAATTCAAAGTATTACCGAGTCAGTTATCCTATTGCAAAAATACTGGAATAATTCCAGCAATAATATCGAGTTTACTTATAATGCTAAAACTTCAACTTATGCAACTATAGCATACGTTCTGATATATCAGCATAGCTTACATTCTCACACTAATGTAGCAAATTGTAATTTGTTTTCGCTTGTTTTACTGTGTGTATTATACGTATAAACAAAGTGAGGTTGAGCGGTGTTTCGATTTCAATGTTGATATTCTTACTACGGCAAAATCAAGTTTTGTTGTGGTAAATATACGTATCCTTCTATTGAGAAAATTTTGTTATTTGTGCTATAGGAATACCAGTATTGCCACAAAAGTAAAAAATATTGCAGAAGGAAAAATACTGTTATTCCAGTGTAACTATTATTCGAGATGAAACTGTAAACAAAAATATATACATAACATTAGAGTTTGTTAAGTGAATAGAGAATAAAAATATTTTAAAACGACACGACACTTAATATAACCCCATGTGGAATAATAAAGACATTTGTCGAGGCCCCTGGTGCTTTCATACTCCCATTTCACTTTAATTAACATCGCACTCTTGTGACTCTATGGCGCAGAAATTTCATATAGCCGCACGATGTTAATGATTTTCATTTCACTATTTCTCTTCTCTCTCTCTCTCTCTCTTCATCTCCACCACTATCACGATCAACGCCACCATACTGACAACCGTCACATATTGCCCCTCACCCCTTTTTCACTATACACACCACATACTCTATACTCATTGCATTCTTAAATAGGCAATTTGGCAAATGCACCAACGTTGCATTTAATTTCACGCATCACCAGATGATATTCATTTATTCATATCATGCTCATATCACGTGATGCGCACCATCAAAACGTCACAATTTTAATAATTAATATCATTTATATATATATTGACCAAAATTGTTTCGGTGAAATCAATTATTTATCCTTTTTTGTCGGTAGAATTTTTAGTATAAAAATTGCCACATAAGTGAAGTTTATTTGGAGGTAACACGATATAGCTCAAAATTTCATAAAAATATTTTAACTCCACAGAAATTATTCAAAAACGTAATGTATTCAGTGAATCTAACACGATACTTTGAGCGCTATTGTATATTAGTTGTATGGTTAACATTACTATACAATTGAATCCACCTCCATTTTCCATTCACTCACACTAAAGCAATAGAGCTAGCGTAGGACTTTAGCACTCAACCCATCAAATTCTTCAGCAATCCATTAATACGGGATATCCAATGCTCACCACTAGGCAAATCCTATTTCAATTACATTCTGGCACTCTCCTGTACCCGCCACTCCACGGTACCTACTCCCTCTGAATCCGGACGTCAACGCAATAAAATCCCCGCATTGATATTGCTGGGTATGGTTAATTTGAATTTCCATTTCCATCTATTTTCCATAGAGAAAACGCGCACGTATATATATATATCTCATGGAGATAAATATATATTGCATGAATATATCTGTACATGCTCATGACTATTTATTGATATGACGATATTCAATTTTTCCATTTTACATCATTTACAACCATTACAATTAATTATTATGACAATATAATGCCAATGAACTTTTACGAACGATCATACTCGCAGTACTTTAATCACCTTCGACAAAATGTAGATATTGTACTACTGCGTGTTGGAATTGGGTTTGTACATCAATATAATTGTAATTGTATCAAATATCATTACAAACCTCCCCGATCCAACATCACATGTTTATTCTAATTGTTTTTAGCCAATGTTTTGGATAGATAATGATGAAGCTACACGATTATTGTCATACATTAATGGCAAATATAATCCATAAACATTATCTTCTTTTATAGAAGCTGTTAGTGATTCAAGATCTAAATGTAAATATGGTAATTGAGTAATGTTGTTTATTATAATATTGCGGGATTATGTATTGTTCATAGAGATATGACTCTGATGACGGCTCCTATTGTTGCCGAAACGTTGACCGTTAATTGTAAATGGAAATAATATGGATTGACGATGAATGAAAGCAACACGTAATACTCAACCAGCGAGGCTTAACAAGGTACTTGATTTAATTATACTGTAATATATATACAGTAGTCTCTTGATAACTTCCAGGATTCGGGGCAGTGGGAGAGGAAAATTTCGAGAAGCGGAAAGTTATCCAATGCCTTTACCATCAGCGCTTCGTGAAGGGGATTCGTACGAGTCAAAAACAATTGAACGTTGCATTGTGTCCTTGACGCGCAACATTCTGTATGGTGGTGATCCAAGTTCTTCAGCGTTTCTAATAACATAGCATAAAAAAAACCGATAATATTATGTATCTTAATATATATCATTGTTCATTTCACTCGAGGACATACACCTATGAGTAATTAATAACACTTAAGTGATATCGTCATAAAGTGTTATACATATCTGACTTTATATCTATCAAACTATGAGTAGACATATGATACTGAAGTTTTAACGCAATTGTTTATTAACCACTACTCTTCAGTCATGTGACATTTCACATTTTCAAATTAATCGAATGGATGTCACTCTTGTCACACGGATGACGAAAAAATATTTAAAATGCAATTCACAAAATTGAATTGGATATAATAACGTTGTCTATCACATGTTCAAGACCTGATATTCTCATGATACCGATTGTATAAGTATGAATATATATACCATTACATAGACTATACGGAAAAAGGGAAAAGCGAATCATTCAAACGAGAATAAGAATGGGGGTGATATGAGTGGAAACTGAGAAAAAAAAAAAAAGCAAAATAAACTAGAGTTGGTATGAAATGCCATTAATAATGCTTAACCTCCTAATGCTAGAGTGGCGCACGTCAGTCTTATCGCACTCATACATCGCGCCATATCCCAAGTCGTAACAACGTCTTACTTTTCTTCTACCCTCAAACTTCACCTCGCAAGCATTCAAGATGGAGAGACGTAATACGAGAGTGACGCGGCATTACATATTCCTTAGAATTTAGCGACAGCATTGAGGATATGAAACATTTCGAGCTATATGGGTGTTATAGATAAATAAAAAGTGAGCATTTTTTACACTCTGTATTTAAAAAATAGCCATACAGTGAACATTCACCGTCACAAAGGAGGAACCATTTCAATATATATATATGTTGGTGAACTCATTTCATTTGTTTATAAATTGATAAAAATATATTGTAGACTCATAAAAATGTATTAATATTATAATTTCACATTTAAAATTGGTATAGCCTCTATAATAAATCATCTACTTCAAGAAATTGATATTTCAAGCGTTTTTCCTTCTCATTCAGCGCCGTTTTTGACTGTTCAACTGTTTCACAGTACAATGAATCTTCCACAACTTGCCCGATTTGAGACTCAGCGAAACATAAGAAGATGCACTTCTCCTCTATCAGAGAACAAAGACTAGAGATAGAATACAGATGCTTACATTCTCCCCCGCGTGTTCTCAGAATGAAAGATAAACAAGAGAACGTTAAGGAAGATTCACTGTGATTCCAATTGGGACAATTGAATCGTTTATATGAAATAGTTTTCACAATTTCTCTACCAGATAACCGACACATTCTGTTTGTACACTTCAAACACACATAATTATAGAATTATTTGATGAAACGTATAATTATAAATGTGAATGGACACACACGCAAACATAAATGTTTTTAATTTTGTCAAGCTATCTCCATACAAATATTAATATCATTACATTTGAACTGCATTATTTTGATTCACTTCAAAGTACGACGTTAAATGTGTCACCACGATTAACATACACCATAGTGAATATCACAAACACATGTGGATTTGCAGTGTATCGTTGGCATTAATGATTTAAAATTAACTGTATACAAATAAATTTGAACGAAGAAGAATAGTTTTTTATAACCAACGGGTATTCAACAGATAATTTTGTATGTTTCCTTTCTTTCTTAAATATAGGTTGTCGTGTTGATAAATCGTATACATCCAATGCATCTTCTTCTTTTTTATGGGCACGGCTACTAAAATGTTGTAGACATCCGGTCGTACATCCCATACATGTCTGTGCACAATTATGAATAAGGATAAAAGTGTCCATGACAATTTGATCGATACTAATCATTGAAGATTATATCAAAGGTCAACGAAAATAGATAGAAAAAAAAAAAGAAAATAAATTCTACTAATACAAAATGATACAAAAACTGGCTGCAATGGAGAGTTGTTGAGAAGTGGTTTATAAAGAGGTTAAATTGGGTTATGTGTATATATAAATACAGATGAGAGTATCACTGAGATGAGAACGAGAGTGAAGGCAAATGGGTCGAGTTTACCCACTGGGTTCGGTCATCGTATTATGCAAAATGAGAACGAAATATCCTTCCAGGTAACGAAACACACTGAAAGCGGTATATGTGCTGCGCCTGTCATCTCCTTCAGTGAAAGAACATTTCGATTCATCTTTCATGCGGAATTCTTTGATTTTTCGTAAATTAAATAACCCCCTCGTTTACACGTATGTGTGTATAACACATAATGGGTATTCCTAAGAATTTATTAGGAATATCAATGTGAATGGCCAAATTAATTAATTTTCCTATGATTACACTGTGCGATATGGGAATTTTATAACTCAGATATTAATATTTGGTGGCTATGAAATCGTATCTACAGGGAAATTATATCGAACAAAGTTCCATATTATGTAGGATTCACAATTGAACATCGTAGCCCTTCGTCACAATTAAGATAAACAAGTGAATCGGTGGAGTTCATCTTCAATTGATCAAGCACAATGGAAGGAAAAAGAAATAATTGGAAGCCCAATAAATTCTTTACTATTGTTAGAAGAGAAAAAAACACTTTTTTACTTTTCGTTTTATTTTTTTCCATAAGAAAAAAAAAATGGATTTTTTCCTATTGTAATAATAATATAAATATTTGAATATATATTTAGTGAAATGATTCTACAAATTTCGTTCGAAGGCAATGTTTTTCGTGGCTATACAGAGATGAGACAAAGCGGCACTTTCTGGCCACGAACTCCACAAGCACTAACTTACTGACCCTGACGTACATATAGCTCGGCAGTATACCCACTACTAAAATCCCACTAAATGTAATTCGCCGTCCGTGTAAATTCATATATCTATATGATGGAAGAAACTCAATGTTGGAAAAGCGACGGAAAGCCTTTTGCGACACCACACGAGGTGTAGAGATATAAACAAATATGAAAGTATACTGCAGTGGAGCGATAAAGAATTGTAAAAAGAGGAAGAAATAAAATAAAAAACGATTCAAGTTGGTAACAAAGCCAAGTGCTTCTTATTTATACGAGCGCGGTCTTCCCCGATCGTCCTTACGCTCACAACTAATCTGTAACTCAATAAACCATTAGTGCAAGCAGAAAAGTTTTATTATCGTGTTGAAAGTAATTATATTGTACAGCTATTGAAAAAATAAAACCATATATATATATATATATCTACAGCTCTCTCTCTCTCTGATGATTGCAGCTTTAGCACGATGAATATAATGCCACCCACCACTTCGCACAAAGCGCTCCATATAAAACCTTTACGACTATATACATATATATGAATGTGTGACAGAACTATATAATTCACAGCAGTGATGATGAACGAGGTTAATAAGCCGAATAATTCAATTCATCTATTCCACTTATCTTCATTTATAATAAATGTTACAAAGACCTGTTATCATAATGGATATGGAACTCATCACTCATAGCATAGATTTATACTGTGAATAGATGGTTTTTTTTTTTTTTTTATCCATCTACGCACTGCATGTACCTATATACTGTTCGTTAAATCAATAATCGTCATGTTTTAAAGTAGTTACTGCAACACAATTGTGATTTGACATTCACGTTCAATCGGTCGAAATTCAATGATAAATATATGTGATGAATGAGAATTCACTCAAATGAAAAATAATCCGCATTTTCATCTCCATACCTTGTTTCATAAGCATTTTATTATTACGACGGATTTTTTTTCGTTTACATTAGTCAGAGAATCCTGTTTCTGAATTTACAGCCAACATTTACAGCTCTGTCACTGTTTACTGTATAGTTTGTTTGAATCAAGTGGAAAAGAATGGTATTCCAATTAAAGAGTATGCGTCAGAAGGTTGAAATTTTATATATACATGAGACAATCAGGATTACAAATTATATGAAATATTGGATAGATATCTGAATTCAAAATATGTAACATTCGAATCGTGAGTGATGAGAGGATGAAAGTGTGACACGATAGTCGCTCAGAACATAAACAAAATTAACTGAGAGTTTAGTAAATTATAGCTGTCATGTCAATCATCTGTAAATCATCACTGTGTTATATGTATGAAAATTGTGCAGCAGTTGATAAATGTTTGCGCTGTTCATATATCAAATCCATTTTCATCAACGTAAATAATCACAATGATGTTTCATTTGTGTAAAGATAAAATCGAACAATTTACTGTTTAGAACTAAAAATTTAGAATGCAAAAATTCATCAGATATAAACAAATAGCTACAACAAGGCTTACTGAATATTACCATGAATATTTCATATGGAATTGATATCCATACAAAATATAATTAAAAATTCCTCTCCGTCACAAACATTTATATATTTTTCATGTGTATTGCTAAATGCTACTTTTTTGTTTCATATTGTCGTTCTATTTTCATCGAGTTCATATCCATGTATAAGTATAGTCTCGTATAGCCTCACAATGAATGACAACTCTTTGTCTTGCCCCGACGGCCATTCTCCTGCATGAAGCAAAAGAGGGCAAACGATTCGCCCCGGCGGGGTCGTATACGAACATGGACACGTGTGATATGCAATGATGACACTTTCGCGCCCCCTACTCTGCAGAACGAACAAGCGAAATAACTGTACGAGTTCATATATGCATGTGTATATACAATATATATGTATATGTATATATATATATATATATATTATTGGGGCGATACACACGTCAGAAGAAAGAATAAAATATGAAGGTGGGTTTTTAACAATAGAAAAAAAAGAATAGAACATCGTTACTGCGGTGACGATGGTAATGACACTGAATATTGGTCCCATCGGAAGTCTCTATAAAGCGCTGCGTCATTCGTTTCCCCTGTTTTTCTCGGTAAAAAGATGGCATCACTTTACGCAATCATTGAAATGAAATAAATTTTATAGTTCCAATGTAATTTTCATTATCAAGAACAATGACTGTATCCAAGAATGATGACCCATACTCAAACATCATTTTCGAAAAAAAGAACTTTTCAATTTATAATTGTAATGAAATCATGTATTTAACTTGAATGGACAATTATTTAAACAACAGTACAGTGATCTCACTAAATATGTATTCGCATTTTCCATAAATTATTTCTTTACATCGGGATGTATGTGTGATAGCCAAATATATCACAGAGAACTTTGATCCCAAATATTTATCACTATCCATGATCATGACTATATATCCAGACTATCTAAAAATTTGCGTTTCAGTCATAGTGGAAATTTGATTGGAAGATGTAGAATTATTATAAAAAAATTATGCAACGTTCCAATTTCAATATACTATTATGAAGAATGAATAAGTAAATAAGATATTTTTTGATAAATATATACATATGTATGAGTATATCTGGCATAAATAAGGTTATAAAATTCTGTGTAGAGTATCGAGTACTTTATATGGATGAATCGATGATTCTCATGATGCTGATGGTGGTGAGATGAAAATGGAGCGGAAAAACGTTGGGATATATAGCAATGGCATTGGTTGAAGACTGCACCTGAACCGACAAAAAGGGAGAATGAAAAAAGGTAAGGAGAGTCTTTGAAGACGAACGAAAGGTCTGTCGGGAGTTTGTGCGCGTGTTCCAGGTGCAGCATATAGTAGTAGCCAAACGTAGTGTAGTACGTGGTGAGGAAAAGAAGTGGATGGTATGAGAATGGTAAGAGTGGAAAAGACAAGTAAAAGAGAAGCGCATATCCAAAGGGACCGTGAGTGTCCCGAGGCGATCTTGAAAGATGTCTGCCTCGACCTAATGCCATCTGAGGCTCTTCGAGGCTTCGTCGTTGTGTGACTCTCACTATAGCACCTATCACACAGAGCCCCGTCAACATATAAAACATTCTATATTCCATATATATATATCTATATATGTCCCAAATGGGATCATGAATTTCTCAACACAGAAAAATTGCTTCCATATCCGTTATAAATCACGCTTCCTCCATTTTCTTGATTCATCTAACCAATTGGATGGGCATTACTCGCCCTTGTGAACGAGGGAATAAATTATTTTCAATTTGTACGCATATTTCCATCTCATTCAACAATATTTTTTCATTTTTCCATTGTCATATAATAAATTTCGAGGTGATTTTAATTTTTCACGATCACTCCATGGCCGTGACAATACAAAGTTCTAGATCATTTGAACTAATGACAATTGACGCTCCAAAAACATAAATAAATATTTGAGTCATCACATTCTTGAGTGCTAAAAAATCATCACGATGAAAAATTTTTTTTCGCAGAACCTTTACCCTTCAAAATGTGTGTGTGTGTGAAAAAAAAAGTGTAAAAAATAGTGTTAACCCAACACTGGGAACTGAGTAAATCGAGCAAGAGACGATAAACTGGGAAAAATATAGGAAAGAATAAAAAAAACATATGAGAGTAAAAGAAAGAAAAAAAAAGAAAAAAGAGAGTGAATGGAGTAGCGAAGATAGGAGAAATATATAAGGGGAACAAAACGAGAGAATATATAGGAGGCAGCAGAGGGAGAGAGAGAGAGAGAGAAAGATATGAAAGGAAGGGACGCGCCACCATGAGGCAACGGCAGATAATCCGGTCGCGCGAGACGTAATCCTATACATAAAGCTGCGTGCGCGGTATACATCAAGCACAACAATAAGACTACCTCTATATACTACCTGCGGAAAAATTATCCCGGTCCCTAATAGAGAGTGTATAACAATCAATTGTGGGAGGCAAACGAGTGCGCTCGTGCACACACACACACACTGTATTAATGCATGTTCGCCCCTAAAACTATTCAAAATATCGTCAACGCTCAAGTTAAAGGAGAGATCGACAGGTTTGATAATGTTCATTCTATACTTACTGAATGGACAACAATGACTATGAAACATTTGATCCATCACCTTCATTCGATATTATTCCATCAAAAAGTTGCATTACGCCAAACTGTACAATAACGTTCTTGTTAATACAAAAAAAAAAAATCTTTACCTGAAATTTATTTTTTTCGCTGTCTTGTATATTTTTTTTTTTTTTTTCTAATCTTGAAGAAAGATTATTACTCAACCATAAAACGAGTATATACACATATACAAGAATTATTCGCAAGCTATAAAGTTTTTTTACTGCAATAATGTTTTTATTACTCTATATACACGCACTCGGTGCAATTGCTGCAATCGTCAGTATTATTCTCATATTTTACCGTCACTACAGCGGACAACTCACAACCAGAACGTATATCCTCTGCTATATTATATTACGTATATATACATACATAAATATTTATATATATGTATATATATATGAAGAGCTAGGAGTAACATGGAATGACTGGGACGAAAGAAAAAAGTAAAATATGACTGTACTGTGACAATATGAAATATCTACGTGAACAATAGTAAAAATTGATGATTGATTAATTTGTATATTGTATATGACACTAGAATCAAATTGTGAATGTCTAATAAGTACATTCAGTTATAGGGAAAGTGTTCCAAAATACAATATACAGACATGTTATGACCATATGAACTATCTTCATTCCATGCTCATTGTCCAGTTTTGAATATAGTATCTTATGACGGATGTTTTTTTTTTTTTTTTTTTTCATAACAATGCATCACAAATCAATGTTCAAGCATATCATAGGATACACACACTCACGTATATGGTAGCCTTGGATTAATTATATATTTAACTCTTTCATTAGTTAAAAAAATTATACCTCATAATTGTTCTGGCATTTAACTAGAAATCTACAGTCTAGTATGCTTTGTATAATTATTCTCATTCACGCCTACTCATTCCATCATCATATTCAACGTCTTCACTTTCTCATATCTCAAAAACGTACGAGAATAATAATGAATAGCTTTAACAGCAATACCGTTTAACTGCTACAAATATTCTCTGTATGAATGAAGAAACTCTACGTAGTTCGGCTACACTGACTAAATAGTATTACTCGTCTAACAATCATTCAGGATGAAACTACACATTACCTATTTAGCAATCTAATATTGCTGATTAAAAAATATTAATTGGTCACTTTTGATACTACAAAATTTGCATTTTTTCTAACAAATTATATTTCTTCAAATACTCATAGCCGACAAGGATATCAATTCATCTAATTTTTACATCAACAATATTATTGAATATGACTAATTTGAAATTTTTGATGAAGAAATTGGGTGAAAGAAATGAGAAATTTTCTTCTTTTCTTTTTCATCTTCAATTATAACAGAATGAATGGTATTTTTCACCCCAATGTTGAAGAAAAAACATCCCCCATTTTCAACTTCTTATCCTCGCCCCACTCGTTTTTTTTTTTTTTTTTTTTTTCACGACCCTTTGACATTTACCCATAATCCCATTCATCTCAATCGTGTCATTTGGCCCACATAACCGCATCCTCAAATTTCTTTCTTTCTGTCAACCTATATAAATAAAAAAAAGATATATATAATAAAACACGCCACAAAATATTTCAGCTCAATCGACCGAACTTGAATAAAGCAATAACAAATCTCAATGGCGGAAAAGAAAAAAAATTTCAAACTTATTTTTCACACATATACGTCACAATTTAAAAAATCAGAATTGGAATTTCACACTCTTGTTGAGCTTATTGGCCGAGACAGATGTCATTGATGAGATTACATATAATCCCAGATCTTGTTTCATGATCTCCTATAACAAAATTTTATTTACTGCTACGAGAATGCTGAATCATGCATCTAAAAAATTGTAGAAAGTTGAAATGACATATCACGAGGTTTGTAGTTGCAGTCCATCACTTAGATATCACTTGTACGAAGTGTAATATAACTTTTGTTCCGATCTCCTGATGAATAACGTGTTCATTAGTGATTGTGAAGATAGATGAAATGCAGATTATACTCGACCAAATATATTTCACCGGGAGTTATAAATGATGGAAATTACGAAACACGTTTCGAGTACATCATTATCGAGTGGAATGAACCAAAATCTTCCTGATAATCAGAAAGGCGTAAATCTTAGCAATAACTCAATATGTTAATGATTGAAGTATTCATAAAATGAAAAAAAGTTTAACAAATTCAAGAGTCAGGTGATGATTTTTTTTCCTGTTAACCTATATATAATATTCATAGACGTTTATATATCTATAATATTGAACGTGACTCTTAGAACTGGTAGAGATATTAAGAGGGGGAAAGTGAGTGGTGCGGAAAAGCCGCAGGAAAACATGTTACCGCTTTAGAATCCATTATTATTTCACCAGGCCATTCCGACATCTGTAAACCGCGTTGTCGTCCAAACAATTTGGAGAAACACACTATACTACCACCACACATGCCACGCACACACTATCTCACTCTTCTTATTAACGGATTTCCCTTTTCCACAGCACTTCCGCCCAAAGAGAGTCCCGACACGATGTTCACTGGTACACCAGCACGGATTCATCTGTGTTAAATACGCGTTAAAGTGAAGTAAAGCTTCGACGTTACCTACATACGTATGAAACACATTCATAGAGCCACACATTAAAACATTTTTTTTCTTCCACTATCTTCTCCCTTTTTTATCTCATTAAGTTGCCGGCGGGCTTCGACACTCGTTGTAGCTTTATGGCCTCTCAACACACTCATTGTGTCTCGTCTTCTCGCATAATGACACGTTTCATTGTGAAAAGAAAAAATTATTTCACATTTCTTCAGTCGCGTTTCAATCCCAGAATCACGTTACACATTTTACAACATCATTATTTCCGTTATTCTGATATAATATTCAGACAACTATGCATATTGAAATTGAATGTCAATATACACAAACGTAAATGGAAACTAATAATTTCCGGGTTTTTGAATATCCAACGCTAGAAAAGTCATCTTGAATTAAATGAGAGAAAATAAGGATAGCAATAATGACTATTAAAAAATAGATCGTCAAGGAGACATCATTATTATGGTACTAATATTCATATATATATATATATATATATATTAGGAATAAATGACATGGTTCAATGGAGAATAATAATTCTTCTCTCGTCATAGATTTATTCTCAGTCGTATGATAAAGACATCACCAAATTTGAATGAAATATTACAACAATCTATTGCCATGTATGATTTCACTTCTCTATTTTGGTTTTCATTCATCTGCGGGTGTCTTCTTTTTCATGAAAAATTCAAGTTTGAACAGATATTGTGAGAACTGAGAATATTTCAATATCGAATCATTCGAGCCCATGTTATATCAATCAAAGTGTGTCGAACATGATCACAGAGTTGAGATTATGTTTGGAAAATTGGCACACTACTGGGGTGTGTCTACAGTAAAGAAAAAAAAAATGATATGACATAATTGTGCTTTACAATAACTCTCCACAATGAATTTTCTTTCAAAAATGTCTACATCAACTGTATGTAGGTCAACATCATGAAGATTACCGTAACAGAACATTAGCGTTAAATAAACGCAATATGGCTTCTTAAGTTTAAATCAATATATATATATACTGTGCCAACATTTGTGGGAGATGAAAATAAATTATTCAATCAGTGGCATAAGAAATATTAACCATCCAAGATGGAGAGCAACGGAATCGTCATCGGGTGGAGTTTGGCTGGACTCTAGCTGTAAATATGAATCCATAGGATCCTACTTCAATCCAAAGCCATCATTGGAGTAAATATCAAGCAGGTTCTATCCACTTCTTGTCGTGTTATTTTCAAATTCCCGGTAGTTTCCATTCAACGAACATGTGACTAATATTCATTCGACAGGGATTCAATATCGCATATTTAGCTGAAAAATTACTGAATTTTTTCGTGTGCTCAGATGTAATGGAATCTGAGGATGAGCAAAAGGACAGATGCTATATCGACACTGCCGAAATAAACTTGAAAAACGATTGGCAGAATAAAATTTCATAAAATAATTTCATCCCGATATGGAATAACTTGAAACAAAAATATTTGACATCGAGTATAAAATCCGCACATCAGGATCAGTCTCTCAGTGGCAGGGAATGTACAACGGGAAGTCTCAACACAAAGACATTTGAATTAAGGTAAGGAGAGAGTGAGTATATATATACAGATATGCGGCTGTTGCAATATACTGAAAATGGAAGAGAGAGTCCGGGACAACTGTCCTTTGCGGTCCCTCTACATAACTCAACCTCGGTTAATTAACAAATTTAATCACAGCAACTTTCCGACATGGACAACTGCCCAAGGGTGAACTAGACCGACCAAAGGAGTAAATGGAATAGCGGTGAGTGGAAGACACAAAGTCGAGTACTGTCTATACGTACGGAGAGATGCCTCGGTCACTACAGAGTACCATGAGCACATAGTTCAATGTGCAACCCTACACAATACCTCTGCTAAATTCAAAATCAGCTATCCCTTGGTGACAACCAATTTCACACAGAATAATCCTCACAACAGTGATTAACGGATTAGTATACAGACAGAAAGTGAGAGATTGTCATGAAAATTTTTAGATGCATTAAAATATGAAATGAAACCAATGAATTATAAATATTCATTTTTGTGAAATTTCTGCAAAAAATACGAGGAAGCCAGTTATCGTCAAGGCACATGTCTAAGTGTTTTTTTTTCTCGTCTGGAATTGGAACGACAAAAAGAGGTCGAGTGTGTCTTTGATGGGCAAACGAGCCATAGCCCACACAGTGACCAGCACCGTTCCTGGAGTTTTATATATGAAGCATTGAAAAAGAAGCCGCCAGACTATTCTGGAATCATATCCTCTTTCTCGTCGTCATTCTCCTCCACGCACTCCATCCTCTCTCCAGTTCTGCACTCAGAACAAAAACTAGTAGTATCATCTATATAAATCTTCAGGGAAAAAGAATGAATGACTAATAACATTGTTATCGCAACCATTCCTACTTAATTACTCACAATAGAAACTCGAAATTCAGGGCTATCATCACAAATACTCAGATATCTACATGGTTAGGCTGATAATTTTCGCTAATACAAATATATAATGATATTAATAATTATTTTTTACTCAACAGCAAATTATGGTTGGAGTGCAAAAAGAGAGAAACTAATCAAAGTTGGAATAAAAATTCAATGTGCTCACATATTTTTGAATATTTTCACATGTTTTGACAAAGTCCCTCTTTATATAAACTCCAGTGAATAATTAATATTTCATCAAAATAAAATGAAAAATGCAGACTTTCATAAAATTCCATCATTCAATCAACACTTCTCGCCATACACTTTTTAATTAAATTCATTTTTTAAAAGTGCGCAGTTTGAATTGACATGTCAGATTACCCGATTTGTCCGAGTTCTATGAATTTACCAATAATTCCTTTGCCGATGAGTCATTTGATTTCTGTAACCCTAATACAATTATACCCGGTATGGCTGCTATGATTATATTCATTTGTTTCTCAGTGTGACTGTCCCAATTCGATGGCCCCCCCACTGTCTATGTCTCTAAACTGTCAATTACCACATCAAATACACAATGCAACTGTGCAATGCTAACTTATAATATAGTGTCACAATGTCACATACTAATTTGGATTGAATCGATATAGAACAAGCGAACGCGATAGACAATAGAATATAAAAAGCAAAATCATGAGGATAGATGATAATGTAGATAAATAAAATAGTACGAGATAATGGTCGATATAGTCTGGAGGTCGTCCAAGTAACAAGATCCTACGACTCTGACAAATCGGATCAGTGTTCATTCAAATGAAAAAATATTGCCGCTAGTCAGAGACGATGAGACGAAGAACACGTAGACTGAGCGTTTCACAGAACTAGTTTAACATTATATATATATTTTTTTTTTTACATGATTTTTTTCGCCAAACAGTTGCATTGTCCAAATAGCATTCTCCTTTTTTTTTTCTCTCTCTCTCTCTATCTACATTGAATCTATTTATTGTGTTGAATTTGTTTCCACTCACTTCCTTTCTTTTTTTTTTTTTTTCCTCATCAGTATACATTTCAATGAAACAGATCATATTTTTGTGAATAAAACATGTGTGTGAAAATGGCAGAGAACCACTGGCGGCGAACATAGAGAGAAACGCAGATACTGTTTGTCTCTGTTTGTCTGTTATGTTGGTTCATGGAGACTATCGGTATGCCATAAATGGTCTTCGGCTGGCTGAAGCGAAGGTATCGACGATGGCAACGTTCACAACGAAGGAAGAAGCAAACATCCCCATCTTTTTCATCTCGCTTCCCCGTTTCACGTTGTAGAGTCTCTATCGTGCCTCCACTGAAGTCTCGAGGTTTACTGGCGCCCCGGATCATACAATCCTATATATATATATACTAGTGCCGAATACCACGTGTCACGACTTGCAATTTTCATCGACATGGGAAACACATTATAGTCCTCCATTTTTCAGTTCTCACACTTCACTTATTTATCAAAAATAAAAAACAAAAATATATTTTTTCCTTCAAATACAAGAAACTCGACATACATGCATATTTTATTAGCACCATTTGTATTAATTAATTAATGCCATTCACTTGACATAATGGAAGGATAATTACATGTATATATATTTGAAGAATTCAATGGTGACTATGAATAGCGTAAATAATCAGCAATGATACGCTTCCGGATATAAATTTGCGGTCGTCAGGAGTTCTGTGTGAAACACGACTGTGGCCAATGTAACGGGATGGTTAATCCGTAACCCGAAATAAGTTCCCAAGAAATCTTTGCGCGTTACCGTGGTTCCGGCTGTCGTGGTAATCGTTGAATACAGGCTAAAGAGGAAGAAGAAGCCAATTGTATGAGAAAAAAAAAAAGGAAAAGTACGAGTAGAAAGAAAAAACGAGGAATAAGGAAGAGGCATTCCGACACACACTGTGAGGCTTCTCACACGTCACTTGGTCATTCTACAGCCACGGCGTGAGTGAC
Organism: Zele albiditarsus; assembly: GCA_958496275.1. Classification (NCBI taxonomy): domain Eukaryota; kingdom Metazoa; phylum Arthropoda; class Insecta; order Hymenoptera; family Braconidae; genus Zele; species Zele albiditarsus. The sequence continues at coordinate 6,253,160 of OY292411.1, forward strand.
TTCGATGCCCCAACACGATGAAAACTTATCTCCAACATAACTTATATATATTTGAAATAATTTCAATTAATCCTCGTCTAACTGATCAAACACAATAAATATGCGTATTGACATACGTAAGATGATATTACTAATTCTCGAATGACGTCAGAAGAATGGAAATAAAGCCATAAAACTGCCACGTGACACTGCGGCACACGACCACGGATGTAGATAGAAGTCCATCCCTCACGGATTTTCGTCTGTTCATATGCTGCTTTTTTTTTTATTGTTTGATCGCCTCTGTATTAAGAAATGAATATAAATTGAATGGGTGGGGGAGTCGAGAGGCTGAGAGGACTTTGGGTGCATGTTCGATCGCACAGTGAAGCGCGCGCGCGCGCGCACAACACATCCAGTGAGAGAACAATAAGAAACAAAATAAAAAAAAAAGAAAAACTGGGGAGGAGGGATGTCGGATAAAAAAAAAAAAAGAAAAAAAAAGTTTGCGCGCAACGAGCAGAAAATAAAATGAAACGATACAACGGGGACAAAATAAAACTCGTCCGCGAATCAACGACGCGCCGGCCCCGGTCCGCCGCTTTTTCCTCTCTATATACTTCTATGTATATAATACTATTCTGAATTTCTTTCTCTTTCTCGGTTCTTCTCTCCACACCCTCCTCCACGTCTTTTCTATCCTATCCGAGTCCCCCGACTACTTGGCTTCTCGGTCGAGCGCCTGCCGTAAAATATCGGCTCTTTGCTCGATCAAGGTGGAAGGGAAACCTTTTCTCCGTCGGTGTGTGGCCACCATGCAGCCCGTGACGAATTCGCGTTATACTCGAGTTGGCTCGGCCACAGAGTTTCCATTCGCTCCTCATCGGGTACTTCGACCCCAAGAAACACCCATAGACAGAAAGAAGATAGAAATAAGAAAGTGACTAGAAAAAGAGGAAGGCAGAGTAGAAACGAGTGAGTGGGAAAGGGGGAGAGAGAGAGCAAAAGAGAGAGAGAGAGAGACTTTGACTCTCGATAAACTTTGAATCAACCGTTCTCGACTCCGCAACCATATCCAGAAACTAACTTATTTTTTTTTACTCATTGTTTGTTTTTTTGTTTTTTGTTTTTTTTTTTTTATGTTTCACCGACTGAATGTGCCGCAAGTCTTCAGGCACCACACCTCTGGTCCCCAACCTCTCCTCGATCATGAAGAAATAATGAAACTTTGCCAACTGAACTTGCACCGAGTATACTTACGTGGAAATTAAATGAATTCGTAGGATATTCGCGGATTAGCTTCAAGTATATTAGACAATGCGAACAGAATACTGATTGACTATTGTTATATACTGATGACCATAGACGAATAGACGTTAATCGAATTCTCATCGGTGCATACAATTGGTGCTACATGAGATAAAAACTCAAATGGTATATTGATTATATGAACTACTTTCAATGACAACAAATACCAGCTAATATTCTTCTTACGAGGTGAATTGATAATAATGATTTGAGCGTTGTTATGAAAAAAAAAAAAAACTCGCTCATTTCCGTTTATTTTTTATTCATTCGATGTGCATAAATGTTAATTTTGATTCCTGACAAAAATATAATGCAAACAACACATATTATTAAGGCAACGTAATTGTACGTATGAAATCGAAAATTCCACGTTATAAGTTGAGGAAAAATAGTGATTTTGCGAATAGAAATGTTAGTAAAAGCTGTCGATCCAATCAATCCATTCCATCTGCGGCCGAAGAAAAATCAAATAGTCTTTTTATAATTGTACGACAGATTCCAATCAACAATATTCTGCAGAAATGTCGGAATTGAAACGTAGAGAATGAAAGTTGTACAAACAGAATTCGACGTATTGGAACGACCTACCGAGAATAATTTTTCGTGTTTACGATGTATTTTGATGCAAAGAATGAGAAAATCAATAATATTCCGCAGAGGAAGCGAACAATTCTTTTAACAAAAAGTTTCAAATTAAAATTTCGAATTAGATTGAGAAACCAAACACCTCCACATTACAAAATTGATCTTGGATGCTTAAATTTTTTTTAAATAATTATATACCTACTTTGTCAAGAAAATAATTTTGATAATCTTATTCACCTCATCCAACAAATGACCGACAAGAGTTTGTTCGTAAAGTTTTTTTTACATTTAAAAGTATTGGTTGTGGACAAACTATTTCCGAAATTTGAAAAAATATATAAAAATATATTATAGGATTTTTAAATTTAATTATTATTCATATTTTGACGTCCAGATCTCATTCATTCCATCTGAATGATGACCAATATAACGATTTTCAAACATTCTCTTACGTATGATAATATTACATGATACTTGAATTAGCTAGTGTGACTGGAATATTAATTATCACCGTCTGTCGTCATTGAAAACAAACATTCTACATAACAAATATGCCAAATACTTTTCAGCTTCATACACAGATATATTAAATTTCATTAACTGTTTCACTTGCAGAGATTGTATCAGATTAATTCTATTTCAGTCAAAGAATCGTTTTATTATATCAAATTAATAATTGTTGAATGAGACCAATGTCGAGTTGCGCCAAATATTGATTTTGGTAACTGTTACTAAATCTTATTTGATGAAGATGAATCCTTCTGTCATATGTGGTATAGGTTCCACTAAACCACGCGCAACAAATACTTGAAAAATAATTTGACACGTCAAACATATTTGTTAACCATGTATTCAAAACCAATCCTTGATATTATCTAATTTATACCCATTGTTTTTAACTCGTATAGAGCGAAAAAAAAAAGGAAACTTCATTACATTCCTGCACATGAAACACTATGCATCAGTTTGATATTAAATATAAAAATGTGAGACAAGAGAAAAAAATTGAATCAACAAAGGATTGAGAGAGAAGAGAAAATTTCAAACCTCAAAACTATAGGTAGACTCAACAAGAGCAACGATAAACGGGCTTGAGTGCTCGTTCGTTTTTTCTTTGTGTTGACCAATATAGTAGAAGAGAGAGGAAGCGGGAAAGAGAGAGAGAGAGAGGAACCACAAGACAGAGAATGAAGTGAGAAGAAATACGGAGAATGAAGGAGAAACCGACAACACCCGACAACACACGAAAAAGTGGTAGAAATCACTGTACGATAAATAACCGTCCATCTATCTACAATCCAATCTGAAAGCACCCCTATTCATATGTATTAGATCACAAATAAGCGAGTGTGAACAATAGCCAATTGGTATATACACATACACACCTACATGTACAGTTGTTCACATAATCGAATAATACCAATTTATTCTCTTCACTTGTGATACTTGAAAAATATTCCTTTGATATTAATTTCTTCGACGCAGATAAGTTTCTTTTCCTTCTGCCTCATTATCACATAGCGATTGAGAAAATTCTGCGATCCCTCATCGGTCTGTGTATTTTTAATTAAATGTGAACTGTGTGATCTCGAGACTTCACTCAACGAAGGAAAAAACAATCTTATCTAAATATCTACATAGTCAAAGTGAAAACAACTTATAACGACATTGTTATCGCAACTATGTCTACTTAATTAATGAATCAATAATGAGACGACGTCGCTCATACCTCTTCTAATAAGCATTACAAATACTGAGACGTAGATAATTTAGTTGACAACTAAAATGTGTATACTCCGAAGTCTCTGTCTACGATAATCTCTTACTTTGGTAGTCAATTGGGACGTATATATATTTTCCATACCAACAAAACGTAAAATTTGAATGATTAGATCCATTATATATGCATAAATAACTAGAATTGGAATCCCCATGTGAACAGTGTAAGAATAGAAATATTCAAATACGCAGACGCATGATAGTATCATGAATTTCTTTAAGAAGCAAATTATAGCTATAATCATCAGACTAGAAATTGGAATTTAATATAGTCACACATTCATTTAGTTTTCTTCATTTTATTGGATCATAAAATTTGACGATTTGTAAATAAACATGAAAACATGAAAATCTATCACATTTTGACAAAGGGAAAATTGTTATTATAACAATGTACTATTAAATGTCCGATTATAACTAGTTTGTCTCCCAATTTATCCAATCAATTCATTTATATCGTGTCTTAATAGTTCATATTTGCGTTAAAGATCGATGCAAACACATTTCTGACTTAAGACACATATCGATATGAATATATATCGCTACAATCATATTGGCCTCAAACACGCAACGCAATTGAGATATCAAAGTACCCAATCTATCTTAATTACATGAATTGGTTCATAACTCATACGACTATGAAGCATGATTCTACGGAACCTTATTGCATCAATGTTCCCCTGTAAAATCAGCTGCGACTACTCTTATTTTCCTCGTTGCGGCTGGTCCAAAATTTTTTGTACATTTCATTGGGATGCAACTCTCAGTTTGGCTACAAAACGACACCCATATATCTTCTAAAATTTATAGTAAACATTATCAGCAAAAAGTTTATATTCGGAAGATGAATTAACATACCTCAGAACTAAATGCATTTCATGGTGTATTTCATCATACACATATTGGTTTTTTTCCAATGACTTTTTGATTCTTACTGTGTGCATAATAACTTTGATAATATAAACTTTCATTAATCAATATTCGCTCGATCAACATGTCCATGGTGATCTTCACCAGGCGATATATTATATCTTTTGTGAGCGCGGATTATCGTTCGGTTATCTAAATTTTTTTTCTAATGATATTTTCTATTATAAAAGTAATGTACAACTTGCTAGTGGAACTTCTACGTTTCGGTGACCCCTCATCAGTAGACCTGTTTGTATCACGTTCGCTTATACCTGCCAGGCAATTTTTACTTCAAAACTATTCATTCCGTTGGTTTGCAAAATTGCGCAATTTCGCGTTATCAAATCTCACGCCAAACTCGAGCATACTTTTATGTAATTATATCTGATTCCCATGTCGATTTCTCTTCATTTACAATTCTTATGCATATCATGAAATTGTTGAAAAACTGCAAATTACATTGTGAATTTTTCAGAATCATAATAATCTAGAATTCTTGCAGAATCTATTTAGAAATACAGAGTTGTATTTCTTTTTCACGTTGGATTTCGAAACAGTTGATGTAACATCCAATTGCACGGATGAGGTCTGCACGCAATTGACATAATTATTATTACCATTGTCATTTGTTCTCCAATTCAAATCATATATTGTCGTCACGATAACGAGCGACCGTATCATAGCCATTGCCTACATAACTCATGATAACAAAACCGCATAAAACCAAAAAATAATTCGAACAAATGCAATATATAAAACGTTGAAATAACTTATCATCGAATTTAACGGGAAAAAAGAAAATAGGAAAAGGAGGAACACCAGTCAGAGTTTATCCATCTTAAATTCCATCGTACGCAATCCCATACATGAATGTATAAATGGATATATATATATATATATACATGTATGGATGCGCGTTCATTGCATACACATGTAGGAATTGGATCCAAGATTGAAGATTGAACAAGCGTCGTTTGTCAGTCGAGACTTCTCATGAATGCATTCGTCTACTTCTTCCTTGTCTTATCCCTGCCTCAATTTACTTCTTTTATTCTACGGGCGTGTGCATATACAAATATTGGTGTGTTGATACCGCGTCATCTGCCTTGTTTTTTTTTTCTCCTTTTCTCCTTTTTTTGTTCGGATATCATTTGCAAGTCAAGGCTCTCACATAGCGTTTCGTTCACTTTATCTATTCGAAGACTACCTGAAAACTGCTGCCTTAAAAGATGCATACAACGTGTGCTGTCTATCGATCCGTATTCTGTGAAATGCAAATTTATATTTACCCTTTGGAAAGTTATATATTTCATCAAATTTATTTTACTCACAAATAATTTGTGGAATCACGAATCGAAACATCATGAAAGCAGATCAGTATTTCGGCATCCATGAATAAAAGAAGAAGATGTGAATTATTGAAATGATCCGTAAAAAAAAAATGATTCTGCAAATTCTACTCGATATAATCCTTCACAAATTCATCTCACAATCCTGCAGTTTCGAAAGTATAAACTACATTGATACGTTTTAACAAAACTATAAATGAAAAGTCTACTGCATTATATCGTGTGCATAACATTCATAACATACACTGAAAAAACATTTTGAGTCGGACGCCGAAATTATTGTGTCCAATTACAATATTCGTTTTATAGTCTATTCACAAAACTTTATCCTACGACAAGAAAACAAAGTTTTCTCATGGAGAGCATATGGGGAGCTAAGACTGATAATGAAGATAACCTAACCTCCGTTGTATCACCTCAAATTATTAATCATCAAAATCCATTATTTTAAAACATTATAAGATGAAAAAAAAATAAGTCTCAGAGTATTTGGAATTGTACGATATTTTTGAGATAATTTTATTCACCACCTCTCTAGTTAATATTTCAAATACACTTTGATCAATCTCATCATCTTACAAACGTGAATTTGGAGGTTAACTCATGAGTAAAGTCAAGTACGTTAGCGGGAAAGATTTTACAGTATAGTTTCTGCAACACTACTACAGTATCGTCAGAAGGAGTTCAAGTTCCACGACGAAACTAGCGTTTCAGTTCTATACAAATTCATTTTCTATCGGTAAAGATACGTATTCGTCTGGTCGTAATATGTACGAACTAAAAATGCAGTATCTCCGTGCAACTGAAACAGTTTTTTCAGTGTAGGTATTGCATACAGAACATCAGACAAGTCGGTCAAAATTCGCATAATCGTCAAACACATGGGAATTGATCAATCTCGTGCGCATAAGTAAACTTCATAAAGTTGTATACAATCGAGAGAACCGAATTCGAGCAACAGAGCCGTCCGTAAACGGTGAGACTATAATGACAATGGAACTCTCGCTTCCTTACTCTATACCTTACATTCCACGCGCGCACCTTGTTCCACATAATAAATCCCCTATGTCTGGCCATTCCCCTCAGTCTACTACCAATCCCTCTTTCTCTCTTTCTCTTCACAGCCTATACAAACGTTGGTCGCACGTTCCTCATCCATTCTCCTCAATTCACCTTCTCACTACGCATAATAAGACATATATATCCAAGCAAGCCAATGGTGGAATTTATAAACGGGCCTATTATACGCACACTATACCATCACCATAGAATATAGTGTCAAGACGGGCCACCACACACTGAATTTGAAGAAAAAGCAAATGAGAAGAACACCAACGATGAACAAGTCTTCTACCATATCTACATACAGACCATTATGTGTATATATTTTTTCATCCCCCCATTGTGTGCATTGAAAGAAATGTATGACCTTCGCAACCATTCCAAGTATTGCTGAAAATAAATGATTAAAATAGGAGTACGGGTTATTGGCACATTTTTCTTGCAATATTTTTGTAAGATCACAACTTTTTCGATCACTGTCATAGCGATATTCTAAATGAGAAGCGATGCAATTTCTTTAATAATAAATAATGCAGAGTATTTACGGCGTATAAGTATACAAATTAAGAGGTAGTCGAACAATATTCAAAAACGAATCTCAGTTCTTTGTTGGCAATGTCACGATCCCGCAACAATGTTATATCTCATAGAACATATAGGTTTCATTAAATATCATTTGCGAAGTCATTAAAGCTTATTGCGCTGTCAAAAACTTATAAAGTTTCATGCTATAGCAAAATATATGAAGAATAACAAAAAAAGCGGGGGGGGGGGGGGGGGGGGGGGGGGGCATGTGTTTACTTAAGACTCCTATTACCGTTATACCGTCGGCAGCAATTTTTTAGAATACTCTCACAGCTAATCCGTATGGCTAATACAGCTACCTAATATCAGCAATACAACAGTATCGGCATAACGGCAAAATTCAATGTTTCTCTACACCGTCGTAGCTGCCGAACACTATTGCATGATATTTAATGTTTATGTTTTTCCCGCTGCTCATGACAGCAGACTTCATAAAATAACGAATGGAGAAGGACAAAATTTCGCATTTGTTACAGAACTGTAGACTGACATTGTTTGTGCTGACTCCGTAGGTCCACATGAAATTCCGAAGAAGATTAAAGTTGCAACATAAAACTGTCGCATGTCTGATTTGACAAAAAATGTAAAAGCATGACTACATGAGTATATAGTAAAGAATGTCGTATGATGACGTATTTTTGGGATACGGTTTATTTTCCAAGAAACTTTATATAATAATGATAATTGCTATTGTTGTTGTTATTTTTATAGTCATCATTATCATATGATAACGAGTGAATCATGTGAATTTAACAGCGATAAATCATAAACTCCATCTCCATTACAACATTATATATCTCTAAGATTTAGCTCTCTCCAAATAGGAGTGTCAACAAAAAACTGATCTTCTGTAAAAGGTGAAGCCAACTAGATCTCCAGAGGTGCCTCTAAGCCAATTTCTTGACTATGTATGTGACATTTGTGAGCTATACGGTAACTGACCTCCAAGTGATACATCGCATATATACCCATCTTTGATAAAAGTGTAACATATACGATCATCTTTCCGAATAATCAAAAAATATCCTGATCCTATTACACTAGATAAAATTATTCTTCATACACACATATATACAAACACGGTAAAATAGAATGGAGGATAAATGGGAAAGATGGAGAGACAGAATTTCTAGAATAATATGACAATAAATAATTCATTCATTCTACAGTCGAGAACAGCCAAATTGAATATAATTAATGTCGGAAACGTAAAAACGTTCGTATTCAGTAATAATCTGTATGGAGATGAATAAAAATCTAGCGAGAATATTAAATGTAGATATCTATATTATATATATATATGTGAAACCCACGAGTCTCATTCTCGACCGTTGTGTATATCAACACACACATACGTGTTATATACCTTTATGTATTCGTAAACGACATGGGTCTGCGCCGGATAAAAGAGTTCCGTTTTACAGACAGAGTCGGAATATAAAAATGTAAATCCACCTGGGCGATCGTTGACGTCTGAGAGGAAACGTTTCAGGCTATTTATCGTTGCATCATAATCCAACGTATATATATATATATACATGGTATTGCATAATACATGTAAGGTGCAATATCAAAATATACACATTGTAACAAACCAAAGAATGACCGACGCTTCAACAGGACATTCGAACTATGCTGTAGGTTACATACAGTATTCTACGATCAGTTATTATAATTGAAAATGTTAAATGAATGGTTTTTTATTCTCAAAAGCCTTGGGAGGTTTAATGTATGAATACCCACGTCCAATTGATTGATTGAATAAATATAAATATGAATATCGAAAAAATGTGCATCAATAACAATACAATCAGCTTCACGATGAATCAATAATGATATTCAAATATAAAAAACCATTCGGAAATTGTTCCAAAACGAATATTGTTCAGACAAAACCCGGGGGCAATTCTCAATTTTAAACAACGGATTCATATCGAGAGGATGAAATTGCATGAAAATCCGCACGCATCTTATTTGTCAGCAGTCCTACATGAATCAAAAGTGTAAATCACTATCAACAATTGTATGCAAGAAAGAAAAAGAAGATAAAGAGATAAAATGGGAAATACCCAACATGAGAAGTACAAACGGAAGAGACTTCTCGTTCAACTATTTATCGTTGAGTTACGGCGCACACGTAATTTCAACGGGGGAATCCAAAGTACTTATGAACGACTCGGCCGCGGAACGATCAGTATGCGGGCCACGCTCGACGCAGTTGTATTACGTATTTAATTCACGTGGCGCGCATACTTGTAAAGTGACCGGGATTGCGAGAGCCATCTCTACTGATGGTCATACGAGTTGACGGTCAGTACCGGAGAGTTTCAAAAGACATCATGTTCCCTCTCACTCTTGTATTTCCTATACAAGTCTTCCACTCACTCACTCCTCCCCATTTCCTCTTTCACTCTGTCCCTCTCACCCTCACCGACTATTATGAGAATGGGCGCATAGTCACGCTGACGAACGCGAAGAGTGCATGACAATTAAATTCGTTGAGAGCATCTCTGCACGCTCTCGTAAAACCTTCTATCCTTGTAACACTTGCCAGAAATATGTGTGTGTGTATGTGTGTGGGCGAATCCTTTCGGCGCATATTATGAGCAACTTGAAAGCACTCGACGTTCAAGCTCTATACCCATCTCAACTCTCGGCATATACATGTAACTCATACCTATATCTCTAGATATCTCTTTCGCCGCATAGGCATGTTATATGTGTATCTATCCTTCCATCACAGTCTCAAGAGTGTTCTCTCAAAACATTCAAGGTCATTACATGTCAATCCTTTTGTGCAATGAAATATCAAATAGAACTGTATCATTTGACTATACACAGATAATGAATTGGATACGCGGGCGTCGCTGGCATCGTAAACGTCACAATCAGATTAATCATAAAAATGATATTTGAATATGAAGTAGAAACTACACATCAAAGTTAAATTGATAAAAAAACATTGGGTCGCATTTGTGATTGTAATGGCCTAATTGAATTTTATTCATGCCGTGAATTACGCAGAGAAAATTCGTCAGTGATCTATGTGTAAACGTGTGTAATACCAAAGAAATAGCATTACATTCCAGTGAAAGTTAAATTTGTCTGTAATCGTTACTTCCGCCCATGTAAATTTTCGCATGTATCTGATTGAAATTTATGTAACCGCTATCGGATTATGAAAAATTTTGTTACGTATTGATTTTGATAACTTTATGAGTTAATATAACCACTCATCTCTCTTAGAGTACAAGCGTACAACGAACTGGAATAAAATTCCAACACATTCAGGAGAATTCATACATTTTTCGAAACTTTCAAGAATCACCAGTTGAGAAAAAAAAACTTTCATCCATACATATATACTATTCTCTATTGAAATGAAACTTATTCTTGACAGCAATATTAATTATAGCTCGAGAACTTTATTTCCCCCGGGACGAAATAAAGTTTGCAACGTTCCATGCATTTCCCCAATTGGCCAGTGCACACGCAGCAACCTCTCTTCCGTCTCTTTACACTTCTTTCGTCCTCCCAACAATTTTTAAGCCGACGTCTTCTCATTGCCCTGCATCGTTAAACTTTTTTCCTCTTCCGCTTTCCATCCATCTTTTTGCCATAGTGCTTCCATGCTCTGACTCTTCACCCTCCCTTCATTTCACAAGGGATGCGCATGGCGAATGCGCAGTCGGTTCTGCAGGCCCAGATATATATGTACGTATAAATTGAATAGGCAAAACCTAGTGAGAGACAATATCGCAGATAAAGAATAGCGAGATGAATACATAGTTGAAGGCGAGAGGGTAGAGATAATCCATTGGATTACTTTCGCGAGCAATCAATGTACTGCAGCCACCGAATGGCCAGTAAACACGAATATATATCGTACGATTGCCAAACACTATAAATGGTATCAGTATAACTATATTCGGGGGAATAAATAAATATATATAAACATATACAGTGAGAAATAAACGGGGTGAGCGCATAAATGCACGATAAATTGTTATTCGCGCAGGCGTGTGCGCAACAACGAAACGACAGCAACAATATATGACTAAATACAGAATTAACGTATAACCATGAAGAAACGAAAAGATATGTATGACTCATATATAGATAGAGTGTTGTGGAAGTGAGAATGACGAACGAAGGGTAATTATACAAAGAGACACAAAGGAACGTATCGGCAGAGTTTATTCTTCGTGTATAACAGAATAGATACTACAGATACCCCATAGTCTTTTGAAACAAAGTCAATAGGGTGAAATTTAATGATAATGATGTAGATTTCGTGTCGCAAATACCGATTGAATAGTATATAAATGTAGGATGGTAGGACAAGTGACAATCATCATGAAAAAAATCAGTGTATCTTGCAATTGTTTTTTTTTTAATGTGAAAATTGTAGCAAAAACGGAATTTACGCCTTATTTGACAAACAAAAAGGAAGGGGAACGTTATGAAGATTGCATATATTCAGTTCAAAAAGTCAGCATAACTTTTATATAAAAATAGGAAAATTTCACTGTACGCCCAATGACGGTTCGTAATGATCCATCATCCACCCATCCTACTCACACTTTATGACACTAAAAAATTATTACTCAAAGAAAAATTATTATTCTCATAAACAACATTATTCTCTAATCAAACATAAATATTATTGTTACGGACATAGCTATATTCTAATCGCCCCCTCCTCATGAGAAACTTCGCACTCCCGAAATTCTAAGAAACGAATTCATTGGAAATACTTGACTTGGAAATGACGCCCCAAAATGTATACTTGAATTAGAAATGAGTCTCCTGTTTCGGGTACGAAAATAGTTTTCAATCATTATTTATATGCTTCGTATATCTATTAAGTATCTTTCACTCAGATATTCAGGCATAATTTTGGAGACCCAAATTTATCAATAATTTTCCTGAGATAAAAAAACAACTTACACTATGTATGCAACATTCATTTGGCACCGCAAGATAAACAAACTCGATTAAAGTCGAGAATACCTCAGACTGTTTATGGGACATTGATTCGAATGCTAAATTATACATCCAATTCCAAATGACTGATTAAACTCGAAGTCAAAGCTAAATCAACTTTTTCAACTGCCTCAAATGGAAAGTGAAAACGAATAAAAAACCAATCACATCGATTTGTCCATTTGAAACGAAATTTTTTTCTAAAGAACTAATCGATCAAAGTCGCTTGGTGTACACAGATTCTTCAGGTGCGTTCATCACACAACGACTAAACCCCCCTTTATATTAGAAAATGTGTGATATTTATGGAAATATCGCTATTATTTACACTTTTCGTGGAATTTCGATGACTGACGATGTCGACAAAATCCATTTTTGTAACCAATTACAACCTGTATTTTCCATAATTTCCGATAGGGTAAAAATTGGAAATGTTCATTAGACAATAAGGACAAAGATATACACAGTAAATTTGTTTGTGGATAATTAGTTTTCAAAATATACTGTGAATATCTGTGTGGAAGAAGGAGCACATACATAAACTCGATAACAAACGACACGGGCTTGTTCTTGTAATCACAGAATTAGAGAATACTATAGAGATGATTGAGGCGACCACCGCAACAAATTTATCTCTTAAGTATACGCAAGATCCCCGGATTGTAATTCACACCTGCATTCCCTAATTCGAGGGATTGCCTGACTAATGTTCAAACGAATCCATCAAATCTGTCATGGCTGGTGTGCCATAAGGCATATTGTATACAGAATCCACACGCCCGTCGGATGAAGAGAAATGTTTCTTCAGTATGTATAGTTAGTTGCCATATGTAGTATACAGCACCATCGAAGAGAGAGAGAGGGAGCAAGATAAAAAATGTTTATCCGTGTGGAGCGAGTAGCGCGAGGCTAGTGAATGTAACAAGCGCACGGGGCCCTAACCCCAAGGCCCACGAACGAATAACAAAAAGATGAAGGATGAAAAGAGAAAACGTAAAAGACCGGTAGATGAGGCTCATAGTGGTATGTTATGTGTGAGTCAGGCTCGGCATCACGTCGTTCCGGTCAAGTGAAGGTGGCTGGCAGACTGGTTGGTTGGTTGGTTCGTTGGTTCGTTGCGGAGTAAGCCAGGAAAAGATGCACCGACAGAATCGAGAAAGTAGAAGTGGGGGACTCAAGAAACGAAAGAACAGGGCACCCATCCATCCATATAGAGAGGGGAACACTACACTCAACTCTACCATACACCAAGCACGAGAGAATGGTTGAAGGGGGAGTGGGGCTACGCGCACGCAGCCGCTTCCAACGTTGCCACATGCTCCTCCACCGAATTTCGTTGGCCTCTCCTCCAAATCAACGAATACAAAACATTTGATAGTGTACACATACAGTGGCGAGTATATTGTTGACTTTCAGCTTCTACTACAATCGAAAAATTAGTGGAATTTACTCAACACTACAAACATATGAAAGTAATGACAACACTGATTTTCTACCGAACAATAAAGATATGAATATTCACGTACTTTATTGAGAAGCAGCGTAGTGTAATACACCATGAAAATCGATATATCTTTGTTTTACTCTGGACAACTCCATTAACATTTAAAAATACAACTGGATAAAAAATTGAATAAAAAATTTCTTCAACTACAATGAAGCTTTCCTCAAATATAAAAATCGGAACGAAGCAGCAATTCAAATCAAACCGAATTTCAGTTGATGGTTCATCAGAATTGTGGAAAAGAGACAATGACACAAAACTAAAAGTCCGAAATATTCAGGCCATCTTAATTTTAATTCAAAATCCATTATTGATTTTCATTTAAATTTTGTCCAACAAACGCTCTGCATTACGCATATTCACGGTACCGAAGCAACATCAAATTACTTCCAGTTCGTTGCAGATACCAATATTATTATGCAACAGAAAACTCATTTCTCAGACTTTTGTTCGTGTAATAATAGAACAAATCGTCAGGCTAACTGGTCGATCCGGTGGCTAGTGGTCTATCATATAGCACACAGACATGCATCAATAAGAACACGTCATACCATGAGTGTACACATATAACATAAGATATATGTGGACCCCTCTGAACCCGTAACCGAAATGAATACGTGTATAAATAATAAATTGACCTGATAGTTTCAAGAAATGCCTATGAATTTGATCGGAAAAAAAAAGAAAAAAACAGAAAAACTACCATCATCTTCAGGGAGTTACGCCAGACCCTCGCCATATTTAATCGATATACTGTTCACTCAGGGAACAGAAATCTATACATAAATACTAGAATTACGACCAGAGAGAATATCGCATTATTTCCTATACATGAGTTGATGCAAACATATTTCAATATGTTTCGGTACAGTTAGGGTAAATACTTTTGGTTTGACATATCTTTTCATGGTTCATCCACCCAGGTATAGTATTTCTTCGGAAAGATGCGCACTAAGTACCGAACGCCACAGCACGACATGTACATTATCTCAGGGTCAAAAAATTTCATGCTTTTATTTATTATACCTCAAAAATCGTGCGAAAACAATTTTCAAACTTCAAATGTATTGATCTTACATCCATTTACAAATTGTCAAATTTCCAAGAAACTATCCGGGGAACAAATTTCTCCAACAAATACCATAAAAGTATGACGATATTGGGAAAAGTTGTGGAAACATCCCAAATCACCCATTTTTCCTATTTTCCAATGGTTTAGAATCATTAATTGTTGCACGACTTTCGGAATTCGAAATATATTAAAACAATACAAAGTAACATTTCTGATAATATTCTGAAGAACAATAATTCACCGACAAGATATATTTGTTTTTATCCTAACGCAAGACGTATAAGTCTTATGTCAGAGAAAAATACAAGCATTAATGCAGTAAACGAAAGATTGGAAAATAGAAAAAATGTTTAAGAAACAAGGAGGGTGCATGATAACGAAACACGTCAGACATTACGAAAAGACTAAACGACGAACCCTCCAGCGACGGAGATTTCACATCACCAAGAAGCAGACGAACCCCAGCTCGCTTTCTCTCACGAGAGAGAATATATACCTTTGAAAACCGATATGCTCAACCACTATACTCACTGGGTGACTACAATCTCCACTATGAAGAAAGCCCATTTTATGAATTCAAACAAAGTATAATGGGGAACGTCACCCATGTATACGATAACCCTTTAAACAGCAAACATCTAAAGCATACTATCTATGATGATAGACCATATATGCAAGACGTCGGAGTCATTTGAAAAAATCAAGCATATTTTTTCCTGCACTAACACCACAATATTTACCATGCTTCTCGGTGAGAGTGCTTATCTCTCTCCATATGAATTTTCGCACAAAAACTCGAATGTATATGTACGTACGCAGCGAACATTTTGTTTTTCCAAGGTAATCGAATTTCGTCCCAACACGGAACGGAGATGGTATATGCGTATGGGATGAGATATATATTTTTATGTACATCTGGTACATTTTTAATTTCGTCAAAATTATTATCCAATCGATATCTGATCTATGTTCATCACATTGTTTGTATACGTGGCAAATTCGAATTTGGCGTTTAGCGAGTGTGGAGCCAACTAATAAAGTAGTATTCAGTCGAATATCGAAAGATTTCAGAACAAGTTTCACTCTGTTATATTCCCAATTTCATCTTCACTTTCTTTTGATATTAACATTCAGTATTTTGCATCATATGAGAATATCATAAACAAGGGGAAAATTCAACGTCATACATGACGAATGAATATCACGATATCGTACAATATAGTTTGACACTATTCTATTCTCAGACCAGAAAAAAGCATATTACTAAAATGAAAAGAATGTTTCAATTAGATGGAAAACATGACGCACAAAAATATAGTTGTAGTATGAACAAAAGTTCAAACAGATTACACACAATATTCGGAGTCTCATAAATATCACCTTGTGAAATAATAGGAAAAGAATTTTCAGCTTGAATATGACGAGAATTATACATGACATGGAGTTTTAGATACTACCGAAATGCAATTAGTTATAACATAGACTAAACTCACTTCGTCTCAGTGTAAGATTCATGTTTTCTCTTTTACCCTTTCCCTCTTCCCCGTTCACTCACATGCCCAAGCTTTTAACTTACTGTTGTTTACGAACGGACGTGCACATCTACAATGTACGTTTTCCACTTCCAAGCTAATTACTGTCGGCACGTGCGTAGCCCAGTTTCATGGTAATTTCAGCAAAGTACAGATGTGACTATCTAGTACTGAATGTGCACGCCATATTCTCAAATCTTCAACGCTACTACTTGTCCGAGTGTACACATATATGTACACAAATCGTGTCTACCCCGAAACAAACGTAATGCAGCCCCCTAAGACTATCATAATTAAAGAATAATGGCAGAAAATTGATATAGATGAATTTAATAGAATGGTCATTGATGTTTATAAATGAATCATAATAAGAGTTGTGAAATGGTAGTTAGAGAAATTTGAATTGCGTCATCTTTTTATTCTTAACATAATTAAGTATATAAATCATGTACAGTGTTGGAGAAAAAATTTGACATAGTGTAAGGAAATATGAATGGGAGAAGAGGTGTGGAGTAACGACACATCAGAGCTAGCACCGTAATCAGCCAATAACTGGATATCGTCACGGATAAGAGCTCTCGGGGCGCGTTTCCATGGTAACATTGCTTGACATATATACACATATGATGCGTATATGCGTTAGATCACGTCCCATGTGCAATAATCTTCATAAGACTTTCATGTTCACTTGCAATACCAGTTGCGAATAAATAACCATCACTTCCCAGCAACATTAACTTAACATCAACGAGACATTTCCTTCTTTGAAATGAACTATTTCAACGTATAACGCAGCCAATTTTAATTAAAGTAATTGTTTTTTGAAAATGATACAGTAGATATGAATCAAAGAATACAATTGCTGCATCACTCGTTTGTGTACAATTGGTGTGATATATGGAGTATGAAATTCAAGTTATTATGTGAGACTGAAATTCTTGACGTGTTACAGCACAATCACAGCTGCCAACCAGTCTCACCCGTAGGTTATCATACAGAAGAAGATATACGTCATAAGCGTGACAACTCTTTTAATAAACGAGACTCAACGGAGATACGCGATGTAATTTTCCCTTCGTCTATTTTCTAGGTCATACATAACGGTTTTAGCAGCACACTCGATGAACTCATATTTCTTTCTTTTGTTTTTCATTCACATTGGGACATGTGACATTTTTTTTCAAGCTGTCGCCCGCACTCATTTTTTCATGTATAGTATGTGTCACAACGACAAACAGATTTCATCATGATGCAAATGAAATTCTGCAACTCAAGCGAATGCAAACAATTGCTCGCGCATGTTTCCATAGTGACCATGGGACGAAAAGGTTAATAAAAAATCGAGAGAGCAATGGCGATGGAAAAAAAAACGCAAAGGCACAACCTCTGCTGAGCGTGTCACGCTTCGTGAAATTCAATAAATTTGCAGGAATCCCGATAGGGAGAATTCCTAATGCGCTTCGACCTCGGAGACGGCAACACATCGCCAACAAGGTGAAAGGAAGATGGCAAAAGAACTGGAGATAAAGTGAGAGAGTAAGAAAGAGTGTGAGAATGGTACAAGCATCCTCAATGGCCCAGGCAACGGTCTATACCACCTCGCATTCGTACACGTTTCCCTTTGGTATACAAGTTCTCTCCTCTATTGGTAGTACCTAGGAGAGAAGCGAGTCGCTTCTTCTCTAGAATTACTGCGATCAGACGGTGAGAAATACTATATGAAAAAAAAAGAAGCACGTAATAGCAAAACTCGCTGCGGAAAAGTCCATAAAAGATATGTAAAATACACAATAAAGAAAAAGAATAGGGAAATAAGAGGAAGATAGAGATAGAGGAGAGTTCCTATGGCAGATACGATGGTCCACAAATTCAATTGAGGACATATTCTAGTATCGGACAACTATACATACTATCATGCACAGGTCAGAGAGCAAATGTTCATAGGATTTTCGTACGGATACCAAGTGCAATGGGACAATAAGCCTGCATTCAATTGTCCTTTGACAGCTAGGTACCTAATCACTTCGATATACCAACTCAGTTTCCAAATTGTCGATAATTAACATTGATGCAATGTAAAGGACGTATATTGTATTTTGATGTATAGCTACTAAAAACTATAATTCCATAACTTTAACAATGAAATTATTTAAAGAGATTATTTTTAGATAGTTAACTTTCATAAATGTATATAGACCATAAATAAATGAGGAATGTTATGCCTACACAACAAAAGCCAAGATTATGACAACAACTGTTTGAAACGTTTACATATGGAATACGGGGGGCGTATGAGTTGTCACTTGAACGAGAGTCGCAAAAGTTTTTATGTCTATTAAAGAGCTATTGGCAGAAACTTTGGTTTCGCCTCTACAGTGAGAAAGTTAACGCCAGAAATGAAGTTGGAGAATGTTACTATATGTAGTGGTGTATACGTGTATGTACAGCAGATTTAATTTTCAGAAAATTGTATGAAACAAGATTAAAATTCAATCATCTTGCCTCTTCATCTTCATTATATTTCCTATTTTTCATCGCTCATTCTGTTTATTTATGTACGTGTGTGCGTATATATAATATGCACAGCAATAATGTTGATTCAAGCGCACCCACGACTAACTAAATCTTTCACCATACTCACACGCATTTAAATGTGACAATCACTATATATATATACACACCATCCACACATTTATATCGTTTTCTTCTCTCCTATATTCTCCCTGGAGACAACCCTCGTCACTAGTCAACACCCTAAATCTCATCTGCTCCTTCCCCTATGACGCCAAGACGCTTCATAAAAAATACTCAATGGGCGTCGTGAAACATTTAAAACTTTAGGGAGCTCTGAACCTGTCGAGTTTCTATCACTACTTTTTATATGCTTTTCACAAAACGACAACCCAATCATTTTTCAGAGAGTATAATATTTCCAACATGTCAATAGTTAATGTAATTGGATAACAATAGATGGCAAAAACATAACTAGTGGGTAAATGACATCACTGTCACATCATCATATCTTTGGAATTTCTGTTCGACCAGCGATTTTTACTCATTTTCACCGGTCGCACAACAGAGAATAGCAGCATTTTAGTGGTTTAATATCAACAGCAATCAAGATACATACATACACACACTCACGCACGGATACTATCGACGATTTGCATGAAACAACTCCCATCATGTACCTTTTTATCATTTCATCTTATCGACTCCCTACGCGCAAAGCTCAACAGGATATGGCGTGTGGTGAAACTAAAAATGGGAAAAATATGTCACCCCCGAAATACCGCATATTCTCATTCCCTTTTTTGTTTGATATCTTTACATGTACTTAATTCACGCACATACATATCACATCCAAATCAATTACTATTTCACATTACTCTGGAATCTCATTATAAGTAATTTGTTCTCGACTTATATGAGAATTTGAACGTAGGGCCTCAACAATTATTCACAACGAGACACAACTGTATTTCTCTTAGCATTCATCAACAACTCTCTACACCTTTTTTTTTTCCTTTCGTTTTTTCGGTTGTCGCATCAATCAATCATCGTAACAAAACCGGTGACGTTGGCCAAAATATGCTTGGCTCACGCAACTCTCTTTAGCATCATACACAAAACGCCTTGAGGGTGGTGATTTTTGTACGCGGGAAGAAAAAGAAACCAAATATATCTCGACCACTAAATCAAATAGTGTATACATCCCCAATTTTTCATAATTCTCACACAATTCATCAATTTTAATTTTTTATATATAGTTTACCACTGGAAAAAAATTAACTCTCTATCAATCACGGAAATTCCTAGGATCTTTATATATATCCATCATTAACTCTAGCAGAAGTACGAATGAAGCAAAAAGAAATATTCCCATAATCATTAACATTGAGTGTGTGTGAGCTCATGTCTGATTCAATATCTTGACACGGTCGTTTTTGAGATAGAACTTGGTGTTTTATGCCAATAATAATATTCTCAAATGCTCCAGTCATAATGTGTTTGAGATGTGCATTCTTAACGCCTCATCAAAAGTGAGGATACTGAGAGTGAATGGTCTTACTGTTAAGACTGAATAGGTTGTTGCTATATATATTTTCAAATCCAAAAGTTTTGCTTGGATACTATTGAGACAAAGAAAAATAAAGAAATCGGAAAAGTCGCACACAACCACTAAATTAACCAGCAAAATTATGAAACAAAGACCGATGAAATCAGTGAAACTCACCAATTGCTGATAGATTCCAATTTTTATCCGGATGATTGGTTGATGAGTGTGGCAGAAATAAATAAATCCCTCCGTGCTGGGTTCACAGTAAAACAAAATGGAAATAATAATAGTAATGATGATTATGAAGATAGAGAATCCAAAGAAGTAAACTCGAAAATGGCTGTTTCAAAATAATATATACACACACTAAAAACACTAGAATGCACTCTGTTGTCGCTCGGCACTCATCACCCCGCGTCCAATAATTTGCAAAAAGTGAAAAAAGGAAAAAAAAAGATGAACAAAAAGTATGCCTTCTCTCTCCTCCAACTCAATTGCTCACGTTTCTATTCCACGAATGAGAAAACAATGAAAAACCAAATAAAAATCACGACACACGCGCGTAAGCCGGTTTCGCACACAACGATCAAGCGAAAATGATATTACCGACGCTTTGAAAAGGGTGTGTATGTGTGAATGTGTGAGGGTGTGTGTGTGTGTGTGTGTAAATGTGTGTATGTTTGGCGATATACTTTGTCAAGTGGAGTATTAGAGCAAAAATGAAGATGATAATTGTACGTTGACGTTTTTTTCAGTAAACAATAACCAATATTATAAGGCTAAAGTATAGATTAATGTTGGCACGGCGGCCATTTGTCTCAATAAGCAAATAGTGGTGTTTCACTAGTAGCGCGCTCGCGCGCGATTATTAGCCGATACAGACGAGCGTAGATCCACCCGCTGCGAGGCCCCAGAGGCGACTAATGCCGCCGCATTTTGGCCAATCCCTTTCCACCGACAACCTCGCCATCTTGCGCCACACAACCTCGACAAAAAGGACGATGATTGCCGAGGTAACGGCGGAAATACACGAAACGAGGTGCCACCCCGAGGATGCCGAGAATCGACGCCGCACGCTTTTTCGTGGTGTAGTGATGCACACACAGTATTACTATTACTAAGCGAGTGAAACTCCAAGAGGGAGAGAGGAAACAACACAGAGAAAGACAAAGGATGGCAGCGAGGGAGAGGTGAAGAGCAGTGTACAGAGATAGAGCGAGATATAATAACGAGGAAAAAGAGAGATGAAAAAAAAAGAAGGAAAAAAACAAAAGGGAGAGCATGTGCACGAGGATTCTATCGCGTGGCGCACCCAAAGGATCTTCCTTCGGGCAACGTTCCGTCATTCTCTCTCTTCTTTGTCTTTCTTCCCCGCATTTTTAGATATAATTATACGCCAATTTTTTTATATTACTTTTTTTTTTCCCTTTTCCATCAGGTATCTCAGGTGCTCCAAACTATTTTTAAACTCACAATTTCAAGCCATTATACATCAGAAAGCGAAGAAAATATTTTTCCCATGTATATACATATTACCAAAATACTCTGAGAATTTGCGGAAATTTTTGGGTTGCCTTATATCTATTTCTTGGTTTACCTTATGTTTATATTATAGCATTTATAGTATAAACTGTACAATTGTTTACATTATGGATTCAACACACTCGACCATCCACAAACGCGATCATCATCATGTATATAATAAACGAACGCTTTACATCTGGAGCTCCCTCGTTATGATAAATAAACATCAAAAACGTGTTTTTTTTTTGTTTCACTATTTAACATGATCTTCGTTATGGATAAAATACTCCTGAGTATTGTCCAAACATATACATACCGTCCGGGGAGTCTTGTATAAATCGAAACGACCGCCTGTGCATGTTTATACGACGCTCTAGGCTTCTCTCTCTCTCTCCTCCTGTCTCTCTTTGTTCTTCCCCTCTCGTCATTCCACTCGCTTGTTTTCTCTTTCACTTCTACTCTCGCCTCCATTTCACCTTCTCTCTCGTTTCCTCTTTCTCTCTGTCAAACTATAGTGTTTCTATTAAATCAACGCAATTAATTCAGCCAGGCAATTTGAAGTGCATCAACGCCACATGGAAATTTTCATGGAAATTTCTCGCGTGGCGCGTCGGTCCCCGAAGGAAGGATCATTACATGCGCCGGGTTAATTGTTTCTCTCTCTCTTTTTGAGATTCGGCTCTCGCGTGCAGCGTCCTCAATGTATGATTAAATACCCGACTTTATGAATATATATGCGCCAGTTCACATACACATTCACATATCCAAGCACAGGTATATACATACCAATGTTAAATATATACATACTATACACTCAACCCGGATAGCCTGAACGAGGGCACTCGCACTTCAGCATCTTCACACTAGTTCGACTTCATCCACTGTACATAAATATCTACATAATTCTTCCTCCTTTTCCTTACTCACTTCTCCTTATCATCACTCTACTGATGAAAGCAGTCCTGTACTGATAGGCGTAGGATTGAATTTTTATCACTTACGTTAAAAATATAGAGAAGCATCAATCAAATTTTATATGAAACTATTTTTGATTTCAATAGATGTTGGTAAATTGTAATCAGATTTTCGTCAGAGTATTTCCGTATTTAATTTTATCAAACGGTTCGATTTGATATCAGATAATACTCATTTAGGTGTCATAATGGAAGTAATACGAAAGAAGCTGTGCCAAAAGCGATAAGTTTTTACTACATAGTCCCCATTAGAATTCAATTTGAAGTGCAATCGGGAATTGCCAATCTGTGATTCGTTTATGTACAGAGGGGAACAGAGAATTGCTATGTAGATTTTCAATCAATTAGCGTTACTGAAAATATTTTTATCACTTTCAGACACATTTCTATAAATATGGAAAGTGGATGACAGAAGATCAATCATCCAATCACAAAAACTAATTGCAATGGATATGGCACGGTCGGAATTGTTTGACAAAACTAGAATTCATATAACCAATATGAAATACAAAAATTCCTATTCAATCTATTGGAATTCTAGTTAAGTTTCACGACACTGATCAAAAATTCAAATAACAAATGACTCTTCTGACCAGAAATTACTCCCGGACAAAAATCAAATTGCAACCAATTATGATATCAACTCAACAGCTTTTATTGTAGGATGCAAAGTTCGAAGATGCATCAGTTCTTTGCAAATTAATGAAAAGAAAACTACACACGGTGTTCGAGTTCTTTATTGTTTTATATTCAATCGAAAACAAAAGTTTGGAACCCAAATTTTCGACTGAAAAAGGAGGAAATAAGTTGAAAGCTTTCCTCAACTTTATTCAGCATGGATTCATTTTTTTTGTCTCATGGCTGTTTGAATAACTCTGTCCATGATGATCTGAACTCCAAGAATGGATAGATTCATACATGGCATGAATGTTATTCCCGTTAAGTGTATGGATTTCACTAGACACAAACTTTTTACAGAATGCTGGGAAGGAGAAATAAAAATGATCATTTATCACTTAGAAGTGTGTGAGTTTTTCATACATTACCCTGATTCTGCAGCCACTTCAAATACATTGAAACTTGCAGTCCAAGCTTCAGAATGATCCCTGAACGCAATTATCCCAATGATTATCAACTGAATTATCAATGTTTGATCTTGGGAAGTTTGTTGACAAATATTCGCGGTCCACTCTATTCGTCGCTGACAAAATGCAATGTAAGATGTCGCCACAACATTATATAGGTTATCCAGCCAAGCTTATTCTTGACTCAGTCCTACGTATTGATACATAATCAATACAGTGTGCTTAGTAATAATTCCAACAGGATTTTGAACTTTAGCCGTAAAATATGTCAACTATAGGACAGCGTTCAACTTCCGCAACGATAAACTTCCAAATATTTTTCCGTGCCAACTTGTGATCTTACAGCCGTACTGGTCTAACTGCCAGAAGGATACGGTTCAGCTATAGGACAATCAGTCAAACTGTATAACTGCCGCACAGTAGCGATAATAATTTTCATGGTGTTAGCAATTGTTTTGTTCCAGTACACTTTGAATTTGAAAATGTCAATATAACTTAAACATCTGTATACAATATAAACTTTCAGTCTATAGTTCGTACTTTGTGGTGAAGATATAAGCTGCGTCATCCAGGACTTGGCAATCGTGAAAAAAATTTAAACTCGGTTTTATTTCAATTTCCAACTTTCCTCTGAACAAAAGAGTGATATTATACATGGATATTTGATTCATTTGATACTTATTTGTTTGAATTTGGCCCAATTTTCAAATTTGATCTCTCAGCGTTATTCACCATCGCTATGACGGATAGTTTTAAATCCATTGGCACTGTTCAACATGAAGAGTTCTCAATTGAAATCTTACAAATCGAATTCTCGCCGATTTCTTCATCGTTATTGTAGTCCATCCAACTAAATGAATGGCATCAATTTAAATTCATCTTGCTCTATCAATTCATGAATACTGAAATGCCCATTTTCATTACAAACACATATTTTATCAACATTTCCAATGAAACATATTTTTCTTCGCTTATGCAACCACAAATACCAATAATAATAATTCATTTGAGATTAATTATATAACATTGGTTTTATATAAGTGGTTTTTTTGGCTATCATTTTAACAATAAAATACATGAAGCGTTGTTTGATTGAATTTTCACGGCGATGATTGTTTTTTTTTATTTAAATGAAATATAAAATGGAAACTACGTACAAACTATGACGAATGTAATTTGCAGAGCTGGCAGTCCAATAACCGTACATATGTATAGGTATACCATTTTTGGCATTTATCATTCTCGCATCGAACAATATAGATATATATATATATATGGTAGTATGCATCAGAAAACTGGATAATGCTAATTCTCAATTTCCAAGCTTCTCTCGCATCGCCAAGCGACATCATCGTCGTGAAATCGAGTCTGGAACGACGATGGAGGATGAGAATGAGAATGGGGCGAATGGGGCGAATCCCATATTGCATGAACCAACCTGTTTTGCTGTCCTCTCTCTATACTGCCTCTAGCATCAGCAACGTGGAACTCCATCGGCAAGAGCATCATGAGAGCCTAATAACTGAATATGCTGAGCACCCTAAGCAACTCACTCATAACTTTGCGCTATTTCCCAGTTTTTTCCTTTGAATATTCATGTTTAAGTACCTATATATCCGTATAATATGTATATTGAAGATTGAAGACTTGATCGTCGAACCGAAATAGTTCACCGGAAATTTAGAGCATGATCATAATAATACAAATGAAAATAAAATAAAATTATCCGATATGTATAATGAGTTGAGTTGGTTGATGGTTCAAACCTAATTATTGCCGCCATTATGTGCCGGATGTCCAGTGTACAAAGGGGAAATGGTTAATTGTAATTGATACGACGAACCTCGTGGGCGGTGACGGTGAAAGTTAAATAACCCTTCCCAAATACACAACAGATGCTATACCGGTGTTATTTACATGCATCAGTCAGGAATTTTTTCGTTCAATTATTAATCCATATTTTTCTTTCCCATAGAGTGGAGTCGGACGTCACAATAGCTCTCGAATAGCTTATGAACTTTTTATGTCTTCTCTAAATATAATTCTTGATGTTATCGTTGTATTTGTTTATTTCGCTCGAAATTCAACGCAAAAATATTTTTAATTTGAGAAATATACTGACGTACTAACACCATGTGATAAAAATCCCAGGAAAGGTTGAATCGGCAGTATTGATTTTCTTCATTTTTACTTCGTGGTATACACCATGGGGTAGTACATATATACAGACCAACTGTGCAACTTTATTCCAAGCGTATATACTGCTCGAGCCATAAAGACAACTTCTTTTTTAATATGCGCAAAATTCGTAAGTTTTTTTTTCATGCCAGTTTCGATCTGTAACAGTGGGATTGTCGATCACTTTTTCTACCGTTAAACATACTATAGGGAAATCTCTGAATTATTAAATATATATGTAGTGACATTATCTCGAGGGATATTTATCATTCGCTGGATCAAAAGAATTAACTTATTTTTCATTTTTCTCTAGTTTTCTACTAATTTTCTATAAGTCTGTGCAGAGTGTGTCCAGAGTGTAAACAAAATAGATATTATCTAATTTGAATGGATGACCTCACGTTCTATTTGTTATTAATGTCATTTTCGGATGAATGACAATTGTTAAAGATGATGTTTTCTATTTTTTAACGCTGTCTGAAGGAAACAAAAATTTTTTAAATACCCATTTTTTTTTGTTGAAAAGTTGCTTTGTGCTTTTCACTTTGTCATTTTTCATTCATCCCGCGCCATACCAGAATGTCAATATTCCTGAGTAAAATGCTTTTCTCTTTCTTTTCGACAATTAGAACGACAGTTTTTGTGAAGACTTTGGATTTCAGAAAGTTTGAGACTATACTTACGACTCGGATAATTTCCTACATTCATGTTCAAATACCAATCAAACTTATATAAAAAGACAAATTTCCTTAAAGTAAGTACTTTCGAAAATATGTGGTCAGAATATTATGTTGAAATTGCAGAAAACGATGAAAGTATATACTGTGTGTTTTCAAATTGAGAATAGATTAGACTGGGCAATACGTAACGTCCATCGTATTTTTTCCAAAACCCATATTTTTCGACACAGTAAAAATCATAACTCGGACAGGAATAATACCATTGATATGATTCTTCTGCGAAAATTTGCGTAATTGTCGTCAGTAATGTTGGGCGCGCGATGTTTTTCTCAATTATTCAATATTTTCAAGTCGTATTGATAATCGAAAAATACGAATGTTTTGTCCGAAATGTCAAAAAACGAGAATTCAGAGAGTTTCCACATTGAACGGCAGGTTGCACCTGTCGATTGTTCAGAAGAATAAAATTTTTGTATCAGACCATTCGTACATAAATGTCGAAAATCTTCTAATTAATGTAGAGAAACTTCTGCGACTTTAGTCATTTTTTTAGTAATTTTTCTCCTCGAAAACGAAAACTTCTGCCGTTGAGGCAAATAAAATTCTAACATTATATGAAGAAATCCAAATCTCGAATTTTTAATGAAGAAATTTTATTTTCGTTATTATTATTATCATTCTTATTATCACTAGTTTTCAACTATTTTTCATAATTCTGCGCTCTCAATAATTAATATATACAGTGAATTTGCAAAGTCAAATTTTCGAAGATCATATAAAGATTCAACATCTTCATATCCTCATACAGAAACCCTAAAAATTCACAATAATTCATATGGAACAATTTCCTCAGGAAATGATTTTCAATAAAACGGGTAGTGAGATCCAAATATCATACATTAATATTCAAAGCCAAGGTTCTCACATGAAAGTTTTTCAATTTTCAGGTACTTTTGTTGAGCCATTCCATATAGATAACTCGATGAGAAGTAACGAAAGCACGCATGAATATAAATTCTTCCTACTTTCATGTACAGTATAGCAACTTTACATTTCTCCCTCTCACACTGAACACGCATCAAATATCACATCATCCGAATCTTGTATAGATTATCTCGCATATATATAGCACAAAATGATAAACGGACATGCTAAAATCAAGTTTTTCAGTTTCAGCATGTCACCAATGAAACAACAATACTATAATATCATTACTATTCCTATATACCATATCCGTTGGACAATACTTTCTATCTTAATCACTACAACCAACATAACAACTCAATAATTTAAAATTTATTTTAGTGGACAATAACTGATCATTACTTGAGGGAAAATAATATTTAGGTTTATTTGACTTGAGATCACTATTGAGATGTTGACATTTTCTTCACCTTTGATGTAACCTTCAAATTATGCTATTGTATAATCAATAGCAATACCTTGTTTCTATTCAAGCATTTCCGTGAATTACCAATTTCGATATCCCACATTCGATGACCTTTGACATTGTCAGTTGAACTTCTTGACGAGTCTGAGAAAAGTTCAATCTAAAGATTGGTTTTAATTTCAATTCAATGTCAAAATGGTTATAATCGATTATAGCATTTCTGAAGTATTTCATTCTGTTTCTGATTCACTAAAAGGATTGTAACCGGATAACTGTGGAATGACAACAGTGACCCCTAAAATTATATATATATATATGAACTCTTATCAATAAGGACAGCAGGTAGAAAAAATTTCATAAAAATTGGTGATATTTCCTACGAGCGAAAAATCACGAAATCTTCTTATTTGAGAAAAAAATCGCCCATATATATATAGAACACTTGCAAGAGCAGCAATTTTCCGGTGTCATGGAAAAACGCGGCCGTACGGCATACTTGCGTCCGGCACTTTGTCACTTGGGTGGGCGGTCTAGCTAATATACTCAAGAGCCCCTGAGGCCATATCTCAACCACCTGTCGAGTTTATTATATTTTCTCTTGGTATATTCTGCATGATTTGATCTAGGGTTGATATACTGCCTCTGTTATTGTTTTGACACGCATTTTTAATAAAAGAATAATAATTTATTGTTTTTTAAGTGTGATAAAAAGAAATATCAATGAATTAGTCAGCTAATCTCGGCGTCGTCGTCAAACATAGATGGGAAATTTCATAAAAATTGTCAACAGTATATTTTATCCAACTTTATGTGTGTACATGAAATTTAACATCGAGATGCTCTATGGTGAATCAATATAATGCCAAACATCTTCACACTTTAAAATAAATTTTTTTTCTACATCAAAATTTTATTCTTCGTTTATTGTCATTGTTGATATTCTTTGACAAAATATCACGCATGAAAGCGCATTCATCGGACTACTACCAATTATATGGTCATATAGTTTTTGTTTCTATTTCGTTTTTGCAGTAAATATTATATGGAAACATGCAAGGCTCAAACGCACAAGCGTAATCATAAATTCAAATTTACTACAAGATTACTTTTGTTTGATCATTTCGCAGTTTCTTAAATTCCAAATTCGTCATTGAACTTTGGTGTGAAATTAACTCATTGTCACACATCGATTTTCTGATAAGTCACTCCAAACTTGTCAAAACTTCAGCCAGTACTTGTGAATTTAATTCTATAATCTCAAAAGTGTTATGTGATCCGTAACTTTTCTTACAGAAATATTTTTCGGTGAAATAATTTTTTTTCTAGCTCTTCGAGACAGAGAATTTCATATGGAAACCTTTTTTGATATGAAGATCATGAACACATCATTACATAACCAATTGAAAAATGATCAATGTGGTATAAATTGTGGAAATAAGAAAATTCATCATTCAAATGTTATTTGAGATAAACATCTGCGATATATTAACGAATATCCATTCTACCTCAGAGAACGCAACTGAAAATTCCCAAAAGAATTGAAATAGTTGGGAGAGTGATCCATTGGGTCATCTGGCATAAAATGCACCATGTATGTAATATATTTGATGTATTCCAATGGTAGCATTGTGCCACACCACTAGATATCCCTTTTATTCATAGTACATAGACATGATTTTATGCAGAGAAACGCCACTGGTATACATGAACTCAATATGCAAGCTAAAACAAGTGACATGAGTACAGTATATATACAAAACAATTCATACATGAGAGCTTTTCCATTTCTCCTCCAATATAGATTGTTCATGTCATTTTTATTTTCCCATTCGTTAACCGTTAGTAATTGATTTTATTTCACATCCGTCCATCAATATTCATTTTCACCCGTTATTGTTTCAAAATTTATGAATAACATGTACGTGCGAGCACACAGGGAGTGAGTGGAAAAATTGAATTCTTGCTTTAGACATGATTATCATATTTTTTTTTCTATTTTTTTGAAATTGCCTTCATAAATCCGAGTCAATACTTTACCCTATATCATAAATCGAACTCTAAACTATGTCCATTCACTTATTATTTATATAATCCTAATTTATACTCGAACTGCTTTTTCCTCCCATTTACAGTTGAATGAATTTGTCATCTTACAGAAAAAATTTACATAAACTGAGAGACAAGCATGGAGGTGGGCAAAAAAAATTCTTTTTCATCTGAAACACATTTATGTACATATTTAAAACTTTTGTTCAGAGAGTAATTCTCTTGATTTAATTGTCAATTGAAAAATATAACACGTTATATAAATATATGTATACATATACCAAGTGCTGAAAGTTTAAAGAGTATATGCATGAACAGACAATTTCAATTATGCACATGTGTATGAGAGATTGGAGTATCATAACCGTTATATCTTGGTCACATAAAAACACGCACATTGCGTGCACGCCATGAAAATATATACAGGGATGTCAAAGCCATACACGCAAATATTGGCACGGTATGAACATCAACATGAATTTGTATGAAGATGTGTAACGATGGTAATGACAAAGATATATATACCTTTAATCGTAAAAGGATAAGGCACGAGACACGGTGATGACAATTATGATGACACTTGCGATAATAATCACGTCATAATAACTAATGTATCATTATTTCACCTCGTTCACTCTAATTGCAATTTTATTCAAATTTTTAGATATCGACCGTGATGTTGAATGTGTATCGGTCAGTATATGCCATTCAATATTGCAAATGTGCGCGGTTATGTATGGAGAATTGCTATTGTAAAATATGCATGAACACCAACACCCAAATAATGTAATGGACGTTTATATTAATAATAAAAAGTGTATAGTGCCACAGTATTATAGAACAAGTATTGGATATTTATAACCCCATTTTCCTCTGATCTTTAACAATAAAGAAAAATATTTGCCATTTTTTTCACCATAACCGTATAAAAATTACACAAATTTCGTACATGCGCTTGATAAATATTCTCCATCCTCATATCCTAATTTATCCTAAGTCACATTAAAAAAGATCACGTACTTGCAAAATGTTAATCAATATTTATTGTCGAACTATATACATATGTGTACTTTGATGAAGTTCGACTAGTGTGACTAAGGCGCTTGCCACACGGCGTCATCCGGATACTTTTTCCAATGAGTGAAGTTTTTGTGATGATGGAAATCCACTTTTAGTTAATATGCATGACGGTTAGCCGACGAATATGTTGGATTAATAGAAACACATAATGAATGAGAGTTCTAAAGCTTATCGTATATAATTCTATATAGGCTAGTCTATATATACAGCTGCATCAACCGACGGTTTTCCGAAGTTTTTTCCAACTCTATTGTAAAAGCTGAATCATTGGAAGGTCGCGTATTGCAGGACTTGGTTATTTATTCATGTGTCACGAGTCTCCTCGTCGTGAATGTTGCGAAAACAAAAGAATATAATGTGGAGCCAGAAATAAGAAGGACAAAGGTCGTGTGTAAAATGTATAAAATAGTTTCATAATAGCTGGCAGGTTCAGCGAGTAAATAATGATGGAAAATTTAAAGTTAAATCGAATTTATTGTGTATGTGTTTATGAATCATTTATGGTATGAAATATTGATTGAACAGCTCCGAACTTGCTTACAGGTTGGGTGATTCTCTAAATACATGGGTATGTAAATAAAACTTTGTGCATGCTTTCGAAAATGTTATATACATAAACAGATTTCATTCAATAATGAACGGATATTGGAAAGTCATATCTAATATACCATTCGTAGTGAGATTATATTATCTGGAATAATCAAACAGAAGTAATCCAACGCTGTCGTCGCATCATGCACAATGATCAATATCTATACTATATTAACTCTATATGGTAACCACACCTATTTAGACCAAATATGCTAATCAATTCCACAATTATTTCCGATTGCCTACCACAATTATTAACTACACCTAATCAATCGCGTATTTGCTATCGGAATGTACATCATATTCATTAAATATACAATTATCATATTTAATCCAATATTATTAAATGAGTAATTCTGGTATATCTGCATAACAATTCTGTATTGAAAATATATCTAACGATTTCGATCAAATGAGATGAATTCATCAGATATAATTTCAACTTGTTACTAGAGCTTCTCATGGCGCACTTCGAACACTTAAAACATCATCGACAAGGATTCGGGTAAAAATATCAACATCCAATCGTTATTGCGAAAAAGTGGCAACAATTAATCAGTACAATCAAAATATCATATATACACATCCATACCCACTCTTTGAAGCATATCTATACGCAAGTTCTTGCACGCATAGATGTGGGATAGAATTCATCCAATTTTCCACTCAAAATGTCATACTAAGAACGCCGGTTATCCATTTTTTTTTTCCAGCCAATATGTTATTGAGACTACACACATAATGTGACTTCAATTACAATTTACAATAATCGCATTAATTATACATGAAACCTACCTGTTGGAATATTAATTAGACTGAAAAATTAAAAACGAGGACATGTGTAATTAAAAAATAGGATGCTTTCATGTGACAGACGAAGAATCATTCAAAATCTTGGAAGACTAGTGAGGATGAAAAGTTCATGATTTCATCAAGAGAGGACTAGAGGATGACCCACGATTAACCTTTCCACAAATGTTGAAGTCGTAACCAAACAGCAATTCACGTTACACTGAACTTCGGTAGAAGTCGAAGTTCATGATATTTGGGTAATCTCCGGTCTATGTTTAGATTATTCAGTATACAGATATAGGTATTTCTATATACAATTTCTAAATACAAACAATCATCATGTATTTTTTTTATCGTGCTTATTTGATAATATTAAATCATCATATGATTTTTTTCTACACTTGAAATAAATATAGCGTTTTCATTGTCACTGCTTTTCTGCGATTTTCATTGGCACTTAGCTTATCATGTAGAGAAAACTCTTTCCACTCTTTCTTTGTTTTTAATCTTTTCAGTTTTTGTTTATTTAAAACTGTATTTTTTCGTTGATTTTTCACGGCAAATAACCATTGGTTTGTAGTTAACAAACGATATATTTATAGTAAACGCGCATCTACTTGAAAGAAATGCATATTCTGGTAGTAAAGTTGGTAGCCTGTTTTTTTATGACTCTATCTCATCTGGTGAACATAACCATAAAATTTATGTCATGAAATATT
Organism: Zele albiditarsus; assembly: GCA_958496275.1. Lineage (NCBI taxonomy): Eukaryota > Metazoa > Arthropoda > Insecta > Hymenoptera > Braconidae > Zele > Zele albiditarsus. Next base: position 6,286,929 of record OY292411.1, read on the forward strand.
ATACTTGGAGAGAATGCAAGCTGCATTGAGTGACAAATGGAAAAATATTCAATTCAATACGGTCTTAATACTATATATACGTTGAATTTGAAATCTGCACCATTCGTTGTTGTCAACGATATTTTATAAAATTTGTCCATTATAGACAAATCTATTTTTGTGTGAACGAAATCATTATTGTCTCAAACAATATTGATACATATTACTTTACGATCCCGCGGTTATTTGATATAAATCAGAATTGACTAAGAGGAAATCGATAAAACGAAGTAAAAGGTATTTCAAAGGATTCTAAAATTAGGTTGTCATTCATTGAACTATAATTATCGTGAACTGATAAACTTGTTTGGAATGAAAAAATGTTTCTCAACACATCGTTAATCAATCAATTTTCTTGATATGAATTAACTATTATTCCAGTTTATCAATGAAGAAGACAGAAGCTTTTTCTCCTTCGACCATTTTGACACTTTATGGTTGTTGAAGATAGAGTGAAAAGATGGAGTTATCATCTAAATGCGGATATATTTATAAACTTTGGAAATATATTAATTAAATATTAAAGAACAAGTTTGTTCAACTCCGTGTGAGAATTGTAACTGAATTATTTTGAAATTGTGTTCCCAATGTTTCATGAAACAATATTTTCAACACCATATAACATTCCATAACCATCAACTCACAATATAAGCTGTAGAAGTAGAGAATTGATGATCTAATTTGTTCGGTTTCCAATAACGATGAATCGCCTTCCACGTCACATATCACATTCTTCGTTCGTGCACCGCTGTTAATCTCGAAAAAATCAATATTTTCATGATCGACTATGACAAGGGGTTGAAAAAACACTGTTCTTCATTTCCTACGTAATTTCAAATTTTGTAATTGGACATCCGAATTATTATTAGTTCCCATTTGACATTTAATCGTGATATTTTCAACGTAAAAGGCAGCGTGGTTTGCATTTGTATTTTCATGAACACATAGATTCGGACGGATTGGTTATGCTGCAGTGCGTCGAGGGAACAAATCCTCTTTCAATAACACCAACAACGTTTTGATGATGTGAAATAAAATTCACATTATCTGACACGGCTTGTTCCTGCTGCCTATAAAACAAGTCTTTACTTCCAAGTTAACTTCATACTCTTCAAAGTTCACTGAAGCAAATCACACGCCTGTACAATGACCATCAACCTAGTGTGACATCTGAAATTGCATACAAATATATAAAGAGATATTTGAAAAAACATCAAGGGAATACTAGTGAATTTAATCAACCATATTGAACAAATGAATGTAAACATTTGGTATTGTTTCAGAAGTGCAGGGGACAAGCTAAATAATGAGTCCTAAACGAAGTCATCCCGATAATTATGAGCACATCAGTTACAATCATCAACACACGATTGTTTGAGTGGCGCATAGTAGTGCCGAGTATGCAATACTTTTGCCGTGACTAACACCTAAGTTCAAATGAATAATAGCCTATCACATATCAGAATGCGATTCCAGAATCTCTCACCACCATTTGTGAATTCGATGCCTAGGAGAAAGAATTATCAATTTTACATGCGGAATGTAGTAATGTACATAGAACATGCATCAAAACTCAAGATAGTAATTGCCACTTTTGGCTTTCACAACATTAGTTACAGTAACTCGGCAGATGAAACGGTCATCGAATACAATAAATCACGATGTCAGTAACTCACAACGGTTAAATATGAGATAAAACTGATATAGTCGTCGTGGTATGCGTAAACTAACATTGCGTAGGCGTTCACGACATTGATTTGTTTCTGAATTTCAAAAAGTTAATGGTTTGAGGCAAAATGCAATACCAATAAATAAAAACTTTCAATTCATGGGTTTGTTCTAAAAAAACTGAATGAACGAATAAGTCATATGACGATACTATACACTGGCTAAAACTTTGTTTTGCTAGTCGTTTTTGTTGATAGAAATCAATTCAGTAGTTCAGAGTTTCTAATTTGCGCAGCCGTCATTTCATCAAATTTTTCAATATCCGTATACTCGTAGTGGTAACGATAGTGCAGGCCTAAACGTTTTTTTCTGTATACAAAAGAATTATGATGAATAATAATAAAAATTATCATTATTTATTATGGTCATGTTTGAAAACTCTCAGAATTTGGTATATATTGATAGCATAGTAAAAAAATAAAATGGTCTCATAAAAATGTTTAGGAAGTACTTAACTACACTGTCAAATACAAAGAAGGAAATGTTTCGCAAACTCTTGAATGCATAGTGGACACTTATATACCATCGAAGAATCCTTCTCATCTCTCATATTCTGATCTCCGAAAGGATAATAATAAGAGTACTGCCAGCAGGAAACTTCAAGCCGACGAATCCGTTGACTTGCTTCAACAAGACTAGAAAAAAAAAATTGTTTTAACTGGAAATTTGAAATTTGAATCTGATGGAATAAATGGGACTAATATAAATTTGAATTGTATGGGCAGTTTTCTTCTCATTTATTCAAGGAAGATCTGCTTCTTGTCGACGTTTCACTGTGCTCTTTCCGAATAAGGGCTTTAATTTAATAATTATCAAGCGAATTTTATACAAACACAATGGATATTGAGTGGAGTGTCTGACAGAATTTGGAATTAATCAGAGATAAGAATATTATGTCTGTGGAAGAGTACACGAATGGGTGAATTAGTAAGCGTATATTACTGAGTAATAATATCGAAAAGATGTATTCAATGTATCAATCCATAATAGGAATATTATGAATTCTTTTAGTTATTTATAATGGGGAAAACGAAATGAATGAAATTCAAGCAAAAGGAAAAATTGATCTTTATACAAATATTAGAATTTTCTATCGATATTTTGCAAAACGTTCCATCATCGATATTTATATAATTTTCCGGTGTCTTGATGTATATGTATATTTTTCCATCGTTTCAGTATGGCACTATTGGTGAAATTGACTGTATTAATATTCATTATTCATAATACATTATTGATTATATTTAATCATACATGTTAATTGGATTGATTACAATACATTTGTATATATATCTGTATGGAAATTGAGTTCATTCTCGAGTTCAGTATAAATGAGAGTAATGAAAAATCAATTAATTCGAATGTTCTGTGTCCATGTGTACAAATCACATTGAATAGTAATGTAAGCAAATGAGTATTGTTCTCGATCGTTTATGCAGACGTACCTGTTTGATAAACATGTATATAATGTATAATAAAAGGGAAAATTTAATTGAGGATAATCGATGTCACATGATAATGATGATAGATATATGATATATTATGTTTAAATAATTGAAACAATGTAGCCACGTGAAAGAGTAAAATACAATATAGATAGCGAGCAAACAACAAATGAGGGCTTCAGTTGGACTATCATTTCGACAAGCTTGCACCACAGTCCAGGGTAAATTAAATCAATTTATTGTATCGCGTTGAACAATTTGACGGTAAAATACAATTTGAGGTGTAAAAATGAGGACGGAAATTAATTATAATCATTGAACTGGTCTTTGAACTTATATCGTATGATACATCGTATGAATATTAAAAAATATATGATGTTGGGATAGAAACATTGCTTCCTCCAATGTTGATATCCTTATCATAGTTATCTACCATCCAAATGATGAAAATGAGCGATTGTCCATGAGTTTGGAGATGGCAAAATGAGTCGAAGACAAGTGCAACAACTGAGCGAGTGAAAAGTTGTACATTGGCACGTGTATCGTGCACAATTTTTTCTATCACTCGTAATTGAAATTCGATTAACAATCATCAATTCGACAAGCAATGAGAGAAAAAAAGTAACTCGAAATAACTAAGAAAAAGAAGGAATTCCAATAAAGTTTTCATGAGTCCAACCGCAAAGAACTGAATCAATGATACAGATGAAAAATTAAAGCATATTGTTGTGAAAATGTTCTCATTTCTGCTCACACTCCTCCTTCCATCAGACCGTATCAATGACCCGTCATCATAGAAACTTTACATTAACAATTAAAGTTGTTAACACGTGATCTATGTAGAGCATTCAGCGCAATTCAACTTATGAAAAAAAAAAAATGAAAAGTGATTGAACACCAGATTTGAACATATATTCATGTATCGTGGTCACTCGCCCAACTGATAACCAGCTTTAAGGTTTCTCCAAGAAGTGAACGGAAATTATGATATATACGTGGAAATTGTAAACATACTTTTCGATCTGATATAAAACTTTGCATGGAATGATTTTCCAACGATGTCCCTATGACGAATGAGGATTGTTGAGCACCCGATCAACTCCAAGCGAACATAGGTTCGGAGATATCGTAGTTGAAAATGTAGATGAACAAGCATATTAGAAAATAAAAAGATAGGAATATTGGACATAAAAGTGTTTTTATGTTCGATTATTATTCTAGAATTTGAAATAAAGAAAAAACACGAAACCTAAGAATTTGTATATTGAACCTGATCGATTTCAATATCCAAAAAACTTTTCCTGTCGCCATTTAGACGATACCTCAAAAATCTCAATTATGTCGAAGATGATTCATTTTTTGAGAATATGTATACAATCTGCTCTTCGGAATTTTGTGCACAAAATGGAGCATGTTCCTTTTGATGCGTTTTCAAACAATTGTATACTGAGTAAAGATTGGAGTACTGAGCTATTTGTTATAGCTGCATCTCTTTGTAATTTTGCGGATAAGAAGTCGCAGAATTTCCTTTCCATACCAAAATAATTCTACGACTTCAAATACGTTGGGGCTCACTTTATTATACGTATGTACATTCATTCCCTTTAGCTTTAATTTATAAAAGTGAAGAATAACAATATTATGATAGATGAAATTCCTGCAGAATTATTCATGTTTGTGAGCTGATATACCGCATTTTCGACTGAGAAACTGTTCGACGCGAAACTAGGTGATCCGGGTTCAAATTCCGGTTCGATTTCATCCATTATTTCTCCTTTTATTTCTCGAGTAAATATCGGGCTTTGCCTCTCCAAGAATTCTACCCACCCGACCATGCCTCCATATTCAGAAAAGCTCGAAAATTGTTCAACACTTCATAATAAAATTTCCTTAGCCTTCCCAATATTGACTTATCTTCGAATCTATTGGTGACTGAAAGTTGATCGGGTTTTCATTGTCGTCTTCTTTTCTTTTGTTTACATCAAGTTGTTCCACATGAATTTGCACTCAACTCGATTTTCAAAAATCGAATTGAGTGCAGAAATAGGAAAAGATGGATTTTTCGACGAAATTTCAGTGTTTGTGATACAAGTTTGAAAATTCATATTCTCTCGCTCTATCCATCAAGAAGGCTACAACAAAAAATCATCCCATGTAAAATTTTATACTGATTTAAAGTTTTCATAACATTCCTACGAATATATCAGCATTTCCGTGCAAGAATGTAAAAACCTGTACCTCTGAAGATTTTCTATGGATTAATCATTCAAAAATGGACCATTCAATTTGGTTTATTTTCAGTTTTTTCAATCCGATTCTTCACGACTGAGAATTCCTAAAATACCTACAAGAGAAAACCTCACCATCAAAGCCAGAGAAAATTAATTCTTCTTGAGATTCGGTAAATCGTAGTTTCACGAATTTTCCTGCAAAATTTTATTGAGAAATGCAGAGAAATATCTTTTCTAACGTCACTTTTGTTTGTTTTGTACACTCTAATAATTTAATCATTTTCACGTGTACAAAGAAATATTTACGACAACTTCAATAACATCAAAAGAAAATGATGTTTGGCGGATTTGTGATGAGGGGTCGAAAATTCGAATTTTTGATTGTCATTTTGGGCAAAAATCCAACTTTGAAAACTCCGAACGCTCGTATGAAACCACGCTCCTCTTTGATTTGATTAAAATTAGGAGACAAAAGCTATAAGATGTATGACAGAAGTGAAACCGTGAATTATATTAAAGTAGTATTTTTAGATCGTTCGAAAAAACAAAAAAAAAACAACTTTCGGCGCGCTCACCGCAATGTTTCCTCCTGATTATAAAATATTCAAAGGAGATCGATAAAGCAGGAGCGTATTCAATGGGTGCAAAATACAGGCTCGAATCAATTGGTCAAAAAAACGTTTTTTCATACGCAATTTGGAACATAATGATAAATTCAAAAATACATAAGATATCAACAACTATTTCTACTATATATTTGCTGGCTGCCATAATCAGCTGTTCTATGTTCGCAAAACAATTCGTACTCACGCAGCCACTCATGTATGTCTACTTGAGTGATTATTTCACATATAAATACGGTTTTGTCAACCATCCATGATACCAATGGCAGCAGTTTTTGATATTTTTGATATTCAATTCTAAACCAATTCGAAAAAATTGTAGCAGGGTTTTTTCATGGAAAATTTTCAGCACATGAAGCCCACTAAATTCTCTCTATCTCAGGTCCATGAAAATCTTTTACAGAGATTATATTAACCAATTATCACATAAAAGTGGAAAACATTTGTAAACAATCGAATGTTGAAGAATGCCTCAAACAAAAGGTGCGAGAAATAAGAATTGCAGAACTATTCGACAAAGTATGTAGATAATTGATGAGTATGAATATACATTGGAAAATGGTATCTACCTCAACCTCAACTAATATTGATCTGCAGTTCTTTCGGGACACTTATTCAAATCATTTTTAAATTCATAACAATCAACTACTCGCGTTGCTGAATACGTGGTAGTATTCAGTAGAAATACATAATAGAATACAAAAATATTATTAGCAAATAGGATATAATTGGAATAAATTTGAAGACTTTATAAAAAATTAACGCTTAGTTATCAGCCATTATTTGTACTTTTATATTCATATCCGCATGGAGTTGATTTGGAAATGGGATATAAGGAAATTTGTCCAAACTTTTGTCAGTTCATAACTTTTATACACAGTAATGAGTTTGATGGCCTACCACAGAATATTTGGGATGAAAATCACACGTTCCCGAAATGTCCCACATACAACTCCTGTGAAATTTTATTCGGTACCTGAGGTTAAGTAATTTGAATAGAATGATGAGTCATGAAAAAGTATTTATCAATATTCCAAGTGGTTTTCCTTCTATGAACCAATATTTAACAATACCACTTCCACTTGATTTTCAAATTGAAACAAGAATATAATAGCAGCTTTTCACTTCCATCTTTTTCATAAATCTGAGTTTGGCGAACATATGATGAATTGAAACTCATTTATACCAACCACAGACATATAAATGAGAATTGGAGTAAGCAATTCAAATGAACGCAAAATTAGATGGCAGACATGAACAGCTAATTAGATTCTCGAGAAGTAATTACAATATAAAGCTTAAAGTTCATGAAGTTCGTGATATTATAGCCATAATTTCTTCTGTAATATAATGAATTCGTTAATCTTTTCAGTCATGAATTGATGTGATATAATTTTTGAATCAACATAAATTCTATACTGAAATTTTTCCAAACCAATTCATACACCAATTTTAGGAGGGCCTTTAAAGAAAAATTAGAACTGCATACACTGTCTTTTGACACTGCAATAAATATACAACATAATGTATATATTCCAACCAGTATTAATTTCAACACTAGATTTTTCGCATTATCATTGTAATCTTATGAGTTATATATAACTATACACATATTCATGTATATATACGAGCAGATACTAGTGGAAAAAGCTCGGAGTTAATTTCCCTTGGTTGCCCATTTCCCCGCCGCCCTACCCGTCTTCCCACTCACGTTTAAACATAATCACGTTAGAGCTAAATTGAATTGGTCGCGTCGCGACGCGTCAGCACGCGTATCCTATATATATGACGCTTCGTGGTGATGCCGATAATATCCCGTTTTCACCCCACCTTACATACTATATACATATACTACAAGCTACTCACCCATGTAATGGGTATTTTACTATTTCTCCACACGCATCAAACATTCCATCGTCACACACGCAAATACAACTTTTATTGAGCTTATGTATGGAAATAAATGTTTGTTTGTATCCTGTTCATATTTGTAAGCTTTCGAGTCAATATATTTCGCCCTAAAAAAACACCAAGGTACACAAGCACTTCTATAAATGTCCTTATAAAATTCTTACCATCCCAATATCATCAAAGCATCTAGAGAAAATATTGTCCTTAATATACACAGTTAAAACTTTTATGTTAGAATCTACACATTCCATCCATCAAAAATGGACCATTTGAATTTTTTGTTAAATTTAGCGTGAAATATTCTGAGCCTTTAGGGCATTTTGTCGTCACATGATAATATCTTTTTTTGTATAAACGAAAAATGAGGGGAATACGAAGCCCTGACTGGCATCGTCATTCTCAATGTTCATTTCCTAACAATTCATCTTTCATTCGTTCAATGATGTCCATGCTGTTCTTTTTTTATTTTTTGTACTTATATTGCAGTTTGTTGCAGTAGGTGTACATATATTCTGAGTATACAAAGGGTTTCCATATCGCGGTGGAAGAACCCAATATAAAAATGGATAAGAAAAAATGACAAATTCAATACGGTGAATTAAAACGAAAACATTCCATTTGACTGCAGGAGAATGTGTATGCTTCAATTCAGCAAGTCAGTATTATCACATTGTTATTGCTTTGTATTCCATTATCTTCATAATAATTAACCAATTTGCTTCATTAACAAGATATGTCTTTCCAAAATATCACGGACATGAATTGATTTACAATGTCCTGGATTATTAGAAAAATACAATTTAATTCCATCATTCAGAACAAAATTTGCAATAAAGACAACGTTGACATTTCCATCAATACCAATTCCAGTCTCAATTAACTCATTATTGTGCGCTTAAATAAATTGATAGTACATTAAGACTACTCATACATTTATTTGTTATTCAAGCAGTATATAGATTCAATCCAAAAATTATCGTCGCCGACATATACAAAAAATATCATTCATTTCTTCAATGAAAACGTGTGACTACGGTACTGAAATAGATGACGGAAAATAAAGTACGACTTACTATCATTAGTGATACATGTATGTGGGTGTAAATGATTGACGAAATCATAAACTTTTACCTAAAAATATTTATTTTCGTCTATTTATAAAAATATATTAGTTTATGTAAACAGAAAGACCTAACCCTGTAACATTGCACTAAAACTATATTTCGAACTCAATTAAATTGAATATCATTCATATCCGTTCAAAAATTCATCCGAAATGCCTAAAACAACAGTATATAATTTTTGAAGTCGCCGACTTCTGATCCAAAGTCGAAATATACAAATTCAAATTGCTCAATTCAATATTAGATTCAACTCCGACATTCTAATGGTATGAAACTTATCTGGGGGTTAAGGTCTAAATTTTCCAGGATCCCCGAATCTATATTTTCAAATTGAAGTTCCATTTGAAGTAACTAATCCAATATCACCGTCAATGATACCGAACAATTTTGCAACGAGTTTTAAAATTCCCCAATTCGCAGTCTTATTTTGATTGATTGGAAGATAATATTCTTTCAATTGTCCATTCGCTTCTAAATCAGATATAAATGCGAAGTGATATGTGAGGCTACTTCCATCTTCCCTTCACATAGCATTAGAAATAATACTGAATTACGCTGGAAACTCACTCGGATTCAGTTACAGAACCCTTGACATTTTAAGACCACCTGAAAGTATTGAACATGGTTTCAGTTATCGGCCTGGCTGGCATCTTTGGTCGGTGCGTCTGTGTTTCACACCAGTCGAATGATTCCCCGGACGGCTGAAACATGAAATTTGAGGTTGGGAATACTCCCATTATAATGGGAAACATGAATAACTGCTATGAATTATTCGGATGTAAGGTTCCCGATTATCCGGAAATAATATGCACATGTGATTGGGCACATTCTAACCCAAACATATGCAGAACGAACCAACGTGAATTCTTGAAAATTAATAAGCTTTCACGTGAGAATCTCGAGTTGGAATGCTCCCAAGAGACATTGGAATCTGACTTTCGGCTCCTCCACAACTGACAGTTTCTGCGAAAACAGCTTCATAGAAGTGATCGAAATGTAAATGAAGTTCCAATCGTTCAAGTAAACGAAAGTTTTGGTTTGAGAAGACTCCACCTGTTCTTGCTGGATATTTTCCCGAAAATTGAAATATCATTTTTCGGCTATAACCGAACCTCTCGATGATCCGAGAACTGTCCTTATGGGGCCACACCTAACACAGAAAAATTCATATTTTTTCAACTAATCATTTAACCCTCTCCAAATTTCGTTGGCAAATTGAGGTTCATAATTCTTGAAATAGAATTGTAATGTGACTTCCGTTTTCACCGACATCAAAAGCTCTTTTGTTTCGATGGCTTCATACGAATGATGTTGCAAGTCGAAACATTTGCTCATCTACATTGCAAATCTGAATGTTATATACTGTAGTCGATTCTAAAATACTTCAGAACGTTGGACTCGTTAATTTCCTATTGAGGAATTGAAATGTTTTCGCGTGCTTTAAAAGTAACCACAATGTCAACGACACTAAAGATAAAGAATAAAATTTTTTCAAAACCACTGCATTACGCACGGTAAACATTCAAAGCTTATCATATAATGTTTGGATTTGTCTTGTTATTTCATCAAACGTTCAGGTGGCATAAACCGACTCTATAGAACAAATATTTCATTACTGGGTTACCAGATAGAAAGTTGGTGGTGATGAATTCTCATGTGACGTTTCGACGAGCCTCCCGAGATTGCTGGCAGCAACTGTGTTTGATACTGTAATTCCATGGGGGATAATTGAAAGTTGATAAGTTTTCATATTGAAACCAGGCGCCAGAAACTGTCCAAATCACATTCGGATTCAACATTAGATTTGGCTGGAGACATATATAATTACTTTTCACTTTTTATCTACGCTTTACTAACTCGATGAAAAATGTGGAGCGAGTTTACTATTTTCAAAAAATCTCCCGAATTCCATAATTACAAAATCATACTCTCAAATATTTTCATGCCTTCTATTTGATTTAAATGTAAAATTGTCTTTACCGAAAGTCAACAAATCTCATGTAGATCCGAAAAAATTGATAAATCCTAACATATTGCACAATTCATTCCTACAATTTTACATACCATTCATTTAAATGACCTAACGAACATCTTGAACTTAGTAATAAACAAATAAATTGATGTTAAAAGGGCAGATCTCTGCGCTAGTCTATTGAGCAGACGGCTTTGTGGCACAATTCCTCGTGACTTTAATTGACCTCTGGTCCATAATTCAATATAATATTTTCACCACGGCACGTACGACCCCACGCACTCCAACAAGAAGTGAATAGCACTCTATATATGTACACCCGGGCACGCGATCTTCATAACTGTTAATCTACTCACATCAGTTGATTGGAATGGAATAGGGTGAGCGGAAGCTCGGTATACGTATACCCATATTATCTAACTATACACAAAACATATATACACATGCATACGTACATACATTTATATATATGAACAAACCATCAAATGCGTAACGGGCCAAGCCCTCCACGATTAGTGTTCTCTTTTATTCTCAGATTATGCTCATTTCAACCCTATAGTAGCATGCCACCAGTATATATGAAACAAGTCACGAAACATCTTTTAATGGAATACATTCATCTGCGCCATTGTTCAATGGATATTCCTCTTTACCATAGTATGAATGAGTGAGAAGTTCCGTTAACTACCACATGATGTGTCACGAGTCTGCTGCATGTATTCACCCAATTAGTCTTGCAAAACAAAATATTTTATAGCTCAACATCAATAAAGCACAAATTACCGCGCGTCTGAATATGCAGTAACATGAAGCGTCTCCCCATTTATTAAATTCAATTGATATTATTACTAACCACTATCATTATCATTATTATTATCGGAGAGAGCGAATCTTATTCTCAATAAAATGGCGTTAGTCGTTGACATTAGTGTTATGTTTAAGAGACAATTAGCATTGAATCCGCGCGTTGATAGTGCGGCCGGTGCTGGAAGAACTTTAAATTTTATACTACGACTGAGTGAAAATTTCGCCAATTCAACTCGAAGTAAATGCAAAGTCGAAATCATGATCCTATGTTATACAGTTGATACTCTGGAATATGTATTGTCTTATTTGTTTCTCCTTCCGTTTCCCCATCGACACGATTGACTGTGTGCAAAATAATGAGCGTTCTATAGTCAACTGGATAATTTATAGTTCATCAGATCGGTTTTTTTTATTTTCGAAACCTAAAAACTGATTGATTGTTTTTTTTGTCCAATATATAACTTCAATACAGTCGACTGAAAACGAAATTCCTTAATATGCGGATTCTTGAAGGGAAAACTTCAAATTCAATGGAAGAAAAATAAATTAATTCGAGTTGGAAATTGTGCGTATGGCAGAAAAGCGCAAGAGATGAAGTGATAATTTCTCAGTGGCTCCATTCGATACAGAGGATGAAAAAACTACGGAAAAAAACTTATATTAGATGTATATATTTTATGCGTCGAACATGAATAGTGAAAATAGAAATTAGGTGAAATATAACAAGATACTCGCGACTTTACAATTTTTATTTTACGTTATCATAGTAATTTCCAAATTCAAACATATTTTCGAAAACAACAGGCTCAATAAGGATCGCATTCTCTCAGTTTGAGAAAATTTTTGTTGTTGCTCAGATCAGTCACTTCATTTTTATGACTGACAACAAGCCATTAATACTTTTTGAATAACGATAAAAAAGAAAGATTCAATCATTGCAACGTAAATTCAGACCTAACATTAGTTCACGGGAAAAAAAAGTGTAGCACCTAGCCCCTTCCAATGAATCGATTTGTGTTGTGACATTAAAGGAGAAGGAACAAGACCATGTGCAATAATGATAAATACAAATTCGAATTAATTCTTTCTGACACTTTCAAATTAAATTGACCCTTCCTTTGCAATTATCGATCACCTCATTTGATGATAAAATAGTGACATTAGTCACAATCATCACATCCTTTTGCCACCAAAACCATGATGCCTATTGATAACTGTGACGTTTTCATCTCAGAGGTTGAAAGGATAACATTACTACTTTATTTTTCATTTATTGTTCATTGTCAGTCCCCGTTCATTCAGAAAAAGATATCTATATAAAGCTGCCTTAAGCTCAATCAGGTAAACCTTTCAAAGTTGCTCGAATTGAGACTGTAGTGAAACATAAGAAAGTACACATTTTCTCTACTAAATGACAAGGTGTATAGAGAGGGCAATGCTGCCTTTTGTCATTACCCCCTCACCATATCGCCGAAATAACATAAATTCATTGATAGATTCGCAAGTTGAGGTGAATATATATGACCAGAATGCAAAAACAAGGGCGGTATTCAACCAAACGATTAGTCCTGTTCAAGAATAGCTCGTTTAACCGTGAAAAAATGACATTAATTCTGGTATTTATATAATATTCATCATAACGTTTGTATATACGATCATACATCCGTGATATCGAAAATCCAAGTTTTATTATTACCATCAGCTGTTGGAATATAAATAAATGAATAGATAAATAATTAAATACATTTTGTTGCTGTTTTCAATATTACGAAACTAAAAACAAAGTTGCTTCTCAATGATAATACTCTCAAATAGTTTTAATTTGCTGTTGAAGTTAATGATAATATTGTACAGGTGTCGCATATTCACCATTCTGAGAAGTTGCTATTCGTTCACGTTATAAACGTAAAAGGCAATGCCCTCAAGTGGAACGTGCGAATTCATCCATTAATGTGATCCTCATCCGGAATAGTGATAGCGATGCGGAATTCTGTCGTGCCACGCGAAGCGTGAATAAAACCAAGTGTCATACCAAGTCTGAAACACAGAATCTTCAACAGAGCACTGCAACAAAAAGTAGTCACTGAATTATATGCATAAAATATATCTATATATTTGGAACACAACTTGGCAATACCAACGATTTGACTGATACAAGAGGATATATACTATGTTGCTGCGAAGTAATAAGTAAAGTATTCGAATCGTATAGATTCAAAATGAAAAGTGTCTTAGAACTTTGCGTTTTACATAATTCTAAATTAATGAAATAATGAGAATTTCACTGAGTACACTCGACATGTACTTTTCATCAAAGCAATGAATATAGAAAAGATCTCCAATATTTAGAAATACGACATTCGACTAGCCCCGAATTTAAATCCAAACTTCATATAGAAATTAGCACACCCCAACGCCCTACGTGAACATCTGTTAATTCGTAACCAACGTTCACATCTAAACATTATTACTATCATATTATACTTACACTATTTCTGGTGGAAAGCTGGGAAACACAATTGGTGTTTGGCTGTTATTCTCTTACTCATCTTACAATCATATTCACCTGTGTGGCAATCAATTGGACTTAGTTTTATCCTCGAGTTCAGATGTAAAAATGCCATCCATATAAGTAGAATATAATTGACCAAATTTCAACGTTGTTTGTAAGAGAGAGAGTTGAAACGACACTGAATAACATAAAGAGGGATTGAAACAAAGCAAGCAAAAAACGAGGCGATGTAATCGGCAGAGAGAATTTCAACGAAAACAGAACACGCTGAAACACAAGGATCTAAATTTTGTTCGTCTGGATGAGAAGAAATTTAGGTATGTAAATATAATTAATACAATACATTTTATATAAATTTCGCGGTGACTGATAACGCAATTTAATATCTGAAAAATAAACATTTCTTTTTTGTATTAGCGAAGATCTGAATTATCACCGTGCAGTCACCACTACTGCTAACGTGAATTTCTCAAACGACGAGTGAAAAACTGAACAAAAGATATTGAATGCATGATATTCATCAAGTAATATAAATTTCAAATAAAATTCTTGTTTTTTCTCAGCTGTAATAATCAAATACTTAATAACTACGTAACGAAAATATATATCTGTTGTTGATACGATTAACACCGCTATAAACATTGACATCGAATAAAATTTATGCAGTTACGCATTCATTTCGCGATTTCTGAAGACTATTATGGGTAATCATATGCGTGAGAAACCATGCGCTTCCATCGGTTATGCTTACTTGATCATACCTTCATTTTTCGTATCCAAATATGATATTCAGTTTGAATCATTTGTCACAAACACATCTCATTATTGACTACAAAAAACTTTCCTCCCAGTATAATACACTATTTGTAGTGGATCATTGGAATTTTTTTCCGGATGATGTCACTAACCTCACGAACTGATTATACTATATTCAAGCATTTATTCTTGTTATGAATATCTATTCGATACAAGATATTTACATTCCTATTCACATACGATATGTATGATCGTAACAATTATTTTGAGCATAATCGAAACGTGATTTCCGACTATGTCTTTAACACCTTCCAGCTCAACTTATAAAACCAAAGAGGTACTAACCCGTGGTATCAGAATGAGATCGCGAAATCATTATGAATTTTTCGATCAAGTCAGCTATCTTCTCACATCTTTTTATATTTTTGATCCCAAAGTTCCACAACCGGAGTCACACTGTTATTGATGTTGCAATGATTAAATTTGGAACGATAATCAAACAGATAATGAACGCCAATGAACGTACCCGCCCACGAATATTAGAAAAAAAGACCGAACGGATGTTATAATCCTTCTCCAACAAGAACTTTTACGAACCGTATCGAATTCGATAATTCTCAATTATTAAAGTTCATGGTGTGATGTGAATTAACAAACTGCTGAAAGATTTTCATCGAAACAGATATTACTCAATCCTAAAATCAGCAAATAATATATGGTTGAACGTGAACTTACCCAATGATACAATAGTAAATATGTAATTTATTATCGGTGTACGGAAATAATATATCCATTCGTTCGTTTAGGAAATTGGACATTGAAATGTACAATTTTCATTATCATAGATAAATTTTGAATAGAGACAACGTCCGCAAAATCGAATTGACAATTCTTATAGGCACTAGTTATTGGAATGTGTCCAAATGTGAGTTAGCACTGAAACCATAATCTATCGGTTTCATTGTGAATTGCTTCCAACAAGAGATAAATAACTGGGATAACAATCAAACTCAGGCAAAGAACACCAGCTCAAAGAAATACGATACCTTAATTGGGAAACATTTTCATTGAATGTGTATCATTATGATTCAGAATATATATATACGAACATACATATAGGAACTTCCACTTCAATGCAAAATCATATTGACAATTAATTACAATTAGACTATCATATAGCAGACAGCTGAATGTATCAGATTGGCAATCAGCATTGGAATTAATCTGAAACCATTTCAATGGAAGTGGAGTTGCAAATAACCGACTGTAGATTGACCGAAATTCCGCTGACCCTAACACAACTATTCTCTACTCAGATAATGATACGAAATCATCGATACGACAGGATTATAAATGCCGAAATTGTGAATTCACTGAAAACTAGTAATAGCTATAGCGCGCTGATTAGCGACCGCAATGAACGAGATGAAAATTATCGAGGTAAACCCGCCAGCTATTAATTAAAATAGCATGTAATGGAGAATTACTTTCCTGTCCGAGCACTAATGATGCATGCGGATACAATTTCGGTATATTCGATCTGATACGGAAACGATATGGCGATCGAATGAATTACAAATATCAAGATTCTGGCTACGCGATATTATCAATTCCCTCTCCACTTTAGCGTTAATAATGAGTGTAAGCTCTATGTTTTTTCCATTTTGTTATATACTCGGCTAAGTTGTAATTCCAAGGACCAGAACTTGTGTTCTATCTAAATGACGTGTTAGAAGTATTGGGGAAGCCCCCCCCTGTTGGGAGACATGTCGAGAAATTGGGTATTATTCACAACAAATATTTATCACTCCTATCATAAGATATTGAACGAAAATCTATCACTGAATTTCGAGAACTAGTTTCCAATTTTTAATTATCAATGACTGTTATTAATAACAGCGAGTGTATCCCTCGCAGTCTTTAACTTGTGACGTACCAATCAGCGGAAACAATTCGAATCAATGAATTTACCACGCCTCAACCCCAATAAATTTTGATTTCAAACTGCGTTTGCATACACCCATTAAATTCACCCCAACATTAAATCTTTCAATTGAAACGTCCAGAACGATCAACTGCCGACTATATCGGAAAAATAGCATGGATGTCATTATTCCCTCCACATACACGCCTTCATTACACATAAGAGTCATTGAACTTATTCTATAGCGATAATTCTGTATTCAAGACGAAATATACTTTTCTCATTATAATCTCCAAATATTTATTAAAAATTAATCGTGCGCCATAACGAGTTCGTTAAAGCATTATGTAATTGGTTATTATATACTCTATTAATATATAAACAACATCTATGATTCAATATTAATATACATTCCATCGAGTTAATCTATGAAAATGGTAACAAAACTACTTCTAAACATCACTTCGTTCATGAATTTTTTACGTAACGTTTCATTCAACGATCGCCTCATGATTATTATTAATTCCAATCTGAAGCAGATAACAAAAAAAACATCAATGACCACGATTCGAATAACTTCACGCCCACGAATGAAACAAGTTGAGTGGAATATTAATATTTTATGATTATTAATTACTATGAATGTATGTTCAGTCTGTTATCGAAAATTCATCTCTTTGATTAAATGCAGTTATGTGGATAAATATACTGGTATAAATGGAAAAGAGTATGTGTTTGTGAACCTAGAAACCTGATTAAATTTCTGTAGAATTTAAGTTACATTGATATTGAATGAAACTGGACGCAAACGTAGCCGCTGTGAATACTATTCGATTAGTTTAAAGTTAACACACATGTGGTATTTTTTTATCATCGCTGAAAATGAAGGCGGTAATTAGAATAAGAATCGCTTGAAACCATTAAAAATTGGATGTGCTTGTATCGCGAAGATTGTAGACATGTTATTGATTTATTGATTGGAAATTTTTGTGTTTGGTCTCATTTTCACAATGCTATATGGTCATTAATCATTACACAGTATTCAATGTAGATTTATAATTGTCCAAAAAACGTTTTTCACTATCACTGGAAGCAATTAGTACGAGGAATGATGGAGTCCCGCCTCGTAATACAAAACTAAAAAAATGACAAATTTCTTATGAATGCATAATCTCGTTGAATAAAAGAGATTGACATGTATGATTTTGAACTCATGCACAAACTTACTGTTTATCTTCTAAAATTGCGGCCAATGTTCGGCGGACATCTACTTTATGAATAGATTTTTTATTTTTTCCTTCGAAATAGATATTCAAATTGGGAAGTAAATATCGTTTCCCTATGTCCCATTGAGGTGGCTGTTCAAACAGTTCCTGTAATTGATCCTGAAATCTGTAAGAAGATCGAATTCAAATCGTGAATAAATCAATTATTCACGTTTTGCTTTCACATTTTATTTGTTATATTTATCATGGAATTACGTCATATCTTCATGAAAATTTTGAATAAAATCCGTTTGCATTGTTTCAGGATAGAGAATCATAACTGGCCAAAATAATTTGCCACTCGCACCAAATCGAACTCTATGCTGTTCCAAATGTGGTATTTGTGGCTCCAAGTCCTTCAATTCAAAATATTTTCGACAATCTGGTAAGTCAATATTTATACCCCTTGTTTTAATTGCTTCTATTAAGAGACCCTCCTCCTCCTCCTCCTTCTTTTCACGTTTTGCTCTCAATCGTGCTTCACGCTGTTCCTTTTTCTGTAACATCATAAACGAATAAAAAAGAAAAGAAAAATCTTTAGTAGAATTATAGAAGCATTTTCTTCAAAAAAATGTGGTAAATAAATATTCATTCAAAATAATCATTTACACGTGCTGATGTTGCATTCGTCAATAAACTCGAGATTTCTTTATTGTCTCGGTCGTATTTTGTGAAATAATCGTTGCACAAATTGATGCAGTCGTCGTAATTATGTATATGATAAGCACAGTTTGCTGCTCTCGAGTGTGCTTTTGGATAATTGATCTCAAGTTTCATCGCTTGCTTACAATCATTTAAACTCGATCTAGAAAATACAATTAAGTATAATACGTATGAATAGCGAATTATGATTTTCATAATTTGGTATTATCGTAGGATTTACCTATAATTCTTCAACATAAAATGTGCTGCAGCTCGATTATTGTACAGTTGTGCTCTTAAACTATCATCGCTACATTTTGTTTTAATGCCTTCTGTATAGCTCAAGATTGCTAAACGATATTTTTTATGTTTGTAATTGAAGTTACCATCGTCCTTATAATTGGCAGCTAACTCTGTAAATATTCATCGAGAATTTCAACCTGTCATTATTCCCAATTGACCGATGAATAATATAATATAATATATCTCATTTGTTCAGTCTCACAATCATCTGTTAGTAGCATCACAAGCGAATTAAAAAAAATGAAAATTGACAGTTGCAATGAGCGGATTGACTGAAATTCAACTGGAAATCAACTGAAATTGAAAGAAACCTTCAATCACCTGTTAATCAACCTCGACAAAACTGGAAATAAATTCTTTATTGACCAGAAGGGTTCGCATTTCAATAACAATATATTGGGAGTTTCATACCCTCACATCAACACTTCCACCACCGTTGAAACACGAGCATATACCAATTGACATTTCGCACATTGATACTGTTTTTTTTTTCAACCACTTTCCTGCCAATTAATTCCCGACCAACTGTAACTGCAATTTAACTTTATTCCAACAGATTTTGTAATCCGCTAAGGATGTCTATTTTTTCCACCGTCGATGATCATGTTAACGATGTCAGAAGTGTGAATACATAAGAAAAAGTAAGAAAACAAATTCAACAACCTTCAGGGGTATTTTCATCTTCATCATATTTGAGCTGTTGGAGACCTTCCATGAGTGGTGAAATTTCTTCACCCGACTCAGGTGCTTTTTTCATGAAAAAAGGATGCTTTTCCATCTCTTCTTGCCACCGATCTTCGGGCCATCCTTCGGTATATGATTTTTTTTCCAAATTGTCTATATACTCGTCCAATTCATTATCAAGCTTGGCAGCGAGCTCCAATCGTTCGTCATCCGTCCAGTGCTTCCTGGATGACTTGTTATCGTTTATTAATTCATCCATTTTCGTATTCCTATAATATTTCAATATTGAAAAATCTGGATTACTTATTCCTATTCGCTCCACAAAGAACTCGATAAACATTGCAACATAACCTCAAACTCCATTAATTGGAACTATATTTGATGTGTTACAAAGAAAAAATTACTTATAAAATAATGAAGTAATATTGAATTCTTACCTGCGTTAAGGATTCAATTCCGATTATTATTCAATTTATTTGCAAACATCTGCATGGAAAATAGACAATGTCGCTGAAAACACGGGGTTGGAGCTGGTTAGCGCGCGATCTTTCGTTTCAAATATATATTGTGAAATAAAATAGAGACGTGGCTTAACTGCTGCATGGTGGGCGCCAAAAAATGAATTACTACGCGTGGGACAAAATGTAATCAGATAGCATGTGTGGCCCGTGTACCGTTTTTATTTAGTTTATATGTTTATGTCGATTTTTAATTGTTATTATAATGAAATCACTGCTGGAAAATTAGAATAAAAATAGAGAGAACAGGTAAAGATGTTTATGCCTAATCACATAGTTCAAAATTCCTCTCTTGAAGAAAATTTATATCCTATGGCATTGCAATGTAAAAGCAATGAACACAAATAAGAAAACTGTATGCGGGGTGCCATTTATTATGTATCAGATATCTAACATTACAAATAAATAAATTGATGTTGGTAGAATGTCATTCATATTCTGCGCGGGTTCAAAGAGGTAGGAAAGTACCAAATTTATCGTCGACTAGTTTTCATAACGTACACTCTATTGGATGAAGGTTTAAGGATTAGTACCCATGAGTTTCAATAAAAGATATGTATAAAATTTGTCGCACTCTTCAAATTCCATTTATTTTCAAAAGAATGATACATAACACATTGTCGCTCATGTCACTGATATCACGCGGATGCATTCTCTCACATCACACAATAAAAACTGCATTGCGCATAGATGTTGTATATATTACGTATGCTTTAGCCCCGTTAAATTAATTGTTTTAAGATCGATCAATCATCAAATTTGATTTGTTAATTCATAATAAAATTCCAAATATTTCTTTCTCATCAAGAAAACTTGAATATCAATTAGCGAAGTCTTTGGATTCACGTACCATTTAAACTTATTTTCACCTACAACATGTAAAGCAGGAACATAATGAGAAACAAAAAAAAAATAATGTTTCAATTTTTGTATATATAATTTTCTAATTTTTTCAGTGTAATACTTTATATGCCCTGCAATCCATGAGCATTATATTAATACGTCCCAAATATATATTCACTTTGCGTCACGCTTGAGATTTATTATCTTCGATAGTAGATATACTTGAATGCATAATGTGGTTGTGCATTCAGTTACATGAAATTACACGAAAACTGGCTCACTCTCGCTACTTCGCAGTATACCCGACAGATGGCGGCACCAAGTTATACATTTCCCAACACAGTTGTATGATAATGGCGAGCATAAAATTAATTCACTCCGAATTCTCAAGTATTGTTAGATGGTTCCCGAATTCAAACATACAGTTAACGTACGCAAAATTTTAGTTCAATTATCTATACACTTTTGGAAAATTATGTTTCAAATAGATTCTCCATCCCCGAATTTTAGCCATGAAACTGTTCCCAATATAATAATTCAGTTACTATAGTAACTTTTCCAGTCCCCCTCCATCTATATGAGACGTTTTTGAAAAGTTATTGGTCAAAATTACCGTCACCAATTTTCAATAAATCAGGTGGACGACCTAAGCTCTTATAGAGGATTTATCCCCATGGAATAGTTATGCACAAACTCCCATATTATATCATAACAATTTTAATCGCTTTAATTGTTGTTACAAACTCCCAAAGACGAATCGCTTAATGTGATAAGGACGCAATGTGAACGTCCCAATTAAAGGAATCAGGAATATGATATCGTCGAACTGAGATTACCAAGCTTGCGAATCCAATGACTAGGTCAAAGAGAGATATGATATTTTGACCTTACAAACGTTGCATAGTGATTGGTTGCTGCCTGTCAATACATCGCCAACAATACCAACCGCTGCATTAGTTGCAAAAGCTTGAGTTGAATTTTAGTGTGGTCTAGTAGTTGACTACCCTCAAACGAAACTTCTATTCTGAATTTCATCATGGTATCTTATATTATATACTGAACAGTACAAATTGAAAAATAAACTTATTTCCCTAGTGGATTCCAAATTACCCAAACATTACCGGTTGTGTTGTGAATTTTCCTTAGGAAAAGATGATAGTTTTTGATCTTTCCAAATGTCATCAAAAAATTATCATCATTGGCGTAAAAAATTTGGTATCGTTACCAATTCATCACATTAAAAGTTAAAGTTACTACAATTATGTGAATAATTAAATACTTTTACAATAAGTTGATTTGATGACTTATTCTCTGGATAGTTGTTGATGATTCACAATACCTATATTCCACGACTTATATAATGTAACGGAATAATTGTAAAGAACCATAACATCTATATTTTTATTCGATTTATCATTCAGTCGAGATCCAGCAATTTTTACAAAACATAACCCTGTTATTATTAGCTTTTTTTAATTGGTTTTGTTTTGATAATTCTATGGAAACGTTACCAATATTTTGATGGGGGAAAATTGGTTATAAGATGGTAAGAAAAATTCCCAACGCTACCGCAAATTTCTGATCACTTTTGACGTATGAAAATGGTAAATTACTCAAATGTTACCATTTCCTCAGTGGTTCCACAGTTTTACAGAAACACCACAAATTTTCATTCATACTTCTTGGCAAACGAAATCTACTCTGATATAGATTAGTATGAAAATATGATACTGATCATACGTTGAGTGTCTTCAAGAAAACTCTCTATGAGAAATATCATATGTGATATTTGTTGAACCATGAGAATATCAGATAGCGCGCTTTTCCTTTTGCAAACCCTCCTCCCAAATTTCTTGCCAGGAGTAAACACAT
Organism: Zele albiditarsus; assembly: GCA_958496275.1. Lineage (NCBI taxonomy): Eukaryota > Metazoa > Arthropoda > Insecta > Hymenoptera > Braconidae > Zele > Zele albiditarsus. Next base: position 6,310,128 of record OY292411.1, read on the forward strand.
CCACTTCAATCATCTCTGCTTTAACTGTAGAATCAGACAATAAATCCCAAATAAATCATACGAAGTTTACGTCAACGCGGAGTATCACTAATTCGAAAATTGACCACTAGATGTCACATTGGCTCTTGTCAGATCTGCGCCCGACCATCCCAGATCATCTCAGATAGTCCCAGGGATCCTCATCCTATTGCTTGCTACATTCATTCCAACTGACTAGACACCAAACACACACACGCATATATATGCGCCGACACCGTTACACCAGAGATGAGTAGAGAGATTGCCAACGCCCGGCTAAAACTTGACGCATTTTTGACTGGATCGAAGTGGCGCTACCTTATCGGACAAGCCTCGAACTGGACCCACTTTCTGATTGGTCGAGCCAATCGGACCCACTTTCTCATTGGTCAACGAAATATATAGTAATAGTTAACCATGCATTTTTGAAATGTGGGCGTCAGCCGCCTCGGAGACTAAAATATACATGAGTGGAGGGGGTGCCGCACACAAGCACAGGCCGTGTTGGTGTGAGCCCCGCACTTCGGCTCGTGGTTCGGTTAATAGAAGAGGGCAGAAATACTATCCATATCTCTGTTCTTACCGAATTCGGCCGAAGATGAACGAAGCTATGTCGCTACATCTACCTAAGGGTATGTGCGAACCCTTGACTTCGATTTCATGATTTCAGGTTAAAATTGAATATGAGTATTGAGATGGAAATAATGTTTCCACCGAATTTTCATTTATTCGCCCTTATGAAAGATTCATATATTCATATGTATATAAAATAGAAAATTGTATTGGGAAAATATTTAAATAATGCGATGATGCTATGTGTAGGCAAATGTAGTCCGAGTTCATATAATTGCTGCTGGACCTTTCATATTATTCACTCTATTGGCACAATGGTAGCGTGCTTGCAAGCGATCTGGTATCTTCCGAGTTCAAATCATCTCAAAGTCCTACTTTTTTCATTTTCACATTTTCCAAATTTTTCTACATGGAATATAACAAAAATCCAGACATTATTTTTTCAATGTGCGAATTATTTTCCAAAATTTTTTTAATGCCTTGATATAGATTTTAAGTGAGTCAACATCTCACGAATTTTGAATTGCCACCACGAATACTGTGAATTTAGTACATTGAATATAGCTAGTTTCTAAATAGAGCGATGTCAGGCAATCGACGGGACGAACGTTATCGAAATCAATAATCAAACTGAATAAAATTATGATCGAACCCAAAAATTACATTGAAAAAATATTGAAATTATGTAAGAGACCTATACGACAATGCCGCGTGTAGGCAAGTGTGGTCCGAGTTCATATAATTGCTGCTGGACTTCTCACACTATCCGCTTAATTGGCACAATGGTAGCGTGCTTGCAAGCGATCTGGTATCTTCCGAGTTCAAGTCACCTCAAAGTCCTACTTTTTTTATTTTCAGTGAGGATTATTTCCTACATTTTTTTCAACGCCTTGATATAGATTTTAAGTGAGTCAACATCTCACGAGTTTTGAATTTTTACCACGAATATTGTGAATTCAGTACACTGGATATAGCTAGTTCCTAAATAGAACGATGTCAGGCAATCGACGGGACGAACCTTATCGAAATCAATAATCAAAATGAATAAAATTATGATCGAACCCAAAAATTACATTGAAAAAATATTAAAATTATGTAAAAGACCTATGTGCGAACCCTTGGATTCAATTTCATGATTTCAGGTTAAAATTGAATATGAGTATTGTGATGGCAATAATGTTTCCACCGAATTTTCATTAATTCGCCATTATGAAAGATTCATATATTCATATGTATATTAAATAGAGAATTGTATTGGGAAAATATTTAAATAATGCGATGATGTCAAGTGTAGGCAAGGGTGGTCCGAGTTTATATAATTGTTGCTGGGCTCATCACACTAATCGCTCTATTAGCACATTGGAAGCGTGTTCGCGAACAATTTGGCAACTTGCGAGTCGAGTTACCCCATACTACTGTGTTTTGTTGTTTCGTTGTTTTTTGCATGATTTCAGGAATGCTTTCGGCATTATCGAAATATAATAGAATGAAATAAATATCAAAAAGCATAGGTATATCAAGATATCAATGTTAATCTTCAATAAAAAATAAATTGCAAGTTGTGATCTTCCACTAATGGCGCATTAAGTTTCCCCAATGAATCTCTGCTTAAAGCCATATTGTACCACATTAAACAACAGATTACGATAGAGGACGTCTGCATGCTTTTCAATGACTATAATTATTTGTGCATGCAAGAATATTTATGGAATTGAATATATAACGGGAGTAACAGTATATTTTTTGGATTTAATTAAAATCGAAGTTTTCTGAAATAAACATGATTTTTGTATGACAGAAAAATACTTTATTGCGAATGAATATCTTTTTCCGAGAACAATATATATTTTTAATACATTACAATATTAAAATCAATTCGATCATATTTGAACAAGAAACAAGTAAGCGAATAATTTTACTCAGTGGACACTTTAACGTCGATGTTTCCTATTTTGTCTCCTATTTTCATTCCCTCCGCGTTCGTATCGGTCTAATATTGAACCCATTACGATTGCCAACGCTCGATCCATCGGCCCCCGTGGACCATCGCGCGCTTCTGTCCGCTCGTGCAGCTGGTATGGACCTCGTCGACGTTGATACGTTCGGCGATGCGCGGGCCGGGTTTTCCCGCCCGCCGCGTGATTTTGGCCCTTGTGGTGTCCTGTGCTTCCTACACAGACATAAATTACATGTGTTAATATTGAAAATGGCTTCTTCTTCTTTTCTCCGTTATCGATGCTACATCTTTCATGAACTATTGCTTACCACCGCGGCTGTCGTCGCGTGTCTCCCTCGAGGAGTCAAATTGGCGGCCAGAATGAAACATTTTTTTCCGAAACTTGACGAATTTTTTTATCGCAAACTGTAGATTAGAGCGAAATTGTCGGCGAACACGAATGTTTTGAAATTATTTCAGAAACACGCTCAGATTTTGTAAGTGTAATCTCAAAATTTTTTTTTTCCATTTCATGTTTTTGTACACCCAACCAGATGCACTTAATGAAAAATTTCTATTTTACGAAATAGTAAAAATAATAGGAGTGGCGGAAAAAAAAATTCGTAAAACATTATTTGAACAGGAGAAGCGAAAAAGAAAATGTTCGCTCTTTCTTGCACTCATACAGCGATGTCTACGCAGAGAGGGGAAGTGGCAGGGTCACCGCTATCAGGGGAAGTAGAGCAAACGATATTTTATCCTCACTCGTAAGCGGGACGCATTTGTAAAAAAATTCTATAATTTTGAGGTATACAACTTTATAAACAGTTGATCTTTCAATTATAGGAAAAAATGTTGACCTGGTTCTTATGTAAGAATAGACGAGTTGCATATTTCGTTCTGATCTTTCTCCTCAGTACTTATTTGCGTTCCCGATATATATAATATTGAAGAATATTTTTAGGCCTTCTCCCGGAAAATGATACAATTATCACGCAGTCCATCGATTAACAATGAAAAAAATCGTGAAGTGTACAGAATGTATTATGAACCTTTTGTGAAACTGGTTTTATTTTGATGTCGTCAAGTAGACTACACAAACCGGAGAATAGAAAGAGCGTGCGGGACAGCAAAACCCAGGAATATATATATATGTATATAGGGGGAAGTCCCTCAGTATCCCGGACACATAGATTATTCGTTAAAAAAACTATAACGTACATAGAAACTTCGATATTTTATATTTTTTTAACAAACTCTGGAGTATTCTTTGGTGACATAACGATGTTTCAGATTTTTTTTTTATGTAAAACTGATAAAAATATATCTTTGAATTTAATCCTCAAAATGCTTAAGTCAGAGGAGTGGCACCTAGTACCGGACACTTTGAATACTAATACAAAGAATCAATTTAAAATCGCTAAATTTTGCAATGCTCACAAATATATGAACTAAAACACTCAGAAACGTCTGCGCACGTCTCATGAGCCCATTCCTCCCAACTATAGCACTGGATCCGGTTCTCTTTCCCCTAAAAACTTCATCGATGGCCCTTTTTCGTATTTTGCTCGGATCATTTTCCTTTCTTCATTATTTTCGATCGATTTGCCATTGTGAAATACTATAGTACAACAAGAATAACACGTCTTACATTAATATTCGAAAATTGAAAAGAAATGGTGTGTTGTACTGGAGGATAAATCGAGTGTCCGGTACTAGGGACCCAACATGCAGGATAAAAAAAAACAGCGTTTCTGCAATTACCACATCTGTTTAGGATTTCTCCACTCTTGGTGACGGAGTTAAACTCATCGTGAAGTAGTTCTTCACCCAAACTGAGGCATTGCTGTGGCCTGCTCGTAAATCAATGTTTTACGACTTGCATTTTCTTCGTTCTTTCACTTTGTCATATTTCTACGTCGAGTGATTTTTGAACATATATACATATGCTTCTGTTGGGCTCACACATATCAACATGTACTATAAGTAACTTTTATTTTGATACCATAGCAAAAATTTGATAGCAAATTATACTAATGTCATTTTTCCAAATTACTATGGTACATCGTAAATATTGGTTGAGATTATAGTATATTTTAATATGACCATAGCAATTTCTGTTATAATGTGAATGTTGTCCACCGATACTATGCAACCATAGTAATTCTTACTTCGATTTTCTCTCCTTCTATAGCTCTTTACCATCACCAATATTATTTGTTTATCAACAGTGTCCGGTACTAGGTGCCGTCCGGCGTTACGGGATTTCCCCCTATATATATACATAGAGGACAAATAAAAAAGCAAAGCTGACCCGCGTGACAGTTTCTGTTTGTGAACACGGGGGCCGACTAAGTCTCGAGAATTGATACCACAAGATTTGAGAAGACCGGTGAATTATTGTAATAAATTCGGAATTTGATATAAATGAAATATGAATAAAGTCATTAGTAATATATGTACATACTTTGTAATACGAAATGAATAAGTAAAGAAACCACGAGCCGCTAGCATTGTTTTTCTTAAAGCGAATTCGGCCGTGATACTGGAAACGTTCGGACGAGAGCGAGATTCTAAATATTTTAATAATGAACGTGTTGTGCTAATAGAGCGATTAGTGTGGTGAGCCCAGCAGCAATTATATGAACTCGGACCACACTTGCCTACCCGCGGCATTGTCGCATAGATCTCTTACATAATTTTAATATTTTTTCAATGTAATTTTTGGGTTCGATCATAATTTTATTCAGTTTGATTATTGATTTCGATAACGTTCGTCCCGTCGATTGCCCGACATCGTTCTATTTAGAAACTAGCTATATTCAATGTACTAAATTCACAGTATTCGTGGTAGAAATTCAAAATTCGTGAGATGTTGACTCACTTAAAATCTATATCAAGGCATTAAAAAAATTGTGGAAAATAATTCGCACATTGAAAAAATAATGTCTGCATTTTTGTAATATTCCATGTAGAAAAATTTGGAAATTGTGGAAATAAAAAAAGTAGGACTTTGAGGTGATTTGAACTCGGAAGATACCAGATCGCTTGCAAGCACGCTACCATTGTGCCAATAGAGTGAATAGTATGAGAAGTCCAGCAGCAATTATATGAACTCGGACTACATTTGCCTACACATGGCATCATCGCATTATTTAAATATTTTCCCAATACAATTTTCTATTTTATATACATATGAATATATGAATCTTTCATAAGGGCGAATAAATGAAAATTCGGTGGAAACATTATTTCCATCTCAATACTCATATTCAATTTTAACCTGAAATCATGAAATTGAATTCAAGGGTTCGCACATACCCTTAGGTAGATGTAGCGACATAGCTTCGTTCATCTTCGGCCGAATTCGGTAAGAACAGAGATATGGATAGTATTTCTGCCCTCTTCTATTAACCGAACCACGAGCCGAAGTGCGGGGCTCACACCAACACGGCCTGTGCTTGTGTGCGGCACCCCCTCCACTCATGTATATTTTAGTCTCCGAGGCGGCTGACGCCCACATTTTAAAAATGCATGCTTAACTATTACTATATATTTCGTTGACCAATGAGAAAGTGGGTCCGATTGGCTCGACCAATCAGAAAGTGGGTCCAGTTCGAGGCTTATCCGATAAGGTAGCGCCACTTCGATTCAGTCAAAAATGCGTCAAGTTTTAGCCGGGCGTTGGCAATCTCTCTACTCATCTCTGGTTACACTCTGTCTAGTTGCTTCTCTGATTTCCGAAAAGCGCGGAACCCGGGTATTTCGTACACATTGGTACGTTCCATTCCATTCCATACATCGCCGCATTCCATACATCGGCACTGAACGGTCGGATCACGTAGGCATTGGTAGGCATTCTAATTACCATAATCAACACTTCTGTCATCACGTGCGACATCAATCAGGTATAAATAATTGTAATAAGCATGATAATAACTGTTTATATCGGAATAAAACGCATCGTGTTGTAGAGTCGGCATAAATTTCATCTTATTCTCTCTTTTTCAGTCACGTCAATCAATATGTCAGTGTCAAGATTTTCGGGTATTGAATTGGGACCACCCATTGAAGTTTTTGCATTGCAAAAAGCTTATGTTGATGATAAATTCGATAATAAAGTCAGTCTTGCAGTTGGTGGTAAGTTAATCTGCTTTTTCCTCTTCTCATCTAACCGTTGTCTTATCAATTTACAATTCATTCCATTAAACCATGGACTATAATTTTGCCGCAAAAATTATCCCGCGAATTCCTGATTCCATCGAAGTAGTATAAGTGAAAAATTTGTCTTTAGGACTGATCCTTCAATATCAATGTCAGTATGTAAAAATAAAAGTTCCCAATGGAACTGACCTTGAACGACCCCGTCATGAGTACATAGCAACTGTTACATAACTCAAATTATCTATATTATATCTATAATATGTTATATAAAATTTCCAGAGCAAATTGAACATGAACGTATTCTCAGTAACTAATGGTTGTTGGTCCAAGTTATTGACCCTGCATCACTTTTTGAACTTGTACGCAATATGTATTATACACCGATACATCAATATTTGTAATCGAAATCTATACATGAAGCTAAATACTGATGAACATTCGATAACTGAATCGTACAAGTTACGTGGTTTCATATTATTCATCTTTTTTATACATACTGGAGAAAATTCATGGTTGTATTCAATACGACATTGGAATTATATTCATTTAATTCGAATATGAGCTGTATTACTGTTAATAAAAAATTATGTCATATTCAATGAATTAGTTCCACCTTGAAAATTAGCAACGTTATTGAACAAATGTTGACAACGCTGCAACTATCAAGTTTATTGACGGGATATATTCTAGACTAGATAACAATTTTTGCGGTGAATTTCTCAAGTTTTTCACGAGATGGCATGAGAGCATGTTACAACAGATTAACATATCTTTAGCCGGCCGAAAATAATTGTGAAATATATTTTTAATGATTAATGAAAGTCACAGAAGCCATGTAGTTTCTCGTGGTCCAGAATTTGTGCTTATGTTAGGTCAATTATCAAATTTTTTCAAAATCTTCACAAGTGATGCTTTCATCATTTGTAAAATAATAGTGGGAAGAAAAAATTGGTGCAAATTATGAACTCCAAAAGTGAAGTGTTGTGATTCTCACCATTGTTGCTCGGTTTCAGACATTAGTTACATCTTGTTTTTAACGATAGTCATGCTTATAATGATCATGTAGTGATTAGATAATTGATATCGGGTGAGCAGAAGTATCACAAGCAGTGAAACAACTCTCAGAAAAGTTTCGAACCGCGAGAGATTTCTTGGCTTCTATAACTCATAAGAATCATATCAGAACTATTTTCGTAGTACTGAAAATATATAGAAATATATTGTGGGATTTAAACCAAAGTGATTGATGCTTCAGTTAATGTCCTTATACTACTAAAAAATAAGAAAATATGATAGTCTGAACATTTGAAACGCGGCCATCAAAATATAAAGTCAAGCAACATATATACTAGCTCGTGATACCATTCCATGATTTCAATCAAGAATACTAATACAAAAACGGCGACTCCTCTATTAAATAATGACAAAATCAAAATGACGGAATAAAACAAGTACAAAATATTCCGAAAAATTGTTAATTTATCAACATTCTTGATATTTTTAAGAAATTGAAATACCGAATTCATATCATGAGGGAAAGAAAAAAAAAACTTGTTATCGTCTCTGCTGTCAACAAATCCATTTTCTTTCCATATAGTAGATTGTTATCATCGATAGTATAATCAGTGGTCATAGAATGAAATATAACAAATTGAATATTCTTTATAATATTATTTACATGGTGGTTTTTTTTTTTTTTAATACTTCCCGAATTCTATATCACTTTCGACCAATCAATCGACGTAGAATCTGTTCTATCCCTCGGGATTTTATGAGAGCTCGCAAATGTATGCAAATATCATATGACTCCGAATCAATATTCGACACGTACATCGTATGAATCGATACATCGTTAATCCGCTCTTCTGGCATAAGACAATCTTACAAGAAATCTTAATGACAAATGATCGTATAGACTCGCACATATATAATTTTTTCATATGAGTTTGTAACGATAGAACAGACGAATTTCACACCGTATAATTTTATGCTCCGAGAAGTGATTTTTTTGCGGCAAACAACTCCATGGTTATAGTCCTCGTTTAATTCTTTGAAAAAAAGTTTATGACATTCCCAAAAATCATGTGGAAAAAGATATTTTAAGCGGGAATTTTGGATGACTCATTCCAAATATTGACAAATTATTGTTATTTCTTATTGTATTATTCAACGTAGTCACCAACTTTCAGCCTATCGCACCAATGATGGCAAACCATGGGTCCTGCCAGTTGTAAAGAAAGTAGAAAAAGATTTGGCTATCGATGAGACTCAAAATCACGAATATCTTCCAATCCTGGGTCTCGATGCATTTAGCCAGCATGCGACAACTATGCTGTTGGGAAATAATTCCCAAGCAATTGTCCAAGGCAAAGCCTTCGGTGTACAATCATTATCCGGCACTGGAGCACTACGTCTTGGTGCTGAATTCCTCGCGCGCATCCTTCACTACGATACTTTTTATTACAGCAAACCCACCTGGGGTAATTATCTCAATAACTATCACCAAATTAATAGTATCATTATAATATGAATTTTTCTTTATCTCGTTGATTCACAGAAAATCACAAACTAGTCTTCATGAATGCGGGCTTCAAGAAAGGTTGTGAGTATCGATATTGGAACGCTGAGAGTCGAAACGTTGACATTGAAGGCATGATCCAAGATCTCAATGATGCACCAGAGAATGCGGTGATTATTCTTCATGCGTGTGCTCACAATCCCACGGGTTGCGATCCCACCCCTGAACAATGGGAAAGGATAGCCGATACCATCGAGCGAAAACGACTTTTCACCTTTTTCGACAGTGCCTACCAGGGCTTTGCAAGTGGTGATTTAGACCGAGATGCCTATGCACCGCGACTCTTTGCTGAACGAGGAATAGAATTCTTTTGTGCACAAAGTTTTGCAAAAAATTTTGGTTTGTACAATGAACGAGCCGGTAATTTGGTCGTTGTCATGAACAATACAAAAGAAATAATTCAGACAAAATCGCAATTAACACTTATCGTACGAGGAATGTACAGCAATCCACCGAACCACGGTGCTCGCATTGTGGCAACAGTATTGGGCAATGTCGATCTACGTGAAGAATGGTATGATAACTTTCTTTTCATTTTGGTATTCTTCTCATCATGTATTTCAATTCATTCGCACGTTTTCGTCCGCCTTGATTACATAGGAACATTCATATATCCTTTTTAAACCATCCACTTCATCCTAACCGAGGTCAAAGAAAATATCAACGATGCTTGCACCCCATTCATTTTGTAAACAGCTGATTTCAATTAACTCTCAACTACATCATTTATTTTTCACATGTCAGTGATAAATAGGCCAATGCAGCGCTCAGCAGAATATCTCGCCGAATAACGAGATCATATGAAGCAAAAAAAAAACGTACAGTTCCATGACAAGCGTGACCTCGGGATCACATATTAATTTTGTTACTCTCGAATTTCAGAAAAAAAACCGGTATCTGTTCATTTCTCAGTTCTTTGTGTCTATTACCCATAGTCTGACGGATTATCATATTTGAGAGAGCATTTTCGGTACATGCATTGCAATCCGGAGTACTGGAAGACCACAAAGTGGCACACATGACCCTTCAATTTTCGTTAGCCGATATGAAATATCTATATCATCATTTAAGAAGTGCAACCAAAATTGGTTACCTCACGTTCATCCTCATCTGCAATTAATTACTTGGGATACTTCTGTCATTTACTTCGAAACCGATATTGCAATTATGAAATTTCATTGCAGGAGAGATCATATTCGTGAAATGTCTGACAGAATAAAGTTGATGCGAAAGGCATTATATGACAGACTAGTGAGACTTAAGACTCCAGGAACTTGGGAACATATTACACAACAAATTGGGATGTTTTCTTACACTGGCCTTACAGGTATTCAAATTCGAGATTTAATGAGCAATAATAAAATTGCATTATTTGTTATTAATTTTTCTCTTTCCTCTTTTTTGTATGTACAGAGAGACAAGTCGAACATTTGAAGGACCATTATCATATTTACACGCTCCGTAGCGGACGTATAAATATATGCGCTCTCACAGACACAAATATTGACTATGTAGCTGCGGCTTTTCATGATGCTGTCACCCTATTTCCAGATTCCGAAAAAAATACTGTTTAAACCATGATTATAACGTACCATTTTATGGTCGATCAGATACAAACGATCTGTTAATCCTAGACACACTGTCTAACATAAATCAAAGTTTAATAGCAAACTCCCTTTATTCAAGAGTATATATATACAATAGTTTTCTGTTGTGTGTTTAACATTTTGTGCCGCACGAAATGATGTATAATAGAATGATTATCAGAACTATAATAGCTCAGGAATATCATAAAAATTATCTGATATCGTAATAAGCTGCTGATGAAAGGTGAAGAAGATTGCGATATGCTAAGTACGTTGACGGAGATGCTTTGGCATTATTGCTGAAATAGAGATCGAGTATTGCTCTGGAAGCTAGTGTGGTTAATAGGAAAAAGAGTACAAATATTGTTAATATCAAAAAATGAATGTTACCCGTAACGACAATTTATTCAATGTTACATACCGTATAATCGTTGTTAATTCCTGCGTATAAAAATTCACGTGCCAAAAAGTTGTAGCACGCAATACTGCGCTCAAATAGGCGTAGCAAGTCGCCCTTGAAAAATAGAACATGAAAAACTATCATATTTCGTCCTCTACTCAGGGAAATCACAACTACAGTTTCATCCCGAATATCAGACAATTCACACGAATGCCAATTAATCAGCTGAACACAATTAGTTTCAACCCAACTTAAATGTATTCAATAAGAATTCTCACCTACCCATTTTATTGGCAATTCTGTACTTTTGAACTTTAATGTCCTGTTTACAGTAAATAACCAAATACGTTCAATATCCTTTTGTTGCATTCGATAATGTCCGTGGAATGAATTTGGAAAACTATCAAGAATACTGTCACAAGATTTCGTCAGCATCAATGCACAAGAATCGCCGATAAAATGCACAACAAATTGTAACATGAAATTAATGGGCTCAGGATATCACAGCATGTACATGCAATCGAATTTGTCATTGATTTCAATTATTTTGAAGAAATTTTGAACATTTTACACAAACAACAAACATGGTGGTTTATATTTTGTACACAAATCTATACGCATGTTCACATTTGTAAGTCAATTCTTGATGATTATGCGAACAGAAAATTATAAAACTATGGAAAGAACTCGTTTGTATTTTATTGCTGAAGTAATTCCAGCGGAACAGACTCGTTTTACAGTTTCCTAGTAATAGAAAATCATTTACGGGGCTCCAAACATTACGATAATAGTATTGATAGAAATGTTATTAAAAACGAATGTCTCAAGATGAATTGTCGGTGTTTTCATTGGACAATATTGAATTTTTCAAAACTTCACGTTAGAGCATTTACATCATATTTTCTAAGTTTCCACGCAATGACCTCCCGAAATTGACATTCAATAATTATTTTCAGACAAACCATGTGTAAAAAAATGCTTGAATTTTTTCATTGCATTTCCTGAAGTGTTCATTTGATAGCCTGAAAACTTTTTCAAGTTTCTCACCGCAATCTACCTATTTCCTTCTGATTCCGCCTTTGCCTTGTCTCCCATCATTGGAAATTTCCCTGATTTAAAATCCAATTTTCTAGTGATCTACAACGTAAATCCAGACGAAATTTGTTTTTTCCGTTCATTATTTTTATGTGCAACGTATTTCATAATGTTAACACAACAACAATGAAGCCACTTCAACATATAGATATATATTCTTCTCCAAAGCTTATTGTGAATGAAAACATTTTATGATAACTAAACGAATAAAAGATAAAAAAGAATGATGGGAATACATGTATCCTCTGTCAAGCTATCTAAATCGAATGATAGGGATATGTATAGAGAATACTTTTAACTAGTTTACGTAATCAAGAGAACAGAATCGTATAAGTGTCATGTCTTGAGTAGAGCCCACAACGAGAATTATGCAGTATATCATGGTAGATTGATGAATACTCATGTTAGTTAAGAATAAATATGCTAATTGACAAGAACGAAACTTTTGTATTTAACCCATACATGGATATCATTGTGAACTGTCCATAATATCCTCTAGTTTTCAAATAAATATAATTCATGATAAATATTCTGGTCTATTCTGAACAACAGAAGAATATTCATACTAACAACAATAAATTAAGATGACTCGTTCGTGAATACTTGAAAATTGAACCAAATGAAATTCATGTATTCCACTTGGACTCTTTCTTTATGAGTTTTTCAGAGCCATCAGATTCTACAGCTGTATAATAACCCATATCTTCGTATTTAGATCGCATGTAGTATATGTAACCAGAGCATCCAATCATCGCTGTTAAACCCAATGCCATTATTACCATATTCTGTAAGAAAGAATAGAGACAAAATTTTATAAAATATCATCGTATAAGTATTCGTAAGTCCCACAACGGAAAATATTATCGTATACTCGAGTGCCCATGTTTTAATAGTGATACTGATACGACAAATCTCTTCATTTGCTAGTGTAATCATTGGAATTCGTAATCCGTATAGCTGTATCGAACCACCTTTCCATCGATCTGTAGTCTAGTGCTCCAGAGTACTACTTTTATCATTATATGTAATTACTCCAATGATGTAAATTGTAGAGAATTCTTCGTTCGTCGAACTAATGCTATATAGCGATATTACAAACATCCTAGAGAACAAGGACTCAGACCTCATCAATTATGAAGTTTTTCCAGTTTTGAGTCTATTGATTCCAATCATAAGTGATTGGCGTCGAGTGATACGAGTTGGTCACAGCGTAAAGTATCTTGAATAATGATAAATCCGCAACACATTTTGCGTGAAAACGATTTACATTCAATCGTAACATTATTGGTAAATAGATTGTCACTATAATATAGCACTGATCTATTGAAATACGTGTATATTTTTATTGAATCACTCAATCAGTAGAGAAATTTTACTTCGATATTCACCCAGGATTTTTTCAATGAAAATCATTAGAAAATTGTACACTATCCCATTCTTTCCATGAAATATCAAATCCAACTAAGCACAGAATAGCTACTATTCTAAAATGAGAGATATCACAATTGGCATTCACAATAAATGTGTCAACATTATTTTCCGATGTGGGCCCTAAAATTAATGATTGATCTCCCGTTCAAATCAACATATCTCACCGGACGAACATATAACTCGTAATTGATTGCTTTGAAAAGTAACGTGCTTCGTAAAGAACGAATACCATCTCCAGGTGCGACTTTTTGTTCTCCACTTGATGGCTTATCTGCCATAATTTTATTCCTATAAAAGCTCGAGTTTTAATGTATCTCAAATGAAATATTTCCCAAACAGAATATTATGATATTTCATTACACCCACTTGTAGGTTAGAGGTTGTATATATGTATATAACGTATAGTTATATGACACACTATGAACGTTATTATCTTTTCATATAAATACAGTGAAGATATTCAATATTTTCTATTTAATGTAGATTTGTGAAATTATTGTCTTTATTTCATGCGACTCGATCTTATATTGTTTATTTATAACAATCATATATTATTTTCAGAAACTGAGCTGACACGTAATAACTCGAAAGCACGTGTAATTTTCTTGTCGGATTGGTGGCACTATGGAATATAGGAATTTATCCCGGTAAATCATTGGAGAGAAATTTCATCTAACATTGATGAAAACAAAATTGTTCTAGATGGCGAATAGTAGAGAATGCAAAATTGAAAGTGCGTTTCAATTATTATCGCAAGAAGCCAAAGGTATATTGTGGATATATATATATATTTATATATAAGTACCCCAAGAACACATTCGAAATATTCAACATGTCATATATATTTAACTCATTACAGAACTTTATTTGCCAAAGAAAGTCGCAACAATCGACGCCAAATATGAATCTATCAATGCCTTTGAATTTTACCGCAATCATGTATCGCGAAATATACCACTATTAATTAAGAATGGGGCATCTGAATGGCCCGCAGTAAAAAAATGGAATATTTCATACTTTCGTAAAACCTTGTCTGAGAAGGAAATAACTGTGGCTGTTACGCCAAATGGCTTTGCGGATGCTATATGTTCAGACAAGTCTGGGAATGAATATTTTGTCATGCCAGAAGAACGTCACATGAGCATGTCATCGTTCTTGGATAATTTGGAGAATCCCAACAACGATATTCATTACATTCAACAGCAAAATTCTAATTTTCAGAGTGACTATTATGAATTGTGGCGAGATGTCGAGCGAGATGTTCCTTGGGCCACCGAAGCCTTTGCCAAAGATCCGGATGCAATTAATTTTTGGATGGGTGATGAACGCGCAATTACATCCAGTAACTTATCAATCTATCCTCTTATAAAGCTAAATGATTCATGAAATGAATAAGTGAATGAATGCATAAATAAAAAAATGAGTGAGTATCACTGCATTAAACCGCTACTCATATTTCGACTTGCAGTGCACAAGGATCCATATGAAAATATTTACTGCGTGATATCTGGCGAAAAAGAATTTATTCTGCATCCACCTACAGACTTGCCATGGATTCCTTACGCTAAATATCCAGCAGCTAAATATAAAAAGGAGGATAGTGGTGAATGGAATATCGTTCCAGTTTCTACAAAAAAATCGAATATATGTAAGGAGAATAGAGATAACGGAGACACAGTACCGTGGGTCACCATCAATCCTCTCCGTCCAAATTACGAAAAGTTAGTATCATATTCTAATTCTCCCGATAATGCTACTCACTATGACAATTAATCGCCAGTTAATGATACAAACATCAATATTAGGTATCCACAATATAAAAATGCAACCACCCTGAAAGTAAAAGTGAAAGCAGGCGACATCCTCTACCTTCCGTCATTGTGGTTCCACCATGTTCAACAATCTCATGCATGCATTGCAATTAATTATTGGTACGATATGGATTTCGACATAAAGTATTCATACTTTAAATCTTTAGAAATTTTGTGCCAATGAAAGTTTCATTTTTATATATATATATATATATATTATGTGTGCATATGTATATGGTTTTTCATTCACTGCGCGCTGAGAAGCTCTGCATAATAATTATTAATCTGTTGGACACACTCACGGACATCAATAATAATATTTGTATTTCTATGATTCTCGAAAGACATCAGCTTATATATTCCATCAAATACTAACTGACAGATGATAAAACCGTTCAATGCCTTGTATTACGTCATAAACTCCATGATTGACTGTAGAAAACAGATTAATGCAGTGTCGATTAAAATAAACTTATATACTTAATAATGTAATATATGTTCTGTTAAATTTTTTTTTCTCTTTGAAAATTGCCAAAAATGGGAGGTTTTCCAACTTAACAGTGGTATCGTAGCCACACTATCTAAATTATTGGTATTACTATAATTATATATATATATATGAATTATACATAATCGATATTTCATTGCAATACCGACGGTAGATCGTTTTTCATATTAAATGCATCACTGAAATCTGTAACGCCGTCGCGACCGATCATCAGACAACAAGTAAAAATTCCGAGAGTGACGATGATTATAAGATGAAGATCCTATTGAAGACAATGTAGATTTTCCGATTGATGTGTAGACATCATTCGTGTCTCAAGCTAAATCATCATCCGGATCGCTGCTAACATTTCTGTAATTGCGTTTACCATAACCAGGGCCATGTTGGGTCTCATACATCTTACGATTTTCAAGATAGCGTTTGTAATTATTTTCACGCTTTCGCCGTTGTTCCTCGGCTTGCTGTCGCAATTTCTCTGGATTCATATGTGAAGTCACCATGTGCCGTGTCAAAGAGCTCATAAATTTGTATGTTATACCACACACATCGCATGAAAGTATTTCTTGACTTTGACCTTGCGGCTGTTGAAACGGGAAAAGAAAAAAAATAACCATTACGATAATACAAAAGTAAAAAAACTTATGAATTGGATAGGCTCTAGATAGAACGATGAATGATTCGCTATTTATGTTAGACTCACCGTAGTTTTTTCACGAACTTGTTGGTGTACCAACATGTGACGTTGCAAATTATTGAGACGGTTAAATTCTCGACCACAAACTTCACAATCAAATTTTTTGTCAGGATCATGATTTTTCTTGTGCATTGATAAATCAGCAGCAGTCATGAAAGATTTGTGACAAACATCACAGTTATGCGTACGTTGTATTTCACCAGCTAAATGTGATTCTTCATGCTTTTGAAGTGCGGGTTTATCGAGAAATCGACGACCACAGTAAATACAAGGTAGTGGTTTGGATTCAGGATTGTGAAGGCCCATGTGGCGACGTAAAGCTGATGCTGTTGGGAAAGTTTGTTGGCATTCCAAGCATTGGAATGGACGATCGCCTGTATGCGTTTTTCGATGACGAGCTAATGAATTCTGATCAGGAAATCGTTTAGGACACAAATCGCAGGGGAAATTACGCGTGGTGATATCTTCTTCGCGAGCATGCTTCAATCTATTATGACGCAGCAATTGAAACTGCGTTTTAAAGCTCTTCTGGCAGATTTCACATTTCAAAGCATCATTAGTTGGAATAATTACTTGTGTTCTCTTCAATCCATTCTCATCTTCAGAAATGATCAACGATATAGTAACGGTATTATCCTCATTATCAATCTCGTGATTAGTCTGATTCGATGTGGATGACTCCTTAGGAAAGAAATGAAAGAAGTAATATAGCAAAGAATAAAGAAAATGAACTGTTAAAAATGCGGAGCAGATATTCAATACCTGTCTCAAAGAACTCGTGTCCAAATCCTGAACTGCCAATGATACGTCGCGGGATTTTTGCAGGGCCCTTATCTCCTGGTTCTCTTGATCATCGCTGCTGTTATCAGCAATAGCATAGTTTCCATCTTCAGTTAGATATACGGGTTGCATTGTTCCATTTTCATCTTTGAAATACAATTGTCCTTCTTCGTCTTCATGGAGAAAAATCTGATCCTACGAAATTGAAAACAAAATATCAACTTTTTATCTATTGTGTCTGTATTATGCATGTGTGAGAACAGGAGAGAATGGAAAAAAAAAAAAAAGTTGATGCATTACCAATACCTGAGCATTGTCCTCTTCCCCTTGTTCATTCATGACAATTTCACTTGTTCCTTCCCATGGTTCATGTTGCTCCTGCTGCTCCCGATCTTCACTCTGTTCCGGTTCCAAATTATTTTCATCATACATATATGAATCTGTGTCATTTATAGAATGAGCCATGTATAGTGTTCCCATATCATCACCCTCATAATAAATCGTTCCTTCTACTGGAATGGTGTCCTCATCAAGCCTCTCCATCTGAAACGAATTTATAGATACAAATTTTCTCCGTTCGTTTCTCTATTCGAATTGAATAAAGAAAAACAAAGATAGACGAAAAAATAATACAATATGGCTCACTTTAATATAACGTGGATCATCTTCACGTTGTTTTGTCGTATCACTTTGTTTTTTGGAGCCAAGAACTGTGTATACCAAGTCATTTTCGGCATTTTTTACAATCTCATGTGGACTATCGAGATCACCTTGATCATATTCTGGTGTGTGTGATTTTGTAACTCGATAAACAGATTCGGGCTTAGTCGACACAACATTATTGCCGTTAATTGTCATAACTTTTTTTACTAAATTGGTATTACTTTTTGTCAATTGATCAACTTTATTTGTTCCAATTTCCAGTGGATCATTTTCCTCGACTGACCAATCTTCCTCGGCATCATAAGTAACGACTCTTTGGACGTAATTGCTTCGATTATCATTCTCCAATTTCCTTCTTTTTGATTTAGGTCGTTCATCTTGAGTTTGATCATCTTGTGAATCGACAGATTCACCATCAACAATTTCGGTTACAGAGGATGCTGATTGCAATTGTACTTGCAGAGTATCCTCCTCTGTCTCTACCTCCTCCGTTTCCTCCTCTTCCCCCTCAACAACTTCTATTTCCTCAATAATCTCAACGATTTCTTCTGTTTGAATTTCTTCAATATCATCATTTTCGTCTACTTCATCAGTAGCATAAATGATTTCTTCCTCTTCCATAACACTATCTTTTGCTTCTAGAATGGCTTTCAATTCCTCAACTCCCATGGTTTCAGTTGATTCACCACAGACTTCCATTATTATTATTTACAATATTTCTGGAAGCAAATAGTTTTTAAGATTGATAAAAATAATATTTCATTCTCTTTTCAATTGTTGACGGGATTGCCAATTATTGTCAGTAAACAATATACATAATGAGGGTTATTGTCACAGCCCTCTATGGCATATAATGTCTACAGATCTTACAGATAACACGCATAGGATGCATATAGGAAAATAACGCCAACCCAAGCGACGATATACCCATGAAGATGTGTGATACAAAAGATAATGCATTATATTAAATGATGAATGATGAAAAAAGTTGGAAAATTAAATGTGTTGGAGCGAACGATTCTGATGGGAAAAGGTTAAAGTATGACAAGAGGGGACGTAGAGTAGATATTGGATTCGAACGAGTGGTGAGTCGGGAGTCATCTATGATGATGCATCATGCATTGCGAAAGTATCCCACTTGTAAAAATATTCTCTCACTAATAAGGTTATTTGTGTATTTATTATATATTTGGTTAATGAAGAAAAACATTCAAAAATGAGTTTATTTTCAATTGAAATTCGTTTTCGAACGCGGCTCACACCAGTCGGTACGGGTATGCCTTGCATTTATCAACGGATAGCAAAATGGCTACGAGATAGCCGCCAACATGCGCTTGTTCGTTAACAACTAAACGCAAGTAGCGATGATTAGCATCTATGTAACACTTAAAAATCATTCACTTACCAAGCACACCTCAATCTAGGTCACTAAATCCTTCCAAATTTGTCAATTATATATAATAAAAAATGATTTTTACTCGGTCGATACGGCGCCCGCTGTTCTCCCATTAATCGAGTGACGCCACCATAATCGAGAAATGTTTATCGATGGCCGCTTTATGATGTTCCCTAGTCCCCCGCCATTCACATCAGTCACACCATTGTTGACACGCCTACGCCAATACACTTTTTATATTCATAGGAACTTTCATTGCAGATGGCGCCACCAAACTATATTCCCGCCATTATTTTATCACTATGTATTTTTTTCGCACACACTGTTGTATATTCTATAGTATCATTTTATTATACATGTATAGATACTGAGAAATGGAATACTTGAAATTGATATGAGGGAAAAGTGGCGCTGTTGTCTGATGGCTATGTAGGGCTATATAGAGAGCATATTGTTTTGAAGATGGGTATAGGAGCTAAAGTGTGTACACGTTAAAAATTATTCAAGTACACATACATCAAACGATAAACGTGAATTTCCAACCGAGGAAAAAAACGCATTTAATTCATCTCGTCATGATTCACCATAAGCTGCACGAATCAAAATTTTTACGTCATTATTTCGAAAGAGACTCAGTTTAGTCAACAGTGTGGTATCTCAACTGGCAATGATAAGACTGAGTCTACTTAATTTGGCCAACCCAAAGTCTGAGCAAATTTCATGATCTTTCTACGGCATCTCACATTCTAATTAATAATATTCTGGAGTAATCAGCTAAATTCAATATCAAGTCAAGAAGTTAGAGATAAAAATATATGCCCGAATCGTGTCATTGACCTTAGTTTTGTATCATCTCCATGCTGTATATAAGAATATCAGAGTACCAAGATTATGTAGAAAAGTACACAATTGCGATAATAGGATGCATGACTGTGTGCTCATTTATAAATGCACAGTATTCCAGAGCTTATATATTCTCACTATCCACTTCATATACCACCGCGCGGTTTTCACGCTTCAACAATTTTTATTCATTCTGTATTGTATGCAAAAATTGAACATAACACCTGAATAGTAAAGTTTATCGATGGAATTGCATAATTTTTCAATATCATATGGAAGACCACAATTGACAAATACAGCGAATTATCACCAGGATTCGTATGGACAACGTATCGAAATATATCAATTTTTTAAACAATCTAAAATACCTCATGTGATCCATATTTTATTAACATAGTTGAGCTTCTAACTCGATATTCAATCGAAATTCCCAGGTGAATTATATAATAAAAATCTTCCGAACTGCACGTGGTGTTTGCTGAAATGTTTATCTGAGGGGAATGAATAAAAAAGCCTTTTATGTGCTCCACATGAGTAGAAATATTTCACTTTCTGGATAATTGAATTTTTCACAATCTCTTTACGATGTTACATGTGGTAAATCAGCTTCAAATGTTTATGTCCGAGGAAATCAAATCTGAAGTAGATATATAGACTTTAGGGCGGAGGCTTGATCTGGTTTTAGATGAACAGTTTGGGGAATGTTGCAGAAAATTGTGCGAAATTTTACCACACGGTTTGTCTGTAAATAATCATTGAATGTTACATAATATGATTTGAATGAGTGACTGAAATATTTAGAAAAAGTTATTCAGCGATAAAAGTATCTATTACATATCCTGAGACATTAGATTTGGTTATTATTTTCGTCGACACTATTATTATGACTTTTACAGCCATCAGCTTTTATATTTATTAATAAGACCATCAAGAACTCTGCAATCCCGCTACAACTACCTCAACGGGGTATTCTTGGTTCCCGGAATTAAAAAAAGGTGATCTTTGTGAATTTTTTTTTTGTTATCGCAATAATTTGAGTAATAGATTTTTCTATATTATTTATCGATCATGGGAGAAGATTTATGTGTATTTACAGACAAGAAAAATTGATATAATTTAAATTATATCCAGTCTCCTGTGCTGCCTCCGGAATTTCCTTCCTTCATGGCACTGCGAATATCTCTAATTATATTCATGTGTAACAACAAAATCATATGTGGTTACTATCAGGAAAGATGCGATCATTGGATGAACTGTCATAAAATTACATGAATCACACGAATTTGGACCTCCTTTTTTCACTATCAATAAATAAAAAAATTATTAATTATTAATAAATATTAACTTAAGAGCTTTACCTGATGGGGGATTCAATACTGAAGAAAATAGCGTATAATTTCCTCAGTTTGATGAATGAGTATTTGAATTAGGATGGGTGTCAGGCTGGAAAAAATGGTTTCGCGGGGGAACGGCGATCAAAGTTTTACCTCTAGTTCAGACCGTGATAATGACCGGAATGAATTTACTTACAATTAATCATCTGTTCCTAACGGAACACGGTCGATTGTCCTTATTAATGCAACCAGTCAACTGTCCAGTTGAAGATATTTTTCTCAACGACTGATCTGAGGCGGTCAACTACAAAATTAGTATTTATATCATGATATGGTCATTCATCAAAAGAATTATTGATATTTATTTCACATCCATATTATGTCCACCACTGAATAATTGAAATTCATATTATATTTTTATTCATTCGCTTCATAACATCCATCTATAAATCATAATTCGTTCTCGTTATAAATTAACATAATGTAATCTTTAATGAAA
This sequence comes from Zele albiditarsus, assembly GCA_958496275.1. Classification (NCBI taxonomy): domain Eukaryota; kingdom Metazoa; phylum Arthropoda; class Insecta; order Hymenoptera; family Braconidae; genus Zele; species Zele albiditarsus. Next base: position 6,332,437 of record OY292411.1, read on the forward strand.
TGTATTACTAATTATTTTCATGAGAATAAACTTCAGAACCTCTTGAGGGTCTCTACACCGTAGAGATGGCTGAATGGCTCTCCCAGTGTCTCAGATTTTTTCGGAGGGTCGTAGCCGTATACCTCAATTAATGAATTGACAGAAATATCTGCTCTTATAAATTGTATGGAATTCAGAACGAAAATTTTTTCAGCTACTCCCCCACAATTAGTTTTGTCATGATTATTGACGGAATGGACAGGAATGATCATAGAAATACCCTTGTGGCGGCAATGGATTAATGCAGTTTAAATTGAAATATACAAAACCATGTATATTAATACCAAACACACACAAAAAAAAAACATGATTGTGATACAGTGATGAGTTCAGTTGTTTATATTACCTCCGTAAAAAGACTCACATTCTTCCAACTAACGTAATACAGGATTGATATTATAGGGGAATAATGCTTCAGACACAAGTCAACTCATGGCTAATCTATAAGTTTCATGAGTACTTCATGAACCCAAGCAAGTACAGTAAAAAACCAATCCCATTTATAACAAGCAAGTCCTTGCCAAGGGTCCAACAGGACCATACGGCGCTGCCTGGACAAACTGGACGAATGTAAGACTTACGGAAGGATGATGTAGAACGATACACTTTCCTTGTTTGTACACTATCGCAGATCATTTTCTCACGTTTCGTCTGATCAAATGGTGATTCCAGTACCGAGACCTATATTATCGACCGACAAACTGTCAAATATAAATTCGGACTTTGTAACGTTCGATACAAATTCATTTTCTTCATATTCCATATTCGATGTTCTCAGTTTCGGTATATTCCGAGTTCGATGTTTCCATGTTTGTACTACTTGTCATTAAGCACTACAATGGTTCTGCTAGCGGTTAAAAAAAAATTATATACTGTGTTCGTCGTTGGTCTTTTTCGTGAACTAAATTGAGAATATTCCGACAAAATCACTTGAATGAATCAAATGACATAGGCCTGAGAAAAATGAATGTTTAAAAATCGCCTCACCAGCGTATTTTCATATACATTCGATGATATATACAAACGTTAAAGTGCAGTGAATGTCAATATATCAATGAAATAAGCCAGATCAAATACAAGATGAATGGATTCAAAGTCAAGTATAAATCATAAAGAGTTGATTTTTCGATATTCTTTATACTATAACGTGTTCATTCAACAGTTTATTTGCTTACAATTTTCATCCATATTCGAGTCTAGTTTGTAACTCACTAGTAATACCGGCATGATCGCAGCTGGAATGTCCATTGCTCCATGTTTAGAAGTATGTATTTTATGAAATGTTTGTTCATAAATGGAATATCAGGCATTAAAATCATTCGAATGGCTATTGATATTTACTTCCGACTAACATATTGAATAACCGATCAGATAAAATGTGTCAAACGGTGGAAACCATACTGACCAATTCAAAGGATTAGTGTCAATTTATTCCCCACTACTGCCTCTTCAACCAATTATCATCGAAGAATGAAAAATTGGGATGGAGTGGGGATTAATATTGCGCCATCGAACGGAAGCTACCGCCATCTTGTAACTCTTTGTTTACATATCAAGCAGCGAAGACGACGTGCTTTGAATGATTGATAAATTTGCACATTTATTTTTATTCGCGCATCACATGTTTGTGATTTTCAATTCGGATCGGAAATTATTTTGTGAACATTTACAATGGCAACACCACCAAAGAGGATAAGGCGTTATTCTTACAACCAAGAATTTGAACATCTATATATGGTTGTTAATGTTGACGGTGTTGGGGTTTGTCTCCTGTGTAATGATGGAACTCGTTTCACCTGTCCACGTGTAGACAATATCAAACGGCATTATAAGAAAAAGCACGCGGGGTACAACACGGAATATCCGTTGAAGTCTGCTAAGAGATTGGAGCAAATCCGACTTAGGAAAGCGGCTGCGGGACTCAAGAATTGTGTGTCTGGGAATACTGCCAATCTTGACACCTTCACAGCGAATCGTATAGCATTCTTCACCGCTTATGACATCGCAAAAAATAAAGAACCATTCGCCAATTCAGAAATATTTGCTAAACGACTGTATGGAATTTTCGACATGATGTACAAGGGATGCGAGAAGAGGCAGGAAATCCTGGATTTCGTTGACAGCATCTCATTGTCCCGTCAATCAATCACTCGGAAAATTGGATTGTTATCCGCAAATATTCGTCACCAATTTCTCCGGACCTTGAACGAGTGTTCCGGATTTTCAATTCAATTGGACGGATTGACCGATATTAAATCAGTAGAACAGGTCACAGTATTTTTTCGTATAGTCTTTCCCGACTGTTCGGTTAAAGAACACCTGTTTGCTTGTATACCATTGCCTGGGCATGTCACCGCCGAAGCAATATACGATGTGCTGAAGGCGGAACTAGTAAAAACAAAAGTGCCTCTAGAAAAATTAGTATCGATCACTACTGACGGTGCCGCGACAATGGTGGAATGTAAGGACGGTCTTATCACTCGTCTTCAGAGGGACCCTGATTTTCCGAAATTCACAGCGTTCCATTGCCTCCTTCATCAATTATCTCTGGCTGCAAAAAAACTTGCGGATGTGGGCGTAGTTGAGGATGTAAGCAGGATGATCAATGGTAAAGGATTGATGATTGATCGCTTCTATCAACACCTAACCGGCCCCCGAACATTTCTGGAGTCACGAGGTGAGGAATGTATTGAACCAACAAATATAGATTGGCTGATGAAATTTACATATTTAACTGATATTACGGAAATGATCAACACCACGAACAAGGACATGCAGGGGGCCATGAAGTTCATTGGAGAGTACTTTGCAAGTTTGGATCGATTGAAAGCATACATGGAGTCTGCGATTGATTGTCTCAAAGGCAATAAAGTGCCGCACTTATTCCCACGGCTGACCACAATGGTAGAAGGGTTGGATATACCAAATTTCGATGGGCATCAAATGTTCGATCATACGAAACATTTTCTTGATGCGCTCACTGAGCGTTTGGAGGATTATTCAGATGTTAGAGCTATTGTCAATTACTTCAAAAACCCATTTGACAAGTCTGTTCGTTCATTTGAATTGATCCCCATTATTGCTAAGCTTCATCCTGTTGACAAGTGTCGACTTCAATATGAAATTGAGGATTTGCGACTTGATGATCAATTGAAAACATCGAGCGAAGCTGGTAATGACATTTGGCGAATAATGGATGCCACTACGTACCCGAATCTCAATATGGTCTACAAAAGAACTCTTAGCTATTTTGGGACGTCATATTTGTGTGACTCGGCATTTTTGAGCCTGAAACAGATAAAGTCCACCCTCAGGACTAGGATGACAGATGAACATTTGCAAGATGTTCTCCATATATCGACGAGTACATATGAGCCTGATTTCGATGAATTGGCTCGAGGATGGAAAGAGCACAAGCTGGAGGAGAAGTAATTTATTTTCTGAGTTTATTTTTATTTTTTTCGCCCAATCCGGGAAGAGTTTCCATTTTATTATTCTTCCAGGTTAGATATTTTTATTCATATGTATATAGATTTGTTTCAATTATTTTTCAGGATTCTTGTCTATTCTTATTTCATTATAAATAACTTTTTTACAATTATTATTTCAAGATTTGTCTTCTTTGTAGAGTAAGTCCCCATTTTCCACCTGACACAAACTTCATATTTCATATCTGTTTCCAATCCTTCTCCACTCGCCTGATGGAAGAGATCGACCACCATCCCGTGGTTTTCAACGAACAATATTCCGTATACTGGCCGAGAATTGACAAATATAGTCATCCAATTCGATCTGTACTTGCAGTTATAATGTAAAATATTTCATTTGTGGACAAATATTTGTTTAGTCTGTGACTGCATTAATTCTATGTAACGCAAACACACTTTGTGGTAGAATTCAATATAGTAAATTTAGTGGAGAAAAAAAAATATCAATCGTCAAGAGATTCAAACTCGGGTCGTCAAATTGAGAAACAAAAATTGTGTCGTTGCGGCTGCAGAGTTCTTTCAATATTACATGCACAAAAGTTATCTCAGAATTCGAGCACATAGGTGTATTGGAGCTATAAATAATTATATCATTTAGAATAGTATGAACTTTAAAGAAATTCCTTCACATGAATATTCTAGAATGTACACAGAATAAAAATCGCCAACAGAAGAATTGAATTTTGGAACCCTAAAACTGATTAGAAAACTCAGTGCTGCCATCTCACCATACATATATGTTGTATTGGGTTTAGTCTGAGTTAACATATATACATGTATATATGTGACGTTTATTATAAATATTGTCAACATAACCTATTTTTCTCACCACCAACTATTGGCACATATTGATATCCTATAATTTGAATAAGTTGGAATTATGAAAAATATGTGGTTCCTGTTCTTCATTACCACACTTTCAACGTTCAAATGTGCGAATGCATCGAATGGTTTCGATTTCGGTGATACGTTGGCACTCATTCTGGGTTTAATTATTGGATCTATTGGATTTTTCGCTTGCATGGGTGCATACGCCAGACGAAGAAGTCGAATGGAAGGAGTTCAAAATTCATGATGATAATTTGTATTTTGATGTGTGTCCAAATGAATATGGTAAGGCAGAATGAATCTTGAAATTCCAACCGATTCATTCCAACACAAAGTTGATAAGAAACTATTTATAAACAATTTCATCACGTAACATATTCAAACTTGTTTGTTTCGCAGCGTGAAGGAAAACAAAGAAAAAATATTGGGCCAGATAATGTATGAATATAAGTCAGAATGCTTGCGAATAACACAACTCTATGGATATGTAGAATAAGGATATTTCATTTGACTGCTCTGTCCCCCGGAGATATTTTTCTACTGCACATATATTCTATATAGTTACAGTTATTAATTCATTCAAATTCGGTTAAATAACATTGTAATATAAGAAATAAAGAGATATTTTTTATTTTTATTATTCTTATGGATATTCTTTTACAATTATAATTTATTCATAACTTGACTCCGACTGATGTGTAAACGAAATGTGGAATTGCCATCGCTTAAACTTGATGTTTCATTTCGACTGAAAGACTACCAAACTGAATTCAAGAGTTGATGTAGGAATCACTTTGAAGGAATATACAAACGAAGCAATCCAGCTGCGTCACAACTGGCAGAAGTTTGGCTGAATTATCAATCACATTTATCAATTCGATCCAATTTCAACAAATCTCATAAGTTATATTTGTTGATGACATTCAAATATAGCTAAATTGTTTATTTTTACGCAGAGATTTAGCACGATAAAATATCTGCCATCCAATTTATTTTTGCGGAATAACTTCATTGAGACACAGCAAAACAAGTGGCCCTGACTAGTTTACTACTAGACATATTGCATCAGTTTCAAAACCCATCTATATATATATATATATATATATATATATATATATATATATATATAGTCTCAATGCGAAACAGGTTTCATATAAGTGAATATATGTACATATACATTTTTTCGTCTTTAGTGCTTCTTCCAGTTATGAGCTCGAAAACAAAAAATGATAAACTATGAATAAACCGATAAATTTGATACGCAAATTTGTAATATTTAAATTCTATACAGCATTAAAAGGAGAAAAGAATTGGAAACCGAAAATAAGTAACTCAATATAAGAGAAGCGAATTTCCATCTACTTGTAGATAGCAAACCCAAGACTCAGTCAACATCGATTTTTCACGACTCGGAATTGCTCCATTCTGTAGATCACTGATTTTAGTTTACCTAATCAGTCTTTGTGAATTCTCTCGAGATCTTGTCATTGAAACACACACCTGGTCGAATTGCAAACCGAGTAGACACTCTCTGGCCAATAGTGCTTCTTTTATTACACATATCAAAATCAATTTCAGATATATCGAAGAAAAATGATTCGTTACACTTGTATAATTTTCATTTTCTTCTCGTTCCCTTTCTCTCCTTTCGTTTTCTCACGCTGATTTTAATTTTCAATTTTCTTCTCAGTTATATCACGAGTGTACTTGACCGGAATTAATCCAATAAGTTTTTGCTGGTGCCCCAAAAGTTTTCTTATTTATCTAAATTATAATTTAACAATTACTGTACAATTTTTCTTGGCCTTTTTGTTTACTTACTCTTACAAGACTTTCTTGTGATAATAATGGGATATATCACTCAACACGAAGCATTCATTGATTATACTCAGAAATGATTTTTAATTTCTTTATTTTCGGGCTTGTATAAGCTTCATGTAATGCCTCAAATGAAGTAACTGTCATATCGCATAGTTGCCCGACATTCTCAAAAGGTTTTTTTTTTATTTCTTCGTTTTTGCTGTACTCATACACGCATTCACACATACAATACAATCATTCAATAATCTGAATTAACAATAGCGTTCTCTTTTTTTCTACATCACTCAAGCTCAGTCGCAATATACATCATAAATAAAAACATTATAGCCTATGATCCGTCTCTGGTGAAACAAGCCAAAAATGATATTTTTTATGGAATTAACATCTAGCCAGGAGCCTCCTCATCTTCTTTTCATATTCACTTCCTCTCTTCCAATTCGACGCGATGTCAAAAAATGTTGATTGATCGCAAGTTAACTGTAACAATATAAATGATGGCAACTATCTGTAAGACAGCTGAAGCACAATAGCTCAATGTAAAAACTAACTGAGATGATAAATGAGTTTACAATACTTAAGAAAAAACAATGGTTATAGCATTTTCGACGATGCAATGTGTGAGTGGTATCTAACTAGTAATATATCATTGTTCTTTATTTCCAATCAAAACAATTGAAATTTCTAGAAATACATTAAAGCATAACGTTGACTATATTAATCACTCGCTCGTTCACTCAATCACTCTCTTTGTCTTTTTCACTTTTTTTTTTTTTTTTTTTTTTCAAACTTCAAATTTCATTCCCATACTATCTCACTTTCGGTCTTTACCTCAGCACTCATTACAATATTTTTCAATTGTCCAGTTACCCATCAACAATTAAACACTATCAATAATGTCGAACAGAATGGCCGCTTGCCATCTCGATCGTAAGGACTAGCTGAGGCCTGCACATATAAATGGACTTTGCCATGCATTTTTATACACGTTTGAGCATTAGCATCGCCCAAAGAAATAACACTGTCATCCTGTGTTTTCAATTTGCTCTGATAATTCGATCAAAATGTATGTTTTCTTATTAATTTCTGCTACAATTGAAACTCGAGGCTTAAATGACTGCAAACAATTGGCAAGCGCTTCCACAAGTTCATTCTACCAAATATTTATGAATACATAGATATTGGTTTTCGTTTATATCACGTGTAAACGTACGATTAAACAAACATAAGTTTACAGTTCGAATTTCATTCTTTATCGACCGCATAAATATAATACGCGGTATAATCGCAACAAGCTTGAAAGCGTTCTTGTGATACGTTGAAAAGTAATAACGGACAAAATATCGCTCATAATTAAATAGACACCAGTACATAATGCTCGTCAACAGTAAAAAAGAAGAAAAATCCGCACTGCCGTAATCAATGAGGGGAAGAAAAAACAAGTAATAAATAAATAAAAAGAGTACAGTGATACAGAAAGAGATAACCAACTAAACATAGTGACACACATCACGAAGAAAATTAGTCGTACAACTGGACCGTGATATTGCAACGCTATTGCTCTTGTTGAGGATTGCCCGTTGGCGGCTGCTCATGTTGTCGTTCTCCAGGTGGAGTGCCGTCGTGAGAATTTCCAAGATGTGGAGTAGCTGGAGTTGCCGGTTGTGACTGTGGTGTACCGGTGGGCGCATAAACGAGCCGATAGCCGGCAGGAAGAAAAAATCCGCCATGTGGTGTATAACTGAATGTTTGGAAGTTGGTCAATGTTGGTGGGTCATGATAGTGAACATAGCCAGAACTACCACCACTGGTTACAATTGGCGTAGGTGCAACTAATGAACCGCCTGATGCCGAACCAATAGTTGTTCCATCAGAAATAATTGGTGTGAATTGATATTGCGCATGGTTCGTTACTGTTGTTGTTCCATTGGTGGAACCAATTGTCTCTGAATTCTCGGATGATTGTCCGTAATTAGAGATATTTTGCATGTTCTCTGCTGACGACATCACTGGAATGGGAATAACATAGGCATGAGGAATATTAGTGGAGACAGGCTGCTGAGGCGTCTGCTTCAATTTTTGCGTTGCCAAACGCAAAGTTTCCTCCGTATCAGGAGAATAATTGGAAATACGACGAAATGACGCTTGGGGCCCGGTACTGAACATCAGGTAATCCTCCACGGTTAGTGGTCGTGATGGTCCTAATTTTTCATGGAAATAGAAATAACATTAATTAGGACAACTCGTTGACATATATTTTAAAGCGAACACCAAGGTGGAATTCATGCAGACGCGACTTTTTTTCTCGTATATTCTCAAAAAACACAATACCGTGATTATTTCAGCGAAATATTATATCGAAACTTTGAATATTGACTAAAATATACTGGTTTTGTTACGAATTGAGGCTTCACGTCGTAGCAATAGTCGAATGCTCATCGTGTTTTAAAATAATCGGAATTTTTTCTCTATGAAGTAACCAGACTTCCGCGTGCCGATTCATTCTCCAATTCCCGACTCTTCAACTTATCAAATTTTTAGAAACATATCCATCATCTTTTCCAATCATCACACCGTGGTGTTCCCTTTCGATTGAAATAATTACAAATCAAACATGTTATAGCAGTTATATTTCACCTGAGACAGTCGAGGCAACGGTGTGGTACAACAATGGCTGATGTTGATGTTGATGTAATGCGCTTGCTTGTTGTTGCTGTTGAATCAACAGTTGCAACTGGTGCTGTTGAAAGCGCTCCAATTCTTCTCTATGCCTCTTCTGCAACGTCTCCAATTCCATTGTTTGCCTAACAATACATAAACAGGAAGTTATATTATATTTTCTAATGTGCGAATTGAAATATAATTTTGACTTTATGAAAATTATTTGCACCTCTTAATCAGCAATTGATACTCTTCGCTCGGCGTTAACGTCTGGACTCGATCCTCTTTATCAATCTACAAATTCACCAATATAATAATCAATATCAAAACTGAACATTAATAACTAATTACTATCTTCATCTGATTCAATATATTTACTTCACTGGCTGACAATCCGGTAATAGTACATGAAGCTGGTGGCGCCGAACTCTCACGACTGTGTAACATCTGCATTTGCGCATCTAAAATCAGTATTTCATTTAATTTTTTTTTCCAATTATCCATAACAAAAATATTTGAATTTTTATAACTCACTTTGAAATTCATCGGATTGATGATTAACAGATATGCTAGAGCGTTCTCTCCCGTCGTCGGAATGTTGGTGTGATTGATGTTGCACCGTTTTTTGCAGATCAATCGATTGATTTTGAGATAATTCACCAGTTGGCGGTCCAACAACTTTGGATACCATGAATCTTGATATTTTTCTCACTGGCTGCGCTGGACTTGTGCTATCCTGATGTTCAAGATGGACTGGTGTCTCGGTGCCTGAATTATTTGAAATCGGTGCAACGGCCGTGCCACCAGCACCTACTACTGATGAAACAGGCATTACCGGTGTCAACAATGTCTGTGATGGCAATTGATTCAATCCTGTTTGAATGGGCGGTGTCAGTGGTTGTGGGGACGAGGTCGGGAACAGTGGAGACCGATGATGAATTTTGGCAAGTTCATGCTCCAATTCTTGTAATCGCGACCCTGGTCGTTGAGCCCTGGATCTGGCACTTTCCTTGCTAGGGCTCATTGTTTCTGCGCCCGTTGATCCACTGGGCGTTGGGCTGTCCAGTGCCGATTCTAAGTTGGTTGATGTAACACCAATTTGTGACAACCCTGATTCACCATAATTGTTCTCGAAAGTATTAGCAGCAGCGTTAGCGTCAACATGGATTGTCTCTGGAGAATATATTGTGGTGTAAGGTGAAACTAGTCCGAGAGATTGGACGGAGGACATGGTCACATTAGCATTCATCGTTTTTTGTTGGGCATGCTGGGCTGTGATATCGTATCCACCAACTGCTTGAATGCCATGCGGGGTCGCTGGATGACTTAAGGGTGGTGTTCCCACATTCATGGTTTCGTTAGGTTGACTTGTCAATTGAACCAACTTCTGTTGGAAGTGAGCCATTGTTTGAGGCCCACCATTAGCACTAGCACCACCACTCTCCGTTGTTGACTTCTCCAACGAATTTTGTTGGCTGAGTTTGTGGTGCGACTGAGATTGCTGCGCTATTTGTTGTTGCATATACCATACGGGATCCATTGATCCTATAATCGTGTGCTCAGGAGTGACATCATGGCTAGATGTAGTTTCATGCTCGGAAGTCAACGTTTGACAGTCTGAACTTGTACGTCGGCTGACATTATTGCAATCAATAGCGCACTCCATTTCACTGAGTTTAGGCGTGTGTTGTTCCGACAATCGCAATTGCAAATGTTGCTGGTCAATTGTTGTCTGTTGACCGTCAGCCAACTCCTGGGTCAATTGCGTTTGAATTTGGCCGCCGTGTTGCACGCCCTGTACATTCTGCATTGGATTGACATACTGCACCGGCACTGGTGTATTTGGTGGTTGTTGAACCAAATTCTGACCGGTATACGTTGGCATTGACCACTGCCCTTGCATTGGCAACACATTGTGACTATGTCCAAGACTTTGTACGCTGTGTGTCAAAATTTGTCCTTGAAAATCAGGCATTTGTTGCCCACTCCCACCACTAATGTGCTGAAAATTCGATTGAACGAGTGGTTGTTGAATAGACTGAATATTTCCTGTTGATTGTGGCTGCTGCTGCTGCTGATGTTGCTGATGTTGCTGCTGCTGATGGTGCTGCTGTTGCTGTTGTTGTTGCTGTTGTTGTTGGATAGGGAGATAATTTTGTTGTTGTACTATTCCTGTTTGACTTGACACTTGAGTGTGTATCACTTGCTGTTGATGTGGACTTTGAAAATTCTGTTGCTGTACATGTGTTCCGGTTTGAAGTTGCGGTGTTTCAGGTTGTATTGGTTGGAAATATTGCTCCGAGTGAAGTGTCGGCTGAGTTGGTGTATGATTGGCATTGGACGACAACTGATCATGACCAACTACACCATGAGATGTTGTGGATTTAGATTTTGGATTTGACAGGATATTAGCAAGATTTTGCGCAAGATCTGGGAGTGTTGACGACACCTCTTTTGCCTTAATTTTCGGTGTTACTTCAGTGGGCTGTAATGGCAATTGAACAGGAGTTAAGAGAGAGCTATTCACATTTGAATGGAGTAACGGTGTTTGAACTTGATGATCAAGCGATGGAATTATTGGTTGAGTTAATTCGGACTGTATGTGGTTAATTGGTGTTGAGTTATTTGCACTCTCGGACAATTGTGAGTCTGTCGATACATTCGACATTGTAGAAATGCTGGATGCTCTGCGTGCCCATTCATCTACGCTACTGTGTGAAATTGCTCCTGAAAGCATAACATATTGCTGCTGAGGTTGTTGAAGCGAATGGTGTGATGGCTGCTGCTGCTGTAGAATTTGTTGCGGTTGAGATTGTGGCTGTCCAAGTGTTTGTTGCTGCTGCACAAATTGTTGCGGCACTTGATGTTGTGGCATTGTACCCAATGACACTTGATCGTGTTGAATCTGCTGTTGAATCATATTCTGTTGTTGTGTGGGGGTCTGTTGATGTTGGTGTTGCGGTTGTTGTTGTTGTTGTTGCTGCTGCTGCTGCTGCTGCTGCTGTTGTTGAATCAATGAATGTTGTTGGACTGTCACTTGAGATTGGTACTGGGTTTGAGCAACTGCAACATTGTGACTCAATTGTGGAGCCGTATCCATTTGTTGCATTCCACACGTATTCTGTTGGTATTGTACATTCTGCAGTATTTGCGGTGAAGTCTGTTGGACAAGATTTGTTGTATGCATGAGTACAGCTGTTTCTTGTTTTGTCTGTGTAACAACCGTCGCATTTAATGATCCTTGTGTTATTATTTGTTGAGATTGTACTCCAATCTGCAATTGATTTACATTTTGCATCTCTGAAAATTGCTGGATTTGTGGATGTGATTGCTCAGTATTATTCATGATATCTGTAGTAGTAGCATTATTGTTGACAGTTACTTCCAAGTCTTTCGTATCCGATTCAAAGCTTGCGGAATTAATGTCATAATTCAATGATGGAACGATCTGTGCAGGCATTAAATTCTTGCCATCATAAACAGTTGTGGTATCAGATGCATTTGAGATTGATTTTTGTTCCACAACAGGACTCACCAAGAAGCGAGAAATTTTTCGAATCGGTGGTGCATGTGATTTAGGAATTTCACCGGCAGATAAATCATTATCTCGATTCATATTCACGTTACTCGAATCCGGTATTTCAGATGATGGCATCATTGGAGAAATTTCCGTAGTATTTTCGTAATCTAACTTTTTAATCTCTGACAAATTAGTAATTTGATGAGAGGTCAATGAATCTACGGATACCGGCTTGTTAGTTACATCTCCCGAATCGTCTAAACTTGTGTTATTGGACTCTAAGAGTGTATCTTCGGATGCACCACTCTCATGATTATCATATGAGTCACTTGGAACATTGACCGGCGTCAATGTATCCGTATTTTGCGTCGATGTAGATGATCGCCTTGAGATTTCATTCGAAGTACTATTCTCTGTCATACTATTTTGTCCATCTATTTGCTGGATATTCTGTTGTACATTCTTGTCTTGTGATGTTGTGGCGATCTGCGATATTATTTGGTCGATTGGCAACAATTTGGACGACGTTGAACTGTTCGATGTTTCGTCTCTCTAAAATGACAATTGTACAATTTTCTTATTAGAAAAACAATCACTATGATATTTTACGAAAAGTAAAGGAAAAACGATGAATAATTCTAAAACAAAACTATATTATCATTACATTATAATAATAATGATACAAATTGCCACACCAAAATAAACGTATACACAAATAAAAAATGTGATTTCGCAGTTTTGGATTTACATATCTAAAGACACCCACAATTACATGTATTTATACAAAACACAAAAATTATATTTTTTACTGGGATATTAAAAAGATGGATGACTAGACCTGAAAAGATAATTGATGAAATTAATCCCTTATATTTAACGATGTACACACTCAAAATAGTCAAGTATGATGGGATGAAAAACAGAAGAACAAAGATGAGAGGAAGAGAAATAAAATGGTTCAACGGAATAAAACGCACGCAGGGAAATATTAAGTGACAGGAAAATGCAGTTCCGTGGTTTGGTGGGATTCATATGGGGAGTAGAACTCACCGAACGGTGCCTACGATGAACTTTGTAGGAGGAACGATGGCTGCTCTGACGAGTTAGCGAGCCGTGTCTCACCTGCTGCGTCCAAAATGATACATATATATGCTCAATTATTCATATATGTTTACGAATCACGTGACTTGTTTTTTTTTTTATTTTTTTGAATAGACAAAAAATCAGTGCATTTATTCCTAACAAACCATTCATTTGAAACGCTGCGTTGCAGTTGCAGTTGCAGAAAAAAAAAATGAAAAAATGACTCATGAAGAGTCTTTACACAATTGTCAATGACGTGAATGACAAATGAACAAGGTGAAAAAACAAAGAGAAAACATGAAAATTGCAAAGCATTTACCTTAGATGTATCAAGACTGTGATCTCGGTCCCTGGGCCTGCGACTCGTTACTGGACTTCCACCAGCAGACTGATCTGGCGGCCCATGTGCCACTAGCGGGAGGCTACGTGTCGGATCAAGACGCAATTGTTTAACAATATCTTCAATGAGCTCAATAAATGTATCACATTGCGATTGTGGCAAAAGATTTTCAGCTATCAAATTAGTAGCAATATCGTGTGGCACCATATCATTACGATCGAATTTGAACGTCACTGTTTTTTGCTTGCTCGTATCTAATTGACACTCCACTGTCATTGATTGACCATCACCATTCGTTACAGATAATACTGTCAATTTAATACCAGGCCTTCGTCGTTTTGTGCCCGTTCTCTTGACTCGGCTGCGCTCTGGTATTGGCACACCCTCAGAATTTTCTGATGTCACTCCGTCAGTGGAACTCGCAGTTTGTGATGTTGATCCGGAGATTGGTCCACCGAATTGTTGATCGTATTGTAAGCTTGTAGGTCCATCGGAAGCAAGAGATTGAACCGACTCTACGGTATCTTGCTTCATCAACGCACTTCTTTCAATGATGTTGCAGGGCTCAATAGTACCACTAACAACACTCGGTTTTTGATGAATTGTATTGGATTGTGTCATGACATTAGTGCATGGGATAACAAGACTAGCAGGTATAGCGTTGGAATTTGGCGTATATTGCATTTGCACCATTATATTCTGTTGTTGAGGTTGTTGTAAGACAGTTGTTGCTGTATTTTGTATATTTGTGCAAACTGTCGATTGCAAATTTTGAATATTGGATGATTGAGCATTCATAGCTGATTGCATCGGCAACTGATGAACTTGTCCTTGAGTTGGGAGGTACGTTTGAGTAGTAGAAGCGCCAGCATTTGATGAAATGTTTGCGTGCGAATATACTGATTGAGTATTGTTGCGAGACTGGATTATTTCAATGGGTCCCGGTGCACTCGAATTGTTCGGGTAGTGATACATTTGCTGTTGAATATTTTGCTGATAAAGTGTCGCATTTGTGTATGATGTCCCAGTCGTCGTACCCTGTTGATAATATTGCTGGACATTTTGTTGCATTTGCATTGACGACGTACCAATATTATTCTGATGCATTTGTTGCTGTAAATGCTGTTGCATTTGATTTTGCGCATACTGCATATGTGTTTGATTCTGTTGAATAACTTGCTGTGGTTGGTGTTGCTGCTGCTGTTGTTGTTGCTGCTGCTGCTGCGGTGGTTGGATTATTTGCATTGATGTTTGTATCTGGGGTTGTACTTGGGTGGAGAGTGATATCTGTTGTGGTACCGTCATTTGATTCATCTGGTGGTATTGCTGTGATTGTTGAGGCTGGGAAAGCATCTGAGATGTTGGCTGGCCTTGTGTCTGTACCGGAGATTGTTGTTGGATTTGTTGCTGTTGTTGAATTTGCATTTGAGGCTGTTGCTGAACTTGTGTTTGCATTTGAGGCTGTTGCTGAATTTGTGTTTGCATTTGCGGTTGTTGTTGAACTTGTGTTTGCATTTGAGGTTGTTGCTGTTGCATTTGCTGTTGTATTTGCGATTGCATCTGAACTTGTTGTTGTTGCATCGGCTGTTGAATTTGTGGTTGTTGCTGCATCTGTGATTGCATTTGAGTTTGCGGCTGTTGCTGTTGTGGCGGTTGCTGCGATTGCTGCTGCGTTATTTGTGACTGCATCTGGGGAGGTTGTTGCTGCTGCTGCTGATGTTGCGTCTGAGGCTGTTGTTGGACAGGTGCCGATTGTTGTATTTGCGTCTGCACCTGTTGCGTATTCATGTGTTGCATTTGCGGGAATTGTGGTGGACCCTGAATAGTCTGCGGTGTTGAACATTGTGACGAATTGGCACTCAATGCTTGCGATACGTGTTGAGAATATTGTGTGGGTTGAGGCTGCGATTGCTGCTGAAACTGTTGTTGTTGTGGCTGTTGTTGTTGTTGCGGCTGTTGTTGAACAAGTTGTACTTGTGAATATGGTTGTTGTTGTTGGGTTTGATGTTGATACTGCACTTGCTGTGGTTGAGTGTTCTGTGAGACTTGACTCATCTGCTGTGCTTGTTGGGGCTGCATCACAGAAGTTGGTTGTTGCTGCTGTTGCATCATTGGTTGCTGCTGCACCATCTGTACCTGTTGTGGTTGCATACACTGCTGCTGACCTTGTTGATTTTGTTGCAACGTTGGTGGCTGTATCTGCTGCTGCTGTTGAATTGCCATCGGCCCTTGTTGCATCTGCATGGGTTGTTGTAATGATACTTGGCCTTGTACTTGCATATTCATATTGGCTTGGAGCTGTTGTTGTTGTTGTTGTTGTTGTTGTTGTTGCTGCTGCTGCTGCTGCATTTGAACCTGCTGCATGAGTAACTGCTGTTGGTGTTGCATTAGACTCTCAGTAGCAGAGTTTGATTCAGCCTCTTTGTCCAAACGTTCTTTCTCTTCTCTATGTTTTCGCTCTTCACGTTCTCTAAGCAGCGTTGTTATCTGCGATTTCAACATTTTTGCCACAACTTTTGCATCTTCCTCGAGAATCAAACTTGATTTTGCCATTTCTAGAGCAACCTCTTCGGCATTGTCACGTTGAATATCAAAATCAAATTGTATCGCTTCATTTTCCTTATGTTTATTGGAACGTTTTTTGGGATCAATAACACGCAATCGAAATTCAACGCGAGATAATTCAATATCAGCTACTGCACTGTCACGCGAAACCATCTCTAATTTTAAACCAACATCATCGGCAAAAAACTCATGATTCAATAAATCTTTTACTAATGGACGCTCATCTTTCTTAAGGCGTATGCACATTTCTATAATTTCACGAACTTCTGGATTTTCAACTTTATCATAACTTAATGGCTTCACACCCGAAACGACGCGTTTATAGATCTGAGCTGGTCCAGTACACTCTGAATATGGATACTCACTTGTTGCCATCTCCAACATGCACATTCCGAAAGCATAAACATCTACCGATTCATCATAATGTTCTTCGTACATTTCTGGTGCCATGAACTCTGGTGTACCAATAACACTTTTGGCAAAACTACGATTCTTGAGGGTTGCAAGTCCGAGATCACCAATTTTCACACTTCCCGTTGTACCAGTGATGAAAATATTGTCACATTTCAAGTCACGATGAATTATTGGTGGCGATCTTGAATGTAGAAAACTCAATCCCTTCAATATTTGTCGACACCATGACTTTACGACTTTGGGATTAATCTTTTTGAATCGTCGCAAGTATCTGCAAATTAAATACGATAATGGTTTAGAATGTTTTTTCTATCATGTCCGAACAATGAATATTCATTCAATTTAATTCTTCATAAATAATAGTCTTTGCGAAAGTATGTGTTCATGCATGCCTAACTGTCACCGGTACATTATTAGTAATATATTGGTGTATTGATGGCCATTAGCCAATTACGTATGCACCAAAGATACTTCGAAGTACCTCTGTAAAAGGCATCATCGAAAAATCCTGCATGCATATGTTATTGGTCTATGGCAATTATAGCGAACAATCTTTAGCAATCAATTGTCCATAACTGTGAATCCCGACCGGAAAAATAATAAATGTTATATCGTATATAATTTAAGTAGAGAATAATAATATAATTGAAACTTACGTTTTTAATGTTCCCGATGTCATGAGCTCTGTAACGAGAACAATATATTTTCTCCTAGTGAGTGTAACTTCCCAGTAATCATAGAATCTAACGATATTAGGATGCTGAAGACCTTTAAGCATTTCAGCTTCCTCGCGAAATCTCAAACGCTCCGTCTTATTCAATTTCTTCTCCTGAAGTTCGCACCAAGCAACGGCCACACCTGTCTGTGTATCGAGACCCCGATAAACTGTCTTGAAACTTCCTCGTCCAATTTCTTCTTCAAATTTGAGAAAACGGCCATCGGGTGAAATACCAATGGCTTTCTCTTCGTCATCGTCATCTTCAACAGTCTGTACTTTAACTTTCATGAGTAAATTTCTTACGTCCTCCATAGCCATTGTCTTTTGCTTTTCTAAATTTTCGTCGGCTTTAAAATTCTCATCCAATAACGGTCCGATAAAACCCTCGGCCGACTCCTCTTGCACAGATGCGTCCTTTATTTCAGGTGCGTCAGACTTTATCTCCACAATCTTTTCGATTTTTTCAATAATTTCAATATCTCCAATATTATCAATAATTTCAATATCTCCAATATTATCAATTTTCTCAATATCTCCAATCTTTTCGATATTCTCAATCGTGTCAGTCGATTCAACAATATCCTGATCGGTGTCGAATAGTGGTACCTTCCCCAATTTACTCAAAGACTCACGAAGCGCTTGAGCGGCTACTATATCACTGATACTCGTTCCGTTATCGTCTTCGTATATTGTCACCCCTTCATCTAATCCCAACGCAGGTCTAATTTCCTCCTCCCTTTTCTCCGACATTGTTGACTCTACACTAACTTTTGACGTCATAAATCTTGTGCTCTTTATTCGTTCCAATCGTAATTTTTCACTGTATTCTACAGAATTATTCTTTTGTGTCTCATCATCGTAAACTTCTTTCGGTGGATTTTTTTTTGTATTTGATTCACCATTTTCCGATGACTCTGTTGAGATTTTTCTCTTGGGTATCTGTGATGCTGTTGGATCGACAACACTTTTTCTCTTCTCACTAAAATCTGATAAGTCTTTGGACGTTTTTCGCGTACGTTCTTCCTGTCTAGTTCTTCGTTTTCCATGACTTGAATTATCACCATCAACACTTTTTAACGGCACTTTCCTCACGGATGTACTAATTTTTGAGCTCTCTGATGTATCTTCGTGAACAGCTTTTCTCGACGGATTATCATCACTGCACATCGACAAATCAGGGCCGACTAGTACGCTACGATTAACAGTCTTGTCCTCATTATTTATTTTCCTAGATTTCACTTTGCATGTTGGTGTGGATGGGGTTGAATTAATACCCGGTATCCTCGACATCGTATCAACAATGGCGATAGCTTCTTCGGCATCGCTGAAACCGGCGTCACTGCCGCCACCGTGATCAGTGGAAGTTGTTAAGTGCAAACATTGAGACGACGAAGAGCCATCAGTAGTGCTAACAGACGTACTTCGTTTCTTTGGCGACGGTGAATCGACTGCCACTCCATTAGTAGTCATTGACATTGACGTTGTATCAACATTATGATCTGTTTGACTACGCACTAATTTCTTATTAATACTCGTGGATGAACGATTTGCAATTGTTGATGATGCTTTAATATTCACGCTCGTTCCACCATGATTTATAATTGAGAGTTTGCGTTGACGACGATGATTATTGTGAATTCTTTGAGTGGTAACAACCCCACATGAATTCACTACAGTATCCTGGCTGGCTAAGTGTCCCACACCGAGATTAACCCCACCTTGACTGCTGCTGGCGCCACTACTGCCCGCCAATTTTGGGCACAATGCGGACAGTCCAACACCACCGACGCCGCCAGTCCCACTAGACGAACGTTGTCTGCTAGTCTCATACCTGGAAAATACAAAGACACAGCATGAATTTTGAACACTTGAATACACGTGCACCATCTTAAACTATCATGCTATCCAATATACTATTGATATAAAAAAAAAAAGTATGGCAAATGAAGGAGATAAATAAAGAGAAAAGAAAAGAACGTCACAACAATAATGTTCATGTATAATAATATCAGACTTATGATGTCTCGCGTTACGTCAAGTGATTGACGTTTTCATACTGATACTCATTTACATTATGTGGAACTACGAATATATATGAGGTTATAACAATACCAATTGTCCACACAAACATCGTATGTAAAAGACATGAAATGGCATGAATAATAGTATTATCTAGTATTAATTCATTTTGATGATGTAAAAAATGATTAAGGGATTGAGACTTGTGACTGATACGTGCTTCAAGCAATCTGTGTTAAAGCAAATAAATTGATATAAATACAATATTGACAGCTGTGTACATTATCAATTGGATAAGAGAACGCCATCGAGTGGAAAAATTTTGGCAAATTGAAAAAAAAAAAAAAAAAAGTAAATTTGTGAAATATATTTTTTTGTTCGCACCAACATTTAGAAGGACAATATAAATGATATATTATTCCTAAATTTGGAGTGAAGTTACAGGAAAACAAAATGATAAATGTGACAATGTAAAAAGCATGATTTTTGATACAGACATCATTATACCTGTCCTGTCTGGAGTGGCCAGATGGGAAGAAGCCACGCACCACGTTGCCTATAGCTGCTCTCTTTTTCGCTTCTTTTTCGCGTCCCCTATACCCTCCAACACCACCTGTGCTCACCTGATGCTCCAAACGATTGTTTTTCTCACCCTAAAATCCAATTAAGATCAGCTTTATAAATCAAATTGCTTTATTTTTTCTCGGTTTTTTCAAATATAATAGAAAATACGACACATAATAAGGCATTTACTTAATGCAATTTTATGCCCGATTAATTCAGGAAACTGAAACAAACACCATATTCGACAATATTATTTGCTGTTATAGACATGGAGACATGTACTATCCATCGAACGCTGTACAGGGCAAGGAATAACGCTTTCTAAATGATCAACTAACGCGTAGGTAGTACAACGTGAATCATCCATGCACCATTGGGTTGATATGTACTTGACAATGGGTTTAAACATTTGAATTGACTCGCTTATCCTCACCTTTATACTGAGAAACTTGATGTTCAAGTTACTGGTTGAATTGGTTGGTACTGGACTGAGATCACAGCGCAGTCTTCTATGAGATTTTTCGACAATCGGATGATGATCGTCGTCAAAATCTAATGAGTTATTACCGATTGGAAAAGTTCTAGTCGATGTAAGAAGAATATCATCTGCGTTATCTTTCCTATCATTTAATGTGCTTACAGGGCTCACTGCTTTGTTTTCATTGCAGCATCTCGGCATTGCACGAGTTCCAATCGGTCAAGTTGAATAATTTACGGTTTTTCACAGCCCCAATGAACGTGTCCGGGTGCACCCGTAAAGATTTTTTCATCAACAATGTCAATTGAATTGGCTTGACCTCATTCAATTATACTTTTGCGATAGACGCAATTCGAGTTCAACATTTATTGCAACGATAATTACCTAAGATGTTCTTCTCTATTTTTATTTTAATATTATTCATATATGGACAATCATTAACTTGTAATTTCTACCATTGACTCAAATGACGAATGTTCCCTGAAATGAAAATAACCATACATTAGTTCATATTAGTTTCTCAATATATATTAATTATATACCTCATTCACCTACCTACCCGCATATTTGAATGCCTAAGTGTACTTTTCGTGGAAGTTATTACTATACAACAGACTGACGATCAGAAAAAAAAGAATAATAAATTCATCCACAAGAATGGCGTCTGTCGAATGACTCACAAAGCCAAAGTCATCATTGCAATTCTTTCATGAGCAATCTGTAATGAAATAATAAAAATAATCTGTTTGATTGCCTAAACTATCACTAACTGCCATGTCCATTATACCCAATTATTATCTATTACTCAAATATTTCTAATAATTTTTGCCACCTCTCGAATTTTTCGATAATAAATATTTATATTATATTTACATGCATTGATATATCTGAATTCCAATATTAGAATCAACCATACAGTAATTGAATGAACAGAAATCAAATAGATATAAAACGAAATATAAATGTAATCTATCAACGTCAAACAACCTATAGAGTTTAGGATAAGAGATAGGGGAACCGACACGTGTGTATGGGCACGTAGGCCTGAAATTATGATTTGAATGAGCGAACATATCTGTTAATCAACATGTACTATTATCCACCATATTAGTTGGGATGTCAAATTATGTGAGTAATATGGTATTTAATACACCCAAGCATAAAGACAATACGTGACAATTTGAGCCTATACAACAATAATCATTGCCACTGTAGGCTTTCAGTCACAATAAAGATAATCAATTATGCGCTATAATTTTTGGTTCATTTCACTGTGGGTGATTTGTAATTATAAAAACGTACAAAAATAGAAATGTGATCGTATACGTTTTGAATCAAAAGAATGAGATTAGATAAATATGAAATGAGAGGAGTATAAAAAAATGGAATATTGTTATGATACATGAGAAACAGATTTCGCAGAACAATATCGTTCGTCCATCGCCATTACTCTTCAACTCCAAGTATGAATATTAATTCTTGCCAGGCACACAAGGAATCTGACACTTCAAAAGGGAGGCAGGAGTTCACCGTTGACAGTGCGCAGCACTGTATCAACAAGTCAACCACGTGCACACGTTGAAAATATGGAATGTATATCATTTCAAATTAAATTGATTCTATTAATATTATCCGTTGGTTGTAACTAATAAACTGTGACTATTATCATGGTGAAAGAATGTTTTTTTCACCGTTGAAATACGTGTTAGAGGTGTATTGCGACAAGTATATACAATAAACCGTTAACAAATCATTTCTCATCCATACCAAATCATCAACACGTGTGCAAAACCACACAGGAATAAGAACTCAATACGTTGAACATCAAATAACGCCACACATGGCCCCACATGATATACCATATACATAAGTACAATACTCGTCACTTTTGTGTTGGCATTGAACTAATGAATTTTCAAATAATAACAACAAATGATACTACATATAAAACTCATATGAACATTGATTTTGATACAATTGTCATTGGCCATTCGCTGAATGAATGAAGTTAATCTAATAATCTTGAGTAATAACCAAAAGCACATATACAAACGTACAACGTATGTTTAATGAATTTGGTATGATTGTATGAATAACGTAGGAGGTAAAGAGGCTCAAAATCCTGTGCTAAATGATCTTGAATCTCATTCTCAGAATCACAAAACATCCGAGGAACCTGTCAAGAAGAGAAACTCGTACTGCACGTCGAAACGCGCACGTACAAGTTTCAACTTGTGCATAGAGTGGGAGTGAGATCGAGCGAGAAATAAAGAGAGAAACCAAATGAGACCAAGAGAGACCGTGCGAGATTGAGCGAGAGATAGAATAAGAAAAAGGAAAAGAATGACGAAGGAATGAATAAACGAAGAAGAAACATTGACAGTGGACAGCGGCAAGTGTGGGGCGACACACAGGCGTCACGGTCGCAAAGCGGAGGGTACGAATGTATGTGACAGCGGTGGTCTGAGCAAGAGAGAATGATGAGAAAAGAGAGGACAGGAGAGATAAATAGATAGACAGAGAGCGACACAAGATGGATAGGAACAGAGGGGGGGAGAGGGCACGTTAGTGTGTAACCGAGGGCACACACTACGCACACTGGAAATCAAATAAGCTCTCACTTGTACATGGCCAACGAGTCTCGACGTGTATACGTGTGTCTCTACATATATACACTAGTATATGATTGGTCATCACACGTACACTAAAATACCCACGCATATATGTTGATATTCATGCGCACGCACATATAAATGATAGAGAAGCAAACGCATGTGTGTTGTGTGTGGGGTTTTGAGGTACACGCGCGTCGACAACCACACACAACTCTACATATATACATATATATGTAGTATATATTAGAGATAGATAGATAACACACGTGAAATCGCAACAAGACCACGATAATGTGACATCTATCCCAAAAATATCGCGCACCAGACAGCATCTATCACGAATATATTCAGTGGGATATTATTTATATATATTATGTATAGTGGATTGTGAATGACAAGTGAGCGAAAAAAAAAAAAAAAAAATGAGTAAATAACATGTACGAAATTTTTTGTAATTATTATGATGACATAAATAAATTGAGAAATATTATATATGAGATACGTGAAAATGCAGAATATTAATGGATGGAGACTCTGAACACACAAACACACATTTCACATCACGGAATGATGGTTAAATTGTATATACGTTCACGTGTGTGTGTATGTGTGTGTGTGTGTGTGGGTGCAATGTTAAAGTACGCAACTAACCAAATGGGATTCTACCTTTGATTGACGTTGTTTTTAGCACTGTATGCCCTCAACCAGTCCTCTCGATAAGTCACTTATTTAAAAGGACGAAAATACAAGACTTGTATGTATTAGTGGCCGGTTTGTTATATGCAATCGTTAACGAAGAAGGAAAACAAACGTAGACGCAAAACTGCGTGTGCAAGCTCACACAGGAGTGTACAGGACACTGCGATAGTGCGACGAGAGGATTGGTGAGTTGATGGAGTTATAACAAGAGGGGGCGAGGAATGAAGTATATTAAAGATAAAGAAAGAGCGTTCGCGCAGAGGCTCCGATCGAGTGAGCCTCTGAAGCACTAAAGACTTCACGTACCCGTGTATATTCCCGGCAACACACACGCGTCAACACACAACAGTAGATAAGGCAACACAATGCCCCCTCTCTCCTTGTCACTCCTCCCGGCGCCACACGTTTTTACTCACATTTATACTGGCAGAAAATAGCCCCCCCGAACTACACCCAAATAATCACCATTTTTTTTTTTCAGCCATACTATCCAAGGCGCACCCTCGTGGTGCTATGCGGAACGTATGGCAAATCTGTAAGACGTTAATAAGGGGCCATTCACACTCCGCCAATCCAACTGTATTGCCACCATTGCCGTATGTATACGTATTACATGTATGCATCTGTGTGTACGTATGTATCCATGTATCTACAGCGCCCTTACAGTCGCTACAGTCGTGCACACACACACAATCAGCCGCAACCGAATCAACGTTTCTTTTGCAAGGAGCGAGACAACACATATACCACTAATGTTCAACCGAGCGAGACGCAATCACAATCAAATATGTACACACATACACTTTAGACATTGGTGCGCATATCAAGCCCATGAGTCTTGCGTATATATAGATATATTTATATTTCATGTATATGTACATGTTCTTCGTATCGTGTATATACTGTGTTGGCGCCATGGTAACAGCGGAGATCCCGTGTCTCCATTTCTAAAAGCCGCCAATGCGGCTTGGAATAGAATTCTGCTCCGTTAAATGAAATATTTTTTTTTTCTTACGAATTGTCGTCGTATCTCTCCTGGCAACAGGCTATCGGTTATAACTATATATATATATATATATAACCACCTACACTTTTTCTATTTCATGGTTGTATTGTTTTATTATTTTCTCTAATGTGTTCACCATATCCTCACGATTGCAACTCTATACTTTCATCATACATTTTTTTCTCGCCCAATTTCTTCCTCGCAAATTGAGATATGTGTACTTATAAATATATGTATGTGTGCTTTCGCAACTCGATACACTCAATTGCTTCTGCGCGTGACTATTTCGTTGAAAGACTCCTTCCCATCTTATTTTTATTTTTTTTTTATTCATTTATGTATTGAAATTTTTTTTCCCGTTTTTCATTTAGCTTTCATGTGCCTCCTTTGTTGAGGTATTGTTGCATCAGCAACGACAAATCTATGACAGATAAATCAGAGTTACGAAATGTGGTTCGACAACGAGTTTATATTTAGAATTTGTTTTGATTGACGTTCGATTAATACCATTAATTCTTATTATTGCTCATGGTAACATCGGAATATACCAATTGTAATATTTTTCATTCAAGTCAATGTTGTCACGTGATAAAATTCGTAAATTCTGATTGGATAATTGACTGTTGCCGGGCCACGTGGTACATATAGAAACACCAATTGTACAGACGAATAAATGGCGGTATATTTCGAACTGACCATACAATTTACAGATTTTTAAAATATCAAATTAAGAACAATGTGGAGAACATAACCTATAACCAATATCACGAGTAAAACAAACTGTTAATGGACGCATGTTATTCTTAAAAATTAGATTTGGTTGAAAAATGGTGAGGAAGTTGAAATATCATGAGCAGAAGTTGCTCAAGAAGGTGGATTTCATATCTTGGCAAGCAGATAATAATTTACATGAAGTAAAAATATTGAAAAAATATCATATACAAAAAAGAGAAGATTATACGAAGTGAGTTTCTTGTTGACTAGCTACTCGGTCAATTCACACATTTATATTTTATTATTTTCAGAAATATATTTAATGAAATAACTTTTTATTTAGGTATAACAAAATGTCTCGAGAAATTCGAGAGGTTGGAAAAAAAATCAAGGATCTTGATACTGAAAATCCATTTAGAATTGAGCAGAGTGCAATGTTATTGGAGAAATTGTACATGATGGGGTTAATTGCAACAAAATGGGATTTATCACTCACCCAAAAGTTAACAGCTAGCTGTTTCTGTAGACGTCGTCTTCCGGTGGTAATGGTGAGGAATAAAATGAGTCAGACTATAAAAATGGCAACCCAGTTCATTGAACAAGGTCATGTGAGAGTTGGAGCAGAAGTAGTGAAAGATCCGGCGTTTTTAGTCACCAGGTAATGTGAGCTCAATCATCCTTGAAACTTTTAAAATGGAAATGAAAATATCTAATCCAGAAGTTTGTCCGATTGAATAAAATGAATGAAAACGTTTCTGCATCAAGTTCTCTATATATTGATGATCACATAAACTTTTAGTTGGAATTTTTCTCGATCGGTCGGAATTTCATTTCACCTAGACTGTTTTGTATCTGAATGTCACATTTACTAATTATGGTCATTTTATGTCTAGAAATTTGGAAGACTTCGTTACATGGGTGGATACATCGGCTATTAAAAAACATATTTTGGAATACAACAATACTGTGAGTTATTCAGTCACATATATTGATTCAACGAAGTCCCATTAATCAATATTTTCAATCTTTTTTCTCTTCTCATTTCAGCGTGACGATTTTGACATGGTTTAATACTTTAGGTACGTGAACGTTGCATAAAACACTCAACCAATTCATATTTTTACACACAATTTATACAAACTTGCATATACATATATTGTAAATAAACCAAACTAGTATTGACCAAACTTATGACCTATGTTTATTGAACCAAACATAATTTTACGTGGTATACACTTGACCAATATCAATTTGTTCATAATAAACCGTTTTTATCAACTACTGGAAAATAATGAGAATTTATCATGATACGTAATGCATGATAGTTCGATAAAATAAACTGCTTGCATGGAGAAATAATAGTGTAAAGAATTTTTCTTCTTTTCGAAGCTTATTTACAATATATACCATCACAATTGACTTCATGTTCATCAAAAATGCAATATATTTTGTAGGGAAATACCATTTCTCGTTGTCTCGATGCGAGACAAACATGTATTAACACATGCAAAATTTTAGATATAAATGTTTTGCACCATATATTTATATATATGAATATATGTTTAACCATATATCGATATATAATTGTATATTCCCCTATGATCCAGTTTCAACAGTTTCGAATGATTCGGTGTTTTTTACTGGATTTCAATGTTGACAGAGTTATTTTTTGGCGAATGATATTTTCATTGCATGCGAAGGTGTTATTTTGAAACCCTGCAGGGCATCTTTAGCTGCACCCGATTGAACTTCGTTTTCAAACTCAACGAACGCAATATCATGTCGATTGGGCACAAGTCGAACTTCCTTAAAACCAGGGAATTGATTGAACAGCATAGATAACATCATCTCAGATGTTTCGTCCGGTAAATTAGTGAGGAAAAGAATTTGATTGGGTGGTTGCTCTGGAACCGCGGCATTTATCATTCCTGGATGTGGTTGCACGCCGGGATGATAACCAACTTGCTGTGAATGTTTCGCCTGTTCTTTTGCTCTCTTCTTGGCTCTTTTCGCTTCCTCGTCGGCGGGAGCAGGTACGCGTTTTGGTTTTTTAGGCCTCTCTTCAAATGTTCCCTTCATTTTTGCTACTATATCACTGTCTGTTTTCGCATATTGTATTCTCTGGAAAAAGAAGAAAACAATTCTGTATGAAAAAAGAATTATATCGATGGATAATGAATTATTGAAAACAAAATATATGTTTTGAATTACCATGGGTTTGTCGTAGAATGGAAATCCTTGCATTGATCTCAGGGCATTCGTTGCACTCGCTATTTCTTTGAATATAACGAATGCTTGGCCCCTCATTTTCAATGTTTTCATCGCGACAATGTCTACTATTTGTCCAAATTGTGAAAAAATAGCATATAGCGACTTTTTCAACTCTTCTTTCTTTATTTTTTCATTCAAGTTGTTGATGTAGATTGTATTATTCGGACGAATATCCATTGTAACTGTAAGAAATAAATTGAAAATCGGTAATGGAACGGTATGATGTTGTATGCTTAATTTTTTTTCTCTAGAACTTCATGATAGGCTATATTAATATTTCGGAATGAAAAACATACTGATTGAGAATGGAATATCAATGAAACAGAAATGTGATGAAAAAAAAATTGAAAAATGAGGTTAGGACATAAACAAAACGTTCATTCATCGACGGCAAAACTTTTTCAATAGCATCCTAATTATAGAAATAATATAAGTTATCGTGTTTGTACCTTGATAATATGGATTTTACTTCCACTTTGCGAAATTGTTGAAGCCACAATATTAAATTGCGAATTGCCAGGATGCCGGGTGTTGGCGTCAAACTTTTATAGGTTAGGTTTATATATTGAATTTACGCATCCATCGACGTTGCCCACCAAATATTAAGCCGTACGCACAACAACATGTTTATACTGGGTAATGGTGGATTCTCAACTACAACTACACAATTAATGACTAGCTCATGTATTATGTTTAATTGATTTTCGTGTCATCAAAACACAACGTCAATAATTTCATACACGGATTGAATTAATTTTTATCACTTTTCAACTCAATATAGGATAAAACATTTTTTTTTTTTCAATTAATTCAACATCTATCAAATAAATGTCACGTGAAATTATTCACAAATCCATATGTAATTTTTTCTACCAATTAAAAATTAACTAAATTCGCTTCAACGAATACTATATACCTAACGTTATCACTAAAAATCCTTATATCTTATCGTCACATATAAACACTATATATATATATATATATATAGGCATATTATATTCATAATTGAAGAGTTGAATTCTGATGATTGAATAAATTCAATGGGATTGTTTTCTAGGTGTGATTACAAACCAACAGTACATGATACGATATATTTTTAATTTGATATTGTTGAATTTTTCTGAAAGGAATAACGAAGAAGATAGACATATTTTTGCAGAATGAAATCATGAATTAATATAAAGCGGTTGAACTGGTGAATCGATGCCACCTACCCGCCATAACTCGACGAGATCATGGGAACCGTAAAATTTCCCCTACTCTTTAATTTCCAATTGCAACCATATCTGCATTATAACAGAAAAAGAGCAATGAAGCGTATTTCATCGAAGAATAATATAAAGAAGAGAAAATAATTTACGAAATTAAAAGAATAATATTACATTATGTACAATAGTGTTTAAGGGCCAATTTAGAAATGCAAATCTTCCAGCAACCATAATATATACAGAACATATACAGTGTGTTTAACGTCCTGCTGGGATCGATTGGGGGGGTTGACGTTGAGCACGAGAAAACCAAGGGAGCGATTTTTTGGCGGGAGTTCCAGCTGCCGCGCGCGCAAATGAACGACGGAGGAAACACATTTGGAGACGATACACAACTATACCCGAGTTGAGAATACACAAAGTCCTTACCGACTATCCTATACACCCGGCCAGCGATATTTTATACCATTCAATATTCAAACTAAGCATAAACGAAATACACAATATTCCGACGTGATACCTCTCGCCTAATATTTAAATGAACTTGAAAATTTTTTTTTCCCCTATTTACATAAGACAACGAATTATTTTCGAATAATAATAGACTATACGGAAACAGAAAAATATGTGGAGCCAACGAGAGAGCGAGATAGAAAAAGGGGGCAAGTGGCGGGGCCGAGATATGGGGTGGGGGAAGCGGGAATTGTACGAGCAGGCGAAGAAGAGTGAGCGAGAATGAAGTAATGGCGAAAAAGGGAAGGAGAGGATAAGAAGAGGGAAGGGACGTCGAGCGAGAACGAGAGAGATGGGGCGAGATAGAGAGGGAGAGAGAGAGAGAGTGAGTATGGTAGCGAGTCTCGCAGTCGCACATAGTTGGACGTAGCAGTGTGTTGCTGTGTATATAGTAACACATATATAGAACGCATTGGATGAGAGCGCGCGAGAGTGTGAGCTGTGAGGGAGGGTATTTGCGATAGTGCAACTCCGAACAAGTCCGATCGCGTCTCAGTGTGCCTGACGCCGACGCCACGACGCGCGCACCGGCAGCCGCCTTTGTCTCCACATACCATACGAAGATCCGGAGGTGAGTACCTTGAAGCACCGCATCGCGTATTTCTCACATCAATCTACGTTTATTTTATCCTCTTATTTTATCATTGTGGTATTGGAATAAAATTTTTATATATACAAGTATCAAGTGGGTGATTTTTTGCAATACTTGGAATAATTACGAATAGTTTACATACAGAGATATTAGTTTTTGCGGAGCAGTTGACGGTTCGGTGTTGTGCGACGACGCCGCGTCTCGACGTCTCTCTCGATTAATGGCGTCTTGCCGGGATTCATTTGCTCATGTGAAACCCACTACAATATAAGCTTATCTGACATATCATCATTTTTTATCAAAAATTATCTTATGTTGAATTATTATTTTTATCGCTATATATTTTTCTACAAGGTTTTTTTTTTTCTTTCATACTTTTTTTATTCATCAGAGAGTAGAATAAATGACGCGCGAACACGGTGGCGTCGTTTTTACGCAAAGCGCCGTCGCGACCCACGCGTTGGTTGCTTTCCTGTACCCTGTGCCCAATTTGTCGTTCTCTCCGCAATGTGAATGTTAATTTTTTTCAAAAATGGCTGGCACTGTAACAATGCCAAATTGTTGGACGCAAGAAAAAATATGGATGCGACGGAAATTTATTCGCACACAATCACGATTATTTATATTTGTTTGTTACAATCACTATGATTCTTTTTTATTTTTCATTTCTTTTTTATTTCGTCTCGTTCACATGAAATATCTTTTTTTCTTTTTTGTGCATTTTGCAATATTGTGCTGGCAAAATGGCGGGAAGCTCTGACGTTTTGAGGGTCACAATGTGGGGTCGCGTAAGAATGGACAAAATTGATTGGTTTTCTAGCAGCCGATTGGGCGCGCTTCATGCCGAAAAATAAATAGGAGAGAAAGAGTGAAAATAAAAAAAGAATCAAATGGAAGACACATGAATTTGTATTTTCTAACAAATGGACCGACACAATGACGGATAATTTCATGAGCGACGTTGTGCCAATGAAAAAAAAACTCAATTTCATATTCATTCAAATTAATACTCGTGATATATATATACATAGGTATTATATGACCGCCAATAGAATTCGCAGCTGGATTGTTTTTTGATGCCCTCGAAAATCGACCGACGACTCGTCCGAAATCGATACACTGCCATTGAATTCTATGAATATCTCTGTAGTAATCTCTTTTGTTGTGCTTTTTTGGATTGGCCATTTTTCTTTCTCCTACTTACAACGAATCTTTAGATCGCACTTTGCTAAGGTCCCGGCAACGCTGTCGTTCCTAAACTATAATATTTCTTGATTACATTGTACTCGAGGGTGGGGGAAAAAAAGATGGCGATTCTCCCGCCATCAATATAGGTACATTTATTTCCGAGTTTATCGTTGCGAATCTCATATCATTATATTATACACAACATATATATATATATATACATATATGTATATGGTTTATATTTAAAATTAATTTGCAAGTACATTAGTTTCTATAAAAATAGTGTTTTTTCCCCTCCTCCCATTGTGCATTTACGGAGAATAGGTTATGAAGGTGTAACTCATTCTGATAAAAATTATTGACTTTTTTTTTTTTTCAATTCTTGTTTTCAGAGAAATAAGTAACCAAAATGTCGGACGATAATTCACCAGTTGTTGAAGAACAGAAGAAAAAGCGAGGACGTCCCCCAAAGAATGCAGAAGCAAAAAATGCAGTGAAAGAGCCGAAAAAGCGAGGCAGGACAGCAGCAACGGAAAAAATCAACGCGGCTCGTCCACCAAAATCTGATAATGAAGATGATGCACCACCTGGACCAGTGAAGAGGGGCAGGGGTAGACCTAAAGGTTCTCATAAAAAGAAGGTATTGATGAGTTATTAAAATATATATAACAAAACATTCAGTTTAGATGGGATCATCAATGATACTAATTATATTACTCGATATAATTAAAAAGCAGGGCGCGCCAAAAGCTAATGCATCATCACCTGCTCGTGGACGTGGCAAGCCCAAAAAAGTAGAGGAAAAACCGGAGAGCACCGGTGAGGAAGAGGATGATCAAGAGGAAGAGGAAGAAGAAGAAGAGAACTGAAGTGAAGAAGCAAAATAGTCATAATGACTTTAGGGACTTCATTTTCGGAGTTTCCCCCCCATCATTGCTGTCGATTCTTCTCGATCCTTAATTTTTTTTTTTTTTTTTTTTTCATCTTTGATTACTTTTTTTAAGTTAACATTAATCGATGCACGAAAGTGTAACGAGTAGAGTCTCTTTACCTCAACGATGTTATGAATTACAATAATTTTTGTATCTCGTTGAGGTAAATCCATTGCCGCTCAGTTAATCGAGCCAAAAATTAAAAAATGAAAAACAAAAAAAAAACAAAAAAAAAATTCAATTGAAAAACAAAAAAAGACGAAAAAAAAAAATAAAATAATATGAAGAAGCGACTCATACAGTTCCACGAGATTCGCGTATCGCGAAATACGTCTCGTCTCTCCTTTTTAGTATTAATATATTTTTAACTCTTATTTAGATGACACTTGAAATATATAAGTAATAAAACTGGTTATGCAAGCGAATTAAAAATTTGTAACGTTATAAACGCCGAAATTTGTGATTTAAATGTCCACGACACGGTCGAAAATTTACCAATATAATTGAAAAAATACTCCTATTGTTATATGGTCCTTATTTTTTTTTTACTTTGACCATCGGAACGGCAACGACGTTGTAATTGCCTACTCGTGCACACCAATGCTAACCGAGAGAAAGAATAAAAGATTAATTATTGAACCAGTAATCCATAATTGAAGAAAAAAGACAGAAAAACGTTAATAGAAGATGAGTAGAAGGACAATTCATTTGTTGCTCGCGAAAAATTTCGCTTACATGCAATATTGATCAGAAAGAAGATGGACATAAGATGCTGAATGAAAACTTAATTGAATTGTAGGATTACTCTTGTATATCACGAGCGCGTGAACATTATTTCAATTTTATCACAACTATGAAGGAAAAAAGAAAAAAACTTGAATAAATGAACACTGAAGTCCCGCTTATGAGACAAACAAGATTTGTGTGGATGTAAAATTTGTATTAAAGTAAATAAATTCACAGGATACTCTTATTTAATTCAGTATTATACCTATGAAAGGGGATTGGGTGAGGGAGAATTATTAATTAAATAATTACCAACCAGTGCGAGAATATACCTCAGACTCGGAAGTTTTTGTTTTTCATCATTTTATATGCTTGCTAGACCAACGATACAATTCATTTTGAATGGTAATGCAGAAAGAAAACCAAAGTTTTCAAATATACATGTATATCCAACTCGTTTGAAAATAACTGCAATTTTGGAAATTTAATGGTGCATTTCACATCTAGAAGTAATTTTCAATTTGTCTGTATATGCACATTCGAATACTTAACGATTGCTTGATGATTTATTTTCAACTATAGTTTTTTTTTTGTCAATAATTATGACCTTATAATACTGCGTCACTATCTCGAACGTGTCATCAAATCCACTAATTTTTGACATTTCAATTGTTGCTATTTTTCTAATTTTCTGATTTCATGTGCTTATTTAACATTATGCGACACTGATAAATCTAAAAATTCCAGCACCTGGCCATCTACAATTGTGTTGAAAATAAGTTTCGTACAATAATTAAATTAAGCTGTTTGAAATAACGCTTCGTCAAAACCCACAAATGAACATACAATAAAATTAAAAAAAACTTCTATCACAGGCGCGGTTTTCTATTATATATATGTATATATATATATATGTTATTTTCTAAAATATCGCGAAGGATCAACGAATTAAACTGCCAAGTAGAAAAAGGCAATATAGTAACAATTCTCGGAGATTTCAGCCAAAATTGTTCAGTTACAAACTTCATCAATTTCAAACTCAAATCCCGTAATAAATACCATGGATTGTCAGTATTTGCAAAGCGCACAATTGGCAGCAGATTAGAACAGTCCGAATTATTAGCACTTTATATTGATTTATATTCGTGTTTAAAATATATGTTCCAATGCTCATCTTTACAATCTTACATAATATTCAGTTCTCTCTTCCATTCCATTATGTGCAATCGAATTCATTTTCATGTTTTCGCTCAATAAATTTGTTGCACATCATCATAATGCACAAATTTTTTTTACTCTGTTCCGTTGACATATTTACAAACGCCAACTATTTAATGAAAATTAAGACACGAAGTAAATATAGCCATTGTGAAATTCAGAGCGAACGGTCATTACATACGTATGTGTTGCGTATTTTACAATCGTTGTTTCTATAATGTACCCGTATAATATTGCCACGAGCTTTCAATGATTTCACTCATTTCTATAATAAAATGTTTTGCGTTATATTCTTAATACCCATTTCATGTATATATATATATATATATATATTTGTTATCGTAATTTCACGACTAATCTGTGTGTTTCAAGAATAATTTTCTAATATCAATGATCAAAACATAGATTTGACAATTTGTTCACTTCGACTAGGTGATTCAATTACCGTACATAAAATCATCCGGTTCAATTAGTAGCTCGAAGTTCGGCTGACATTCACTATTTGTAATTGCTATATACTCATTATATAAGAAATATAAGCTAATTATAAATAATTGATCTAGATACATACTCATTCCTCCGATGACTACGGAATGCCATAAAAATGGAATTGAAGTGAATACAAGAGAGAGCTGTATGAACAAGAGGTAATAGAATGCGATATCAGTGATGGAGGAAAATGAAAATTCTGAGAAATATTGTTATATATATATATATATATATATATATATATAGAATAATTAGGATTGCATCACTATTTTGGAATGTATACACACATTTTAGTATGTATTGAAAAATAATTGAACATATTCGTTCAAAACGAATGATATATCACCGCGCATTGCCACGACAAACCATTTTTGCGGACTGGTACAATTCTCATAAATTCTTGAAGTCTCTTAAATTTTGTTCAAGATATGACTTATCATTTGTGCAAACACAAAAATTTAACAACTTGGGCATTGAATATTTCATTCAATTGTAATGTGGCTAAATTTTTGTGGTGCGTGAACACTGTCAGCACACATCCTCTGCAATTGTGTGTAGCTCCATACCCTCATCATTCACCTCGCGGTTCATATTACATTTCACTTTGCTACCGGGCAAAAAACGTGGCGGTATTCGCATTGGATTGTCATCCGCGGGGTTTTGCGTACCACTCGGATGGGTCCTGATGCGTCAGTGACCAAACAGCTCAGCATTTTCTTCATGATCCATTGATTGATAACCTTGCTAAAAGTTCATCTCTGAGTTATTTTCGAAGTAGTTTCAATAAATTATGCGAAATAATGAGTTCATACTCTTCGTTGACGATTAACAAGTCCCTCGTCAAGTAATTCTGTTTCCCAATCATCTTCACCTTCCTCGCCTGGATCGAAATTGTATAGTGGCATCAAACGATGCCGTAATTGTTCCAATTTCCGTCGTCGTGAAACAATTAGAACCTAAAAATATACATAAATGGACAAATTGATTATTTTTCTCATATGCATAATATAGATAATACAATTATATTGTATGATTATCCGTACCACAGCTGATAAAATAATAACAAAGATCATGACACCGAGCGGAACGAAAATATACTCTACTCCTTCTGGTGGACCAAACTCATCGAATGGCTCCTCAGTGGTTGTTGTTGTGCACATAGGATTCTTTGTTGTACCATTAATATTAGTGGCTTGAGTAGTGACCACTTTGAGAATATTCAATGTTGGCTGTGTTGTCTCATTGATACCTGCAAATTCGGTGTAGCCCTCGGTACTTCCATTGTATATAACTTTACTCATATCCGTTGATACTTTCTCCAAATTGTGCAAGATAATTGTAGTTAAGCCTGAGTTGTTAGTTGCATCGCCCATGACCTTATGATTCCATACACAATCAAATTTATAATAAGTCTGCCATCGGCAGAAATAAATAGGGTAATAAAAAAAAAAAAGAAAAAAAAAAACCTCTCTTATTAAAAATATATGAATGAGAATATATTGTTAAATTTGTATGGAGTTGAAGTAGTTGCCGAGTGTCAACAATAATATATGACGACACGATATGAATGAAGATGTAACATGTCAAATTCCCATTTGTTATATACTTTGAGGTTAATATTTCAATAATAATATTCACAAAGTCATAAAGCGAGAAGGTTTCTGTGCTCGATAATGCGCATAACAAAACTCACACATGAAAAAAATAATAACATGGCAAGTCAAAATATCACAATCTCACAGTACTTGATTGAACGCGTGGTTTGTATGATATGAATTGATTTGAAGTTATACATAGCTATAGTGTGCCATTAAGCTTACTCACAAGAATGTAACTTTTTACGTCTCAACACATACTTTTATTTTTTTGTTTCTTATCAAAATGCTTCGAAACACGCATCAATTGACTGACACATACGTGAATCGAGTGTATTCGATAAAATTTCTTATGTGTAGTGACCAGTTGTGGCTCTAGCGACTGAAACAAACATTTTTATAAGGTAGGTATTACAACACGCGCGGGCATCTGTATGCAAAGTTCTTATTGGTCGAATGATAGTGATAAGAGTAGGCTTGCCAAAAAAAAAAAAAAAAAAAAATGCAGGGCTGCAAGTGATGTTGTCTATTTCTAAGCTAGATAAAGATTATATAAGGCGGTCAATTTTCAAATCGGGATGTGGTTTCACATTCATTATTCCAAAGCTTATGAAAATGTCGAAACCTATCAAAATTTGACTCAATTTTTCGTGTCCTTTCGCAATGTGTTTGCAAACATTTTCAGAGGAACGTCTATATATAATGTGTTCAGCTAGAGTAATATAACAATGTACGCATGGTATGCATATAAATGATGTTCGCACTTTTCCTCATGTCCAGCCTCACATGCTCATGTCATTATTATAATTTCACCATTGCTATTGAGCATTCACAATAATTTCATGGGGAGACCCATGTCAGTTGGACGTTTGATGTCATTTTTTCTTATATCTCATTAATCTTTGAAATTAACACCATATTCTAACGAAAATAATAACAAACGCACTGTCATCTTAAAATTCAAAATACCGCCATATCGAATGCGGTGACGCCACCATATCAGTTTCCAATAGGGAAGAATGAAAAAAACTAACTCTCTAGGTTGTCCAACCGGATGTTAATATGGTGCCATTATTTCTGGCTTAATATTTTGAAATAATGATACTATCATTTATATCGGTGGCAACAAATATTTGGAACGATGTGGGAGTTAAATTATTGGAGCAATGAATAAACTGTCATTTCAATTTTTGTTCAAGTGCAATAAGATTCATCTCCTAATATTGAAATTAGTGTAAGAGTGTATGGTATATATGGTAAGAGTACGAGGGTAAAGTTAACCAGTCAATCCCATACAGTGTAGAAATCTTCATCAAATTTAGTCAAAATAAAATTAATTTCAATCATTTCTTTATAATTGATTTAGAAAATGCTTACATATATACAATATATGAGTGACCCTTTTGTTATATTGCAGTATTTTTACGCCAATCAATTGAGGAATTGGTATTCGCAGTATGCAATATATGTGAGTGATCATAATCACCGTGCAAACAATTTTTTTTCATTCATGTATAGTTTTTATAACGAAATTGAAGAAGACATATCATCGTGCGGATCAACGGCTGAATTACTATTGAAAAATGTCTATTTTTCACAGGAAGACTGTTACTATTGTACGACATTATCGTTAGATAATAACATGAAGATATTAAATTAAGAATCGCTCCAATACTGATTTTACTGACTGCTGGAAAACAAATGAACGATTTATTTTATGTAGAAAAAAAAAATGAAGAGAAACAAAATTGACAACAATTGACAATAAATTGACTCTATCTTTATAAATACCAATTCAATCACATCTGTAGATTCGCGGACGTTTT
This sequence comes from Zele albiditarsus, assembly GCA_958496275.1. Taxonomy (NCBI): domain Eukaryota; kingdom Metazoa; phylum Arthropoda; class Insecta; order Hymenoptera; family Braconidae; genus Zele; species Zele albiditarsus. The sequence continues at coordinate 6,370,564 of OY292411.1, forward strand.
GCATCAGTACATTGGCAGATAGCGCCACAACTGCCATGTTTTAAAATAAAAATTCCCGCGTTTTTTGCTTCACATATGTGTGTTGTGATTGCTGAGTAAAGCCGTGTGAAGTTCGTATGTTGTGTTTACTGTTTATGAATTTTGTTTAATTGTGGCAATAATCTAGTAGATCGTGTGCTAACCATATATGTACGATTATAATGATACTAACGTTTTTTATTTCGTATATTATTTCATGATTGTCATTCATTTTCACATTACAGCTGCATCAAAAAATGGTAATGAATAATTTGTAGCCATAACCTTCGACTTTACTCCGTTTGTATATGAATTATCTTGTTGAATGTTAATCATAAATGTTTATAATATAGTACAACCATTGTTTACAATTATGTGCTGGTGAACTTGATGTGCACCACGACAAGAAGAATTATCACTGGATACAACATGAATGCTTGAATGTTCTGTTGAATAATTCAAAAGTGACAGTGTCGACGAAACTAATTGTTATTTTTGTGTTTATAGAATCGTTCGAAGGCTCCAAGTCAACTTGCTAAGCGACCATTAATCGCAAATTTAGAAAATCATTTACCCCAAAATGGAATTGGTGAGAATCATGATGCTCTTAAACCAACGAAAAGAATGCGATCGACAGCAAAGACGAAACAAATAATCATACCTGAACGAAAGTGTCTTCAGTTATCTGCTCAAGATGTATCGACGAACAAAGAAATTGTATCAGAACATGTGAGTGAAATTATGCATTCGATTTCATTAAATACATAGATTTGTCTATTCAAAAACATTTATGGATATCAAGTATGTGATTGGTAACTCTTGGTTTTTAGGAGGAAAAAATACGTAAATTGTTGAGTAAACCCTTCAAAATTCCAATACCAGGATACGAATTGTCTGGTAGATTTTTGGGTGCCCGATTCACAGGACCCAGGAGAGCATTACACGATCCATATGAAGCTAATGCTTTGGTGGTTTATAATCCACCTGAATTATCCGAACACGATCGACTCAAGCTTGATGAGTAAGGCCATAGTTACTTATATGAATAAATATTATTGAACTAATTGATTATTATTTTGAATAACAAATTACAGAAGCAAATGCTTAGTTCACGTTGTTGTCGATCCACTCCTATGCAACGTTTTGCGACCACATCAAAGAGAGGGTGTAAAATTCATGTATGAGTGCGTTACAGGAGTGAGGATTGAAAATGCGTACGGGTGTATAATGGCTGATGAAATGGGTCTTGGAAAAACACTGCAATGTATCACCCTACTGTGGACTTTGTTGAAACAAGGTCCAGAAGCTAAACCATTGATAGAGAAGGCTATAATTGTTGCACCAAGTTCACTTGTGAAAAATTGGTACAATGAAATTTTTAAATGGCTGGGTAATCGAGTTCGGCCACTGGCTATTGACGGAGGAAGTAAGAGTGACATTGACTCCAAGCTCATAGGTTTCATGAAAACTTATGGTCGTCGTTGTGTTAATCCAATATTAATTATCAGTTACGAAACATTTCGTCTTCATGCTCATGTACTTCATAATGATGATGTGGGTCTGGTACTTTGTGATGAGGGTCACAGACTGAAGAATTCAGAAAATCAAACATATCAATCGTTGATGGGATTGAAGGCACAACGACGAGTGTTACTCAGTGGCACGCCTATACAGAATGATTTACTTGAATATTTCTCACTAGTTCATTTTGTAAATCAAGGACTCCTTGGTACAGCTCAAGAATTTCGTCGAAAATTCGAAAATCCAATTTTACGTGGTCAAGATGCTGCGGCAACGGACAATGAACGTCAACTCGCACAAGAAAGGCTCAATGAACTCGTTACAGTTGTTAATAAGTGTCTTATTAGACGTACAAGTGCGTTACTCTCGAAGTATTTGCCTATCAAATATGAGCTAGTTGTTTGTATAAAAATGACACAATTGCAAACTGAGCTTTATAAAAATTTCATTCAAAGTGAAGCTATACGTAAATCTATGCAACGTAAGGATATTATTATTTCACTGTTAATTGTTATCTATGGTGAAACTAATATATGGTATTAACGCCAATTCCTCTGTATTAATCATTCACCAATTGTTCTATTTTAGATCATGATAGTGAAAAAAAGAAGGGTGGAACACTATCAGCTCTTTCGGCCATTACTTTGTTGAAAAAATTGTGCAATCATCCTGATCTTGTCTACCAAAAAATTTTGGAGAATTCTGAAGGATTTGAAGGTGCATCGAAGTTACTTCCAGCCAACTATAGCACCAAGTATGCTTTCCTATATTAATCTCAATTAATAAAATCTAGACAAATATTCACTCAATTTACCCTGCTCGTGGTGAAAAAAAAAAAAGAAAGTGGTGGTTACAAATGGTGTTTTTCGTGAACTTTAGATTCCAATTGAAAATATTTATGAGGGGCTTGATGAAATTTAGAACAACAAAAGATTGTGAATGAAAGAATGTACAAAATTAATTCTATCAGCTATTTTTCTAACTGACTTGATGGTATGACAATATCGGACGCAGTGAATCTATTGATCGTATAGGAGCAAGTTTGGATTAAAGTTGAGTGTCCCATTCCTGAACCTGAAGAAATTTTGTTTTCACATTTTCTTCCATACGTCCAAGAAATTGGCCCTAAAATAGATTCAAACACATTGCTTATACGAATTCACTCTCACCTTCGCGATAAAAATAACAGCAATATATTCATTTTCTGCTTCAACGTACATCATGATCCTATGATATTTAAAGAACCTCATTTTGCATGTGAAACTGTGGTCGCAAATAGACTTCATTTTTATCAATACATGAACAATATTTTATCTTCAATGTTTATATACTATTGGGGGAACAAAGCTCATATCCAAACATGCTTTTCTTTAAAATTTCTTAACTCTCTATTTCATTTGGCTAATTTTCTACAAATGAACAATGTTATTTTAAATGATAAAGGTTCTCCGCGAAGACTATATATTTTTAATTGGAATTATATTGTGGCCCTGACCAGAACAAACTGCGCGAACTTGAAACAGATAACCGTGTGCAAGTATGCGCATCAATATTGAAGTCTAGGATTTCTTTTTTTCAGAGAGGTATTGCCAGAATTGTCTGGAAAATTAATGGTCTTAGATTGCCTCCTTGCGTCTATCAAATCAACAACGCGAGACAAAATAGTTTTAGTATCAAACTACACACAAACATTAGATCTGTTCGAGAAGCTATGTCGTAAACGAACATATAATTATGTGCGTTTAGATGGTACGATGTCAATAAAAAAACGTGCAAAAGTTGTTGATAGTTTCAACAATCCTAACAATGGTGACTTTATCTTCATGCTGAGCTCAAAGGCTGGAGGTTGTGGTTTGAATTTGATTGGTGCTAATAGATTAGTCATGTTTGATCCTGATTGGAATCCAGCTAATGACGATCAAGCTATGGCACGTGTGTGGCGTGATGGTCAAAAGAAACCTTGCTTTGTATATCGTTTTCTTTGTGTAAGTATTCTGATATAGGAATATTTCCAATGAATATGTAATTATGAATACAATAATTATAAAAATCATTTTTTTCAAGACTGGTACAATTGAGGAAAAAATATTTCAACGACAAGCACACAAAAAAGCTTTAAGTTCAACGGTTGTTGATCAAGAGGATGATGTTTGCAGACACTTTACGCTTACTGACCTTCGAGATCTCTTCAAACTTGAAGAGAATACCATTTCTGACACACATTCAAAGTAATTATACATTCCATCACTGAAAAAACTTCCATACTCATTTCCTGTCTTTCTATCTTAAAAAAGACACGGCCTCAATGTCTCAAAATTCAAATTTGAGGTGTTGTCGCTTTTTCAAAATTCCGATTGAATGTTAGTGCGTCATTTGAGTTTACTACAATTCAAAGTGGCGTTCTTCATGTTCAATTTACATATTTGTGATTAATGTAAATGATATTTGATGTGGTTGAATCGCACAGACGACAGATTGGGGATTCCAAGTTTTTGACATAATATTCACTCAGATTTATTCGCAGAATGAAAAAAATAATTGTTCGAGATGGGTCAATATTTTTGTCTAGGAACTAAATAATAATTATGCTATTGAATATTGACCTGTAGCCAGAAAAGATATATATTAGTCTCAGTTTTTATTTTGTTCACGATTCACGTGAGCAGATTAAAAAACAAACTGTCCAATATGTTCCTAAAACGGTATTGACAGTTGACTTGAAAATTCGATAGGCGCTTATCAGGAAATTCGGCAGAAGAAAATCTGATTCTCTCGATTTCGCCAATATCATTTAATGATTGAAGTGGCTATTCGCCAGTTGGACGCTTATCATTATCGCATTAATAGGACGTTAACGCGTGAAATATCATATATTTTCATCACCATCAATAGGGTGTGAATGATGAATAATAAAAAAACTCCTTTATTTCACAAATTCATCTTCAATCTTCTGAAATTAAATTGTCATTGTTATTATACGTTCTCAGATTCAAATGTAAACGATGTGTGGGCGGAGTTGAAGTAAAGGGACCACCAGAACAATCTGACTGCAATTCAGATTTATCGGATTGGCGTCACGCTCACAATTCAAGAAATCTTCCCGATGTTTCATTGCGTCAATGTTGGTCAAGTGGCATTTCATTTGTATTTCATCACCGTTCTACAGAACAAATAAAAGAACAAATTGAACAACCTAAAGAAGAAACGTGCGAAACCAACGAAAAAGTGGAAAATACGGAGGAATAATATGACGATTGTTGATTCGTGCCAAATGTTAGTGAGTATAATTTTGAATACGATGATTCTTGTTAATTTCGTTACCATATATCGAGTCCCAATCGACACAGGGAGATCACACACATTTTGAAGTTGTTACATGAAGCGCGAACATTATCAAGTTAATATGTGTAATTATTAAAAGTTCATAGTTGTAGTTTTTTATTTGATGTAAATATGAATAAAATATCTGAATTTGGCGTACAATACATAGAAATAAACCATCTTATTATCATAATTTTTTCATCAAATATATATTTCTATAAGAAAACTACAATGGACGATACCTTGTAGATCAAGATTTTGTTGATTGTTTAGTGCGTCTACGATTCTGTTTGGCCTTTCTTCTTCTACTTGTTCTTCTCTGTGACGCTCGCCTTTTCTTTTTCGATATATTCCGTCTCTTGTATTTAGAGCGAGTTCTCAAATATTTCGAAGAGCTTACATTATTTTTCCTGCCATTTTTCTTTCCTACTGATTTCATCGGAATGCTCATTTTATCACTTCGAGCTTTTGTTGTCCTTCGTGTTTTGCTTTTTTTTCGTCCGGACGAATCAGATCGGGGTCTTTGTGTCGAGTTCTTCTTTGAATTTGTTTTTGTTACAGTTCGTTGTTGGTGATCTGCAGTGTGGGAGTCGGGCCACTTCTTTTTCGAAAAAATTAGTTCATGTTCGATACTCGACTCAGTAGTTGTTGACATTGATTCGGCACTATCGAACATAGAATATCCCAATTTATCAACGAAATTCAAAAATGAATCATTTAAATCGGTGTGAAAATTAGGTGCAATATTAGAATTGTAATTTTGACGTTCATCTAAAGAGTCCCTAGTGGGATTATCTTGATTTCTCATATAGATTGGCTGGACAGGATGATGATGAAGGTCTGTCCTATAAATTTCATCAGTGTTGTAAATATTCGGTGAGAGATTTTCTTCATCACTAGATTTTGCATAATTTAAATAATTTTCACGAATTTGCTGATCATTATAAAAATACGATGCCAATTCTTGACGATCGGCTGAATTATATTTACTATTAAATGGTATCTCCCGCTTCAACTTTTGTTGCATATCAGATGTGGAATTATCAATTCGTGAATATCGTGAGCTAAATGGCCGTCGAATTTTGGACTCATTGTAATTTTGCATCAATTTTTCCATAAATATCGAAGCTACACCATCGTTGAGACTGTTATTTGCAGCATTGAATAAGTTTTCCATGATTCCATTTTTAATTTTCTCACTGAAACTTAGTTGTCGCCTTTGTTCCTCTGTTATTGTCTCCGTTGTGGAAGATATTGTGGTATCAATTTCAAAAATTAAACTGTCATTCTTCAATCGTGATTTAATGAAATTAGACGTTGTTGTAATTGGATCAATAGTAGTTGTGGAATCTTCAACAGCTTCACTAACATCGTATATTCTCGAATTTAATGACTCTGTTGTACGTGGGATAGAGAGGAACGACTTCTCATGATTTGACTCATTGGATGGTATATTAGAATCATTTGATATCAGTGTTTTGATAGATTTCACTGTTGTGTTATTATTTAATAATGTTCCACCTGCTGTTGAATTCTGTGTTTGAAAATCAGACTTACTGACATTTTGAGTCCCGTCAGTTAGATTTGATGTCATTCTCACAACTATGATTTTGATTAATGGTTTATAAAATGATGTCCATATGCTATTAACAAATGAATGAATTAGCGAACTTATCATGTGGGACCGTGAGTTGATATTCATACTGAACTTATTCGGATGACTTCCATCATCGAGTGTAGGTGTTACTGATGAGAAATTGGTAATTGCCGTTGAGTTTTGCGCTCTTCCTTGAAACAAATTTTGATCATATTCATCAACCCGATGAACATTTTTTGTGATATTATTTTCTCGTTCATTAGAATTTCGCTGCTCTATTGTTATGGTTGTTGGTTCTTTCTCATCCACATCCCCTGTTTTCCGTCCGTCAATTTCCTTATATATTTCGGTGACAACATTTTGTTGATCATGCAATTTCTTGTCCGTAAAACGAAATTCGAGCTCATCCGATGATAAGAAGTCGCTTGTGTTCGATACACTGATGTTTTCATCTTTGACACTGGTTAAAGGAGCAATTTCCACAGTTGTGCTCGTGGACGTCGGTTCATCAACCCAATTCTGATATATAATTGTTGAGTTTTTATCCCTGAAAGTAATATTTTATAACTCAATGCATATCTATATACTTTATTACTTTATAGAAAATACTCACGTGTGTACAAGTGACGAAATTTGTAAAATTATGAAGAGAACTTTTAAATCCATGGAAAAACTCCATATGAAAAAATGACTGACAATCATTATTTCATGTCCATGCGTAAAAAAAAAAACTGCAAAGTTAATCGAACACAAAAATATTCGAACAATCTCGCGTGTCGTGAATGTTCACTTGATGAATCTTACATTCATATGCAAACAATACATATTGAATTGCAGGCATAAACTATTCCTATAGTTTTCCGGTGTTATATTCGAAGTACATGTTTTCTTTCTTTCATAATGAGTCGTCTTAATCACCAATTAAATTTATGTATGAAAGCCATTTGAATTTTGTTGATTAGCAGTTCTCAAAACGAAAAATGCAATTAGGCACTGTTGCAAAACGTTCACTTTTATTTTCGATTGTTGATAAACTATCAAACGCGTCATACAGCTGTTCAATTCGACTTTGTTTTTTTTTCTTTTTCAAATTTTCTATTTCCCTGTGAATAGTTAATAACAATTCTTAGTCATACATATTATGTACAAATTTTCCGTAGTATGTCTGTTCATAAAAACTCTGCGTGGCATTGAGAGTGTCCTGGCATGAGAATTTTAAGCAAGTACGATAATCGCAATTGGACGAATGCTAGATCCATAGGGATATGAGAAAATAGGTGGTATGAAGACAGTGGGTATGAGCTTTTCGTGACAAACTATTTTTATAGTACATTACTCATTATAGTACATGTACAATCCATTTATAGGGCTGCATGTAACAACGTGCATTGTACCCAGATTTCGGGAAAGTTTAATGTATAATCCAAATACTCACCATTGTGTTCTAATGAAAAATGTATTCTCATAATAAACACGATTATTATACACGCTCATTCTTTGATACTATAAAACACAATAATTAGATTCATTATTGTGATATGTAACCTGACTTTACGTAGAGAATATCACATATGTATGAAGTTCACTATTTATTTCTCTCATTGGCAATATATCATTGAGAATGGATGTTTGAAATTATTAAATTGAAATTTGGTGTGTGACGAAAACCACCATGTTTTCTTTTTGTAGCGCATCTGTAGAATAGAGTGAACACGGAATGACAAAGAGAGACAGTGGCAGCTGACCAAAATATTTTGTTTATAATTTATGTTGGTCGACTCCCGTGAAAACTGATACTTTCATATGATTAGGTTCTATTGCGATAGTCATTATTTCTTTCTTCTGAAATAATTGCGTTGATTTTCAATAATTCTGATTCTATGCGGATGTCAAGAAATTTCCTTTGGCAAATGACTGTATAAAATTGTGGAGACAAGCATGAATTATTGATTCAACTTCCTCCAACATATCAATGTCATTCGAATAACGACTATTGTCATTAGTATAAAATCAGAAATTTACGTAGAAATTGACGACAAATTCTTCATAGAGAAACTTTTATAGTGGAATTTGACTGTACAAAATAATATTGATTGTGGACATTTGAGTGATAGAACTTAATGTTAAATGATATATAAATTCGAATGAGAACAAAATGACAAACTCCTTCAACAGAAATTACTGGATATTATACAAAATAAAATACGATGTGAATTTTCAATTTGTTCATCTTTTATATATATCTTCATGACAAATTTCATAGATGAGAACGATGATGTAGTCTGCCATGTCTGTTTCCACTATATGATATGTCGTAAAGACTAGTATAACACCGCGCCGTGGTATTCATTAGGTGGATGTCCTCAGATTGAACAATGATAATCATATACACAGGTGTTGATATATATTACAATGGTTTTATGGACTCCAGATATATTGATTGCATGGAGTAGCATAAGCCATCCATCGTGATGTGTCTGGTATACCGAAAAGAAAATGGGATTACTCATTTATATCTTTCACAAAGAAGTTTTATTTCATTTTCGAAATGTCCATTCGAAGTTTGTGGTGAATTGTAATTCACCATATTTGATAGCATCAAATAAAATCAAATATAAGTTTATGAAATAGAAATCAACTAAATTTGGATTGAAGATCTTGTATTGCAAATTAAGCAGTCTTGATGTCAAATTTAATACATGTTTTTTGTTTTGCAGTTAAATATATTTTGTTCACATGCATTCAACATGAACTAATATCGAATGGAAATGAGCGTCGTCTGAGTTAGCAGTAACACTTATAGCAAACAGTACGATGTGTATTAATTCCAACTTTTGTAGAATTATTGTGAATGTATTTATAAATGCTATCTAGAAATGGAAGAACTGTCTGGGTTACAGAATATGTTTAAAATGAATTTCAATCAAGATTGTCTGAACCGGTGAGCGATCTTGTGGTTGCCGTTGGTATGCATAGTTGCATAACTGATTAAACAGTGACTTTACCCGGTCTGCTGCCAAATTTGAATAGCTTCGAACTTATAACACAAACCATGGAGCTCCTTTTTACATGCTCTTGACCCATTACTACATGAACTTGAGATGTTACTCATTAGTTGTTTTGTATTGTTTGATATACTTTCTTAATAGAGTCGGTGACAACACATACATTGCAGCGATTTGATGAGAAAATATGTGTGAATTACAAGAAGAAAAGATTGCCGGGATGTGACACCTATTTGAATGCATGCATCTTCATATATTGATGTATATTCTAAAAATGGCAGAATTAAAGGGTCCTCAATAGTCCTCTTCTGAGAAGTCCGTGGATTGCTGTCACGGCTCGTCGCGATTTCGATTCATCATCGATATTAATAACGGAATCCATTTGGATCTAAATTACTTTGGTGTTTTAATTCAGATATTGATTTATATTTCTTTCTTGCGGGGACCATACCGGAATTACATGGATACTTTAAATCGTACTGCACGATTGAATGATAAAAAATAGAGCGATGGGAAGTAACTGAGAAGTAACATTTATTGGGCAATGGGAACCAAATTCTGCAGTGAATGAGCTCTCATAATGATACGTAGTTCGGATTGACAGATCAACAAATAACGAATGCAGGGAAGGACAATGTCCCTTCAGAATTTCCAGGGTTTCTTCTCCGAATAGTCATTCTCAATGTTTGACGATGTGGAATACGTTTCATGATACATCCATAGAGAACATATTCAAATTGAAATATCTATATCTGTTTTACATCTTTTCGCTATTGTACCTCGTATAATTACATTGTACATGAAACATCTGGAGATTGAAATGTGATGTTCAGATGTACCAGTTGTGTTTGAAATGAGCACTGTATGCGCATGGAGGCAGAATATTTTCTATCAATGTATGTCTATAATTCATTCCTTCAGTACTTCCTTTTTCCAATGAGTGACGAAGACTGGATACATGCATGGGCAAAGTTAAATTCCAATTAATAGGATTTGTGATACATAATTCTGTAAATTACAGTATAGGAGGAAAAAATTTGGAAATGATCAAGCTTTATATAATATAACATAATAAAACACTGAAATTTTGGAAAGAATTAACTTGGTTTTTTTCTTTTTCCAATTTGACTAATGTAATCATAAGATTGCAATGATATCAGATAACACCGAAATAAATATTCAAAGCAGTCTTCCCCAAACGATGTTGAGTTGTAGCAATTACAGCTTTAATAACATTTGGACGTCGTAAGTAATTAAAAAAAGCTATGAAACAGTGAATACATATTTCAAAGTGACAGGAGGGTTTCGTGAGCCTTTATGAGGTTCATGTCTTTTGAGAATACATGTTCTACGTTTAAAATTACTTAAAAACTTTTTGAAATTTCATTCACATTGACCGGCTTGAGTTTACGAAAAACAAAAACAAATGGTACAATTTATAATCTTTGTGAATATACGGTATCGCCCGTATATTCTCACGACTTGCTCTCATCCTACATTTGAACGATTTGATAGATTCCAATGAAAAACCATAACATAGCGTCGTCAAACTAAACAAGTATTATTTCAGAAAAAAAAAACATTCGACATGATTGACCTTCTAGTTTTCGAGATTATTATTATAATCGTAATTAATAAATTTGTATAAAGACGCAGTAATTACACAAGGTTTATGTACATGTATCATCGTTTCTGTTGGTGATGAATAAGTTGATTATTACTAATAGTATATGTATGCATGACTAGGATTGATATTTCTAAACAAAAGTTTTTTACTCAGAGGTGAATGCATATATTAAATTGAACTATGCTCAAGTCTTGAATACTATCATGGACGTTGTATTTCAACTGAGACATAACATTTCTGTTTTGTTTCTCACTAACATATTTGAATTTGAACAGATTGACCGGTCAAAACGGTTAAATGATAAAAGTTCATGATACAACCGATAGAGCGGCGCCATCTGAGATACGCGCACACCAACACATAATACTTCGTACACGATTTCTTGTGTAAACTCGTTTGATGTTGAAATTTTGTCCCTCATGTGGTCTCTCTCAAGGATGACGCAGCGACAAACGCACGAGGAGAGGTAATCCAAGTGGTAACAGTGGGAGAGGTGAAGTGTACTCCTGGGAACAGTGATATCACGTGATGAAAATGCCTGAATACAGTTGGTCGAGGAGCATCAGCTTGCCACCTCTCTTCTACCAATTTGGGAGAGACTCGCTTGACGTTTGTGGTGCCATCGACTCAGAATAGTTCCAGATGTGGCCATGTTTAGTTAAATATTTCAAGTTTCTCTTTATCGATTTTACACAATTTTTACCGATTCACACCGATCGAAAACAATTGTACAATATTACTCCATCGCTCTTCTCCAAAGAGGGAAAAATCACAACCGCCGATCGTATTTTCGTCGTTTGCCCAGAGACTCCAAAACAAAACTGAAAAAAAAAAAAACAAAAAACAAAAATCAAAAAAGCAAGCAAGCAATCAAATATTATTGGATATATGCGCGCGCGTTTAAATTTAATCTGACGTTTAAAATAACCTGCATACTTGAGACGCCAGCGGGCCAAAGAACCGAAAGAAAAAAAAAAAAAAAAAGCAAAAAATTATACTAAGCGTGAAACAGATTAAGAGCAAAATTAACGAGGTCAAAGCGGACATAAGCAACGTCACAGTCCTCTCATCGCAACAAATGCGTGCACGCGCGGTCTCGAGGTTATTCCAGATTTATCAATTCTCCGAGAACAATTATCTCTTAATAATAATTGATTAAATGGAGAAAAAAAATAAAAATAATTAAGAACAAGAAAAACGTGACAAAAGTATCAATCGAGTTTTGCGAGGTCCCCTTAATTAAGGGCGGCGTTATTTAGTGGTGGCGAGGAAAATAAAACACGAGGTTCTGAAAAAAAAAAAACAAAATATAAATAAATTCATTACATTTGCAATAATGGCGAGGCGAATTGAGGCCATGACGCGCATATAAACTCTTGGTTTTGCGTCGCCGAATGCGCGCGCGGGCGCGAACGCACACAGCAGACATACACAAACATTACGAGAATATACAGACATAGTTTTATCACGTATAAAGGCATATAGAGGACATATATACTAACAGATGAATCACGTGATTGAAGAGAGAACGCTATAGATTGTAATACTGCGCGCACATACACAGGAAGCAGCCGTGCCCAGACGTATTAACGTTCGTCGACATCGGTGGTCGTCGGCCATGCCACGTCAACCACAATGACGTTGTTGCCACTCGGTTGAGGACAAAGGGGACACACTTAATTCATTTGAATAAACTATTCCGAGGCATCACAAGTGATATTCATGAAATTGATAATCAACCAAAAATATAGAAAGCAATTTCCGATTAAAAAACAACGGAATATTAAAAGCCAAAAACGAGTGAGAAAAAAGAAGTAATAAAGCGAGACGACATTTTAGTCAAAGCTCGTGCTATTGAGAGCAAAAGAGGGAGGGAGAGAGAGAGAGAGAGAGCGAGATATAGAGCGAGAGAGGGAAAAACAGGACGAGAGCCAGTTGAGAGAATCATCGGGATATTTATTCCCGTGAATGGTTAATCCACCGTTGGGTTTTTTGCTCGTGTTCATCAACAGCAGCTGCGAGGGGCATTATCAACGAGGAGTTTTATATAAATGATAAAATTCAGGCGAGTCGCATATTCAAAAGGCGTTCGAGTGTCGGGTCAATTAATCGAACGAGCAGAATAACGCTCGCAGTGGCGAAGAACGATAATAAATATATATATATATATATTTATATATATAAAAATAACAAATAACAAATAATTGCATAGAGGAGTAAAAAAAAGGGCAATACGATCGCTCGATCGGCGGGTGGAATAATAGGAGTATTATATACAAAGTCAAATAATCGAACATGGCACTCGAGAGTGTCACCGCGGCCGAGACTCTCATTCAAAGGTTTGCCTTCTCATTTTTTTTCTATTTTAAAAAAACAAATAGCGGACAGACGCAATTACGAAAAACAAGAAAGAAAAACAACTACATGAACAAATACAAATCATGCGTGCAGCGTGCGAATAAAAATAAAAAAAAAACCGCCGTGTCCCTCTCATTGACGGCATAAAACCCACTCTTACGCAATATATTGGAGCCAAAAACGTCTTCATGAAGATTCCCAATGTTCAGCCCCTTGAATGCCAGCCAGCTAGTGACGCCGTTGCCTAAATCCACGCCCAATCAACGAAACATCGCCATTTGCGAATGTGTTTTCGTTTTTTTTTTTTTCTCCCATCGATTTATTTCTCTTGCTTTCAATATATTTATTTTTCTTCATCATCAATGTCATGGCATCTTTCAGAGTCCTTTTTTATTTTTTATTCGGACTTTTTTCTCGAGCCCTATATTCGAGGAGATGGTCCGGAAGGAAAAAAAAAATTTAGGTCACTGTCATTTTCTGTGACCCTTTCAACTTCATTGAAAGGTAAATGAAAGGCGATGGGTGCTTGTGATATAATGCAATCGCGAATTATGTGGGTGCTCGAGTTGGCTGGTTTACATGTATTTCTCTCAATGTTCAACATTATAGCATGGGAGAAAATTGGTTAAAAATTGGAGTGGAACATAGGGGACATTGTTTTTAATCGGGCAAAAAGAAACAAGGTAAACAAAGTTTACTTATTGATGTCAGTCATGAGAGAGGGCACAATGCAGTGGGATTTATTTTATTTATTTGTGCGTGTAATTTGATAACACATACTGAAGTTGTAACTTGGATAGTTTCTCTCTAAACAAAACCGATATCAGACGTAAAAGCATGTGATGTAACCATATACATATTGGACGTGCACTATCTTGACAAACAACCGTAGTTATACAGTAGTATTATACAGAAACGTACACATACACAGATACGTTAGAGTTGTCAAATACACATTGGTCATACTTAATACGTACATGTGCGGGTGCGCGCGCGCGTCTGCCGATCGTAGAATCAAAATACAAAAGTCACGCAACGCCAACTTTACTCTTTAATACTAATACTGACCTCCTATATAAATATATGACTGATGACAAACATACGCATACTTACAATAATTATCGAACGGAATAATATTATGAATGAGTAACAGGTGGCACTTGATTCATACGTGAATCACACCAATCTGTGATTGAAAATGTTTTTTATGTGTTATAATTCAAGTTTTAATGATAGCAATGATGATGCCGATTATGATGATGATGATGATGATGATGAAAATAATGATAATGATGATGATGATAATAATTATGATCACGGTGGCTATGAAAACCATGATGAAAATGTTGATGTTTATGATGATGATGCTCCATAGATTTGGTAAGGTTTCTTTAATATATACTATTATTCTTCCAGTAGGAATGACAAAGTAGCTTATATAAATTGTTTCTTTATTAATATCAATCAACTAACGTGTCTTTGATAATGGTATCAATTTGAATCAACCATTTTTCTAATATAATTGATCAATTGTGTAATATCTGGTATGGCTTCAATGATTTGTCTTGAATAGAAAAGAGAGAAAATCGCATTTTTCAAACTGCATAATTTTTTTCCTGAAAGAATATGATACAATTATTAGTATTTTCAATTTTTATTGGTGGTATCTGCGCGTTAATTATTAATCAATCTTAATTTGGGCTCTTATAAAATATATTTATATATATATATATATATATATATTTTTCAAGTGAAACATTTGCACTGTTGTGTTGATAATCAATGAGTTCGCACGCTCATGGCACATATACTATCCTCTTATGCGAACGCACTTCCTCCGCCAATCGCACGCCGTTATTTCTCATATAATTCTGTATAAGGCGACTGTGATTGGATGCGGTAGTGTTTGTATAGAAGGATAATATACACGTGGTGCATACCATCGTCATGATGGTATTTGACTTTTTGTAGTGGAAGGGTCGATGTTTTTGACTTCGATTAGTATACATAGATTCATGTACAGTACAATCTATGAAGTAATGGAGATGTACATGGCCAAGCCAACTGATTAAATCAGAGAAAAATTAATCATCGTTGAGGCAAATCTCATATCCAAAACGTCGCCATTCATATTAAAATTGTGTTGGCACACATTTATAGCCGATTCGTTTATTGTTATAACGTTTGCCTATCGTTGTCCAGGCAACTGAAAAAAAAAATTGATTTTATAATTAAAATTGATTTTTCATACGATTTTTTCTATTTATGATTATGACAAGGTGAATGTTTGTTGATTGATGAAGTAAATAATTGCTTTAGCTGAAATTCATACTACATTCTATGGAGCAAATAATATTTCATTACATATGTTTAAGCACTGTTACATGCGTCAACATTGATACTTTTAAATAGAGTTGACATTTATAAACAGCCATAATGAAGAATTGGATTGTTATTCTGTATGTTTCTATATTTCTCTGTGCAATGAAAGATGAGCAGCCTTTCATGAGATGTTTTTTTTTTCTCCAAGCAAAAAATTATTATCGATTGTCAAATTTAAATATGCCCCGTAGCCATCATCATTGTCGATTCCATCATTCATATGATATGATTGGAATGAACTCTTTGTGATCGATATGATATCAACTATGCATATAGTTACTACTTGTAAAAGAGAACTTACCCTACTTTTTTTTTCCAATCCAATACAGTAATGCAGACAGCGATGACTTGGAAGATGGTGAAATTCCTTCCGATGAGGATGACGAACCCGTGGCACCTACTGTTGCCGAAAAATCCGCCACCGAACCATCGAAAACATCGTCTACATCGACGTCATTAAAGTCCGAAGCGTCCAAAGGAAAGAGTTCAGATTCAAAATCAAGTAAAAGCAAAAAATCTTCATCCACAACAAACAGTAACAGCGGTGGTGGCAGCAGTAAATCAGATAGATTCGGAAAATACAAAAATCCTTCTGAAGATTGGGCAGGTGATGTCGAGAAGGCAATAAGAGCTGTGCTAGAGGAAGATCGTTCAAAGAGTCAAGACAGCAAATCAAGTAAAAGTAAAAGTAGTAGTCGAAGTCGTAGTCGAAAAAAACCTCGTGACGAGAAAGATGATGATCGTCCAAAAGATCAAAAGGTTTGTAAAACTTGTTATCACATAATATTTTTGCTTCATAATTATTCGTCATTGTTATAACTTTGAATAAATTACTTAATGAATTTCATTGACAAATTTTTTAGAGGAGACGATTGAGTGAGGATGAAAATGGCAACGAAGATGATGACGAAATGCTCTTTGTCAGAGGAGCATCTCCAGTACGTAGAGAAGTTCATGACAGTAGTCCACTCACTTCGAGACGTTCCAATGAACGAGATAATTTTGAACACAATTCTGATAGAGATTCGGAAGAAAGATCGAGTCGTCATAGAGATTCAGAGAAGCGCAGCACTGGCAGCGGACGTGGACTAACGAATCGTCGTGTAAAAAATGACCGTGGCTGTAAAAACAAGAATCGTGGACAGATACGAAATGAACGTAACGGAAGACGAAATCAAAATAATGATCACAATCAAGATCCCGATGCTATTTGTGTTTATTATATGCAGGGCAAGTGCCATCGTGGTGATGACTGTCCATTTTCTCATAACGCCATGCCACCACGTAAGATGGAACTCTGTAAATTTTATCTCATGGATTGTTGTGCAAAGAGAGATAAATGTTTGTACATGCATCATGATTTTCCCTGCAAATTCTTCCATACCGGACTCAAATGCAGTAATGGTGAAAATTGTAAATTCTCTCACGAGCCACTCAACGAGCAAGTCAAGAACATTTTGTTGAAACATCTTGAAACAGCCCCAAAAGAAATTTTGGGCGATTTTCCGCGGCTCAGCCGAGAAGGTGCATTAATGATGATCAATAATACAGCAAGAAATCTTGCTGAAGGTCATGATACCACTACTCAAAAAATACCGAGTCTATTTGACGTTACATTAACAGCGCCACAGACAAATTCGCCGAGCGAAAAGGAGGACGATACACATGCTACAATGAATAATATGGAGAGTTCACAAACGAATCATCAAAAAAGATCATCGACTTCATCGTCAAAAGATCGGAAGCCTGCGGGCAAAAAGACACGTTGGGGTTCTGATGAAGATAGAGTGCCGTTGGAACAAATAATGCTGCTTCAATCTGTTAGTCAACTTGGGCTCCATCTCCCAAATGTAGCACTTAGTTTTACTCTTCAGCAACAACTTCAACAACGCATTCTGCTTCAGCAGTGTATCGCTAACATGGAGTTTTACAATGAAATTCAGGGTAGTCCTACAGGTGAAAATGATTCCATCAAATCTAAGGAAAAGGATAATACGACAACAGATGGTAATAGTACAGACGCGCAGGGCCAGAAAACTGATCAATCAGTTATTGCTCCATCAAAGGATGTAGACTTGCGGCAGCTTTTGTCAAATGGCCCCAATGCATCATCGGTCATGAATATAGCTGATGAAGCAGCAAATTTATCACAATCCAAATTCGACGACGAGAGCGACCATGATGAAGAGTCTGACCTTGTAATTGCGGTACCAGCCGATGAAGATGATAAAAATAAAGATAATGATAAACATAAAGATATAATTAGTAATGAAATGAAAATGGAAGCAGCGGAAATTAAAGCTCAAAGTGATAATGTAAATAACGAATCTTCCATTCCGCAAGATATCAATTCGGATGTGACATCACTCAACGATAATGAGATACCACCGAATTTGCCGAAGAAAGCTCAGGAGCTGTTTTTACGCATTCAACAGCAACAACGCGCTGCGAATGACAGTATTGGTAATAACGATGAGGGGAGCATTGTTGAGGCTGATGCGATGAAAACTCAAGAGGATTGGTATTCGGACGAGGATGAGGATGGTGAAAATGACGATGATGATAATGATGATGATGATGATGATGATGATGATGATGAAGGCGGCGGTAATTTGCAAATTGTCCTTAAAGATAATTTCAAAGATGAGAATGAGAAAAGCGATCACGATAGTCCAGTGAAGGAGTCTCCTACCGCTGAACATGATCCGAATATTCCACAACCAGCAGTAATAGTGGATAAACTTGGTGATCTCAGTAAAATTGATATTAGTGCTGAAGTGACCAAACTATTATCGTCTATCAAACCTCATCAAGGATCATCATCGAAAAAAGATTCAAAAACCGAGTCCTCATTAAAAGATAATACATCTATGAATAAGGCTAAAGATCCACCATTTGATAACGGCATAAATGTGGATAAGGTACCGAATGCTTCAGCAAATTCAGAGAATGGATGCAGTAGTCCGCGAGCGTCCACAAAATCTGAATCGATATCAAGGGATCCAAGAATGTCGCGAGATCCAAGGCAACGTCGTGCTGACGAGACAAAATCAAGTAGTCCCAATCAATCCGACATAAAGAAAGAGAATCAATCGTTACGTCAGGAAACTAGTATTTATTCGTCGGGAATAACCCTGATGGATGCAGGAATGGACACAGATCTTCGAGCTCGTGTTGATCAGGATCATCGGCGGCAAGACATGGATTTTCGGCAGCGCTTCCAGCAAGATTTTGGTGATACAGACTTACGAGTAGCGACATCGGGCTTTTCCGAAGGCTCCACGCGTACCGATGTCGATCTCAGACAAATGCTTAGTTTACCTTTTAAGCCAGCACCATCGCACGTACCGTGCATTGAAATTGACGCGAGTATTGCGTCTCATTCTCAAGTCACTTATAAGGTATATGTTGTGGACATTCCCCGGCCAAATTATACTGGCCTCAAGCTCACCAAGAATGACGCCCTTGTAAAATATGACCCTCGTCTTCGTAAAATATTTCGTTTATCGCAAATGGATATTGCGGATTCGCCAATGTCGCCGCCACCTGCAAAACCAGATACTCCGAAGTCACCGCCACAAATTCGTGCTGATCCCCGTCGAAAAGCTATGGAGGCAGCTATTCATTCGTCGCAAAGTGTTGGACCAAGTGGCCACATGCCGACTGGTATGGGATCTCAACAACCGTCACAAGAATTGTCTCTTGGTATGGGCGGTCCTGGTATGCAAATTCCAAGTGGTATGGCAATGCCATTAGGACAAAACCAAATGATGAGTAACATGAGCACACTGGGGCCTATGGGATCAATTATGAGTGGTCCTATGCAACCACCAAATGTAGCGCCAATGGGAATGGGAACTATGGGAAATATTCCGCCAGGTATGGGACCAAATGGTCCACCGATGGGCCCAAATCAGTTGGCATACGAACAGCAGCGGTACAATGCTCAGAGAAATGGTGGTCCCGGATTGCTTGGTCCGGCACCTAGATTAAACTTTCCGGATCCAAGAGATGTTGGCCCCAATTATGATGGCCCCCCCTATCCGTCAAATAATTATGGAAATTTTGGACCCGGGCCTGGACCTGGTCCGAATGATACCATGATGGGGTATGGGCCGAACGGACCGAGTAATATGAATTTTGGTGGCAATGGGCCTGACTGGCCGGCTACAAATCAAAATCCTATGAGACGAGGCGGTAGAGTCAGACGAAGAAATAGGAATCGAGCGAATACAGGAGGACGAAGCAACAGATCACCACCGTAATAAAATACTATTCCTGCAATGAGTTAGCAGGATCTCGTATTCAATTGTATTCAGTAAAATTTTGGAATGATATGATACACGATCACTTGTAAAATACACATGGCAGCATAATGATGAAGTTCATCATGACATATATATGTTCATTGAGATGTCAATTTGCATAATAACTATTTTAAAATAAGTAATTAAATTTATACAAATATTAATTAACGCTGGCAACGAAATTTATGTTCTTAGATGTCTATCATCGAAGTTTGCGAATGTGCGCGGCGCAAGTAAAATAACTCGAGATGATTTTATTGGCATTAACATGGTGCAGCGCCTTGGCATAATGGTAAAATGATATATAATGAAACTTCCAGGAATTATTTGAACTCTAAGAAGAGTTTGAGTAATCTGCAATATTGGTAATTTGAACATAATCATTCAGACGAAAGTTGTCAAGACTTCCTTGTTATTAAATCCATCGTCAATTGTAAATATACGTATTTTCCGGAATTATGACGACCAGAAAACTACTAGGACAAATTAGGCAAGCGTAAATTTATGTTTGTAAATATTTTAGGAAGTTCGTATCTACTTCACATAAGAATAAAGACAATTAGAATATAAGATAATGTCTCTCAATGAATAACTTCTATGCCCTTGAAGTTTATTTTTTTACATCTACATAATGTACATATGTACTGATTTACGTAAGCAATTGTTCAGATGTATATTGATATTTGCAAAATATATTGGTCTATATCTGTTTAAATATCTCCTCGTCTCCATTATAATCATTTAATGTAATATATTCTTCGTTTTGATACATTTTCTTTTTAAACTTGCACAGTGGAATTATTTTTTCTCATTTACTTAATATTTACATGATCGCAATGATAATGATGGGTTGGTGGTTCGACGAAAATGAATGAAGCTTGAAAATTTGATGTATTGCTTCAGTGTACCACCGAGGTAAGCGGTTCAGCACGTATAGATGTTAAATCAAGTTGTGAGTCTATCTCATCGTCCAATTCACCAACAATGGCTCTAGAAATGTGAAGAAATGTTGTGATTCATTTTGAATTAATACACATTTAGTTCAAATGTGTTTTTCATACGTACACATTATCACCTCTAATGATATGTAGTCCTAAAACCACTTGTTCAACACCTTGAGTTAAGCTATAGACTCGCTCATGCGATTCATCGAGAATCAAATTAATTGTTTGATCAAATCCCTTGAGTGTCCCCTGAAATTATATATTTCTTCATTATTTACTGTTGCAATTCACGAAAATAGTAAGAAATTACTCACAATAAAGTTTCTTCCATCTGATGTAATGATTGACACAGTGTCTAGAATGTTGTTGGTTAAGGTTCTAACCTAAAAATTATATCCAAAAAAACACACCGATTTTATCAGTGAAAAAGGATACGATTGACATAGCTTTCCAGTCCTGAGGCCATTTTCAATTTTTCTCAATGAATTTGTGAAATAAATAATATTTCTAACTAGATCTATTACAAAATTTTTGTTTACAATATTATATTTTCTATAGAAGTTTTCATCAGTTTGACCAGTTTTTACTCTAGTGGTGCAAAATTACCGTGATTTCAGGACGTCGTCGATAACTGTCAAGTGACCGTTAATTCTATTTTGCAGTAATTTTCTACTTTATAGACAATTGTGTTATATGTAGGGTTTTTCATACCGAATCTGTTATCCAAGTATGTACCCCATTTTTTTCGATTGCGTCGAACTGTTTTGTTTCGAATACTCATTGAAGGTAGCTCCTATAATTACACATTTTTATCCTCAGTCATTGTTGATGGCGGATTTCCTCATAACTACGAAAAGAGTGATATTCGTATATAATCTCACATTTTGCTTTCTCAGATCAGTTCGTTCCGTTTTTTTTCTTATTTTGATAATAAAAAATCTCATTATTATGAACTTCGCTGCTTCAATTTACTCCAATATGTTCCCATAGGGAATTCTATATAGTATGGGACGCATATTTATATTATATGTCTTGGAAAATTGAAAAACTTTCTCTTCAAAACTGTGTTAAAGAAAAACCGGAAATTCGGCCCATTTTTCGTTGACAATTGACATTTTTACTTTCTATGATTGTTGAAAAAATGTCTGGACATCGAGAATTTCCATGAACTCAGACGCCAAAATCTCGTGACCGAATAGATATTAAGATTTGAGTTTTTATTTAAATTATGTTATTTGGTAAATGTAAGAGTCCAATTTGTTTGGTCTAGATGAGTTAATCGACATTAGACATAATTTTTTAGAGCATCAATTTTGGTTATTCAATCCATGAATTCATAAATTTTATAGCGTTCACATAAACAATTAGAATTCCAACAGTAAAAAGATTTTCGAATTGTGCACAGTGAACATTGTCCTGGTGATTGTTCACAAAACATATGAACAACAAATGAGACGAAATTTTTTTTTTCAGTTACCGCCATTACTGTTTGAAGATAGTTATTACACAATGGCATTGGAGTAGAATATGCGGTAGAAGATGCCACTTCTGAATGAGGAAATGAATGCTATGTTGTTTTTTTCTATCATCTAATTCACATGGGATGTTGAAACCGTATGCCACCGATTGAGAATGAGATACTTCATGAAAAAACTACGCTAGTATTTCGCGACTCATTGACCCCCAAGAGCAAGATCGCAAAGTTTATAAAGTTCAAATAATAGTTGAAAATGTCTTTGGATCATCCATATACTACCAGGATTATTCAACCATTTTGAAACATTGTTTACAGTTGTTTAATTTCAACTATTGAATGTACGCTACCCCGTAAGTACACCCGAACCGCCCACTTTTGGACATCTTCCACGTCCTACCTATTTGTCTTCGACTTCGTTCTTGGTACTAGAGTGATTTATTGTAGAAAGACGAGATAATCGGAACTTTAATAATTTATGTTAATTGTCCGAAGTATTAGTCAAGAATCTCCTTCGCTGCATAAACTTTTGTTTCGAAGAATTCAATCGGACGCTGCATCAAAATACTATCAAAAAATGATTAGACATTTTTTAATTACAGATGTACATCTCAGCTTTCGGGTCTGTGAATACTATTTCTTGGATTATCATAGTAGTTTTGAGTATTCCAAAAATTGTATCATTATAATAAAATTTATCCTATTATGAAAATTAATGAATTTTCGTTGTTAATACTGATATTCTACCGCAATGAATTTGCATGTAAGGCTATTAAGTAACCTACATTATCTATATGAGTAGAAAATTATTATTATTTTGTGTTCATTTATATGCTGAATATATATACAAATAAGATAATTATTAATCTCTGATAGTAAGAATGCTCAGTGATACCTTCTAGTTCAATTTCTGAATAATGCAAGGAACTCAATGAATCATGAGTAGCAGGTATTCGTTGCTATCAACAGCTAGAAGTCCATGAGTGAGCATAGAGAAGCCGAATTTAAACATTCGTAATAAACATTAATCCAAGAAAACAAAAAATGTATAAAAAAATCGGGATCGGTTTTACACATCAAATTAAACATTCACATTCACAGGAAATTTCATCGAGTTCCTTTAAAGTAGTCTTATGGATAATATAGAGGACCATTGTTGTGCATCCATAATGAAAGATGATTCTGTTGCAAACTCTATAAACACAGAAAAAAGTGCATTCACAATTATGCTGATGATTGCGATAATAAATTGCTGAATGTTATACTTTATGAGAATATAATTGTGGGTCTATTCTGTGAAGGGAAAAATAACTTTCCTGTGACGAATAATGTTTGGTTCAATATTGCATCCGATTAACATTATCGTTTCGAAAAATATGTAAGATTTAATTCGGAGGAAAAATTTCTTGTGGTATATATCTTTCAAATCCGGCGCGCCGAAGAGTCGCCATGTTTCTTAAAGATTTTATATATTTTATTTCTCAAAAATTGGGTATACCAGTTTGTTGCAGCAACCTATATGGCAGCCATTACCATTTACCTTCTCGTTTGATTCCCTTGGATTTAAATTGCGAGCACGTCCAAAACTAATTGACAAAGTACTGTATTCATTTGATGAGCGAATATGATAAAATTTTTTTGTTCAAATAAGTGTTGAAAAGTGGTGGACCAAGAGTCAAGTTTCCGATAAAATACCTGCATTGATCAATTACATGAATTGGTGATGTTTTGAATTTCACGAAATTCATTTGCCCAGTTGGTAATACAATTTCCTTCTAATTAACAACAAACTTTAAGCTACATTCTCGTTGAACTAACGTAAGTTGAAATATGTATTTACGATCAAATGGAATTGGCTGTTGCCAGCATCGCACGTAATTATGAAGAAATATGTGAGGTATGTGCTTGTGTTGACAACGGATGGACGATCAGGAATGGGTCAATGTATGGCATAGCCTGGCGGAGCCTTACACAAGCTCCAACTGCAGTCCAACCTTCAAACTTATTTCGGAATGTGTTGAAAACCCACTCGTACCACCCGCGCCCACGATTATCCACGATTGTTCACGATCTCATTGTAAAACTTGACGTACGGCGATGCGACAGTTGTTTGCAGTTGTTCGCCGACAGTGGCAGAGATCTGACGTTCTTTTTTAGTGTGTATTTATTGTGAGCACTGAAAAAAAATTAACAATCAACATTAGTCGTATCGTTTTTTGTTTACATTGTAAATCACACGGACCAGTTTATAGAAATATTCTTTTTGTCTACTGATTACGTCCAATTGAATTTACATAAGGGAACAATGCCGGTCTTTCACACAAAGACGATTGAGAGCATCCTCGAGCCTGTCGCACAGCAGGTAGTTATCTCATACAATGACTCAATATTCGCTGCTAATTTTTATCGCTATATTGCTATATCTTTATCATTGATATCAGACAATCCACAAAAATTAATTCACATTGAAAATATTAATTCTGAATAATATTTCTATTATAATGATAAATGTTTATAGTTTTTATGAGAGATAACATTTAAACAAAAGCCATTCTATGTTTATCTATATTCATACATATATAATTAACATTGGTAAAGATACATTGTAGGATTAACATCTTTAATACCAAGAGTTATTATGAATGCGTCTGCGTGTCGCTTTATATTTTTTCACCATTTCATCACTGTATAAAAACACATTCAAATATATATGTTTTGGAAATAAACAAAGTTCTACTATTACATATTTATGGTTCAGTATGAATATAAAATATAATTCGAGAAAATAGCCACGGAGTTTATGCTTATGGTCTATTGCATTACTGATTGAAGAAATGAAAAACATATTAATTCAAGTATAAGTGCGATTAAAAGGAATGAATCGATGATAATATTGGCCAAAGACTGGAACTTTGTTCTCTCAAATTATCGTGTATTTATTCAGATCAATTTTTGGCTTGAATATTTTTCTCCGGTTCGTTCGTCTATTTAACTTTCACAGTTTTCTTATGTCACTCTAAGCGATTACAGCGATTAAAAATTTATGGATCGAGAATTCTCCGAAATTTATGTGTAGATATCAATGACGGGTTACATGCGAAAGAACGTAAAAAAAGAATAATTATATCTGTATGATTCCTGTGATCATATTCATAATCAAACATACGTGTTGAAGCCATATACATGTATATTTAGAAATGACTTCACTCATTGAGTGCTTCCTAAGTAAAACCACAACGAGAAGAGAGGAGGGAAGAGTGGAAGAGAAAACGAGCTCAAAGAAAGAAAATAGAGACGAGCCAATGTCGATATTACTGAGGATGAAATTCGTGGGCTGCGGGTGTGGCTTTGAGTATAGTGAAATGCAAATTTACCGAATTATTTTCTCGAGAAAGAGATGCCTTAAAAAAATTTATCTTGAATATTCTACTCAGACAATTTGAAATTCTGCCGCGCTCTCATAATCTACGCCCATGTTCAATAGCAACACGACCGTGAGCCGCATTAACATGATGCAGATAGATTCAAAGATATATCGATATATTATTAATACTATTATTATTATTATTATTATTATCGCAATAGACATAAATATTCATCGTATAAAATTCGTAGGAGTCTGAAGACGGTCATCGCGGTCTCACGAATCACGCCTGCTGTTTATTAGCTAATGCATTTATGAACGGAAGGTTATGATGAATTCTAAATATAATAACGTTCCAAATACAAGACCATTTGACGGTCGGGTAAAATCAACTGTCGAGAATATAAACGGCATCAATTGCAAAATGAAAATGTCTTGGAGCAAAATGTCCTTTTTGCTAATATATTTATTTTCATTGCGGATCTTATGCTTCATACAGCAGAGAAAGAACAAAGATAATCCGATGCTTTCTATCGCCACAGGTTAGATTATCAACATTGAGTCTCCTAAATATATCAAGTCTGAAGGAAATGTTAGGGTTATTTAAGCCGTGCATCCGAATTCAACCTCACTACGACAATTATAATGCTTGACATTTCGTCGAATGAAGTGTTATTGTCATTTTCCTATCTTTTCGAAACAAATATGAATAATATGAAAGACATTAGCTGATATACTTGAACGATTCAAAGTAGAAAAGATTACATTATTGTTTCTGAAATGGGTGCGACTTTTATCGTTAGTTTTTAAAAATGATTTTATTTTAAGCTGGATGACTCAGTGACATTGGTCGATGACGGTACCATTTCATCATCTGCTACAATAACGTAAACAATATCCGAGAGATTCGTGTTACTGCAGTTACTTGACAATTCAAGTTTACATATTGTACTTGTCTTTTTATTGTCAGTGTAGACTGCAAACGAGTTTTGTAACTTATGACATAATTATATATTGCACTCGATTCATTTTTTAGATCATGACCGTTGGTGCCAAATTGTAATTGTATAGGAATTTTATATAAGTCTTGGGTTTATTATGAATGGGTATAATCATTCATTATTACGTTATATGAGACTGACTTTTAACTAAAAGTAATAAACTGTTTATCATAGGTGTCGAGACTTGTGATTCTCCATGAAGAAGCCGAAGATGGAAATGCAATGCCTGATTTGGGGCGGCCTGTACAGGCTGTCAGCAAGGCGGTTACAAACCTCGTTAAAGTGAGTTATTTATCTCAATTATAATGAAATATACACAATATAGAATTTTCCTCAAAAAGTAATACCTTTTACACTTCACTAGTTTTGGGGTCGATAATGATGAACTCTTTCCTGTTTGCGCTATGTACTGATAAAAATCCACATGTTGCATTTTAGCACCCTATGTCAAGCCATTCTTCAAATGTGTGGCCCTGACCTGCCATTGAGTTGAAAAAGGAGACTGAAGTATCTCGCTAATGTAGTGATCGATTTTAAACATTTCATATGAAATTGTAGATGAATACAAGTTTCTAGAATAAACATCTGTTAATTTTAGTGAAATTTGGAATCGAATCACTGTCAAAATGTATTGGACACTATGATTAATCCACTAATCCGAATATGAAATGCTAATGGATTCCACTATTGTATATAAAATTTCCATCAGAAGTTGAGAAAGTGTTTACATACCGATATAGATTTTTGATGATAAAGAGAAAATAATTTTTTTTTGTATCCATTATTACTTAGTTATTGATAGTCAATTGATACAGAATAATCGATTGGCTGTGCTATTCGGAGTTTTCATTTTTGAAAATTGCTATTTGAATGGAATTACAATGATGATAGTTTCCTCACAATTCCGACTTTTTTCAAACACTTACATCCGATCAATTTCAGTAGCCCTCCAATTTTTCCCTTGAACCCCTCGACAAATATAAGGAAAGTTCACCACAAAGATTTACTGTCCCGTTCAATTGTGCCATAAATGATTGAAATAAGTGAATCCATCACACTCTTATTAATCAGTACAAGATGGAAAAATTTAATTGCCAAACAGCGAGTTTTTGTACTTGCGAATAAATAATTCATACGATAATATTGTCAGAGAATGATGGAATAATATTTTTTAACGCGATGTAGGTCGGAAAAGAAACAATCAACTCATCGGATGATGCACTGCTCAAGCAAGACATGCCCGCTGCACTTCAGCGTGTCGAGGGTGCTTCAAGACTCCTTGAAGAAGCTTCTGGTTTGCTGAAGCACGATCCGTATTCTGGACCAGCTAGGTAATTGGAAACAAATTATAACAAAATAACATAAATTTATATTATTTAAGTGACAATGGCAATTTATTTGTATTATTTGCTTGACCGCAGGAAAAAACTGATTGAAGGTTCCCGGGGAATATTACAAGGCACGAGCTCGTTACTATTATGCTTTGATGAAAGCGAAGTCCGCAAAATAATTCGGGATTGTAAAGGTGTACTGGATTATCTGGCAGTGACCGAAGTAATTGAGACTATGGAAGATCTTGTGCATTTTTTGAAGAATCTAAGTCCTTGCTTGAGTAAAGTCTCGCGTGAAGTAAGCGCCAGAGAAAAAGAATTGACACACCAGGTTCATCGTGAGATACTGGTACGTTGTTTGGATCAAGTCAAGACCCTTGCACCAATTCTTATTTGCTCCATGAAAATTTTCATTCATATAATATCGCAAGGCGGTAAAGGTGCTGAAGAAGCTGCTGAGAATCGTAATTATTTATCGGGCCGTATGTCAGACGAGTTGAATGAAATAATACGTGTACTTCAATTGACGACTTATGATGAAGAAGAATGGGATGCAGATCAATTAACGGTACGATGATTTAATCCAATGTTTCTGCCTTTCATATTTAACGTAAAATAGAATGAAATATATTTTTAGGTGCTGAAAAAAGCTCAAAGCGCTATGGAATCTCGCGTAAGAGCGGCGCATGATTGGCTTGACGACGGAAGGGCGATGCGCGGTGGAGTAGGTGAAAAGAGCTTGCGACAAATTATTGAACAGGCAGAAAGATTGGCGGACCGTTATCTCCCACCGGCGCAAGCTGAACCCATTGCTAGAATAGCGTCGCAAATTGCAACTATGACAGATGCACTTTGTGAACTTCGTCAGGATGGAAAAGGAACCACACCGCAGGCTGAATCACTAGCACGGGGAATAAAAGAGAAAGTTAATGAGCTTCGATCAGCTGTAGCGTCTGCTCTTGTAGCAGCTGATAAATCTGGCACTGCCCAAACAGCTCATACTGTCGCTGGAAGACTTGAGCAGGCTAATAAATGGCTCCTTAATCCTCATCATGATGATAGAGGACTTGGACAGCGTGCGATTGCTATGATTATTCATGAGGGCAAAAAGGTGAGATTTTTCTATTTTGCTTTGATAAAAATTTTTTTTTTTTTTCATCAAGGAACCCGGTTCCTATATGTTTAAAGGATGATAGTATTATTGTTCCTCAATCATATCTCGTTATCAATTATTATTTATGAATTAATGCTGCAAATGAATAGAATCAGAAGAATCTAGCATATGTAAGTTTAATTTAGTAGTTATAGAATGAACAGCGCGGGATTAAGTGAAAACAAATTCATAATAGCTGTAATAAATCGTTCAAATAATAATGCAATGACTGGTTTTTAGGTGGCCGAAGGTCTCCCGGGAGTTCATAAAGCTGAAATCCTGCAATTGTGCGAGCAAGTAGAGGGCCTCTCGCGGCAACTGGCAGATTTGTGCGGTAATGGCCAAGGAAATACCCCACGTGCACAAGAAATTGCACGCCAACTATCACAAAAGCTTTATGAGCTCAAAAATCGCATCCAACAAGCAGTTGTTTCGCGTGTTGTTGAAGACTTTATTGACATCACAACACCACTTAAGCAATTTACTGATGCTGTGCTCACGATTGAAGGCACGCTCGGGCGTGAACAAAACTTCAATGATAAAACTCATGCTCTACAAACATTCTCGAATCGTGCAGCCAAAACAGCGAGGATGGTGGCTGCAGGTGGTAGTGGCGGTAATAAAAAACTTGCTGAGGCTTTATTGAACACTGCGTCTCAGGTCGAGTCGTTAACACCACAATTAATAAATGCTGGACGCATTAGAATGAGTTATCCTGAGAGCAAAGCTGCCGATGAGCACTTTGAGAATTTGCGACAGCAGTTTGCAGAGACAATGCAACGAACTAGAGCACTATGTGACGAGGCGACTGATAGTGCAGACTTTGTGAAAACTTCTAAAGAACAAATGCAAAAACATGCATTCCTCTGTGAGGAGGCTATTGTTAAGCAACATCCGCAGAAAATGGTCGACAATACTGCAGCAATTGCACGTTTGGCGAATCGCGTTATTCTCGTGGCAAAACAGGAAAGCGACAATAGCGAAGATCTTCCATTTATACAGCGTGTTAATCAGGCTGCCGATATTCTTCAGCACTGTGTTGCCCCGATGGTTCAGGATGCCAAAGCTGTTGCCATGAATATTACTGATGGCCCCGCAATTTCACGATGGAAGGAGAGTAACAGGGCAGTAAGTAATGATTTGTTTTCTATCGTCAGTTTTATTGACATCAAGGGAGCATTCTGCTCGAAAAACTCCATAAATGAGCATTTTGTAGGAAAGTATTGTCTCTAGAATTCGCAGAATGATAACAGTATCAGTATGGCGATCGGCCCCGGCACAATTATTTTTTCATATCAAGAAGGGATGAAGTACATATTTGAAGTTTGAGTATTGAAATTGATACTTTTTCACAGAAAGTAAAACACAGAATGATGTGTGTGAATTTTATGACGATCGGGTGGTTCATTTTTACTCGGGTCGTTTCGAGAAAAATGTGTTCAGTGTTCGGGCGTCGGTTGTTTCTCCTTCACAGCGCTCTTTGCTGTACCTATAGTAGGCTCGAAATCTTGAATTTCGTTGTCAAAATCAGGTGGAGCAAAGTTAAAGATGCGAATTCTCGCGATATATTAAAGAGAATACATTTTTCCAAATTGCTTGTAGAAAATTCTCCTTTAGATAGGTATGAAAGTTCGACTGTGGCAAAAATTTTTCGATGCAACAGTATATTCAAATCGAGGTAATAATTGCGAAAAGTAAGTAATTAGATTTACATGGTGCTGGTATTCAGAGGTTGATGTTGTACTCCTTGGGATTACACTGATTCTTTTAACAGATATCAATCCAAATGTTTGCATATCATGCAGTATCATTGCGTGAATGATAATACGAAGCTTGCTTCTTCATTTTATGACATCAATCTAAATCAACTCTCGGATCCCAGATCTTCGCGGGGTCGGTATTTTTTTTTCCGTCAAAAAGGGAACCTGGTATAATTTGGTAAAACAAGGGGATTTTTGGAGAATTTTTTCTCTTTCAAAGAAACTATTCAATGGATCTTCATGAGTTGTTTTCAGTACTTTGTCATATGTTCGAATAGTTGTATAATGCAGAACGCCATCAGAAGAAACTATAATTCTCGACACCAAGCACCATCGACTCGAAAATTACCATTGAATAGATTTCCACAGGTACGAAATTTAAACTTTTAATACAAAAGTGAATTCTTATTTTGCTTCGTTGGGGCTATCAGTTATGGGAACTGAAATTCTACAGGAATCCCTTCTTGAGAGTTAAGCATGATGATAAAACGGAAAACAAGATATTGTTCTAGTGCGAATGAGCGCACATGCGCATCCAGTAAACTCAATCCGGTTTATATACGTTGGGTAGAGAGTAGGGGACCTATTCTCCTACGCTTGATCACGGATTGTGGAGAAGGTAGATTCTAAAGGGTAAACGAAACGTATACTAATAAAAAATGCTCGGTTCAATTGGTAAAACTTTTCGTTTGGTGCAAAATAATTTGTATATGTGGAACCATGAAGGTAATTTACGGCAATGAATAAATTTTGTTTGTATTCTGAAATTCTCCTATGGATGAATCGAATTATGCAAGGGAAAATTGCGAAATTTAACTATATTCAATGGCATGATAGAATCCACATCGCCCCCACAGTTTCACCATCACTTTAATTCTACATTTTCGGGATATCATGTGGTTTATAGTAAAAATAAGATTAATGGAATGTTCATTTCGGAAGAATGAAACCGGCGCTTCACTGCACTTCTACGGATAATTCTGCCGTTGAAGTCGCGGCCTATTATCTCTATAGTTTCATACATGAACATTATCATGTGATGGCAAAACTATTTCTACTTTTTTAAATACCTAATACACTTCCCTGAAGGTTTCATGGGAATCATTTCTTTCAGGGAGCTATACCAAGCTTCCCATTAGATTGAATTGGGTTATTAGTAATATATTGCATTATCATTTTAGCTTCTCAATAGCGTTGGACAAGTTAGCAGTGCCCTTCATCCAGACCAAAGAACTTCGCCAGATCTATCTCAGCTGCGCATTGGAGATGGTATGTTTCATATTTTTGTAATTTCATATTTAGAAATAGTGAAGATATGTTCATCTATGTATTTCAGTGGAAAAAGTGCCACCACCACGGCACACTTTCTTTGCAGATAAAGGTACCCGTTACATATGGCACGAATTCAAATTATGCATGAGAATCATGACTTTATTTTGTTTATATATTATTATGATAATATTTTATCATTAACAGAATTTTGGCATTACATAGCCATAGACTGTAGATGAGACGTTTAGTTTTCAAGTGACAATTAACAATGACGTAAAATTCAAATCATTTTTCTTTTAATGCATTTTATATCACCGTTCATTGTTTTCAATATTTCATTTTCAATTGATTGTCCAAACTGTGATGAATGATACTGGGTCTGGTGCACCGATGAACTTTATTAACATATCAGTCGGTGAGCCATTGAGGAATCAGCCGTTACCCAGCAATTTGGGCGCGGTCAGTCCTACTTTTGGTATTGGCAAACCACAGCAAAGCTCCGTCAGTCCCTTACCCAAGTGGGCACGTGGAGGTATAAATAATGAACTCCCAAAAATATTACGCCGTTTTGTCATTCCGTGCGATTGCCTCATATGTATTTCACAACGTTTCAAATGGCCCATGCTATCTCTCGACTTTAACCTTTTCTTATATGCTCAATATAACTGGAAATTTTGCTGATTTACGCGTTTG
This sequence comes from Zele albiditarsus, assembly GCA_958496275.1. Classification (NCBI taxonomy): domain Eukaryota; kingdom Metazoa; phylum Arthropoda; class Insecta; order Hymenoptera; family Braconidae; genus Zele; species Zele albiditarsus. The sequence goes on from OY292411.1 coordinate 6,403,692, forward strand.
CATAAAGATACAGAATATCATATTTTTGTTTCCATTATTCATTGTTTTATTTTATTCTATTTTTTCTTCATTTCATATATTAACTGTACTTTCTCATCAGGAGATAATCCGGATCTACTTTACGAGGAACTCGCTTCTAACAACGATTTTGAACAAACGGCACGTGCCGGAGGTAATTTAGTACATTCTGAATGCGTACAACATCCGAATCTCTTGAATGTCTTATCACTGCCATTCATTTTCTGCTCTTTCAACTTTCTTCCCATTCCACTTTACTTTCTCGTATGTGGTTTCGTATTTTGTTCCGATTTTGTTTGTTGTATGCATCATCGATGACGCTTTTTTTTTTCGTTTTTTTTTCCGAAAAACTCATCTCACCCATTGTTGTATCAACGCATGTTGAATGTTCTTATTGAAGAATGAACTCCAATAACTCTATTGAATTAATGATGCAAAGTTTAATAATAATCGTTTTTATATCAATGCTGCATGGAATCGTCAGAATATTACAATGAGAATTATTGCAACGTAAATGACGATGGTAAGTCTCGAAGATGCATTTTCATTGTTCAGATTTTCAGAATCACGCGGGCTGCATTTTGATTTTTGTGAATGTGGTTTGAGCATGGATCAGATGACTATAATTCTAACGATTTATTAACAATTTTTTTGTTTTGTTTTCTTCTACAGAAATGGTACCACCGAGACCACCATTGCCTGGTGGCGAAATACCGCCCCCAAGGCCTCCACCACCCGAGACTGATGATGAGGATGAGATGTTCATGCACGCTCCACAGCCTAATCAGCCAATTATGGTATTTACAATTAACTGAAAAATTCAATTTTCATCGTTCTAAAAAATGAAGAATGAGAAAATTTATGAATTACGATTATAGATGGCAGCTCATGGCCTTCATCAAGAAGTTCGTCAATGGTCGAGTAAGGATAATGACATTATTGCCGCAGCGAAGAAAATGGCAATTTTGATGGCCCGTCTTTCTGGTTTGGTCAGAGGTGAAGGTGGCAATAAACGTGATTTAATTGCTTGTGCAAAAGCGATTGCTGAAGCATCACAAGAAGTCACACGTCTGGCAAAGGAGCTAGCTCGTGAATGTACAGACAAGCGTATCCGCACGGTAACAGTCATATTCATTTCCAAACTTTATCCACAATTTATTCAGAACTTTATGTCATGATCAATTTTCTTTTTCTTCCAAACCATCTAGAATTTACTCCAAGTTTGTGAGAGAATTCCAACAATAGGAACTCAATTGAAAATATTGTCAACAGTCAAAGCCACAATGCTCGGTGCACAAGGTACGACAATAAATTTCATTTATTTTTTACCGGAAACAATTATGACTGTTAGACAACTAAGCTTTACAATTTCAGGATTAATTTGAAAACGTTTTCGTCTTGAGCTATTGATAGGCACTTATAATGTCATACAAATATATGTGCCGCAGCTTCTTCATTCGGATAACCCACATAATTTTTACTGATTCATATTGTCATAAAAGCCTAATTCTCTTTCTCAACAGTTCTACGTCAATTCATTCCGATCATTGTGATCGAGGTCAGATTATGTAGATATGCAAATTTGTGTACTCAGTAGTTATTTATTCAAATCTACCCTGAGTTGTACTAGTTTCAATTCAAATTTTGAATTTCGTTTCTCGTGATTCATGCTATAAGATAGAAACCGGCAGTTTATCTGTTCTGTGTTCAAGTTATAACATTGAGTTGGATAACATATATTTCTGTTCATGTTAAACAGGGGTTTGATATCCTGGTGGTTCAATTCGTCAAAGTATCCGGATGATATTTTTCTACTGTGGATGATACTTGTGTGTTCTTAGAAATCACTCATTTCTTACATAAAATTGTTTTCTAAAATTTTTCGGTCCACTTTTATGTCCACATCTGCAATTTCCTACGCTCTCCAGACTATAGTCAGAGTACGATTATTAGGTTTTCCGAAATTGGACATACACCCAGGATTTCCGTTAACGTCGCAGTTACGACTTGTTCTGTTTAATATCAGTAGTATACATATGTATGATAACTTATTATTGATAAGATAATAACTCAGTGGAGATGTTTCTGTTTGGTTAATTAGACCCTTGATTTAATAAGATTCGCATCTGATATTATGTATCTGGTAATAACTCTACACGTTAATAGAAAGGAATAAGGTATGAATCGACGGAGAATTACTTGAATGGTAGAGATCTGCAGAGGTGAAAAAATTCGGTTTTTCGTTTTTATTCACTGCGAAGTCATACAACCTCAAATCAAAAGTTCAGGAAACCCCTGACATTGAAAACTCATTTACCCCGCGACCCAAAGTAGTAGAGTAATGTGACCAGAATTCTTTGGACGTATTACTCTTTCATTTGTAACAGAAAACATCAAAATCCGATCATCCGTTAATAAGATATAAAGCCATAGATAAGCGGACGGACACACAAACATGAGCGTCAAACGTTTTTTGTTATGTTTTCCGCTCAATGAAATACCGATTGATCTTGGGGGGGGGGGGGTCAAATTGCATGAGGATTTAATGTCTGATCCAGATTGAATCGATTCAGGATGTATTGACGTGGAACCTCCTTACTCACATTAACAAGCTGGTGTTTCATTTTCCATTTTTTTTTTCTCAATTCATCAATGATAAAAAAAATCTTTTTTTTTTCTGTGCATAGAAACGCTCCCCACCTGGGAAGAGCTGATGCTATATGGTAAAATAGCTGTACATAAAATGCGTGCTTGTCTTCGCTTCATCACATAATTTATTACATACTGTATTTCCATGTTGTAATTTCGCACTGTATATGCTTGTATTCTATCTACATTTTATTCATAACATCGTCAGGAAACTGCATGCATTTGAACATCCACATTCATCCACATATCACTCAATTGGTTACACAATTCTTAGGAAGAGTGCTTGGATAACTCAGATTTTTCATGGAATGCATTTCATTATTCCATAAACATTTGCATAACGAATAGACTCATGATTTGTCTCAGTCCGGCTCGAAATATCACGATTATTCATAGCTGGAGCTAATGCGATTAAATCTTTGGAACAAACACAAAAACTTCAAGTAGACACAAATGTAGTTTTGATTATGCCCGCGATTATGATTAGACTAATTTGTTACTTTTGTCTCTTATTCGGACTGTTTATACCGCATGCCACGGTGGCTTCTGCCCGCTCTTTCTATGGTTACAGATGAATTCATTGGGAGGAGTAAGTCAACTGATCCTATTCTCTCTTAGATTAATTTTAGTCGCACATAGTTGAAAAATGAAGAAAAGAATAGAAAGTGTAGTATTGACATGAATAGAATTTATTAACAGTTACTCGTAAGTGCCCTTTTGATTTATGTGCATGGATGATAATAATGATTTCTCATATGCACTGTGTGGATTTTGGATACACTATTACAGATTTGCAACACTAATTAATTTTATCAATACAAAATATATGCACAAAGAAGTTCTTCACTTTTTTATGATTCGATATTATGGTTCGAGTCCTTGATTCAATTTGTTTCATTAATTTTTTCTTCTCGTTCAGATAATCAAACCAATTCTGAAGATATTAATTTCTCATGTGTATTCAAATGTAAAAACGCAGGTACCGAGGAGGATCAAGAGGCAACAGACATGCTGGTTGGCAATGCTCAGAATCTTATGCAGAGTGTGAAGGAAACTGTACGAGCAGCAGAGTGTGCAAGCATTAAGATTCGTACAGCGTCGGGTATGAAGTTACGGTGGGTTCGTCGGCAGCCATGGTATCAATATTAAACCTTCAGATTCGATGAGCTGAGACATGCCAATAATTAAGTGTATTGGCCAGACTCGTGCATAGATATTGAGAACACATCCCGTGTGTAACTGCTGGTCATTCATTGCATCGATTAGATTAACGGTGTTTACTAAGGCTACTATCAATTACAATTGTTCTATTATTTGCATGCAAATCAGCTGCATATTATTCATTACTGAATGTACGATAGTTTACTATTAATATTTTTATACATGTAAAATGACATTATCACAATGATTTCGTTTCAATTTGCGCCCACCTTTGTACTAGGTGTTTCACTATCATTGTTATATCTCAGTTACGGCGCTCATAGGAGCGATCACCAGAGAGAAGATCTGAATATGTGACTTCACAAAAATTTTATATCTGGAATAGTTCGTTTATTGTTCAAGAGCTGCCTCTTATTTGAATAGAAGCAAATTTTGAATCATGACATTATGGAAGGGATCATCATGCTTCGAGCAACTCATTCGCTTCAAGGGGGCTACTAATTGAAGAAAAATTTTAGAGAACAAACGATAATGATCAGAACAATCTAGTGCCAGGATTGTAATCCGAATAACAAACACCGATCTAGAGACATGAAAAAAAGTTGCGTGAAAATATTGCTAGCCTATTTTGTCAATAGAAGAAGGGACATGCTTAGATTTAAAGAATTTTGAAAATATCTCGTGCATAAATTTCGATCAAGCATTTTTTCACGCGACTGACCGGACGTTGAAGACTTATTATTATGACGAATTACACCTGAGGAATTGTTTCATAATGAAACCTATCTTTTTATAGTTCTACGGTTTCTTGAGTTATTGACTGTGTTAACGTAGTTTTTATATATCGTATATCGTAGAAGAGTTTATACTAATAATCTAACTATCGTTTTTTCTCATAACACTATATTTTCATTCTTCGTTTAACTACAAATGTAGAAACTACAATTGAGAAGATGACGTATATTATGCGAAACATCTATGTGTGAAATTCAAATGTCGACGTATCCATAAAAACCGCTGTTATTTTGTAGTGGACCGGCCTTACTGCAATAAGTTACAATGAGATAGATACCTGACTGTATTGTTCGATTTTACTTCAATCTTGGAAAAATGTTCATAGACAAACCAATCGATATGAATGATTCGGATTATGTAAATCGAATGATGTCTTAATGATTGAATTATATATTTTTATAGAATCTTGTGCAATATCGTACCATTATCTTCATAACTATCATCTCCTTCATACAGGTAGAGCTTCAATAACTTTTATATGGTTCTTCTTTGCTGTTTATCGTTCGAGTTGTGTCAGATTTACATTGGGGTGGTGCCAAATGCTTGTGCAACAAACAGATATAGTTGCGGGACATGGAAGAATGAGAATGAATGAACAAAAATGGAGAATGTGGCATTTTGTGGTCAGCACATTGATAGGTCACCGACGACAATATATTGTTGATACGAGAACGAGAGTTCGATGTTCTATGTGTAAAATTCGATGAAGCATTATTGAAATAATCTCACATGTTTGTGGACGTCTAATATTCATCCAATCATAAACATAGTGATGAATTAATGAATATTTTACAAAAGTTTAAACATAGATATGTTGATCTTTGATTTGTGGTTTATAGAATATGTGGAAATATTTAATGATACCTTAATAAATTACTTTTTTCAACTTGATATTGTAGTACATTAATTTTTCATCCGGTTTATTTGTCGTTATACACCTGACAATCTGAAGTGGCGAAACATGAATAATTGATGTATGTGTAGATGGGAAGATCAGTAGTTCGGTTCGATGGCTCCATGACAAAATATCTTTATCATTATAATTTGCAACGAAATAACTCAGGACTCGATGTCCTTTAGGTTAAGTTATTTATTTGAAACAGTAATCCATACTCAACAATGTAATATTTGTGGGAATACCACGTAAAAATTCGGTAGTTTTATCGTTCCCGTAATAACGCTAAATGGGTGATTCTCAGATAACTGTGATTTTTTATGTCCAGTACTTTATTTATCATTCAACATAACTTTTTTTCTCCAAAAAATTATAAATATGATAAATTTGATAGTATTCTACGATCGACATCAAGAATTCACGTCAAATGTCAGTACCGTGGTTTGTCCGATTCTCATTTTTTAAACTAAATGTATAAATTTTTATTAAGATTCGTTTGGTAATTTAAAGTTTATTTGTCATAACAAAAGTCTGATGCATAGTCCATTAAATTATAATGCAATTATACCAAAATATTGATTGGTAAAAAGAAATAATCATAATTGATTTATGTCCGAAAATTTTATTCAATTTTAAAATTTAAAATGTTTGCCGCCTAAACTCGATTTTTAATTCAATTTCATGCGCACCCTCTGGCGGCATTTTAATGACGCACTATTTGTGTAGTGTTTACAGCTGTTTGTTTATTTTATAGTCTCAACATTATGAGAAGAGTAATATGTTTTGTTCTGAAAAAGGTAAGTCATAAAATTACATGTCAGTACCATGGTATTGAAATTTACGAGTATTAACACAATTTTTGAATTTATTATACTAAATTTTCATTTAATTTTACGTGAACAAATAAAATTTTTGGGTAAATTATTTTAATTATCTGCAAAAAGAAAGTTAGGTTCAGTATAAATTCAAATGTCAGTACCGTGGATGTCAGTACCATGGTAAAAATAACAAATTATTTTTTAATCGAATTTTCCTTAATATTTTAATTTATTATTATATTTAGTTGTTGTAGTATAATCAAAAATGGCTCCAATAACCCGGACAAAACTCAAGAACATACCTGGGCTCCAAAACTTGTGTAATAATATGCCATCTACAAAAACTAAAAGACGTGTATTAATACAAAGAAAAAAAATTACTCAAGTTCAGCAGGATGAAAAATTAAGAAAAAAAAGAGAAGCAGAAAGATTACGAAGGCAGAAGATAAGAGAAGATCCCGAAGCTCATGACACATATTGTCAAAAAGAACGAGAGAGAAACGTACAGAGAAAACTTGATAATAAATTAAAATCTATCGACCAATTAACGGAGCGAGAAAAGCGATCTCGCCGCAAAATACAAAATTTGTGGCAAAAAACATCTCGGCTCAAGAAAAAAGGGCTTCAAAAAAATGCTCAAGACGTAAACAGCAGTGAGATAGATGAGAATAACAATGATATTAATAATAATATTTCTAAACAAGCTTTGGTGGGTAAGAAAAAAATAAAAAAAAATTAAAAACATTAAAAATGTCTTTGGATTATTATGACATTGTTATGACTTGTAATTCGTTCTGCTATTTTAAGATTTTGAAAAGATTCAGGTAAGTAATTTGAATATTTCATTTATATGTCAGTACCGTGGAAATGATGTCAGTACCGTGGCATTGAAATTTTCAATTTTGGTCATAGTTTTCGTTATGTTGTAGTTGTAGTAGAACTACATTACAGGCTTGATTCTGTGCATAATTAGAAAACAATAACACCCAAAACATGGGTTTTGAAACATTTAAGTTATAAAAATCACAGTTATCTGAGAATCACTCAAATATCTCCAATAAAATCAATAACCATGATCATTACAATGACAATGATTAATGATTATTTGGAAAGTCAACACACGTGATAAATAAAAGTGGAAAAATTTTGTGAAAAGCCCGGGTTCCCCTGAAATTATATGGGATGAAAAGTTCGTTATGGATATCGTTTTAAGCCCGCGAAAATATTTTCAGATGAGCTCATATATAGTCTGATATGCTCGTATATGGTCATATCAGAGAATCATATGTAAATACATATGGCCAGATTCGGCCGTATATATTTATGCATAATTTTCGGATATGGCTTTATGTGACGTGATGTGGTCATATATACCCTGATATTTTTATACATGTCTATATTAGAAAATATTTCACCGGAATATACAAAATCATATGCGGACATATCTGGATGTATGTATTAAAACTTGATTTTTTATGGGCATTTTCTGATATGGACATATATTGAAATATTGGGTCATATATGACCATGTCAGATATATATGGGCTTATCGGAAAATTTTCTCACGGAAAGGCATTCATTATAAATACTTACCATTTACCAATGTTCATGATGACATCTGGTTTTGAAGAACTTACTTATAAAATTAATGAATTCCAACCCACCAAACTTCATGGTCATATCAAAAATTTTTCGTGTGGGTAATAATGGAATGGAGGCGGTGACGGGGTTGTTATGGAAACATTGATGTTACAGTGAGTGACGTCAAATTTCACTAGTTTACGGTATATCGAGCGTTGAAACAACGTGAGTTGATAAATATCGTTGTAATTTCCATTGTGATTATCTTTAAGTCCATTCGTGATAATCCTGATGTTTTATGTGAGTATATCAAAATACGTTTCGAAATGGATATTTTAGGAAACATGAGCATTTTATTAAAAAGAAGGTTCACTCAACAATTTTCAAACATTTTTTGCTCTTGTCTTTAGTTATCTATTTTGCAGCTGAGTATACTTTTATTTTCATATATCTGTCTGTATTAATCGTTCATCAAGAGTGTCCATGTATTGGGATTAGAGTAACATTTGATTCTGTTAACGGTTCTAAACCAGGAATAAATCCAGAACTGCGGTCCATATGATTATATTTGTCATTTATGCCCGTCATGAAAAAAGGTGGTTTCTATGATCGGTTATAATAGGAATATGACTGAAGATTCAGCACGAATTTTTGTTTGCTAACGTATTATCGGCTGAGTCAATTGCAGCGATGGCGCCAAATCGTCGGCAATGGTTTATTAACTCTTATGGACATAAATTTTGTATCGCAATTGTTATATAACAAAGTATTTTGTATACCGTAGTGCATTTCGGAAAACTAGTAAATAGTATCGGCACTGGATGAGCACTCACGGTGATCGCCTCTTATAGATTACTCATTTTATTCTGCCTGAATTCTAGGAGAAATTCTGACAGTGGTCATATATGGCCTTTCAAGTGAACTTTGGATACCAATACACAATATTCTGAAGATTTCACCCGTATGGAATGTGAAGTAAAAAAAGTATAAACGAAATACTGTTTCAAAATTGGCCTAACGGCCTTTTTGGACTTACCCGATGGTATTATGAGTATCAAAGTGCATGCCCAGGTTATATGTTGAGAGAAAAGACAATATTACTCTGTATGACATTTCATCAAATTTTCGAATAGTCATTATATGTTTTTCGATTAATTTTGTTTAAGCTGACGCAGCGAATAGTCATTTCGCTGACGACACTTTGCGATGCAACATGTCAACAGAATAACTTTCGTCATTCTTATGTATTATCATCCGGAAAATGAGAATATCAACCTTATTCTTTGACAAAGTGGACAATTAATGGTTATGAGCAATTTGATTGTTCATATCAATTTTGTGATGAACACATCGATCACAAGCAATAAAGTTTATATCAAAATTTATTCAGGTTGAGAAATGAAACATTCTCAATTCGAACTCTTTAACTTAACATTTAATTAGGTCGATCGCCTCAGAATATTGTTGATTAATATCTGATGTTGATTAAAAGCAACGTATATAGCCACCATTTGAATTACTTATCGATCTCGGGTGCAACAAATTGTGACGACTATTATTTGTAATCGTTGCAATCAGCGGTATAATATAAGTGGCGGATTTTCCTTTTCACAATTGAAGTGGTTTTAGTCGATCTCGAAACAATTTTGGAGCCTGTTGTCACATTTTCATGAATAATTTCTTTCTCCGTTAGAGCAAAAATTGGGATATATGTTTGAAAATTCTTACGTTTGGTGATAACGTTTGTAGCTTGTCGTGAGCACAATAATTCGCTACTATGATTTTATTTATTTTCATTAATTATTTATACTCTCTCACTTATCATCGACATAATGATCGAAAACTTTCTAGAAAATGTTTTTTTCGTTAGATTGTTACTACACACATAATTATAAATTATTTTGATAATTGCACACAAATTTGTGGATTATTGAGTTAAACATTTATATCGATAGCTCAAAATTTTGAGTTTTCATTTCAACATTTGTAACTTCTATATACTCCTGATTTCTGTCGCCTTATCGTTAATTCTTTTGATATATTAGAGGCAGAGCGTATTTATGGTAGCCATTAGAATACACTTCTCACTTTAAGAGTGTTTTCCTACAGAAAAAAAAATATTGATATCAACATGTATGAACTAAGGTGCAATTCCAAATGAACGTCGCAAATGTGTAAAAGCTTGCAATCGCTATGTCACATTACTTTGGATTGTTAATTGTCCGAGAGACATCATTATTTTTTTAATATTCAGGATTACACATAAATCCATATGACTTCAATTGTAATAATTTCAGTGAAAGTAACTGATAATATGCGATTCGATTGTCCAGTTTACTTCCTATGATTTGGTGTCACATACATATACATATACGACAATTGTCATTGATGTATCACCATCAATGCATCATGATCGATTGAATTGACAGTATATCAGCGATACAACTATTGTTTTTTCCTCGTTTTCATCATTATATATCTTTGTTTCCGTTCATGTTTTGATCATTCTCACATTGCACTAAGGTCAACAATGAATTATATTACAAACTCAATTTTAAATGAACCTGGATGGACGTTACATTATTGGTGCAAAGGCCGCGCATATATAATTTTGAAGAATATGAGAAAAAATTTTCCGATTTTTTTTATAAGTACATATGAACTTATAGTTTAGGAAAAAAAATCCAGACTCAATTGTTATTTGCATTGGTGGAAATCAATCCAAACGCGCGACTATACGTGCTCCAGATATTTCTATCAACTGAGAAAAAAAAGGAGTTTTGTTTTTTCACTTTTGTCATATAATTGAGGCAGTATGGCGTTGAACGAATTTTACACCCTCAGGTTCCATCTTCGGTATGTAATTCAATGGTATACTATGATTGCGAATACAACTTGAGGCATTTAATTTCTTCCTCATTCATCTTCGAATTATTCACATTATCGCGATTTTATGTAAAGGTAAAATTTCTTATAATTTACTGTCACTATATATAATTTATAACAAACGATCATTCATTTTTTATGACTTTATCACTCACTCTGGGCCATCACAAATGAAACTGGAATAAAACTATGCTTGTCCAATGAAATTGTGGAGAGTATATGAACAATTTCATTTTCAAGTAACTCACCCGTTCGTTCATTATATATTTAATTCTATATATAACGCATATTCAAAAAACGAAAAGTGTAAATGAAAACATTTTATCTCACATATATCCTGAATGATATGAAAATTTTCTCACAATTTTATGCAGTCTAATTACTTCAGCCAATGCCGACGGCAATTTTCTAATGAATCTTACAATTTAAAACCATTCAACTATATATAATATGTTTTTCTAACAAAATTTCCTCTCAATATTAGTTTATATCTCTAAATTGATTTGGTGAATTCACACAAAATTCTGGTGACCCTCTCTCTCTCTATGGCGGAACTAGAAATACCTTTTCGAAGGATTGTACTTCTATAATAATAATAACAACAAGTCTTTATACTATAATTTTGAAGCTATTATCGTCGTATGTTTTATCAATGGAAAATTCATCAGCAAATGTTTTGCACAATATTCCGTCGGTATAACAATGATTGCAATGGCAGACGTAGTTGAATCCAATTTTTGTCATTTGGATGATTCTTACAAATTACAGAAAGAAACCATCTATATTGCATCACGCATTTAATATTTATATTTATCTTTTTTCATTAATTCAATAATAATTAATTTGTAAATTTGTGATTGAACACACCTATTACCACTGAATTTTTACTGTTTTTTTTATCCTTCCACTCATGGCGATACATTGAGATGCGCGAATTCACAGCCGCATGTAATCTACATTTATATCTATAGAGTTTTTTTTTTTTTCATTATAGAACTAATTTTAATTGATACTATTTGGCACATGATTATTATATTATATACTATTGCCTTTCTCAATTAATTTTCTCAAAAAATATTAATGAGACAGTGACATAATTTTTACGACTATTAAATGCATTAGAAAGTGTTTTATCTGAAATAATACATGAAATTAAGTAGTGGAACAAATATTGACAATTTAAATATATTAACAAAATTTGCGTATGGGTAGAGAAATTGTAAATGTGAGTTGCATGAAAAAATACACATGAATAATTATGTGTTCACAAATAGCGCAAACCAAATAGTTGCAAAAACTCCATTCAATATTGTGAGAACTGACGGTGAGAGAGAGGGAGGGAGATAGAGAGAGTAATGATTTTAGCCCTTATGTCAATACCTGAAATTTTTTACACGGTTCAACAGCCGGGATATTCGAGTATCTCTATCAGATTATTCGGAGTATATGTGTGAATTTGGAATTGTTTCAACGTATAGAATGAAGGGACTGTCAACAATGATCGCTGATTGTTTCAAAATTATTTTTTTTAATTGAAAAATATGCTTTTTGCTCCTCACATTTAGTTCGTTCAACAGACTGTTTATATTTTTTGTACATTATCAAGTAATATATATTCATGATGAACTAATAATTCAATGAATTTGTTTATTCTTGTTAAATTCAAACTTCATTCGATAAAATTTGCATTTGCTTTCATCTTCAATAGTAATCTTTCAATAATATCCGATTAACTATCATAATAAAGACGAGGGCATAATCAAGTTCAATGTTACTATAATCAACTTTTCATAAAGCATATGAAAAGTGGAATTCCAATAATTGACTCAAAGTCGCTCAGATCATGTAAATTTGACCGAATGAAATGATTTCCCTGTTTTAAAGTCCTGTTTTGCATCGCGAAGTTGAAAAAAAAACTACCCGAATATCTGAGTATTAACACAAGAGTTAAAAAGGAATATATATGAAAAAAAAAATGCTTATTCACGCTCAAATGAGCTATTTTTCTGTCACTTCATGTATATTTATGTATCTCTATTATTGTTGTCATATTATTTAGCCTGACCAATGAACAATTATTGTATTTGATCGACTAATTCGAACATATTGGTTATGTTGCTACAGGTACATACACATCTCAAGGAACTAATGTCAAAATCCTCGTCTTAATATAATGTGCCCATGAACTGTTTTCATGACTTCACTGTAATTTAGAATTTCTACCTTCGACAAACTATTGAGATAAATAGCCTCTCATGTGCTATGTAACCACTATTCAACTTCTTTTTTATTGTTACATTGCATGGTATATATGTCTAAAGTGTTGTCCAAATGGAGGTTTTGTTAATTCCATTGAATTTTCATATAATTTCGGTTAATTTGTTTAATAATTTGTTTTTCATCATTCCTGGTAAGAAATCAGGAGGTGTAGTGGATCGTTGTTCAATCATATTGCCCATTTGGGCATTGTCACACCATGGATGTATAATAGAACGATAGCATTGTTGAACTTGAAAATTATTATAATGTAATGATTGCGATGGCGATTGTAATGGTGATTGTAATTGCGGTGTTTGAGGTGATATTGGTGATGTTGGTGATGTAATTAGCGATGTTGGTGATGGTATTAACGGTAATGGATGCTTCGGGATCGAGTCTGATACTGAAGACAAAATTGAATAAAGCGGCGGTGTTGGCGATGAACTGGTAAGTGACTGATGCGAGTACGTGGTCCCTGAGCGCGACGACGGCGGTGTCACTGTCACCAATCGTGAGGGACTAATATTCACCGGAGATCAAAGGTCACAATCAAACATTGCCAATGACCGCGTGATCACCTCGTCCTGTAATCAAAGTCAAATTTTCCAACTTCATATCACAGAGTACATATACGAGTGACGGTTTATTCATTCAGTCTTTTTGGTTTCACATGTTACCGCAAAATTCGATAATTTTTTGTACTCAAATGTTTCACAAGTATTTCACAAGTTCAGTGCAATAGGTCCACTGTTCAAAGGTCGTTTGAGAATTTCAAAATCGTTAAATTTCAATGAGAATAATTTTGAAAATTGTTCCGTTATCGTTATTCCTATCGCTGATATTTGGTCATCATTATTACTCCAATTTGAAAAAAAAAGATCAATTTTCATTTAGTATGTTTGGTGTTAGTAATTTTTTTGGGGAGACAACATTTTTAAATGTGATCAAAATTTTTTTCTCTCGGTGGAAATAGAAACAAACCAGAAGAATTTAGACGCAAATTCATTGAGTTGAATTTCATCGTTTGAAAACGGAACACAAAAATTCTTAAAACTCGATGGCAACATAGTCAAATGGTTTTTTTACTAATCCCGAAAAAAAACCACAAAATTTTCAGCCTTCTGAAATGTGGTGGGATCATCTTCGCGAAAGTAATGAATTGTTTTTCGCATCCACTCCTCATTGATAACAGTTCTTATATGAAAGTTCAGAGCCCTATGACAAGTTGCACTAGGAATATGTGACCTTGACCCTCTATTCAGTCAAGAACTGGAATGTAAATATCCCGGGAATACATAAAGAAAAAAAATCTGGGTTGAACTTTTCATAAATTTATTTAAACATTTACCGGAAAAAGTCAAAGGTCATTTGAATGGGAAAAAGAGAGAATATCTGAAAAATTGGAATCAAATAAATATTTGGATATGGCAAATACCATCTTCAGTTACAATGCATTGAAAAACTAGGTCAAATAGTTAAAATAATAGATGAGGGAGCTCAAATTGTTCATAAACCAATTTCTAATTATAATAATCTTCTAGTTTTATAAATCTCACATAATATACATTTGTTCATAGACATTTCAACGAAGAATGTATGCAAGAAACTATTCATTCACTTAAAAATGAGAAAAAGAATCAGAAAAGTAATAAAATGATTGCAACCATAATAAAACGTACTTTAAGGCAACTTTCGATGAACTCCTCTATCGTAATGACTCCATCATGATTGAGATCAAGCTTCTCGAATACTCTGTCCAATTGTTCTCTAGCTTTTCTCTCTTCCTCAACGGGATGCTTAGCTCCCATGAGATCGTGAACGGCTGTCACAACTTCACCCAATTCACCTCTGGTAATGCAACCGTCACCATTGATATCATAAAGCTTGAATGTCCATCGCAATTTTTCGTAAATACTACCACGCAGCAACGTTGAAAGAGTTACCAGCAAATCCTGAAAATTTTCAATACACATCAAATAACCGATAACATATTGTGACTTTCACAATAGCATCTTTCATATTCATTATTTCTTTACTTCTATTATTTATTATTCACGTTTTCTTTTGCCAGGTATATGTTTTATATGAATTATTTATAAGTATAGATTGTTGCACGAAAATGAAAGTAAATAGAAATTTATGTGACTTACCCGAAAGCTGATGGCACCGCTGCAATTGACGTCGAAAGCTTTGAACACATAGTGGGCATAGTGACTAGAATCTGCAATTCATCGTGTCATTGATAGATGAATAAAAATTACTTGTCTAAAAATTATTTAATGTTGATGTCACTCACTTCCATGGGGAAAGAATTTAGCATAGATATCCTTGAATGAATCTTCTTGGACAACACCCTCTGGACACTCCTTTGAACAAATAAATAGAAATACATGTAATTAATTATATTGATTCGATTACGCAGATATTTATGACTCCATCATTTTTCAAATCGTTCAAAGAAATTATTCATATATAAATATATCCTATATATTCATTCCTATTCGTTAAACTAGATCAACAAAAGCATCGTTCAATTTTTCATCTTAATTTATTATTAATATATATATCTATATAGTCGTAAAAGAATGGCAATGATCTAAGCAATGTGATGCTGAAAGTATCTATATACAAAATTGAAAAATAAATCTGTTGCGGTGATTCATTGACAGAACAATTCGGCGAATATCAACATTGGATCTATGAGAGATTGATGAATGTACGTGAAGAATGCGTGTTCCACACACGATCTCTAAGAATGTATTCAGTGTCTACAGGTAATTACACTAAATGTTAGAATACCTATGAAAACTGTGTTGAGAAGTAAAGATATAGAAATCTAATTAATTATAGTTATTGGATTATTTAGTTGATTATTTTTACAATTGTATCCTACTACATCTTCAAAATTAAAGCCTATTTATAAATATCAGAGAATGCATATTGTGGGGAATACCAGTGAGATAATGACAAGAAGTAAATTTTATTTTTCCATAGTCCTGAACTATATTCGTATATGAAATATATATCGTTCTGTTTCACAGTGAGTCCACGCCCATTTTGGTGACCATTATCATAATACATTGTAATAATTACTCGATTTTATGACGAAAAATTAGTGGAAAAATTTCTCCATGTACATTTTTCACAACGATGACAATTGTAACTTTAAAATGAATAGTTCATTCGATAAATTACACAGAATCATTCCCAATTGCTTTCACGATTGTTCCACGTGACAATTTCTCTGCTTGCTCACTTCTGCTGACTTTTGGTATTCGCTGAATTCGCCTTTTTTCTTTCGAAATATGAAAATCTGAAATTTTGAGAGACACAGTCACGCACAACGATAGTCACAGCGATTGGAAATAATTTCATTCGCAAAACATGCCAATTGGGTTATTTGTTATTAATTATAAATGACGACACATGTGGAGTCATGTAACTTTGATAATTTTCAATGTTTGGAAACAATGTTATGTTGAAATTTCTCACCAAAATACAAAAAAAAAAAAATTTTATAAACTGTATTCGTTGATTTTGTCTACGAAAATAATTCTAAAGTTGAAAATTTCTAAGGTAGAAATTGAATTTCAGTAATCACTCTGGTATTCCTTCTGAGAACGTTAAAAACTAAAAAACACAAATGAATTAAATAATTAGTGAATGAAAACTAAATATTGCGCTCTAATATTTTTTTATTATATATTTGTTTTTTTATAAACTCTATTTATTTTGTCCAATTGGTGTAGATGTTCCATTCAAACGATACTTCTTCCTCACGAACAAGGGCGAAGCATTCGTGCGGAGAACGAGACGTGGGATGAATTGGTTGTGCCTGATCTGAAGACACTCGCCTTGCGGGCGTTGATTGAACGCTGGCAAAGTTCACCCATAGTCGACCAACTTCCAACAACTGTTGACCGTGATGTGCTCTTGGAAATATTACCAACTGACCTTCCATTCGAGCTTGTCATTGAGAAGATCCCATACGAACATTATTGGAGTCGGGCTGCCAAAGATAGGTAAACGCACTGTGTCAACTATATCAACTGTTTTTCATTTCTTTCTCACATTTCTAAATGTATCTAATGATGTAATAATATTTGTGAAAACGCTTTTCATATAGGGAAACAATGATTGTTTTTTCTCTCTTGACTTTATATCAGAAAGAATTAACAATTTTGATGCTCAATGAAGATTTATGAATGTATTATACAAGTGGAGTTGATCATTTTGGTTTTTTTATTGCTGTAAAACTGCGAATTTATTTTACAGATCAATTTTCATCAGAGAATGCATGAATTCGAATATAAAAAATTTATTTCAACTCTTGCGAAATTAAAAGTGCAGATCCGATTTCTCATATAACCAAAATTGTGGACAGCAATCGTGAGCAAAATAAGGATTAAAATACGTGGATTTCTTTGGCAAAACTATATATAGTTTCGTATTGACAAAGATATCCTAGCTGTGGCAGTTCATAGCCACTCATATATTTTACTCATTTCATGGGTTTACTTGAACGATAATTGTTCGCACTCTTCATGTCTTATACATATATATATATATACACACGCATTTGAATAACTTTATCCAATCATCGAACCATTCATTTTGATTAACTACTGATGAAAATTCAATTGCATCAATTATTGATGAACATATCCGAATGTTGATATGTTATTATTATTATCCAGATGGGAGTACAATAATCCAGCTGAACATGGTAATTCATGGCGACGTCTCTATTGCGAACGTCATTTTTCGGAATATCTTCAGACCATGGAGAATACTGAACTCCAAAGAGAGGAATGTGGTGCTCTTGTCAAACTTGTGCAGCCGTATATTCATACAGTCATTATTTATTCATTAATTCCATCAAAGTAAGTGCAAACGCTGAATTATAAATTTCAGAAAATATTACTATTTTCAACTGTCATTCGACAACTTGACTTTTTTATTATTTTGGATATGTCTTTCATTGAGTTTGTGTATATTCTTCAACTTTGTTGCCCTTTTTTTTGTCCACTGGATGAGTTATAGAATAGTCTTTCTTCCATCATTCTCGAGAGATTGAGCGGATAATACATGAAGAATGATGAATGTTTTCTGAACACGTTTTATAGATACATTTACGAAAAGAAGTGAGTTTTCATGACATAATTTTTTGCTTTTTTTAAAAGGTATCCATTCAAATGGTCAGGTGATGATGATGAGGATCAATGTACTGTCAATGACTTTCCTGTCCACCATATTCCTTTCAATGTTATTTTATCGCAATTGCCTGAGTTGCGAGAGATTCGTTTGAACTTTGGCGTGATTTACTTGAACGATGGTTTCGAATGGCGAGACTTTGAGTAAGTTTGCAACTCATCAAAGGTGATTATACTTGTCCAATCTATAATGATATAATTATTTTATATATGTTCAATATGTTGAGATCCATATATCCACGGATGAATTCTCGCCGCGAATGTATTAATTCGTAAATTTACCAATATTTTTCATGGCTAAAATCCAAATTCTCACTATAACAGTGAGATGATAATATGGGAGACAGTGGATAAACAAAAATATATATATACAATTTGATATACTGTAATAGAAATTTCGATGTTCAAATAGTATGCGTCACTTTTACTAATTGCAAAATATGTTAATTATATTTTTAATATTAGAGTTCTAGTAAAATTACTGCATTACATTTGAAGAATTTTCTTGGTAATTTCGTTTTTTTCTTTATATTATATTATGCATGTGAATGACCGTGTTTCGCACAATGGTTAACGAGGACTCAATTCATAAACTATGTAGAAAAACATGTGGACAAATGGGATTTCTAAAAAACGATCAATATAAAGAAATAAACGAACTATGAAGAAATATTTTCATTTGTATGTCAATATATGAGATGATAAATCTGAAAGAACGGACCACATTGAGTTCTCACAGAATCGAAATTTAACAAGATCATTTTCTCGTTTATGAAAATTAAAAATTCAGCCTATTTCAAGACGAATCATTGCGTTGAATTTGCAATGAAATCAGCATATAAATATACAAGAATGGATCAGTTCATGTTACAAGATTTCCTTCATAACTTCGATATAGTTTATAGGGAACATAACAAAGATCAATGTAAATATTTCTCAATGAATAAAGGTATTTATTTATTTCCAAGATTTTCAGTTGAAGATTGCTTAAATCTCGGCCGAGGTATTAAAAAATCATTGAAGATGGAAAAGGTTTGCATCACAAGAAGTAATCTTGATCAACCGCGTGTTGCAGCCTTTCTCCAAGGAGTTGTAACTAACAATAATGTTAGTGAATTGATATTTATATACAATGTTTTTAAATCTGTGGATGATTAATTGTACGAGATAATTTTCGTCAGATTCAAGAACTGGATTTGTCTCACTGTAAGCTTACAGACACTGGTGCACACGCTATTGGTGAATTTTTGAAAATTCATAAACGCATCAAAGATATTTACTTGGTTAATAATGGAATTGGTTCGCATGGTGTTGCTGGTATTGTTCACGGCCTACTTCAAGAATCTACGACATCCCTCCGAACATTGAATCTACGATTAAATCCACTACGAGATGAAGGAGGAGTTCATATATGCTCCCGTGTGTTTTCAAATATTCACCAATTGAGCATTTATTTTGGCTTTTCTAGATATTTATTTTGGAGTTAATCAAATGCAAAACAGAAAACAATTAACGAACACATTGTGATGAGTAGATTGATTACAATTTAATTTTATGAATATTTAGTGTTATTGAGAAATTCATCATTGGAAAGTTTGAATATAAGTGGATGCTGTTTGGGAACAGAGACAGGAATGGGATTAGCAGAAGTTATGTCATCGGGTTATATGAAAATTCCATCCCTACATCTCGACATCTCCAATAACGATTTCGGACCAATAGGTACAATTATTCGATGTGGTTTTGTTATCTACCTATTGTTTTTCATGACGTATATGTATGATGATTTGTAAGAATGATAGATTTTTAATTCGCAGCAGGTACAGCACTCGGCGCAGCACTAAAAGCTTCCACATTTGTCATTGGATTGGACGTGAGAATGTGCAATTTTTCAAAAGAATCAGAATATTTCATCAGCGAAAGTATTGCAAGGTAATAATAGTATACATATGAGGCATTCCTACCGTGTGTATTTACGGCCAATTGTTTTGATTATTTTTCCATCAATTTTCACAATGGTGCTACCAGCTAATATTCCAAAGGAAAAAATGAGAATATCTGGACTGAATTATTATGTGTTCATTATCATTCATTGAGACTATTGTTCTGAACTATTCGTTTAACATTAATTTTACCACTTTCGGCGATTATTTTTTTTTTTCATCAACTCGTCAAGTATATATTCATCGGTAACAGTTGAACATATAGACATTACAAGGTCAGGGTCCACAATACAAATTTATTCAACCTTCATTAATCAAAAAATTAATCATCAACGTGGAGGATTTCAATATTCCACAAAGTGATTATCAGTGTCGTCATATAAACATCTGTGTTTATATTCTTAATGTATTGCTAATTACCCTGATTCAACCTGAAGTATTTCTGAATGCGCACCGAAAAAGTTTCTCATATATGGCAGAGGCATTGAAAGAAAGCTTATGATTTGATTAGATCGTCCGTGCAAGGATACTGTAAGCCTGTACCAGACGTATATCTTTCAAGTGAAGCTATTTTCAACATTCGACCCGACAAGAGGGGTGTTATGTGTTAGACGCCTATATTTGTGAGCCTATCTGTCTGTCTGCCGTCTGTGGTTCCATATCTCTTTGACGGATGGTGAAATGTTTCGTTTAGCTTTGTTTTTTTTTTTTTATAGAAGCATATTTCGTCAAGTAGTCTTCTCATCCATGTTGTGTTATTCTCATTCTTGATGTTAGGTGTTATTTAATTTTCCAACTCAGTGTTAATGAAAGTGATTGGAGTACACCCCACGTTAAGCGTGCGTACGCTAGCATCCAGTCAGTACTTATGTTGACTTGAACTTGATTGGGTGGAACCCACCCTCGAAAACAATCTCCTCATCCCTAACCCTCAGCTCAGCCCCAGCCCAATTGATGCGATAAGCTTTCTGGCGACCGTCCCTAGTAACCAAATTCATCAGCGATGAATCTTACGTCCTCCTCCTCGTAACTAGGACTCCACTAGGTTATGCTTTTGTTTATGCCAGGATAGGACACATATCCATAGCCATTAAGCTTCATTGTTTATTCATCACCTACTTTTTATTTTTGGAATCAATATAAAAAGTAAGATGGAATGAGCAAATTTCAATGCATCCATAACAAATACATCGTTTTCGTTTCAGTCTACGTTATATTAAGAAAATAATACAATGAAAAAAGACGTATTGACCTGAGCATATACGTGTTTTTGCTATTTGTTTCCCTTTTTTTTTTTTTATCCACCCTTTCTAAGAGAACTTAAATGAGTCGAGAAAAAAAGTGGATTATATGTTTGCTTGGCACCGAGAGTGGATTTTCTTGGCGCATACAATTTTTTGGCATTTCTCACACGATATTTATAATATTTTCTAAATAATTCTACTCGCCAAAGGCGCGCATATGAAAAGTTGGATATCGCTTATTGAACTTTCAACTTTTTTGATAAACATAAAATGTGAGGCAAATGCAAACGTGCGTGGCAGGCCATACGCCTGGGCAATTTCAATAATAAAAAACATACGTTTGTTCCAGTCTCATGAAGTTTTATTTTGTCAGATGGGAGTGGAGAATGTCGATACGACTGTTTGGAGTAACGAAACCGAACGAGACAAAATGACCTATATTTCCGTTCGGTTATATAGTCACGCCATTTATAGATAAATCAACTAGCCCATCCACTGTCTTTGAAACTTGTGGCCAGTTAAAGTTCTCTTCGATAATGTTTATGATTCCTGTGCATTTTGAAATACCAAATCAAAATATGTTAATTATTTCGTTAAAAATTATTCAAACTATTTTGTATGAAATTCGGAAAAAGTCGATTTTTTTATATATTCTTGAAGTATGGTTGGCAATATTTAACGTGGATTTATAAAAATTCAAAGAATTGGTACAGATATGTCATTTTGATTCAGAATAGGAAGGGGTTCATATGGCATGGGCAATAGTCGAATTTTGATTTCGTTTGCACTCAAAAATATGTTTATGGGGACGGTGACACCCTTAACTCGAAAACGAATAATCCCCATTGACATGATTCTGGCATGAAAGTTTTCGCTACGGTAGTGGTTATGGTTGAATGCGGTGGTTCATCTTTTCTCGGATTGCAGCCATTTTTGCAGCCATTTTCGTATTCAAAAAATCCAAACATACTGTTCAAAATGTCGTCGTCTAGTTAGGAATTGGAACTCTCATGTAAATTATCCATACTTGCATCACGAGAATTGAACTAAATTTTTGGATAGACTTTTGATCCTCTGTATCTTCGAAAACTTGTCTTCTTTTGAAATAAAATGCAGTAAATGCTATATCCAAAAAGTGAAGGAACCTTGGTGATCTCAATCAGCTACCTATCCCAAATCATTCCACAGATATAAATGGAAGGAAATTCAATTTTTCTGGTCATCAAAGTTGTATTCCTCCGTCATTGATTTCTGGAGTTCTACAGTTTTTTCAGCAGTAATTGAATTGAAAAATTCCTGGCAGAAAGTACGAGTTTCTTTAATTTGACTTTCTAATATACTGTGGACAGCTTTTATAAATGACCGAATTGATATTCCGAGTTTATTTACTTTTCATGACATAGTGTGGGGGAAAGTTTGAAATCGTTCGAAATTTCAAAGTGCACGAGGAAACCTTTCATGTAATTTCCACATGGACGTGTGTATCTTTCGGTGTAGCATTCCATTTCCATAAAGATTAAATGAATTTCAGTGAAGTTACTTTCTAGTTTGTGTTGTTTACTGGTTATAGACTTGCGGAATATGCATGAGTGTATCTTTAACTACTATATAGACAAATATAACCTACGGAAGTAAGCTAATGATGGTTGTAAATATCTTAGGTGTGTCAACTAGATATATATACATATAAATTTCATTCGGAGTAGCAATTTCAGATCAAAGTGAAATCAGCCGGCCATATCGTCAGTTAAATACAGTCTCTGAAAAACAAGAGCACAATAAATCTCGAAACCCATAACATTCACCTCTTTTTTTTTCACGAAGTGCGGATTCATGTATCCTTCACAAAAATAAATTAAAATCTATATAGTTTCGTTCACGCGTGTAACAACTATAAGAAAATTCTCTTCGTGTGCATTTTGACAGCGTTTTTATATTTCAAAATGTACATAATGTAAAGAAGTATTTGTATTGACTGCATAATTTCAACATTTCCCATCGTTCTTCAAGTTACTGAGTTCTACAACATCATCTCACTTCGCTGTCTGTCTGTGGTCGATATAACTCGCATAATTCTACAAATGATTGGAATGAAAAAAAAGAAAAATTCCCCGGTAGTGCTCTTCACATATTTCTTCCTCAAACTATATAAAGTTTAATAACGTGATGAGGAGCAGATGATGAACTTGTTACTTGCCAATATTGGTCTCGACTGATGCCGTGTCCCGTATAATCATGCAATTACGATTTCGAAATGAAATTCAGATGTTTCATAAACTAGCAGAAAATTAAAAATAGGGGTGTTGGCTGGTAAACAATATATATATATCTCCACTGACGAGGTGATGAGATTTTGCTCGATGACATTTTGTATATGGCATCCTGTGCCAACAGAAGAAAAACGTCAACAAAAAATTCAACTCGAACTACATTACTGCGAATCATGTCGGTGGTAGAAGGAGAAAAACCTTTCGTACGAAGGGTGGGCAAAAGAGCCCCATGTGTATACATTCCAACGCGGAGCAGTTAGAAATGCCTGGCATACAGCCAGCTTCACTACGAATTGATTGCCCGCTTCGTTGGGTAATTATATATGTCTCTATATTCATGTACTCGTGGTAATGACATGTCCCTTATGGGATTTCTATCTGCTCTACATCACTACACCGATATCGATTGATAATGAACAATGATAGATATGAATATGGAATATGAATTGTGTAAACCATATACACCGAGGCATTTTCACTCTAATATTGCTATTTTTATACCTATTAGTATCGGGTCATATCGACAGGTGTCAATATTGTGACAGGAATTGACATGATATTATAAAGAGAAATAGCATGGACAATAAACGAATTTTACTAATGCACTAAACCATAAAGTATGACTGAAATTTTCCGAGATGGAGAGAAATGATTTATACTACTTTCATGTGGTTAATCTCTACTGAAGAACACCTTCATATGTATTTGAGCTCGTTGTCAATGATCTCTTGATATTGTGTTGAAACCCACTTTCAAATCTACGATAGTGAATTATAATATGGTCCCATTATTAATGAAGATGACTACATAGCGAGTCTTTCAGAATTTTAATACTGACCGCTCTCAAAATTCGGGACATTTCAAGTTGAACGTAGTGACAGTTGCATAATTCCTGAGTTGGAGTTGTTTCTGTATACTTTGATATATATTTTTGTTATCATCTCATATATTGCCATGTGAGTATTCGTCAGAAACTGGAGACGGTGCCAACATCATACGGTGGTTTGATTAAACATTTATTCTCAAAACGGCTAATCTGTTTAAACGTTTAATCTCAGATGAATTCAGAGTCACAGTTCATGTGGAGACAATTGATGTTATTCCTACTGTGGAGCTATGTAAAAAGATGGCGGCAGTGTATGAAATGTCAAACGAAACTAAATATTCTGTGATTGAACGCAAAAGGTCGTATACACCGAAAATTCTACTCATAAATTCGATAGGATGTTCAATATCATTATTTTCTTTGTTGAAATCCTTCAAATTCATTTAAATATGGATAAGTAAAAGACAATATCTACTCAGATAATTTGAAAGCAATAAAGAATATGTGCCTGAATCAATACACTCATTTTACATTAATTTTCGTTGAAATAACGTTGCTAGAAAAGCTTATTACTATTCAAGGGAAGTTGTTACTATGTCAGTTCTACAGTTGGTAGCAATACTTTGCATGGCGTCCATAGCTATTGTGTATAGTAGAAAGAATACTGCCTATGCAAAAATTAGCGTACTATATTTTTATACTCCAAATTCTTATAGCATACGAAATGTCCGGGTGTCACACATATAAATTTTTTTAATGACAATTTTTGCAACACAATTTATCTTGTACACCGACAAAGTTGATCATTTCATTTATTTTTTGTCTTGCAGAATTCCAAACTTATCGCATCCATCCATTGTTATTGCGCGGTTCAAAGCTAAAATGATAAAGGCATAAGTTAATTAGCATAATTCAATATTATTACGAAGAATTGATTTTTTTTTGATACGCATCATAACTTGAGTTTAATTTCAATTGAACGTTGGCAGTTAATATTCAGTTCACTGAATTTGCGAGAGGGAAATGTTCTCTAAATTACCTCATACTTTCTGGAATTTGAATTGACATAGTTCATTGCCTTTTAGCACATCATATCATTTTTAACTCTTGTATAAATTGTGGTGTATGAGATGCAAAGAAAAAAATGAGATAAAAATTCGAATAAAATTGGAATTGAATTGGTGTTGAATTCAAGTAGATATATAAAAACAAAATAAACAAGAGCAGAAAACGTTTCAGCGAGGGTGTACCTGCGTCTGGCGTGTTGCCATCGCTTAAAATTGATTATCTGTCCATTCAACTGAACACAACATGCAATCAATATAGTCAACGCACCTGAATGATGTATTATTTTTCAAGGATACGTTATATCGATAGATGTTATCTACTGCATTAATGAGTTCCATTATTTATTTTTTCTTCGTTTCTCGCTACAACATTGAAATGAAGATTAATCCAAGTAAAATGAACTGTGCGCGGTCTGAAGGAATGTTGATTAGAGAGAAATGTACAGCTATGAGCACGGTGAATAAAAGTTTGGCGTGTGGCCAAGAGATAGGCACTACTGAATTGATTGTTCGCCTAGTTTACTTACATTTACCTTGACGATGTATGTATACTGGTAACATGATCATGTTTTCGCACGCTCTTCTAACCTATTCCTTTCATTGTCAAATGTCACGTAGGTAATACAGTGGTATTGCTGACGATACCGACGCTGCTGCGTTTGCAAGAGTCTGCACATATATAACTATCACGTATTTATGTCATATATGTATATATATCGCGTGACTACAAACAGAAGGTCGTATGCGCCACTTCACGCCCTTTTGACATTGGAAATGACAAAGCGGCATATTTCATTTTTTTCAGTTGTGAAAACTATGAGTCGGTGTATATATTGATGTCAAAACTATTCATTTGAGTAATTAAATGAAGAAGACTAGTACACGGTGAAAAGTTTTCTTATGATTTTCGTATGGGTGCGAGTAACTATAGAGATAGCATTTATTTCAGTGGACATCACTCTAGTTTTTGTAAAAGTTATAATAGCGCTTGTAACTGTTACAAACACACATGCAGATTTTGCATTTCAATATCATCGACACAGTAAGGATTACAGGCACCAATGTGAACTAGAATTTGTATAATATTCACTGAAACAAATGCTATCTGTATAAGTTAGTTGCACTTGATTAGAAATTAAGTACAAGATATTTGTCGCGGTGACGATAGAAATAACAAACAAACAAAGTACAGGCAAAAGAAAAGAGAAAACACAATCATTGTAAATTCAATCATTATTGCAATATATTAAGGTCGTACATAATCCAGTTTAGGTGCGTCATTTATACAATTATAGAGGGGTGTTCAAGCGTCTCTGCGTGGTAAAAAAAAAATCATTAGCCACAATAATTTAGTTTTGATGTCAAATTTTCGATCAAGCAACAGTTTGCAACGACCGGAATTTTGGAAATGATTGCGATGATAATTCAAACTCGAAGTTCGGGATATTTAGTTCATCTTTCAATCCACTAAGGATTTTACACCCGATAATTCACATATTCAGATTCAGGTTTTCTGCAATTACACTTCATTGGAAATACATGTAACAAATTTGACACAGAATCCAATGGGAAACATCTGGTCCCCAGTACTTATTTTACACCGAAAATTCTACTTCACATAGTAGGCTCTCTACATTTTTCTGCAAAGTTCAATCTTTATTATTTCTGAACCACTATTCGTCCATTCAATTTGATTTTTCGATAGAATATCTCTATGCTTTTGCGAAAACAGTGGACATCTCTCGAAATATTTCACATTAAACTTTTGTTTCGTTTAGGTGGCTCTCGATTGGAGTGTTTAAATTGGACTCTATTCAGGACTAATACCCTTTAAATACTCTGCAATTAGAACGCCTCCACTACTATTCCTCTACAGGGGTGCACATGGGATGAAATTATATGGATCCTGTAATTAGAGCCATTGATTTGCGCTGCTGCAGTACCATCGCTAAATGTATAGAATGCCTGACAAATGCTTTGTTATAGTTTCTTAAGCGTGAATTGACAAAGTTGCTTGAGAAAGGAGATATAAATCCCCTCAGAGTGGAAATCCGTCCTCGATCGGTCATTTAAGTTATTCATATCTTGGAAATTCTGTTACTGTGTCATTCCACTTTTGTCAATGCAACGAGATTATCTACAATAGATTAAAATTTTCATTATGCAATGCAATAGTTGTTAAGAACGATATTTTTGGTCAATATCTACAACAAAACAAGTAAAATAACCTGTTTATGTGTGATCCAGTCATTTCATTCCAGATAGGATAAAAAAGTAAATCAGGGCAGTTTCGAATGCAAAAAAATGAATGGTAAACATGAGCACAATGCGCATGGTAAAAGCGTGCCAGTAACGACCATGTTCGATTATCCACTTTCAGACATAGTTGATATCTTTGCTATGAATGAAAGCAATCTCTATATTATATTGTCATCATGAAGTTGTCACTTCCCTCCATGTTGTCTTGTCTTAAGAGCTGGAATTCATGGTGACGGTTCTTATTTTCTTTATTTTTTCTTTCCGTTTTCATGCAGAAAATGAGAGTATGGCTTTCTTGATCGAATTGAATTTGAAGTTGTATTTGTAAATGATGGTCATTATTTTTACTTATAAGACGTAAAAAAAAAATATCATCAGAGAATAATCATTTATTATCTACTCGGTTACGAGTAGATAACTACTTGTCCGCATGATGAACGAAATAATTCTGACATGGGAATGTCATTCAAAGTACAATTCGGTTGCTGCAAGTTTGTATAAGTAAAGTGAATATAATAAACTATCCGACGTTTGAGTTTTTAAAGTGGAACTTTTAGTTTCCATGACCTTTTGGTTTCAGTCACGCTATATGCATGTATATATTCTTCTATCTTATTACTTTTAGTATTGCATAGAAATTTTACGAGATGATGTCTTCCGTTGTGGAAAATTGCACGCGAACTAGAATTGCGTTCGGTATATACTCGCGTAGTTCTGGAAAATTTCAACTCTCCAATTGGACTCAGTGTCTAAGTTATATACTATATATCGGTTTATGTCCGTATTATTGTTGAAGGCATATATAAAGTATTTGTTCAAGAATAAAAATCAAGTTCATTTCCACAATTCCTTGCAAACTTTTAAATATAATATTTATGTTTATCGGGGACAAAATTTGGAGTGTTCAAGAATTCGTTACGAAATCACTTTTAAATCTAGATCATCGATGGAGTTCTTGGCAATAATAATTTAGTTGATGTCGAGAACAATATTTCAGTAGATCTTGTGAAGGTGCTGAAATTAGGAGACTCGAATGGGATTTTTTTCCCGAAAAGATTGATCACTGATCCTAAAAACTAGATTTATTTATCACACTCATTTCATTGTTACGAACAAACTAGTAATGATTGTTACATATATCTGCATGTTCATGTCGCATACCCACAATGATAGATGAGTACGTTAATTTGGAATTTATGATGGAGAAAACGCCCTAAGATTGGATTTGAACCTCAGCCCTTGGGATGATGAGACTTATGCGAATGGAAAAAACAGCATTAATTTATCCATTATCATATATCTACATGTATTTTATAATATTCCATATCATCAACTTTAATTATTGTAACCTCAATATTCTTACTTTCGAATAGTACACTATTGTACTCGACGCTACAAAATGAAGTGTTTTAAAAGTGGCTACAATGTCCACAGTGTTGAAGATAGGCAATAAAATGTTTTAACATTCTAAATGCGAACACGTAATTTTGCAAGAATTTACAGTGTCTATACACGGTAAAAAAAGTATTTTTGGGTGCACTGTAATTAAATTCTTAGTTCACAGAATGAAATGTTTTCTAAACGTAAGATGAACTTATAAAATTTATTCGCCATGTACTATCATCAATTTTCACTTTCCAAGTATGCTTCTGAGTACATTTCACCTCGCATGTGAAATTTAAAGTTCCATTACGTACTTCGTATACCATGATTATGTTGAAAATTTTCTTGAAGACGTGAATTGAATATATTTTCATGTTAAACGGAATCTCAATCTAAATTGGAATCAGAAATGAAATTTATTCTTATTCCTAGTGAAGACATAGTCTTCGAACCATCAAGCAAGAATACTTTTTTTCATTGTTGCTTTCGCTACAACTATTATTTTTCATTCATCGCAATAAATCAACTATGAGATACGTACATTGATAATTTTTCGTTGGCTATTACCGCAGCACGCAATGTATAACATACATACATCGACCATGTATACATTGACTTTTACCGTGGCTGTTACTTCATTCTATGCAAACACTAACATTTTGTAACGTCCCCTTTGTGTATTTGCATGTTTTCGAAACTTATCGCTTCCATCTTCATCATTGTATACTGGTTGTACGGTGGGGTGGGGCTATTCGACACAAAAAAACAGTCTATTATATCTGTGTAAATAAATAATCATAAAAGTTGATCTTTTATATTGTCTTATATACATTTGGATCATTATGCTTTGAGCAAATGCAAATGCAAAATATTCTAAATAAATATCCACCACTTTTAAAACAATTATGGAACATGCGCGTCGTGAATGCAAAAATGCCCCACCAGTGGTGCTATTGTACACATTTTTTTTCCGTAATATTCTTGCTGGAGGTATCGAAGGCAATGATAATATATGCAGATACGTCGGAAACAGAGAATATGGATGAATTAGGAATATATCAGATAGATTCATAGGCTTCGTGACTTTTGCTTTCAATTGTATGAAGTGTTATTATTTTTTTTTTTTTTCTATAGCCATGCGTTTTTTGATTCGATATTATCATGAAATGGTATATCGAACACTTCGCAAAAAATATCCAGGACTGTACGGCAAAAAGATTTATTTGAATTCATTGAAGTATGATAAAAACGCAGTCGTGCCGGCGACTGTGCACATGAGCTCCACCAGAAAAATAACCTCACTTCACTCTTAACACTTTTCAAACACTTAGAAACGAGTTATGCTTTCAATAGGAGATTGACATGTGAAAGATGTTGGGCGTTTTGAAAGTGACTTCAATATAAAACATTTGAGTTCGAAATTCATGAATATTATTAAGGGTAACTCAATTTCTATCTTCATGATCTCCCCAAAATTAGGAAAGTTTCACGAATATATGTTAAGCTCCAATTTTATTATCATCCTGATTCTCATCTAGTGGGGGTGTCGCCGCCTAAAAATAGTGAATATGGCGATGCATTGATTAAGAGGTACTGGAGAACCAATAGAGTAACTAATAAAACCGAATCTTCATGAAAATATAGTATTTCAAGTGAGAAATTATTGAAGATCATTTCAAAACCTTGTCTCTTCATTTGGTAATACAAAATAAGAAGAGTAAAATATGCTGAACAACAACATAAATACGGTCTGGATATTTAAAGTTCTTTGACAGAGAGCAGATCAATTACTCGAACCATCAAGTATAAACAATGTAGTCGAACATGATTAACGTGAAAACCTGAAAATCAATGTGTATAATATCCAGTTCCTTCCACTCATCCAAATTGGGTGTTGGCGCTCAATGCTTTCCCCTGTAGAACTTAGAGAACATGAAGTGGGCGTCTGAAAGAACGATGGTAACTGTCAATATTCCATTACCATCGATCTGTTTCATAATCAATTCATATTTGTAACGCCGATCGAAGAGCTCTCGTAGACTGAACAACTGAATTTGAAATAATAATATAACGTTTTTTCATAATTTGTTTTTGCGTAACTTTGGGTGTGACAGTTATCAAATCATGTTCATATTGAATCATCTGTCATCTTGACAACTTCTACTGCGCTATTTCCTGACACTATACTCCGCTGACAATGCCATAATATTTGGTGAGGCCATTTATCAAAATGTGGTAAAACAAATTTTCTATTGCAGAAACAAGACGACACGGTCGAGGGCAAAAATGAGTCCGGAAGTGCTTGCACGACGTAGCAGCCTTTTCATTCCGACGCAAGTGAAGAGTCTCCTACCACCTCCAGGATTTGAGGGCTTTCAAAGACCTCCCTATCACCTTTACGATGTACACAGTACGCTAACCTCGGTTAGTTCCGAAATGCAGATGACATGAGAAAATAAATAGAGAATTTTTATGCTGAGTACACGAAAACTTTTTCATTATTCAGACAACGTACATTTACCTCATTAACCACGACTATATTTCTCATTCATTTTTTATCACGCTGTAACGAGAAAATTATAACAAGCGTCGGTCGAAATTTATAACTACATATTCTGATGAATTTAATTATCTTTTATGATTCAGTGTTCATAAAAAGGTGATGGAAAAAAGTATCGACAATAAGTGAAACGTGAACTTGAATGCAATGAAATTAAAATTCAGATTTTATAAACTCCTGGCATTAAGGGAGCGTTCTCCACTACAGTTATTGGTCGGTGTATTTATACGTCAATCAGTTCATGTCCGATATGAGCGGTGTAGTCTTCAATGTGCTCGAATCGATAAATTTTGAAACTAATAAATAATGAATTGACATAGAGAAAACGATTAATTGCTACTTCTCATTCAAATAAAATTTTTTAGTTAGACGGGAATGGTGTTAACATAAATATATTCTTCGGAAAATTGGACTACACAATTAAGTAACTTAATGAAAAATGCAGTGTATGAGTGGCAAGTGTATATTGAGGGTACCAATAATTTTTAATTAAAAAATATAACGTCTATAGGACGGCTATTTTAACGTATTTATCACGAAGCGAATGGAGCTGGATAAGAGTGGCGAAGTGATGCCAAGAAATTACTTGAGTCACTTGAAAGCAGTGATAATCACTAACCCAACAATCATCAATTTCATCTTGTCGAGGAGAAAAGCTTGTCTAAGAAACGACCGCATCGTTAAAAAAAACTACCTATCAAGAATTTATAACAGCCTTAATATTCGTACGGAGGGAAATTGTTCTGAAATTTTCCCATTAAAAGTCCTGTGAATTATTTTCCAGTATTTTGATAATATTCGCTGACAATTTTAGGAATAATATATAAAAAACACAAATAAATCTCACTCCAACCGCAATTCATGAAAATATCATTTATGAGACTAATGTAACTTTCTCGTTATCGTACTATTAGATTCCAATATTTGTCGAACAATTTGCCGGTTCGAAACATTTAATTACTGCGAATATCAGAAGAGCTGAAACTGTGTAACTTCCATTTGATCAAAACAGAGATTAATCATGGATTTTTATTTCAAGACGTTCAGATTGATAGAAGGTAGAGATCGGATCCTAGTATGTAACATTAATTGAAATATTTTCCTGCTGAGAATATTGATAGAACTTTCGATATCGCTTGGTATTGGTTACGGAATATCAAATAAGCATGTGACGAATTTGGATTAATCTTCAGATATCTATAGAACCACGTTTCACATTTTTAATTACTCTATTCAAAGTTTAGATTTGTAATCAGCGATTCTACAAAACTTCAATAATCGAGTTCTCATTCGAATTGTACAGATAGAAAAATGAAAACTTTAGAGCGCTGATAACGTACACGTTGTATCACGTTCATAACGATTACAGATGAACTGCTTATGAAGTATTCAGAAATAGTTTATAAACTATGACAGCATAAAACTTCTTGTATGTTTCACAGTTCTTCGGAGTTTACGTGAGAGAAACTTGCAGACTGACATCTCATGACGTATAGCAATATCTTGGTGATTCAGAACAATGTTTATCAATTGAAAGAAACCCAAGATATATTATCAACGAGGTATACGGTTATCTTAAAAGTTTGTGCAGTCGTTTTCAATTGGATTCTACTTTCACATTTTAACAAGTAAATCTGACAGTAATTTCTGATGATTTTATCTCTTGTTATCACCAATGAAATCATAATTGGATTAGTGGGGGAGACTCCCCTATAATTGCATGTGAGAATTACTGGAGCACTGTGTCCAATAAACGATGAATTAATGTTGAAATTACATGAGTCTCATGTTGATGGTTCACTCATTTGGATATGCATCACTGGAGATTTCTGCATATTTTACTTGCTAGACATGTACTAGTACGTGAGAATGCTGTGTATGAGACCTTTATAAATCTGACAAGCTGAGAATGTATATTTTACATATTTCATGTATAGAAATAGCTCACCATCCTCACAGACCTGGTTGCTAACAGAAAAACTTTTGTAAGCCTTACATGACACAAATTTCATCTCCATAGTTACATATTACTTATGCAATAGTCGCTGAAATCCTGTGAGTTATTAATTGCGAAATAATGGAATTATTTCAAATTACAAATGTACGTTAACAGTTTATGTATGTTCATTCATGAATTACTGCGCTTACAATAGACATTATTATTTCATTATATTCAATCAGAAATACACGATTATACAAAAGTGTGGACATTGTCTGCCATAGAGGGGAAAGAATGTTTACTGTGCATAGGGCTAGGATTAAAAATATGCTTACAACAACACTAAGATTAAAAATACATATAAGTTTATAAATGCAGATAGAAAATCATGTTACCGATTAACTGAAGGAACAGTGGATATCATAACTGTTAATTGTCACCTTTAGAATTGACAGCTTCGTACTGAAGCATCAGCTTCTTTGTTGGAAATTTCTCATCATAGCTTCGGTTTGTCAGAAAATTTGGCAATGAATTGTGAAACTTTCTTGCAACACGCATCATTGACACGAATACTTTAGTTGCGATATATTTTCATCATAACAGCGACAATATGTTTCGTTATCTATTTTTTCTCTTCCACCCAGACTACATTTACATAAACAAGGTCGATGGCATCGTAAATAACTTTAATACCGATTGGACTATATTGAATGAATAAGGAAGGGTCGAGATGGAGAATTGAGAGGGTGAGTGTGGACAGGGGGAAAACATCATCTTCATCTCACGTGGATGGTGAAAGCTACGTTTATGACGTCACTCGTCGTCGTTCGAGGAGAAGAAATCGATACAGCACCCCGGTGTGTCGTTTCTCTCTTCTGCACTACGCATCGCCCACGTGATATATTTTTATTTTTATATACATTTCATCACGTTGTAATGAGGAAGGTATTGAAATCGTATAGACTTTCATAGTACACATTGAGATATATTTCCATGTTTTTTATGATCTTAAATTCATGAAGAAGCGACAGAAGAAGGAATTGATATTGGCCAACAGGTCACATTGACTGAAATAAAATATTTTACTCACCATGAACCTCACACATCTAAAAAACATGTTACAAATATATGGTTACAGATAGATGCCTGGATAGTAGGAAAATGGTTTTTCTACGGCGCAGGCTTTAGTTTCGATAGAATATTGTATGTTTTCAGCCGGAAGAAATTATTTCTTCACAATTTTTTGTATTTATATATATTACTTATTCCAAGATAATATAATTTTGATTGATTTATACACTTTCATATATTATTATGAAAATTATTAAGCACGAAATATAATATTAGTCATTATCTTAAAAAAA
This sequence comes from Zele albiditarsus, assembly GCA_958496275.1. Lineage (NCBI taxonomy): Eukaryota > Metazoa > Arthropoda > Insecta > Hymenoptera > Braconidae > Zele > Zele albiditarsus. The sequence continues at coordinate 6,438,822 of OY292411.1, forward strand.
TAATGATAAATTATTTATTATTAACAGAAGCATTGAATGCGTAACTTTCTATAATCGTCGACGTAAACTTTCCAATAAAAATTCGACGAGAACTCGAAATTGTTATTGTGGGATGCGCATCATTCATTGATTGTAGGTGCGCGGTGATTGTGTACTTGTGTAGAAAAAAGTAAAACGACAAACTAGTATTGCTAGAATTGATAGATAAACGGATGAAAGTTTGAAAGCTTCCAATATACCATCTCACTATTCTACCATTTCGCACAATATGATAATGCTCGAGCCGTAATAATATTTTCACGATTTACACTACCCATTGTAGAATATTTATAAAAATATATTTATTTCAATATTTATTCATTATTAATTCTAATTTAATATATATTTTGTTCTAAGTATTAGAGAATGTGGATACATCATGATATGTCATTCAAATGTAGACATGAAATTGTGTAACAATCAAACCAAATCCATCCCCTTCAAAAAAAAACAATTCTCCTCACTACGTGGACTACCAGAGGAATCTGAAAGGGAGAAAACGCCTGCAAAATCGAGAGTGATGTCATGATTCTCAATAATTAGTAAAAATCATCTTCTTGACCATCTCTTAAAGTGGCTCAGTGACAAGTAAGCAATGAACTACAGAGGAAGATCATGTATCAACGTTGTATAGGCAGTCATGAACAATAGTTGAGCAGTTGAATGTTGTCAACAATTCGATTACTCGCAGAACTTTTGGTTGTATGAAAAAAATGAGTGAGAGAAAAATTGTCCCATTCTCAAACCTGAATTAATTTCTATTCGAACTTTCTTGTGTGCAATCAATGCATTCGTAGTTGAATTGATTAGAACAAATAAATTATTTATAATAAATTATTACCCAGTTTTGCAGAAAAAATAAGTTTGTCAGTCGTGTCACTTGCATTGAAGAACTAAATGGAACGATTATGGACAAATGGTTTTTTGTATTTAGCATTAGAGACATGATTGTTGTATGAAAATGTTCGTATCAGCTATACCAACAAAGATATATTCTCAATAATATTTATTGTAGAGGTTTTGCTCATCTGGGATTATTGGGATTCTCAATTTCGTTGGTGGGTAAAAACTATACTTTCATTAGGGTGAACTCTGGATGATGATAAGTACCGACAAGATCAAGGGCGAGATTAGGCCGAGCAGATCGCAGGAATAAATAAATTTTTCGGTGCCAGGGTGAAATTCGAACGAATTTAATGCATAAGGATGAAATTGGATTGAGTGTAATTGTATAAAAGTAAAATCAATATAAAATTCGGACTGGGGCATTGTAAATAACATATTTGTGTAATCATTCATTTTCCCGATCAACAGAAATCGTAACAGGGTGGAGATTTTCTTTGGAAAGTTAACACACTCTTGAGTGTTCCGATGCTACACTATGTTCTGATTCGACTCTCAATATGATTAATCCACGTGAGTAACAGCACAAGGCTCCCCTATTATTCACCGGAATTATTTTTCTCGCTTCAGTTTAACTATAGTCGAATGACATGCATATACTCTTTCCATTCCTTCTCCACACTTCTAGCGATATTTCTATCATTAGTCATATAGCACCATATACTATACTAATAATTGTTTTCATGCCGGAGAATAAATTTATTGGACGATATATATTCTTATCTCTCACGACAATCCTCCAGCACATTTCAACATTACTATACATTTGATTGGGGATTTGCTTCTCCTTGACATCTTTATAATTTACGAGTTAAATATTCATATCATGATTTAGTGGGATTATATATAAATATATATATATGTGTATACCAAGCTAACCACTCCCTATTCCAATGTTCTTTAACATGGTTCCATTTGGAATCGTGTCGTATAGTATACTTTTTATTCTTTGCAAGAAATTACTCACTACACTGACATTTTCTGTGCAAAATTCAATTTAAAAAAGGTATCACTGATATAATACATGTTACGTTGAAGAGTAATTATGAATTCGAAAAAAAGTGCAGCAGCGAAAAATTATTCCCCATGCTTCGATATGCAGAGGAATTTCACATATTTGGACCAAGTAACGGAAAGCAAGAAAAAATTGATTAACTTCAAACCGATTGGCGTTTTCCAGTTGACAGGTGACTGTTAGGTATATAAGTACTTCATACTAATGGGCGGAAGGGGATTCTTTTGTCTATTTCAGGATGTTGTTCACGTTATGTTGATCACAGATCACGAATTATCAATATCTAACTAACGCGGAGTTCTTCATAATGTTCTGTTTCTTGGTGTTGATTTAATTCAATTTCCAGCTGTCGTATTGAATTTCTGCTTTTGAATTATGAAATTTGACTCTGGTTTCGAATCCAATAACTCCGGAGAACATTTGTTGACAATTAAAATCTTTAACTCAACATTTTACAGAGAATCTGTCTTCTTTAAATACTTCTATACGGCGAGATATAAGTTCAATTGTCATGCGAAGTATTATTGGCGAGTTGATCACTTGATCTGATCTAGGGATTATTATCTACGGAAAGGATCCCATAAATAATATCGGTTCATGTTCTTAAAGTCTTGAAGAAACCAATCTTCATCCTATATAAAACGCGCAACCCCTTGCACTGCCAATTTCACTTCTTCACAGACTGGAAACTTTTACTTTGGAGAAATTGTGCTGAGGATCTAACAACTACTTCCGGAATGGTTGAGCCATCGTTGTGCTGTGGTTACATTTACGATGCATTTTCCTTCACTTTGCATATTGTTTTCATTACTACTGCAATCACTAAGTTATTTTCCCAGTAACGTCGCAAAAGCACACAAATTACTTGCATTTTAGGGCGATGAAAGTTCTATTGTGCTTCTAATATGTAAGTATAGGTATATAGATGTTAACACATTTGAAAATGCATTTACCTCAAACTGTCATAGTAAACGGTCATTCGTCTCACATGTTGGATAAATTTCCATGCGGAATCTTGCGAGAAGAAAAAAATTCAATCTCGAAGAAACACTCTCATATACTCCGTCCTCGTCAATATCATTCTCTTTTTATTTCAGTCGATGGGCATTTGATAACTTTGCCAAAAAACATTATTCTTGATGTAACATATTAATCGAATTATTGTTGTTTGAATATAATGCCATGATGATTGAAAAATTAAGTTTATTTCATTGTCATTACTTTCTGAGTTGCATTCCATGTCGTATTGATTAACTTGAAGACTTGTCTATCAATTTTCATTACAGAATAGAAAAAAAATTTGGTAATGTATAAATTACTAAACTCATATATATGCGCTGCCTAAACGAATGTATAGTTGATTCTATCATCAATATACAAGATAATTCACAATTCCTCCGAAAGGATATTCGCCACAAAAAATATTATGCTGTATGAAGTATTTTACTCTCCAAACACCACCTACTGTTGATTTTATCTAGCTTCTGCCGTCCATCATATGGCATACAAATAATTTAATATTTGAAAATTTGTTCTCAATCGTGAATTTAATTGATTACAATATCCATTATTTCATCGAATTATTGCTCTTGAGTTATCCAACAATGGTTGTGAGTGTGTTGTGATGTCTGTTACATCATCTAAAAGCGTAGAATATTGTTTTGGGAATCATCTTCAAAACTACGAAAAATTTCTCCATCACCAAATTGATGGCAATTAATGGACTTGATTTCAAAAAATAAATCGTATATTCATAATAATAATAAAAATAATGTGGAGAAGCAGAAGAAGAAGAAGAAGGAAAAGGCGAAGAAAGTAGGTATAAAATCAATAGATACCGTTATTCGGATGCGACCCTCGAATATGACTTATATATTATGCATATAAGTAATTTCATTTATTGTGAGAGATTGATAGGAATCATAATAAGGTTTTGTATAACTTATCTAAATTAAATTCTTAGCATTATACATACTTGAATGCATATATATGAGGCATAATGGAAGAACTTGAGTGTTAACATTGATGATTCGGCAAAATCGTCACCCTCGAATGTGTCTTTCATTTCCTGAGGAAACTATGTTGCGAGGTCAGTTGATAACGCAGTATTCGTGTTGGGTGGACATCAAATTTTTTGAAATTATGGGAGAAAAAGCGAAAGTTATACGACAATTTCCATCATGGAGAGCTTATTCGCTTCATTCGATTGTGACAATTTTTAAAATACTCGGACTTGCACCGTTCAGTATTGTTATTCCATCTAATGTTAAAATTGGTACAAAACAAATAAAATTACATTTTGTCAATTCAGTTGCGGGAACAGTGTATAATTTGTTTCTATCACTATACTTTCTTCTCATAATATGTTTGTATTTACCAACTATGCCTTATCATATTAGCGGTGATGACCCATTTATAGAGATATCATACGAAATTGGATTGCCATCTTGTGCGAATGGCGCTGCTATGATGATAATATTGATCTACTGTTTTAGACAAAACTCAGCAGTAACAGTTTTCAATCAATTCTGTTACTTAGAAGATGAGTTTGTGAATGAGTTGTGCAAATTACGCCAAATGCACAAATTACGAAGTTCAATGTTCGGTCAAATATTGATAATTGTAACGCACATTGTTATCCATATTGTGCTTGTTGCCAGTGAATATATGGTGGAAAAACATCCGCCGACTTATCTTTTAGGGTTAGCCGTTCCAGGATTTTTTATTGCATCCTTTATTATTCAATATACTCTTATAGTTTGTTTTCTGAAAAAAAAATTCTATTATTTGAACAAATTACTCTCATTGATTTCGAATCCTAGCAAAAAGTGTCAAACCAAATCAATTTACGTCATGGTGGAATCATCGAACAATCATCGGACAATTGATGATGTTGTGATTATAAGAAGAGCCCAACGTGTACTCTACGAGATTTCATGTGACTTGACACAATTTTATTCGCTGCCTACGTTATTAGCAATTGTGTTGGCGTCGCTTCAGTTGGTATATCATTGTTATTTTTTTATTGCGCCATTCGTTTTACCAATGTCATCATCCGTTACGATCTCGAGTGCTGTTAACGCTTTCATCTGGATAATAAAAGATGTCTTTCCGATCGTTGCTTTCACAATGAGTATTACTCAAACTCTCACTGAAGTTCGTATTGATTCTTCAACTCAAGAACTACATCATGAGAGAATTTATATTTTTATCCACTATTGATGCTCTTTTCTTTCTTTTTCTTCAGATGACGAGGACTAGTAAGATCGTTTACAAGATAATGGATGAATTCACAACACAAATGGGAACGCAATATGAAGTATGTCTCAAACATGACATGAATATTGATTACGTATACAATATTTGCCACTTAATGTCCAATTTAATTATTGAAAAATTTTCTTTTTGAGCTTGAACAGTTTTCCGTCGAATTGTTGCATAGAAACATTTCTTTTATGGCTTGTGGACTATTTGAACTCGATGGTCGTCTTTTGAAATCCGTGAGTATAACGTCTGAAATTCTGCAGTGGTAGATAGTGTGTATTCTCCGAAATTGCCGTGAAAGTTCAGTTTCCATAAGATAAGATATATCGTTTGAAATGAATTTCATCGCCTGTTTGAGAATTGTTGTATGCACTTTAAACGAATTGCTCGGCTTGATACAAAATCGCATACAGTAATTTTTCCACCGAACACTCAAATGAATTTGAGCTCTAGTTGGCCGATTTTTCTACAACTCCACTAAGCTTAAAGGTTATGTTAACGCATGAATATCTGCTACATTTCCGACACTTTTCAACAAAAGTGTCAGGTTTCGATTTTGAATGGTGGAAAGTTAAAAAAATTTGACTACTATGTTATTTTCAAAGAATTATTTTGAAAAATTCTGAATTTCTCCATATTAGAATAGTAACATTAACTGTATTGTTAATAGATTAAAAAACATAGAAGAAGAAGATCAAAATACAGCTTCTATCCATGTATAGAAAATTTTCACTATAAGTACGTTGGAAATTGAAATTGCGAAAACAATAAGTTGTATTCATCGGTAAGGAAAAGTTTTCGATTATGAATACTAACTACAGTGTGGCCACATATAGCATGCGGAAAATTTGAAGTTTTTAGGAAAAATACAAATTTTTAGAATGGCGATAATGCACCCATGTTATGAAAATGCATTTTTAGGCCCAGTTCTCAAGCGTCGCTACTTTCCGTTATTCAAACTGGACAACCGATACTCATATCGGAGAATCTTTACTTTGATACTTGTAATTTTTCCATCATTTTCAATATTTCGGACACTCCAAATGCAACTTAACAATCATGTTTATGAGTCCTATACAGTGAGACTCTAAATGCCAACATTCTAGCTCAGCTACAGGATGAAAAATAAAAATCTTCAACATGTCCGACAACTTAGCCCAGTCTCCAACAAATTTATCACTCGTAGCGTAAACTTTTTTGAGAATTTTTGTGATTGTAGTCACTGTAAAAACAGAAAATACGCTGTCGATGATTGGAAATAAGATAATTATCTCCGAGAACTATGATAATTTTATGTTATCATGCGTAACGATTTTACACTTTAATTTATCATAAATCCCAAAGTTCATAGGAACTTTTGGCTCAACGAGGTCCAAAATTTTCTATAATTTTTTACATTTTCCTCTGTAACTTCAGAATTAACATCACATTTCGGTGAAAGTTTTACGCGAAGTTGAAATGGTTTTACGTGAAATATACGGCAATTCGTGCAACTTTGGTAGAAAACGACATTGGATAATGTGGAATTACAGAAAATTTTACTGCGCAACGGAACTAAAGTTACACTTACATTTATTACGAAAATTTTTGATTCTCCACAGATATTTAGTACGATGATAACATACATGGTAATCCTCCTGCAAGTTCGACGTGGAGTTAGAACATCATCTTACAATAATCGCACAAACTGTTCAACTGCCCAAGTCCAATGAATGTCAAAGTGGAATTTACTCTTGGAACTAAAATGAAATGGGATGACATGAATATACGAATTATTATCAACATTCGATGATGCTCATCATACATATAACATTTATAACTTTGAAAATAATACTTGACATGAATAATAGTGCAGAAGAAGTTGTATAGCTCTGATGGCACTACCGTTTCGCTATTATAACTATCTCATGTATGAAAATAAGTGGAACTATTGTCAGAACAATACTTCAATAATTTGTTAATTGGCAGAGAAATAAAAAGTATCATAATAATGTAACGATAATTGGTTTATCAACTGTCCTTCTTCTTCTTCTTAGTTATCGCTACTTTTTTTCTGTTATTGTTTGGCTATCTTTAACTGCTGAACGAATATATAAAGCTGGAGTGACTGGTTGGTAATCGAGTGAGGGACAGAATGAAAATAAGTGTAACTAATACGACGGTTATCTTTGCAATACACAAAAAATTACCTCTAAATTAGTCAATGTTGATTGGAGAAGAATAAAACACCGAATCATTATAAAGAGTTTATGAATGTTTATGAAATTTAATTTCAAGTTGATTCAGTCATCTATACACGTGATGTTTCGATGGAGTAAACCAATATTGTGACGCAAGATTGAATATCATCATCGTCATTATATTCAATACAGACAATTGAAATTCACAATACGGTATGGGAGTACAATACAAATGTTTAGTAGAACGGCTCCGTGAGGTACAATCATGTGCAATTAATACGTTGCGGTTAGGCTATAACTGACGTAGTAGTGCAGTTCTTCACTTTGATTGGTTCCTATCGACATATTGGATAAGCCCATGGTGTTTATTCATGTTACATTACACGCGTGTAAGCCAGTTAACAATTACTATACATACAATGTAAATATAATTCCAATTTCGGGAGTCATGAAAAATGAAAAAATCCGGAAATACGAATAAAAAAAAGTCAATTCGAACATATTTAAAGTAAAATTGATTTTAGATTCATTGGGCTCACGTTATAGTTTAAAGTTGCCAACTAATTTCTGTTCTTCATTTATTCTGATTGGAAAATTAGCTCCCGAGAAAAAAAATTCATAAAAGTAGTTTATATATTTTTGTCACAAAAACTATTGATTTTATAGAAAATGTCGAAGAGACAAGAAATGTTGATTTTGAATCAATTCAGCTGACATAATTCTTTCCCATTTTTTGTTTTCCAAATGTTGATTGATTAAGCAACAAATTGTTTATAACTATTGAACGACCACATGAAGAAATGAGATGTATGTAGAAGTTTTGTTTTAGAATAATGTGACGAATCTTTCTAATATCCCCAAACTTGGGGCACGAGTGACGTCATGTTTGCTTCTGTCCCACAAGAGACTGGAACTACAGTGACAAAACATATAAGCCAGCCAAAATCACAGCAATAAGCTGGTTGACTATACTTTATTGAATTGATTGATAATTTATATCATGTGAATAACATGTCAATTCAAGAGGGGAAGCCACTGCGTTTGCTAGAATATGAACATTTCTTCGATTTTTTTTTGAAGAATGTTCAGGGGGGTTTTCAGAATAAATCTTGTTCTCATCTCCTACAAAAATAAGCTACGTTGCCATACCCGTGTTAATGTGTATATCAAGAGAATACAATAAAATGGGAACCTTGTTTTTCTTTCCAATTTACAGTGACTTTCTCTCCTGTAGAACCACAATATTCACCTCCATCTGCAGCGAATGGATTCCTACAGTGTTTCCAGAACAATCTCCGTTGATTATTTTAGTAACGGACGTGACTGGAATCATTACTGAATTCGGTATCCGATATATTGAGTATACACTGTATGTGTGGAACTATATTGGATTCACAAAATTGATCACATGTTACAGGAAATCAATTCTATTTCATTTTTTATTTATTTTCCCGATTTATAGATATAAGAACCGTTACTGCGTCATGATCCTTGAATAAAATAAATTAGTTCAGTCTGCTACAAACTATGTCTGTCTGAAATAACATTCCGTATTCGCTGCGCATGAACGAAGAATAGTACGAATAATGCTTCGTATCGTAGATTCACACTCTATTTCAGAATATTTCATATTTTTTTTTGTGAACATATAGACTTACACATATACGCCCTTCGTAGTCAGAACTGAATATCCTATAGGGAATCCAATTCGTGTAGTTTCAGTATGTCTGAATATTGTGTATTCACGTAGCAATGCATATGAAATGAGAAAACTGATTGTATTACTGTACCAAACAATTTCATCCTATATATGGACATATTAACTTCAGTGGAGAGTTTTTTTCAGAAAATTTTGTGCTCATCACAAAATATTTACATTTTTTCCTTCGATTTCATGATGAGGTGACGCATTTTTACAATATATATCTTAAATCTCTCAAGACCATACTGTGGTTTTTTTGTTCTTGGCAAAATCTGCCAAACAGTCCGTAATTTATTATCGAAATTCTACAATTATACAATTATATAGTTTCATTCATTTTAGAATCGCGGAGGTGCGGCGACAATACTGCGCTTCATTACCTTTCTGAAAGAGGATATTGTGATTCACCTCAATAAAATGAAAACCTGGACCATATCTAAATTAATATATTCTGACACACATGGTTTTATCATGAGGTAGAAGTTATACTTTCTCACCAGATATAACAATCCATAGATTGCTTCAAACACAATGCTACCTCAGTTTCTGATTCTAAATTTTCTGTACGTCTCAGAGTTCTCATAATTACAAAATGCCATAGGCATTTAGGCCACCAATGTAACTTACTATAATCCTTTAACAATATAATCAATATGAACTGCTGTTTATTATCTGTTATAAGAAAGCTAATATATTCCGGGTCATTCATATAACAATAATCACCATTACAAGATTATTACATGAATTTCAGAGAAAGTTGAATCGGATAATACCTCACATTAGCAAGCTTGGGATCAAACTGATTACTTTACGATACAAAATTATTAAATATCATGGAACTTAAGCTACAAACGTAACAAAGTTGTGCTCAAGCGCAGTGGGTCACCCATATAAAGATCTCAATACTACTGATAGATGTACCAGAATAAAATTGGAAAAATTGAAAATTTCAGCCTCTCTGGATAAAAAAAAAGGAGTGAAAGTGTGAGCCAGTGCGACACTGGTAATCAACCATCGTCCAATAATGAGGGCTCTGTGTGGGCTCAATGGTGAAGGATTTTCCAACAACACCACGTATATCGAAATCTGAGATGAATTTGATTTCCCAGCAGATTGTTGGAGTGTAGTACGTCGCATATGAGCTGATGGTTTGGGTGTTACATAGGGAAACAGAAGACGAAATCTCGAGCGGTATTCTAAACGACCTATCACCCATCCTTAGAAATATACACTAATCAATTGATAGGTCGAAGAGTAGTGTGAGCATAGAACAATTGACATGAGATACGTTCTTGAAATAGCGAGATTCTGTGTCATCTGCTCACGCAATTTCAATGGTCATTATTGTAACCAACACCCATCATAAGAAAACACCAATTCATATTGGCGAGGCTGTGTATTGGTGTTCCAAATGTCACACACATTCACCTCTTTAAAGAAAATGAACTATCAACATGTAATTTTTACAATAATCAAATTTGCCCTTTTCATCATTTTTTGAAAAATTAAATTAACATATCATAGAAGAAAGCCCAGGATTTCAACGCACTGAGAATCGTTTGAATCTTGTTAGTAATGCAAAAGAATACTGATTGACAAAACTGGATATTTGAAATCAATCACTTTTTTGGAAGCACACAACTTTTACTGGAAAGAAAAAGGAAAGAGTATAATTCTAGCATAATGTAAAAATTATCAGTCTAAGTGCCACTAATCCATGATAATACTATTGAGAGTTAGCGGGTCATTATTGAAACATTGAAATTGGTAACCCCTATCGTTTATAATATTAAATCCAAAATTTTATCATTTACCAATGCTCACAATTGGCGAAGCTACTATAACTGTAGGTTATAATCCGGCAGTATCAATGCTGTGTTAGGAAACATAGAAAATAGTACCACGAGTGTAGTGGAAGTCCCCCTGTTGTGGGTGATCCAAATGCTGTTCTTTTTCGTATTGGTGGCAATTACTTCGGACGAATGAGCACTTTGATAGCGATGCTGTATTCATTTTCTGTGGGAGGGGAGTTTTATTTATGCATACTTTTATATTATTCGACAACAACATTGTTTTTCAGTGGATATGTTTATTCACAACTTGGGCAATCTTCGATGTGATGCCCTCGACTACGATTCGGAACATGCAGATTTATGTCAATAATATAGGGACAAATATATTGAAATCGTAAGTATGTGTAATGTGCATATATGATTATTCGAAATACTTATCCAATTACATTGCAGCTATCCAATCTTACATTTCTACAATTTTCATTTCGTTTCCTGCAAACTCCATGTGAACAATTCTATTGATTCTTGAATCATTGTCTTATTTATTATATAGATGACAATACTCTTAATCCATAAAGTTGTGTTTCACATTTTTTGTTTATTTCCAAACATCCTGTATACGATAGAATTTGATGATGGAATGGACAGATAGAAAGGATCCGACAACTGTACAGTATCGTACATAACCTCTGAATAAATTCCAATGCAGAGAGGAAATATATCATCGAGCGGGAACGGTTAGAGAATTGTGCTGTTCACAATGAAAAAAAAAGATTTATCATATTTCATTTTTTATATATATGAAAGAAATTTGGTCGCAGAAAAAATTAAATGAACATTTGAGTCATGACGTGAGGAGAAGTAATCGCAGCATGTTCGCCACAGTATAAAAGGGTCACGAATCGAAGATTGAATACTATGATATTCCATAAAGTTGGGACGAAGACGTTATTGTCAGCTATTACTGACATTCACATGATAACAAGAAAACAAAAGAAAAAATTAAATATGTATTTTCAGATAAACCACACTGGAAATTGGACCCCAATGTGTTACTACTTATTCTGATTGATTCCAACTGCATATCTGATATCTCTTGACGTATGTCCGTACATTCACATAGTTGACGTCTCATATCTCAAAACACTCTGTGAAATTAGTTTCCACTATAACGATCAATTTATTATCATTGATATCAATTCATGATTGTGAAAACTGGAATATGGGAGTGAATATGAAAGACACGCTCATATCAAAGTAAAACATTCAGTGTCAATCAGACAATGCAGAGCAACATAAGTATTATTACACCATATTCACGATATAACATTTTTATGTTTTATTTCATTTTTTTAATTTATAAAGCTATCGGACTTGCACCATTAACAATAAATATTTCAACAATTATTCGAAAAAATGAACGACAAATGATTCTAAATGGAACTCATTCCACGACAGGACTTGTCTATAATATTGGACTGGCTGTTAGCCTATTGCTTACAACTTTCATTGTTTTACAAATGTCACGTGACATCGATATTATTGGTGGAGTCCTGCTAGAGTTTGAGTTCGAAATGTTATTTTTGATATGTGGTAATAGCTTTTTCGCGACTTTATTGTTAATTTATTGTTTCAATCAAAAGATTTTGGTAACGTTTACAAATCGACTGGAAGAATTGGAAACTGAGTTAATTAGAAAACTACCCGACTATCATTTCGATACTAAATATTGTCGCATTATATCAATCCATGTTGTTTACTTGCTGTTAAATATTATGGTGCTTGTTATGGAAATTATCGACAGATTTGGAAACAGCTCAATGTATTTCGTAATTACTGTTGTACCTGGATTTGTTTTGGGTTCTTCACTTATACAGTATGCTATTTTATTAACTCTTCTGGAATCCAAATTTCATGGTATAAATGGATTACTCTTATTGCTTACGAACGGTAGATCAAGAAACGGTTATCAAGATCAATCTATGTGCTTTGATTCAATTTTCTTAGATATTTACTTTATTCGAAAAGTCCAACGCCTTTTGTATGAAATTACGAGTTATATGTCAAATTTCTTTTTGTGGCCCGTTCTATTGGTGATCAGTTTTTTTTTCGCTGAATTGATTTACTGTTTGTACTATTTTCTCACACCTTTCATTTTACCACAAACATCGTCAAGTTTGATTGATAATATTGATTGCGCACTATGGATTATGAGAGATTCTTTTCCAATAATTATTTTAACCATTTGTGTCAATAGAATACTGGCTGAGGTTTGTATTATAGTATAATACTGATTAACTTGGTTGCCATTCGCGTAATAAAATCACACACTGATGTTTATCTGCAGAGGCGTGTAACCATTGCAAATGTGTATAAAGTGATGGCTACGTATTCGACAGGAATGGAAACGATTAAATATGAAGTGATTTGAAATACGATCAAATGAAAATCGATGTATCAGTAGAGACTATTTATTATAATATGTTTTTCTTAATTTTTCAGCTTGCGCAATTTTCTACCGAATTACTTGATAATACATTATCTTTCACCGCTTGCGAATTATTTACCCTCGATGGCAGTCTATTGACATCGGTAGGAGTTTTCTTTATTTCACAATTTTTTGGAGGAATAAATATTAATTTTTATATGCGTATCTGTTTCTATGTTTAGATTGCTGGAGCAATGTTGACGTACCTAATTATTCTTCTACAGTATGAACATGATGCTCTATCACACACAGATAAATATTCCACTGCAGAACCGACATCATTTCACCAGAAAAAAATTTAAAAAGGAAGAAAAATAAAAGAATTCCGTTTCCATATTCTCTCTTAATTTCTGTCGAAGTAGAGTTAATTTGCCTGCGTTATATATAATCAAACGTTGATCTTGGATTTCTCGAAATTACGTCCCTCGAAACGGTGATAATTGTAATTTGAATTCGAATTATCAAAGTAGGACGGGTTTTTAACGTAATTGACAGTTACTGTTGCCAATTTTATTCGATTTTTTATTGTTACTTTATTACTGTCAAAATTATCATGAAAAGCCCAAAATTTTCGACGTGATACGTGTAAAGCGTCATGCTTTTTTACAAGATATTCTCAATCGTTCCCTTATCTTCTATTGGCTCATCCTAACCCTGGTCACTTTTATCGATGAAACGCAACTTTAATTTATTCTTAGATTGGAATTCCATCTTATTTTGAAAGTGGATCCCCTTGTCATGAATGTTAAAAAATACTGTGTTGTCAAATTTTTGTAAAAAAGATGATCATAAACGGAAAAATTACGAAACCAAGATACCCTCGGATATAATTATCAATAACTGTGACAAGTTTGAATTTGAATATTACTTTCGGAAGAACATATCTTAGAACTGATTTCATGCATCGATTTCTTTTATATATAAGTATATTTCAGTTGGACAAATTACAAATCTCCAACGCACGACTGAAGGTTCATATACGAAATGCATATGAAAAATGAATGTCATAAATTGGGAGGAAGTAAATAGTATATAGTGAGTTGAACACTCCGTCGACATCTCTTTTCATAAAAAATAATATGTCCCATGTGAGAAGCTCGCATGAAAAACAAATTCAATGTACAAATATGTATTCAAATATATATATAAATATATATATATATAGAATTCAGAAAGGCAAATGTAAAACAATTCATCACATCTATTTGTTATTAAATAAAACAACGATATAGTAATAAATATGTATAGTTCCGTGTGTATGGAACCTGTGGATAACTTGGATAATCACTTTTTGAACGTCATTATGTGGCATGGAAGAAGTATGGCGTGGTTCATATCACTTTACAGGAAGAAACTGAAGATAGATGATTATTCGCATTCCTCACATTCTATAAGATGAAATCTGGCATATTTATTGTACTATTTTTTTGGTATAAGACATCTCAATTTATTGTATGAATATTTGCTCCTGTAGTAGAGAGGTTTCTAAAAACTAACCTTCCATGTGTTCCCATTTACTGTCCTGAATTATATGGACAATATAACTTTACACCATTTGTATAAACACGCATCTTTCATTTTTCTGATGAGTGTCCACATTCTAAATGATCAACTCTTAACATATGGAGGTTTTTTCACGAACTCAATTTGATGGCAATCGATTTATTATTAATGGTAGATATTAGTTCATGAGCATGTGAATTGTATGATGAATATTCGAAATACTATCAATAGCCACAGCATTGAGCATTGAATAATTAAATATTTGGCATCATGTACAGCGATACCAGAATCTTGAACTTGGATAGACAGAATGAATTGTTTCTCTTCTCCACTTCCTCCACTCGTTTCTTCAAGTTTGAGAAAGAAGTACTTCAGTCATGAAGTTCTATCTCATATCCACACGCATTGTTTATACCCATCCACATCTTCATGAATCCTATATAAACTTGATCGGTTCTGCAATGAGTTTCAATGAGTTAGACCTGATTTCTGTCCGAGCTTGTTGTTATTTTGCTTCATTGAATTATACTCAAATAAAATTGATCTATATTAAATAAAACTCATTTAGATGTCATAGAAAATTGATTGATGAAATTTTTTATACACAATCAATATTGCGAGAGGTAAAATAGATGAAACTCGTAACTGCAATTTCTCATCTTCGGACAAAAATTCTGCATCTGTCGGCTCGCTTGAAAGCTCTGACATCAAATCTAGTTATTGTTACTCACGCATGTGTTCGGTAAGGTAATGGAGTCTGCAACCGAAACTGTCATATTGATTGATAGTGACACGTTATCTATTATTGACTGTTGCATTCGGATTCATTCTGGGATTCTCAGTAATTTTATATGTTCTCCAATGAATTTAACTGAAACGAAATTTCATAGATTGAGCGTTTTACTTGTGTTGACAGCAAGGTCTATTGTTATAACGGTTCCACGAATTATGGTCTGTGGACACTTAGTCCGCGACATAAAATCCGTACCATTTAATTCCGGTAATATAAAATCCGCAGAACATAAATCCGTGAATATCAAATTATAATTATATCGGATTTTCTACCTACAAATATTATGAGGCCGGATTTTGAATCGCCGAATTTCATGTCGCGGACTAAGTATCTTCAAACCAAAACTTGTGTCATCGTTATAACACCCGATATAATGTGAATTGTATGATAAATATGACACCTAACAGATTGATAATCGCCTTGAGATTATAGGTAGTTTCTCTAGTGCCTAGAGTCCACGGGTTAATACATGATTAATCGGATCCGCAGTTAGTTTTATTCACGTCGATTGATTTAGGTGATCAATTGGACAAATTATTTGTCGAAAATTGACTCGAAAATAGAAAAATGTAGATGCAACAACTGTCAGCTGGGACTTGGTATAATCTTTATAATTCGAAGGTACGCACATTAATCCACTCTGCGTGATGATTCGTAATGAAAGAAAACATTTTTACAATCAAGAATGTTGTCTACGTGAATATTTCTCCAGAATCATTTAACCAAATTTCGGGAGAAACGGCAACTCGGCAATGAATAGTGTTTGTTTTCATCCAATTTTTGCAATGTTTTCATATGACAAGAGACATTTTTCATCCGTCGTTCCAATTCCGCCGTTCCAATTCTAATAAGAATTGAAGAATATTGGTATAGTAAGCTCTGAATAGGTTTTCGGAAGAAAGTTGTTTAACATTTTTGATGGGCATCTGTTGAAATTATCAGATTTTCTGGATGGAACATTCTCGCCAATGAATAAATTAAGAGTACAACGAAAAATGGAATTTTTCCATTGAAGACACGACAACACCTCACTGGTATACTCTCGCACATCGATCACGATTTCATATCGGCGGTATAATTATGCACCATTCGTGTCAACATGAGCATTTAAATTTTCTAATGAGTGTTTCTATGATTAATTAATTCACTGTTAATGCACGCAGCCACTGTATGAATTACTTCGCATCGTTATCAATTTATTACCATCAGTAGATACCATCTCACCGTATCACGATCTGTTTACGTTTGCGAAGCATATCTGAAAAACAGTCAATGTCGAATCGACGTTCAGTGTTAAACAATTCGTGGCTATACATCATTCGAAGTGACACAAAAGTGATTAATGAAGTCGTACTGGAAGAGTGAAGTTGTTCACTTCATCATATGTCATTGACTTTTAAGTTCAATACAAAAAGTTTCATAACATTTGAAAAACCTAACACCAAAATCTTCATAAATGATGCTTATCTAACCTGCATACATTAGGCCTGTACTCATGTTTTATCATGTGTTGGTTGCAGAAACTTTTGCCCATGAATTGGTTTTCAAAAGTGCTGTAATCTAATTCTGGTCATACCTTCAGGCCATTACAAAATATGATTCTATATCAGCGTTAGTTCAGTTCACAGATTGATATACGTCAGTATCTTATTATCAAGAATAGCGATTCTTGAACTAATATAACTCTACAAATTTGATCACGAGGGTTTTCATTATAAAACGAAAATGAGTGTAACAAGAGCACATTCAAAACGTGATTTTCTCGTATTGCGTCTTCATTTAATCCTTTTTAAAGCACTTGGACTAGCGCCATTTACATTGAATATTGCATCGAAAACTCATAAAAATATAACGCAGGTAACGTTAGATTGTAGGTATTCTACAGTAGGATCCATTTATAATGGCATGTTGAATCTTATACTATCATTGATGGCATACTTTGTGGCAAGTAAAGTCATTGATGCATCTAATTCAAACGTGGCCGATATGGAATATCACTGGGACCTCATATTACTAATTACTGGAAGTGTGTGTTGCATATTAGTACTGCTTATTATTTGCTTTAGGCAAAAAACATTAGTTATGCTCGCAAATCGATATTTACGTTTGGAAATCATCTTAATAGAAATGACACCTGACAGTTACATATCAAAGAAACATGTTCTTCATATATCCATAGTCACGATGTATGCCGTTCTCAATGTTGCGGTCTGTACAACAAACGTCCTCACGATCATCGATAGTAACATGTCAATATCATTGAATATGATCTCTGGCGTAATACTTGGATTCTTAATGGTCCAATATTCGATTGTATTAAGCACAATTCAAACTGGATTTCATAGACTAAATAAATTGCTAGAGCTGATGGTAATGCCCCGCAATGTGCATCACTTGGATGTAGTTTCCATCAATACAAATTCCATGCGTGATAGTTTATCTCTCGAAAATTTCTCTATTATTAAACGAGCGTATCGTGCACTTGACGAAATTTTGTTTGACTTTTCAATGTTTTATACGTGGTCCATCATATGCGCAATCAGTTTTATTTATGTTGAATTAATTCATAGTGCGTATCGCTTTATTTTGTCTATCGTTGCATCGCCGTGGACTCCGCTAACAGCTTTGAACTCTTGGTTCTGGATTATGAGGAATGTGTTCGTTCTGGTCGTATTAGCAGGATGTGCCATAAAAACTTCCGCCGAGGTTGGTGTATTAATCAGATTATTATTGATCCATACGGTATCATATTCGTCAATACCTACATATTTTTATATTTCTTCTACAGTTAGACAAAACACGTGGTATTGTGCACAAAATCATAGATAATTGTACCACACACACGGCATTGAAATACGAGGTAATTGAAAATTAGTTTAAGTCAGCTTGGCTAACGGTCGTTTTTTCTTTTAATTATACACAAAATATGATTACGTGGCAGATAATGTCTCGCAGCTCCGCCAAAAGAAGATTTTTCGTTCAATAAATACGTATGCAGGGTATAATTTACTATTCAAATGCAGGAAGTCCATTGGCATGTATAACGTACAATATTTATTCTGTAATATTTGCAATTGAAAGTTGATTGATTATCAATCGTTAATTCAACAAATGAGAAACGAATGAGACGAAAATATTGCTGAAAACAACAGAGTAACTAGAGCAATAGTAGTCAATGCATGAAGAATTTTTATGCTACTCCCTACTGGAAAAAAAATCCGTTCATTCTCCTTTATTAGAAAGAAAAAGCCTTGTGAAAAACACACCACCCTCCATCAAGTGTGGGACTCGGAGTGCCGCTGTGTTTCCCTCAGGACATTGTGCGACTTCGAATGGTACTCCGTGAGATGTTGTGTAACGATTCGTAGTATAATTCTAGGATATTATCCTACATTCTGAGGCACTGCCTAGTGCTCCAACGCGGTGTCGCCGTAGATTTTGGTCGATTTCAGCAGTTATATCTCCGACACTTTTGTTTATTATGAGCAAACTAAGAATGATGTAATCACTGACATTGATTCCTACGTTCACATCCATTCCGCTGTATTATCGACTAGATGTTTACTATTATAAAATTTTCCATTCAAGGGGTTCCATACACTTTGAATAGATTTTGAATGCTCCCTATAACATGATTCGACCTGTTTGAAGGAATTAATAATGAAATCGTCTAACACACCAATTGAATAAGATATAAGTTATAAGAGCAACTTTCTGTAGATTATGGAATGTCAGGGAACAAAATTCGTCATTAATAATGTGGTTATCAAATTTTTCCACAGCTGGAACTATTCGCTAACGAATTGTTAGACAAAAATATCTCGTATATTGCTTATGGATTGATATCACTCGATGGCAATTTCTTGAAATCTGTAAGTTTTCGTGATCCGGCATTATTTCATCCCACATATGTGAATTTCTCCTAATTGTAGATTTTCTATTTCTAATTTAGATGCTGGGTACGATGATTACTTACTTGATCATTCTGGTGCAATTCGATCAACAAATTCGAGGTACTCAATCACTCATTGACACCAAAAAAGGAAGGAATCTTCAGAGATAATTACCTCTCTAATTTTGTCTTCGGAAAATAACTATACTACACTGATAATAATTTGTCAATGCACATCAACCTTCTGTATTATATATGCACTTTATGTATTATAACAATAAAAAAGGCATTCGAATCCTTCACAATTGAATATTTGATGGGCTTGAGATTTTTTATGTTGAAAACTGTTTTACATGATTCAGACTTTATCCCAAACAGTCGATACTTCAAGATGTATCAATAAGGCATGAAGAAATGAATCAAATTCAATCTGTAATAATTAATCCATACAGTCGTACTACTCTTAATGTGCAATTGCGGGTATTGGCAAATTACAGTGACCAGGCGCAAATGAGGTCGATACTTAGATAAGCACTGACATGGGATACATCGATAATTTCGTAGATCAAATCCAATTAATGAATTTAGTAACTGAAAAGTCTGCGAAAAAGAACCCACTGAAACATTAAACCAACATAGAATTTCTGACTATATTTACTAATAATTGCCAAAACAATAAGCAGATTACTCACTGAAGTCATGACTTTCTTGACCCAGCCTTTTGATACAATCCTCTGAAGAGGATGCAGATCGTCACAGTGAAAAGTTCCGCACATCCCTATTTCCGTCGAACTACGCACAGTCGCAGGAAGACCGGCCACCATCTCTCACATGGTTCGCAAAATTTCATACTTTAATGAACCCATGCCGATTATCTGTGAGCAACGACTCATCCCAGGATAGCAGCTTGGATTCAGAGAGAAGTTAAACACCGTTTAACAGATCCACAGGCTGCTTGATAAAATGTATACGACCTCCAACCAGGAAAAATAAGGCAGCAGTTTTCTTTTATATCATCCAAGCCTCTGATGGTGTCGGGCACAAGGGTCCCATTCACAAAGTCAAGTAGATGTTTTTAACAAGTTATTGCATCTCCATAAAGTCATATGTCGGCAGCCGTATCAACTTTGTGAGACAGGGGGCGAAGAGGATCAATCTCAAAAGAATTGCAGCCGAAATAGCGTCGGGCTGTCTACTCGGCCCATCCTTGTACCTTGCGCATACAGCAAACCTTCCCATGATGAAAGTAGTAACGTCTACGAACGACACCGTAGCCTTGGTGTGACCGAAAACGCTGCAGAAGCATCGAAAAAGCAATACACAATTGCCATGACAACTTTACAGCAACATTTATTTCATTCTAAAAAGCCGATTTCAATTGTCAAGAAAGAAAATGTGGCCAGAACTGTGATACTAAAATAATCCAAACTTTCTAGCAACAGAGTCAATGACCTCGAAAATTTCTTTGTCAGACTGGCAAGAAAAAACATCTGAAAATCTAATATGAAATGAGTAGATAGCTCTGCATGATGAGAGGGATGGACCATGTTCGATGTTTACGACGTTTGCCCTCTGGTTCTGTAATCGTGTATTGGAGTGTTCTAATATCAGTGTTGTCCCATCTTCATAATAGTGTTTTCCGAAATTTGCATAGGTCATAAAAAACATGAATTGCCGTCTATTTATACATAAGAAGATCAGTTCAACAAGAGTTCATACACTACTAAAACCTAAGTATAGAAAACCAATATGCGAGTATAAGAGAAATTAAATGAACATGATAAATATTATAAACAGAGGCTTTGAAAGTACAATAAAGAAAAGTCAAATTGAGATGAATTAATGTTCATATTGGAATTCTAAGGTTTCATCAGTGTTTCACGAAATTTCAACAGATTGTATAGTGGACTTCTGTTCTGGAAGTATAGGACCCTGTTTAGGAGCATGTTTTTACTATACCGATTTGACGGTTATTTGGTAAATCATCGTTTGTAATGTTGCTGAATTCAAATCTATACTCAGATTTTCGAAATTCAAAACGACTGATCCTATTTGGCGGACGCAAATTTGAAGAATAGTTCTGGGGAAATGTATGTAGATCCGAGAAAGTAACTTTCTTTACGGAAATACTTCCCCCGTTCGACTGTTGATTTATTCATTGCACCAGGCGAGTATCACAACCAACGTGAATTATCTTTATGATGCATCAGAATACTAAAACCATTAAATGATATCATTCATTCAATCATTTCTCCAGTTTACGCTATGTAGTTTTTATTACAGCTGCCGTATTATCATTTGATATACCAATTTGCGTGCCAAAAAATTGATTTCCATGTAGATTGTAACGAATATCTAGTAATAATTAATAGTTATGAAAGTGAATATCAACGAAATAGCTGAATAACACTTCTGGTTGTAAACTACCAATGGCGCCGATGTGGTCTAGACGAACTACACGTCAAATTTTTTTGACAATTACTAATTATACATATTAACAAAATTAACAAAACGCATCGAGAAGGAACTGAACGAAAATTTCAATGATATGAGATTTTATACAGTTATTACTTCATCTTCAATTACATTATTTTCGTAGTTTCTGCTTGTAACTGAGCGCGCGTGGATATCAATCCTTACAACAAACTTTTTATTCGTTTCTCCAGCGTTGCATGCCGGAAGCAAGTTCGGATTTTGCGGCATGCAATTCGTTTTCGTTAACTCTTTATCCCCCTTTCGCCATAGGACTGCGTACTAGCGTATAGCTCATGTAATCCAGAAGGAGGTCGGCTTTTGAACAGTTCGAAATATCAACAACTACTGTGAATCATGATAAACAACAGGTACAATACCACGTTAAATCAACTTGTTATGAGGGGAAAATTATTATAATCTAAATCTATTGTATCATTTTTGAATTATAGTTGGACAGACATGCATTCAAATAGACAAACGAAAGTTATAAAAGTAGATTCTTTAGAACTTATATAATGAACAGAATTACAGAAATATGTATCTTTACAGATTGGTTTTTTTGAAATCACGATAGACTTATTTGTGTAAACAAAATTTTTCCCGGAAGGAAAGGTCGGGAAATCCTGGATATTGATTGGGATTATATTGATTGTATAATTGCGACGTACATAATTATGCAGTATTCGTGTCACCTTGTATACTTCGTTTTCTTGATATATCTCTACTGTGAATAATTCACTATTCATGCACGATGCCACTCTATGGATCAGTACCCATTGCTATCAATCTGTTTTTATCAGTAGATACCGGTGGAATCGAGAACTGTATATGCCTCTGAGGCATATTTAGAAAACAGTCAATGTCGAATCAGTATTGTTTGTTAAACATGTTTAACATAATGTGAAGTAATCCAAGAGTGTGTAGTTCATATTGGAGATAGCTGATATAAAAAGTGGCGCAGATCAAATTTAGTCCAATATCTTTTGTTGATCACTAAATAAAAATTTCCAACTACATTATTCACGTTCTTACTCATTGGTTTGAGTTATTACCGGATTTTATGTGATCCAGAAAATTTATATGTAACAAAAATGAGTGTAACCACAGTCTGTACGAAACGTGATATTGTTCTATTGCGTTTGAATATAATAGCTTTCAGAGTTCTTGGTCTAGCGCCATTTACGATCGATATTACATCAGGTGTCCGTAAAAATGTAATGCATATAACATTAAATTGTTCGCATTCACTAATAGCAATGGTTTATAATATTATATTGTGTCTGGTGCTGTTGTCCATCGTAATATTGGTGGTTACAGAATTGAATAAACAATCTAATTCAAAATTTATCTTCATGGAATATATATTCGAACTTGTATTTGTAATTTGGGGAAATGCTTGTTGTGTCACAGTAATGTTGATCAATTGCTTCAGGCAAAAAACATCAGTAATGCTTGCAAATCAATACTTAAATTGGGAAGTTGGTTTGATGAGGATGAAGCTTCATAACTATTCGCAAGAACAATTTTGTTTTTATACATTAATGTTTATGACACACATACTCGTCAATATGTTGACTTTTATAATTGATACTTCAACGGTCATCAGTACAAATGTATTTTTATCATTGAATGTGATTCCCGGATTCATACTTGGTTGTTCGATGATTCAATATGCTATTGTCCTAACTTCAATTAAAACCAGATTTAATATACTGAACAACTCACTCAAATTATTGGTGGTAAAGCCTGTAACTGCGCTGCATTACGATGGAATTCTTAGCTGGAATATCATGCCGAATGATTCGATTGTCGAAAAGTTCTCTGCTATCAAACAAACACATCGTGCTCTCATTCAGATTTGGTTTGATTTCTCTAGTGGTTACACATGGACAATCATGTTCGCGCTAAGTTTCATTTACGTTGAACTGATATATTGTGTGTATTATTTTATTGCGGTTCTAATTAATTCGGCAGATTCAATATATGTTATCGATATGATTTTATGGATTGTGAAAGATATTTTTGTGATTGTCGCATTAACAGGGTGTGCCATGGCAACTATCGCTGAGGTTGGTCTATCAGTCATTATTCCATCGATTGTGTTATTTATTTCCAAATATTAACCAATTTGTTCAATGTTTTTTTGTTTAGATGAAGAGGACACGTGGTATTGTGTACAAGGTCATAGATAACTGCACTACACATATACGATTGAAATACGAGGTATTTTGAAAATTTGTTTAACCTTTATTCTGTCTGAGCTACTACATAATGCACCTACGCCGTTGTATAGACAAATGATATATCAACTTGCGGAATATTGACATGGAATTACTGTCAACACAACGTTAACAATCACTGCGCATATTTAATAACGCACAAAAATTTTTTTCAAGAAAATAATTTGTATTAATTGATAAGTTAATAATTACTACACATGCCATACAAAAAATATTGACCCTAGGCCTAATTCGAACCGGCGATAACTTCCTTAAAATCCGTTCAGGCACTTTACCACTAATCTATCCCGATACTTTTCTATTGGCTTACATTCAGTAAAAATGAGGGTCGTAACGCATAAACAATGTTCTTCACGCACTACACTGCTGATTCAATCGTTTTCCACCCTCCATCTTACAGCAAATCCAGATACTTTTTTATCGAGAATACTTTACTCCGAAAGAAAATGATTGCACTTAATAATGGGCTATAGAATTTGATTAATTAGAGTGGAAATAGTTGTAGACGTGTGAGATGTGTGAACACCAATCAGGCAATTTTTCAATCAATCAAATATATTCATGACTTTTCTTAAAAGAAACAGAATTCCGCAAAATTGATAATCCGCGGTTATAATAGTCAACCATTGACATGACATAATTTACCGAATATTCACGTCCACATACGACTAGATTGTTTAACATTTTTTGTTAATTCTTCATCGCATTTGATCTAAAAAAAAGGAGGTGCGTATCTTTGTTCAGCCATTTGGTCACTCTATTCTTACTATAGCATTTTCACATGGAATGTTATTCATCAGTGTCAAATGGCAAGATAAAAAAATGAATAGTCTTCTTTTCTCACACATATAGAAAACAAAAATTGGATATGACCGGAGTTGGATGTAAATTTGTAGAGTACAAACATACAGTTTCTCGGCGTAAAGTTTATTGAAAGATCAATTATATATTGGAACTATATTTGACAGTACAGACACAATCATGTCGTCCGATTTATAAATTTTATTCACATGGCTTCCGTGATATTGAAACTTGTTTTCGCCAATCTTCCGCATAACAATCTAGTTGCGCATGATAGTTGCGCAGCTTTTTATTTCGACGATCTTCTGAGCCAGCCATCCATCTAAAGCTCTGACCGCGCTCAACAGTGAATGTGATAGAGAGCCAGAAACTGCGTCGCCATTGGCAAATTTGCCGTGTCTATCCATTCGTGTCAATATTGTTACAATTATTATACTGGAATCTCGACATTTTTTTACTACACAGTTTTACGCAATACAATATGAGGTGGATAGAAATCATGCGGTCTATCTTCACCTTGTATTATTATTCGTTGTTTATGAAGGCAATGAGAGGACTTTCATGGCCACCGAATGTTCCAGTTGTTAGCACTTATTTGCATCTCAAAATGACGCATCTACATATTTTTCACAAATTTCCAACTACAGTATTTGGTTCAATGTATTCACAGGCATCGATGATCTGACAAACTAATACACTATTTAAGCTCAGAATTAACTCTTATTGTAGATACGGAATCCTAAGAACATCATTAAAAATTAATATTTTTTGATATTGAATATGTCCTCAGCTGCAAGTATTTGCCAGCGAGTTGTTAGAGCAAAAAATTCCATCAATCGCATTTGGAATGATATCACTGGATGGAAATCTACTACAATCTGTAAGTCATGTAGTTGCAATTTTATTTTATTATGTAAACTAAATTATTCTCATTGTAGACTTATTTTGCCCAATTTAGATGCTGAACACCGTGATAACATATATGATTATACTTGTACAATACGACCAACATGCTCGTAATGCTGAATGATTCAACGACGCTCAGATCAAGAATAATCATCACTAAACATTACCTAGATAACTATTTTATTAATGAACATACACACTGTGCTAATAATCATTTGAGACTACCATAACGGTTCTCTATACACTACTTAATTTTATATCTATTATGACATGCCATTATTTCCCAGGAAGATTGTGTTTGACCTTGATCGAATCCCGTATTGGGGGGGGGGGGGGGGGGGGGGGGGGGGGGGGCAATGAAGAAAAGTTTATGTTTGAAATATCAAAATAACAGTTTGCGTGAAATAACTGGAGACAATCATGATCCATTGAAAAATTGAACCAGGTGTGTATTTTTTATTGAAATCAACATTTTAGCATTGTAAATTAATAGGAGGAAATTAAATTTTGGTCTCCGTCTTACCAAAAATTTATGTAATTTGGTGTGGTACATTGGATACAAGAATGACAAAGAAACTGATGAAATTTTTGATTGTGAGTTTTCGATTGAAAATCTCAAATGTTTTGCCATTGACGGTAAATCTTTAAATAATATAACATCGTGAAATAAATATTATAATGTTCTGCTACATTGTCACCTGTTCGATGCACTATTTTCATCCAATTTTGAGAAATATTTTGTTTTAAGTCGTAAAACATCCAATCTCCCGCTCAATTCATACGTTGGTAATTATTAGCAATACAAGTAGAGTGCCGAAAGTTAGAATTTACTCATGAGTTCACAGATTGCAAACACGCTTGTGAGAAATTGTTTATCAGTATCCGAGACAAATAAATTGATTCTCCTAATTGATTACTCAGAATAGAAAGATAATACGCACGGTAATTATAGTATAACAACGAAAACCAATAATCGAGTTATCAGTTTCATCATTCAATAAAAATCAAGCTTTGTAAGTCAATGCCCATTCCCAATTTCAATTTCTTCGTAGAAGGAGTAATATAACGAGAGTTATAGTAAAGTATTCCACATTTTGGAATGGCAGTTGTTTTTTATAAATTCGATATTGCATAGTCATTTTACTAATAAAAAAATACAATTGAACTGTTTCGAATGTCGCCCCTCTGTCGGAAAACATAACTTTAAAATGTCATTATACTCAACGAGAATTATATTTGTGTAGTTTAGAAAAAAATTCGTTCTTTTCGGACCATCCGTTTCGAGTTTTATCCCTCAGTTATATGAAATTTTTTAATAAGTCTATATTCGTTCCTCCACAACTTACAGAGTCTTTTATATTCTGAAAGAATTGTTAGTATATATTTCCTCCATAAAATGACGAGACTCTTACGACTTCAATCATCTGCCTGATCTTAACCATTCCACAGATAGAAATAGTAACAAAACACTATTTTTCGCATCATCAAAGAGATTTTCTCCCTTGATTTTTGAGCATCAATACCTATTAATCGAATATACAAACAAATTCTCACAATGTGATAAAGAGATTATTTTTTTCTTCTCATTGACAATATTTAAATTTTGATAAGCAAAGAAATTAGAAGTGGAAGGTCATCAATAATATTGCATTTGATCAGATTTTTATTCAGTTAAACGCTCCAATTTTGTCTCTATTTTATACTATACTAGAAATAGTGTGAGTCGCACGTAGATATTGCATTTTTAGTTTGTACATATTCCGACTAGAAGAATACGTATATCTACCGGTAAAAAACGAATTTGTATAGTACTAAAATACTAGTTTGGCTGTGGTACTCAAACTCTTTCCGACGATACTATAATAGCGTTGCCGTAACTATACTATAAAATTTGTTGCTTGTTAACGTATTTGGCTTATTGGTCATATGGCAGAGATTAGATTATCTTCATTATCTGTTTTAGTTATTTGCATTTGAAATACACAATATATGATAAATCATGTCAACTATAACTAACTTCTCAAAGTTTGGCGGCCAAAGTTTGTATGCATTGTAATGTAACCATCGCCGAATATCCAGACCTATCACTTCCATTAGTGTGCATCGCACAATTCCGTGTGTCTTTTGATAGCACAATATCATATGACAGAAGTGTAGACACAAGAATAATATTGGGGTAGAATCAAGTAAATTTGATTCCCTGGGGTTAGAGCGCCATCACGTTGTTAAGAGTTGTTAAGAGAAGTCTGGTTCACAAATTAAGAAATGTTGATTGTTATTTTTCAGTTTTAATCAATAGTAGTGCTATCGATGAATATACAGAGTTATGCAGAGTGATGGAGTGCAATTAGAACTATTGTTTCAAGTTTCAAACGTGATTTCTACAGTATCAGAAATGTTTTTAAATCGGCGCGTAAAATGATAATTAATCTCCCGTTACAATCGTAATTTTTTGTTGTAAGTTCCATAATTCTTGCATTCCCCTATTTTTTTTTTTTAGGTTCATAATAGGAGACGGAACTTTATGGAAATTCTAGACCTCCTTTTTCTTTCTACTTTACTTAAAAATTAAAGGTACCATATTACTCGCAAATTCACATCTCCATTACGAGCCCTTAACTTTGGATTTGTCTGTGCCCAAAAAATAATCGTGAAATTGTATCAATTACAAGCGTTGTAAATCAGGCTTCCGCCTTGTGTAGATGTAATCGTCATATGGGGTAATGGAGTCAAATGTTGCTTAAATATATATGGACTTTGGCTCTTTATCGAAGATTTTAAAACGAATTCAATTGATAGCATTATTTTGTGGAACATTTTTGAGAACTAGGTGATAGCAAGTTTGTCAATGAAGAGCCAAAACGTTTGAATAAACGGAAAATGAATTAGGTCCTCCTGTTTTAACCTCGTAGGTGGATCTAGTAAATAAAGATATCGCATAGCTTCATATCAACTTTTATTTGTCACGAGTTTTCATGATTATCACGATATCATGTTACATAAGAATACCATGGAAATTGCGACACAGTTCTTGTTTTGTATACATCGCTGATAATTTTTGTCGAAACTTTAGGTATCCTTGTGCGATTTGGATCCGTGATATCAATTGAAAAAATCCCGTAACGCCTACTGTAACCAAAAGTCCACTCAAAATTATCAAGAAGCGACCAGATAAAATATCCACGTATATCAATTCCCTGTGCTATTAGTTTTGGTAGTTCATTGAGATGTTCATGAAAATATTTGGCACGTCCGATGTCAGTCAGTTGACCTGAATCTGGATAACCGTTCTCCGTGATGAAAAACATTGGGATATTATACTCTTCATTTAGTCGTTGCATCGTTAAAACGAATGCCCAAGGAGTGCACTGCAAATTTGTGAATATATTTCTAATTGCAATTAACTCCGTGATTATGTCAGGCTTTTAGAACACTCAATAATCTTACAAATGAATTCGAGAGATTGCCAAAGGTTGGGGATATCACTGATATACCATTATATCATGACAAGTGATCAAATAAAAACTTTGAAGATGTTTTACGTGAGAGATTTTTCAAGATCTCGTAATGATATATTAAAATGATGGGGACAGATTGACTTCATATTGAAATTAGATATGCAGGGGGTCAGTGATGGTGTAGTATATTTGAACAATTATTTGATATCTGTGATTGTTTCATGACTCGAATTTTCAACAAAAAATAGTTTTGTTTTTTTCGAACCTTGGAATTTCTCGAATTCATGTTCTTTTCCTATATACTGTTAGAACGTGGTGTAGTCCCACATACTGCATAAGAATTCTTTGCATTCCCAGACTATTTATCAAAGACATAATTCAGTACTGATATGTTAGTATTAATTCTATAATTAATTTTTCGAATGATTTTCAGATTAAAATTTTCAGAAGAACCTATAACTTTCAATTTTTTCAAAAAACTGACACTCGAAAGTCAAAATGGATCCAAAATAAATGCTATACATTCAACACTCACCTGTGAATCGAAAAATGGCGAATCTTTATAATCCTCAGTTTCTTTCATTCCTATATCACCATGGAAAGATACCATATTATACAAATCATGACTATCCCATTTTTCGATGGGTTTTGCTGCATAAAAATTGACCCCGAGAAAATCGGACGAGTATTTAATCATTTCAATCTCATCCTCTGAAAATTCTGGCAATCTCGACTTGGTGAATCCCTGAATACGGCTAAGCTCCGCTATTCTTTCTTTCATCATGTTTGGATAGTCGCCTTTATCAGTGAAGAGAGGATGAAGAAACCAATTATTGTACCATTGGAACCATCGTTCTGTCCCATCTGTATTTCCCCTAGCACCGTATTCAATTGCCCATTGTAAGTTCAAAGCTATTCCCACACGGCCTGTAAAAATCATGTTTGATGAATCTTCATTGGCATTAAACAATACCATCGAAAATTACATTATTCAAATTTCCAACCGTTTTGAACATTACGGAATTCCTCGTTATACATTCGATAAACTTTGCTATGAGCAAGAAGACTATGATGACCACAGAGGTAGTCTGCGATCCCAGACTGATGAGTCGCTGGAATATATTTACCACCCCAATCTTGAGCACACAGGATGGACGGTTCATTTATTGTCGACCAAAGTTTCACCTTATTTTGGATAAAAGAATGATAGAAAACAATATTTTTATAGTATAAACTGTCCTAGATCGGATCTATGTTCCCACTGATCCAGATATGAATATATTACCCTATCTCCGAATGCAGTAAAGACTACTCGAGCATAATCAACGAACCAATCAACGATCAATGGATTGGTCCATCCACCCAACTCTTGTAACTTTTGTGGCAGATCCCAGTGAAAAATTGTTATGTGTGGTTCAATTCCGTTGGCCAACAGCTCATCAATCACATTATTATAGTAACGAACGCCATCTTTGCTAATGTAATTGACGAAGCCTGTAGGTAAAATTCTTGGCCATGATAGGGACATCCTATAAGCGTTTGCCTAGAAAATCGTATGAGCCATCATATATTTTGTGATATATATTCATCTGAAAATAAAATAGACTTACGCCAAGTTCTTTCGTAAGATTTATATCTGTTTTATACATATGATAGGAATTTGCTGCTATATCAGCATTAGATCCATCTTTTATTGTTTCAGGCCACTGATGAACCATGAAATCCCAATTGGATTCTGACTTGTCTAAAATTTATAAATTAAAAAATAAATCAACATTAACTTAACTGTTGAGCCAATCGTACATGCATAATAATTTTTTCTATGTTACCTGATTCATTCCAGCCACCTTCAACTTGAAAAGCCGATGTACTAACACCGAACAAAAAATCGTCCAAGAATCGACCTTTTTTTGCTGCATTAATTCTGTCATTTTGTCTCACAGACGGAACATAATTAGTTGAAATGTCAATGCTTGAACCATTGATATGATCAAAAGAATCAGATATTCCCGGAAGTGAGTATTTTAAACCCACAACAATATGAACATTCTCCAATGACCATATGATAATGGCAAAACATATCGGTGAGAATAAATATCCCATTTTCACTTGCATTTAAGAACCGACTTTAGGTAATATTATTGACACTTATCATCACCGTGATTCTACGAGCGAATGTACAGAACCTTTGGCTAATCACAGAAATTCATGTGAATGAGGACAAATCTAATTTTCTAGTATTTATAAAGTACCTACATGTAGGATATAAAATATTTATCCAAAGCTTAAAGTACAATTCTTTCAATTAGAGCGAATGATATCGGTGATTGTGGCTGCTTCGTCGTTGATTTGTTCCTTGGCCTCCTTGATATGCTGTTCCTTTCGTTGTTCAAGATGTACTAACTTCTCTTTGATGGGCCTTGGTTCTTATACTCATGCCCTCATGCCTGACAGCGTTTTGATTGGCCAGTGGAGTGGTAGAGGAGGCCAAGTCTGCCGAGCCCATGATTGATGCGCTGGTTACGATGAAAACTGGAGAGGCATTAACGTCAATGGAAAAACCTATTGTCAGGTGCAACCCAATAGTTGCCGAAAAACCCATCATAAACCGAACCTTGTAGAATTTATAATTTTGCTCCTTCATACATCTTTATCAGCATTCCCATTTCTTACAATTTTACGCCATTCGATGGCAACTATGATGTGTTACGTAGATAAACAATGAATAATTGGTGTGTATATACTTCAGAAAGAAGGCATGAACTTTCTTAATCTGTGATTATAAAAGGAGGGAAGATAACAAAAATAGAAGAAGTTATCAAAGACGTTAATGAGTGTGGCGCAATCTGTGCGAGTATATTGCCGACGGAAATGTGTTTCGACAGACGTAAGTGTTTTGTTCCCTATCTTGAAACATTTTAGTCATCCCTGACGCACTTACACTGAAAAAAAAAAATTTTAATAAAAAAAAAATATTTAATGTAATTAAATTTGGCGTTTGGGGCAGTCGACATAAATGATTTG
Organism: Zele albiditarsus; assembly: GCA_958496275.1. Lineage (NCBI taxonomy): Eukaryota > Metazoa > Arthropoda > Insecta > Hymenoptera > Braconidae > Zele > Zele albiditarsus. The sequence continues at coordinate 6,471,298 of OY292411.1, forward strand.
TTTGACAGAAACTAACTGTGTGTACTATAAGTTTGATGTACACAAACTGATTATAGAGGACAATAAACATTTGATATGATAAAATTTAATGTTGAGTGAAAACGTTGTTTCATTGCGTCAAAGGAAAAAGATAACTCTCGATGGAGATGTAGCCCATTGGCTCGAATATAATAATTAGTTGAGCTGAGTATAAATCTCGGTTGTGTTAATTCATATTTATTCAAAACAAATAAATTTTTCCATTTTTAGAACTGTCGAAAATCATTTGCAAAAGTGTAACAAAAACTACAATATTCATTAAATTTCATTGCAATTGAATCACGGCGAGGCGAGTGTAGATGCAACGCAATGTTATTTAATGATATAAATTTGAGCTGGAAGTCTTTGAAATTAGGATGCTCCCCCTCTCTCTCCCACGCTTTCTCCCTCTCTCTGATAATGGCAAGCATATTTTCTACGAAACTTCATATTTTGTCAGAACACTTATCAAAGTTGTCGATATATTTCGTGGAGAGAACAAATTCTTAATTGAATCGCACAAGCCCGGAAAAAATTATCTGGGTACTTGTCTTAGGGCTTGAAAATTTCTAGATTTTGTACAGAATGACGTCTAATCCCATTGAGAAAAGAGTTAAGTGGCGTCAAATGAATATGCATCGTCGATAACTTTCGAGAAAAAATGATTGATGCAATCATATATTTATTAATAGTTAACATATTGCATTTGAGATTAATATGTGTGATTAATAAATGAAAATTAATTAATGAAAATATATCATTTATTTGTCGCAATTATATTTTATTTGCTACGAATAAACTCTTCTCTCAGTATACGTGTTGAACAAATATCATGTCTGTTGTTATAATAATCGTTGAATAGTAGCATCGAACCAATATTCATTGGATACGATGGATGACATTGGGGGTTATGTGTTATTTAGGAAACTGAATTGGGTAGTTAAGCGACTGATCATTTATTTGCGTCAAACATTTTTTCGAGTACTTTAAAGATTGTAGTTATATGTTTCAACGGCTATCAACAACCTCTTTTCCCTACTTCAAAGTACCATTATGTTGCTTCAATTAATGTTTAGTTGACGCAGTTGATTTGTACCCAAATAAAGTTATTTATTTGCCTCAATCATGTTTTTTTTTCCAGTGTAGAGATGTGTTAATTTTCCACACATAACCCTAATCCTGTAATAATTCATCATACATTTGAATCTCCAGAGTATCTATCTACACTTGTATACTGTCTTTACTATATGTATTATGATATATTCAACGGCACGATGTGAAGCACGGATGAATCGTTCTCAACTTGGATTGGTATTTTTCATTATATTCATTTAAATATCATACGATAATATGTAAATAAATGGGAAAGAGAGTGTTCCCTTCGTTGCATCTGTACAATATTTGTCCCTATTGTTTTTCAAATCTGCAGCTATTGTACTAAAATGATTGTGTATCTAAAAACATTGCAATATTGTTCTCAATCGGTTATCACTATTGTATATAATTTGAACAAAAATGTTTTTTAAGAATAATATTGAGAAATCCATATACTTGAAAAAGTTCTTGGACTCTGACAAATGACCCTGTCATGAGTACATATGTCGCTTGAAGTTGGTGACTACAATTCTTGGAAATTCTCCTAAGACTTATGGGCATACGAAACTCACACTTCATATATATATAGATATAAACACTCGCCAGGTAAGCATACAAGACCGAGATTTGTAGCGACGAAATGGGAACCCAATCGTTTTTGAAATCGTATTTCACAAACTTTAATTCACATTTTCTTGATCCTGACGGCGAATAAAAAAAGAGGACAATCTGTTTGGTGTAGATGATATTCTCCAAATATAATAAAAAAAATAAGTTCACGTCATAGAGTCATATACAAGTAGTCATAAATCATAGGGCATGTTGTAATAAAAAAAAATGTTAGGTTATGATTTATTTTAAAAATTATTCAGTGGATAGAACATAAGACTCAGCGCGCTGCTTGACACATCCAGTATTTTAAATCAGTGGTATCACTTTTAATGAAATAAACAAATCCGAGTTTTGTTGGCATTATTAAATACCATATAAGCTCATTAAGTTTGTTATCATTCATTTTTAATATATAGTGATTTTATTATCTGTGATCACACTGATGATAAAATATGAAAAACAACGTCGAATACTCATCAACAAGTAGCATATGTGACAATATACATGTATGACGATAAACATACTACCTAAGACAACGGAATTCAGTGAATGACGACAGTGGGTGTGTCTGGCGAAGACACTGCTTCCCGAGATATGTGAAAATTGAAGTAGTATGCGGTGACACCTTCTAAATGGTGGTCCGGTAACAACATAATCAAAGATTTCCATAACGCATCCATATCCATACCTCATTCTATAACATTCTTTTTTCAAGTTTACAAAGGAAACAGTTTGAAATGATTCCCAATCGTTATGTCTATCATAAAATAATATTTTAAATGGTCTGAACCCTTGATACGATCACAATAATCATTTACAGTTCGGCCGGAATACATTATTTTATTCATAGAACCTCAGCACCTGTTACTGGTATTATCGGGCCATCGAGAACTAAACCGTCCTGATTTTCTCATAATCAGGATAACTGCGTTGATGGCATTCTGATAATCATTTTCGCACAAAAAGCATTATATGAAATGTGAAATCAGTAAAATATCCAATATTTATGTGATATATAAAAATTCATACGTTTCATGCTGGCACTCTCTTTTCTTAAGATATTTTTTGTGAAAAGTCCATAATTAAATTTGTATAATGTGGAATGATGTCAATAATATGATTTATAAATATTTTTTGTAATAGGTAATCATCATAGTAATCATTCTACAAAATTTAAAATCATTTTGTTACCGTTTATAGCGAAGAGTTTTTTTCGAAAGTTCGATCCCATCGGTCCATATCCACTTAAAAACACGGAAAATTTGATATTTTTTTTGAAAAATTGTAACTATAAGTAGTTTTGTTGTCTCAAAAAAAAGAAGAGTTCTTTGATAACAATATATAAGTCGATACATTAAAAAGTATGAAATAACATATTTAATGGAAAAATCATGTAGAATTGATATTTCCCTCCAAAACTGACAGGAAAATATAACTAAAAAAGATATAACTTGAAAAATGATAACTGCCAGAAATATAACTGTAGTTTTGATATAATTTTAATTACCCTGTCAGTTTGCAATAATTGTTCACGACCAAGCAATGCATTGTCAGTACTTCACATTGATTCCTCCCAATTCGTCTATATTATACACGTTCTAATGTGATGGTTAGTGGAACGAATGAATTTTTTTGTAAAGAAAAAATTATTTGAAAAAAGTAAGTTTGTTAAGTAATTATCACTTTTGGATCATAACTTCATATTATCTGCCATATAGGTAGCATGCTTTGATTTATATTCCCACAATTTTTATCGAAACATAGCTTTTGCATATAATTGATTCAAATTATACTTGGAAACAAACTGAGCTTCACTAACAACTTGAATATCATCTGAAATATAATGTAGGTATAGGAAAAATAAGAAGAAAAAGAAACGAAATTGTCATTGTAACACATTTAGCGATACGTTACAGTCAGTGATTACGTATATCGTCATTGCCGTGGATAGAACCCATTCCGGGTAGCTTCATTCTGCATTTCCATCCCCGAGTAATTTGGGCTCGTAAAGATAAAATATGCTAAGTCAATTGTGCGTAGCATCATAAAAAAAAATTTATTGAGCAAGCATCGCATTAGCATATAATTTTGCAGTCTTAGAGACTTTATATAGGGGCCATTTGCTTGATAGTTTATAGTGTATAACTCAACGTTGTAAGCAATTACGTTTTATTTCTATTCGCTCAGTTTTATTATACATAAAAATTTGAGCTTCCATCGACATTATGTTGATTCCAATTAATACATGTGTGGGAAATTATGTTGGGGTTATTGTGTATCGTTTTTAAAGAAGTGGTTTAATGAAAGATGGCATTGAAATTTCCATATTGTATTTGGTGTCACTTCATCTATTTCACCACGAATGCTATATCTTCCACAAATTTTTGGGTTTCAATTCAATATTTGGCACACATTCTCTTCAGACTATGTACCTGGAGAAAATGACAGAAATGTTGATTCTCTTGGGATAAATTTAAACAGTCTCCTGACTTCAATTCTATTCAAGATATCTAGGAAAGTTCATGATTATAACCAGATGCGCATGACTTTAAAAAGTGTCCCATTCATATAAAATGAAAAGAATTTTTTTGTTCGCAAAAACATGTAGATTCTCCGCGGGTGATTTAGCCGTTTTATCATAAGATGTGCCTATAAATATCATATCGATTTGTAGGAATCACTTGGTAATAATTATACGAATGTCAATGGACCAGTGTACATAACCAGCGTATATGCAGTTTCAATTTTTACTGTATAAACTGGGGAAAAAAATTGGGAACATACTTCATTTGAAGTCCCATTAATAATGAGTCATTATACAAGATGCATCAAACGTAAGAGAGGCAATTTCGCTGCATGTACTTGAATTCATCAGCTGCCTCTTATCCAAGAGATTGGAAGCTCTTTGAAGTGAACTCTTGGCTATATATACGTTCGTCAGTTGACTAGAGTTAGTTCATGAGTCATCTCAGTCGCACTGAATTATCCATAGCTGCGGGCCCATTCATTAAAGAGGTGCGAAATTGAATCGTTTACGTATATTCAAGAGGGATGAATATGTCATTTTTTCATTTATTATTCCTACAGTTGAATTGTTCTTGCTTACTCTGAATTACTCAAATACGTTATACAACTTCACATTGTTTATCACTGACTAACATGTTTTGTCATCCGGGATGTGTGGTGAGGATGTCGTTATTTACACCTTTGAACTTTCAACTGAGTGTTCTTAATTAGAACCGTACAACTTAACTTTTCATACCTGTTCGTTTCTTATTATTAACAAAAGTTTTATAATTTCATATATATGTTATTGAATGATATGACTTTCAATAACTGTTTCTGCGAATATGCATTTTGTTTTATGGTTTTCATTTTATGTTAATAATGAAATAGTTTAAGTCTTTTTTGAGTTAACGAAGGACTCAAACATTCTTTGTTTGGATTTTGCACTGCAAGCCAATTTTCTCCACGAGTGAAGAATCAGCCTCAATTATTTTCACATATATTTCGCTGAAAACGCATTTTTCATCATGGATTTTGATTAATATCAAACGAAACTACCCAAGTCCAAATCCCTCGTATCAGAATATTAATTACGGTCATATCACAGAAATACTTTTGTAATTTAAGAAAAGATTATAGATTTTTGTAGCTGCAAAGTCGAACGGTTTCAAATAATATTTGATGGAAACGATTCTTCGTCATGAAATTTATATGGAAAATCCAGCTTGTAATCAGTAATATTATAGACAAATATTGTGTCTGTATATGTTGATCAATACGCTTTAAATACTAAAATTTTGTCGAATAGATAGGTCCATACACCTTTCAATGGTAAATTGATTTGGGTATCACCTATCACTGAGACAGGTTGAAAGGAATGATTTCAACTTGACCTTATTCTGAAAGCACATTCCAGAAGTATAAATTAACAAACTTTTCCGTGATAAGCCGCACGATTATTCAGATCCGAAAATGATAGGAATGTGAGAGAAAATTTGTATGCGATATTGCGTATGTATATATCAAAAGAGAAAATACAGGCAAGATGGGAAAAAAAATTCTTTCAATCCTCTATTTGGATATGTATCAGTGTCTTATGAAAACAGAAGTATGGATAGCCCGGTGTACAGGGGGAAACAGTGAAAATTACGTTTCTTAGGAGTTCTCCTTGTACACAGTCCTTATAGTTGCTGTACAACTATGTGGACATTGACCCCAAAACACTTCTTTATTATTCTTCTTTTGCAATAGTGTACAATTTTCTTCGGTCCAAATTTTATTGTTACCCGACTGGACATTGAGAGATAATTTTTATTATCTACGGAATTGAATGTGAGATTTGAATTGGATATAGAGAACTCCATACCGTTACACCCAATAATATGTAAAACTGCCATAGTTCAATTTTCTATATCTCAATTTCCGAAGGAGTTTCGAAAATTGCATTGGGATCAAATACTCAAATCATCCTTAACGTGTTTTATCAATGAAATAAATAAAGTGAATGATACAAAGCAATTTGAATTAAAATTTTTTAATATTTAGGGATGTAACACATCTTTCTCTACAATTATTTATTATTTATTAGCGGCAGGCACATATGAATCATATAAAATTTTTTTTCAGATCTCACTAATAAGAAAAGAATTATGTGATATTACTTGTAAACGTTCAACTTTCTCTCCAGATTCTCTTTTGTCCTATATATACACAGAACGAATGAATGTTGAGTGGGTAGAGAATATATTTATGAAATTTTAAACTTGAATAAAAATATTATTTTTCTACTTATAAATCACGGTACATTGGAACCGCCCGAAAAATCTGAGAAATAAAAAACTAAATATGCAATTAATTTTGCGATGCTAATTGGCAAATGGAATGCTCGACATATTGCTTGACGATATTACATAATTGTCGGATCTCATCTGTCCTCTCGATTACGATAGAGCTTTAATACTGATGTGAGGTAATTTTCTCGTGTTCGAGGTAGGCGGAAGCTAGTGAAAAGCACGACACAACTCCGAGGTGAGGTCAGGTACGCGGGGTCAGGAGTATTTGTGAATTGGCACACGGCCAAATGCTATTTATAGAAGAAAAAAAAAATAGCACGTATGTATTATTGCAGAGTATACAAAGTGCTTGCCTGTATGACTTTTCACTTGAAGAACGCAGTGTGAATGTTTTCATGGGCTTCTCATCTTTGTAGACAACCATCAAAATAAAACTTTGATTCAATTCCTACAATGTGACTGTGAGTATATCAATATTTCTGCAACACACTCAAACTGATGGAATAACTTTTATTCTCACATTGTGTATGTATCTTTTTTGTACTTCTCGTATATTGATATTCACTGACTCTTCCTTTACTTCTCAAAATTATTTATAATAATTATAATAATTCATCTTTGTGTAAAAAAATTTGAAGATACGTAATTGCGCTCTGGGCCATTCAACTTTTGTGTTTCCCTTCTGTTATATCTTATCACTGTGATATTTTATCAACTCGAGAATTGGATTTTTCAAAATTGTTCTTCACCTAGTTGTCACACAAATGGTAATTTCCCTCTTTCATGACAACAATATACGTATAAAAATTAATGAAATAATCATTTATGAAATAGCGTTCCGTACAAATTGTAAATTTGTGAATTTCCTGTTTGTTATTGGGAGTCCCAATTGTATATTTACGCCGAAAGTTAATTACTTTTCCGACATAATAGAAGCGAGATCACGAGCTGGTGTTAATTGGATCGGGCGGTTCACAGTAGCCTGCCTGCATCCAACAAATTGATGAGCCCATGAAGTGCCGTCAGGCATGTTGTACATACACATAGACCATGTTGTATATGCATGTCTCTGAGGCTCAGTTCAAACTTTGAAGTTACTAATCGGCTATATGCTCGCTTGTTTCACAGTAAGGGTACTGAACACTACTGTACACAATATCGCTATCACTGCTGTGTCAACTTCTTACATTAAATAATATGACTATTCATGGCTTGCATGTTGAAATTTTATGCATCAATACATTGTATAGTGCAATACTATGTCTTTATTGCAATGAATATTCACTTCTCTAAAGATAAATGTCCCGTGGGGAAATTGTAAAGTGTATAGCTGATTAATTACATATCATGCATACTAAAGGAGTCCGTGTTCCGGGAATTTTGGAATTACTGCAAATCTAAGTTTGCAATAGTGTCACACTTCACATGAATAAATTAAGTAGACTTATCTGACACACATCTAGGTATGAGGATGTCCAAAATAATACAGTGGATGTATAATATTTCAAGGAAAAAAATCTATCAATTTGTACTACCCCATTTGGGTGTGATATTAAAATTTCAATGAACGTTTTCGAGATTTTCATGTGTCAACTTACGTATTGTATGGGTTTATGATAAAAGTCACTACACGTGATCTTGTTAGTCGGTCGATTAAAAGAAAATGATTTGAATTTTACGATACTGACAAAATTGCATTAATCAATTAACAGTGGAAAAATTCACAAGTTTTAAATGTTTTTAGATTCGTCAGTATGTCATAAGTTATGTCATAATTATTTCAAGAAGGGGACGGCAACAAACATCTCAAATTCCGAGTTTTATTGATACTTTGGAGCGAATTTGCCGTATACTACATCTATAAAAGTGCTGAGGAAACGACATAAAAGTGTTTTAAATCATACCCTCGTGTGAGTTACAGCCTATTGTGTTTCGCTCAAGAAACATTAAAAATTAAATTAGACGCGAAATATTTCAAAGATTTGGTAGAAAATGCTATGAAGATTTGATATTTATCAGAAAGTATTCATGTATTGTCGTCACTTATTTAGAACTATAATTGGCTCTCAACTGTGTTATCCAATTATACTCTAATCCAAAGTTGCTGCTACGAATTCAATTTGAATATTTTGTATGATTGAGGGTTTATGATTTTTGAAGTCATCCTTTCGATTTTCCACTTATCACTTGTAAGAGAAACCATTGAAACTAGAGGTAAATTTAGTCTGGGTGACCTGAAAATCCTCGTTCATGAAACAATAGGTTGGGGAACCATTTTGTATATTTGGAATTGGTATTGAGAACCGAGACATTAGTTAGTAGTATCTGAGTTACCCAAAGAAACTATTTAGCTCATGTAGCTGAAAATTGATGCGTTTAGTTGTAGAAATTTTAAGGCGATGATCTCGTACATAGCCACATCGACTGTAAACTTTAAGGTGCCTACAACCAACTCCATTTATCTCAACGGCCTTTGCGCGCTTCACGGTAATTAGAAGCCCACAGTCAGCTCCGGTACATATGTACTTTGACAAGAGGTGAACAGCAGTCGAGCGCAACCTTCGTGATATACCAACTTTTGCAACCTGTAAAGTGTAACATGCATGAGGTCATGTTGTCCTTAAAACTGATATGAATGAGAATAAACAAATAATGGGCGATAAAGAACGAAAAACTCACCTGTTTTATTTTTGTGTTATGTTCTTTAAGTTTTGCAGATTTCATAAATATTTCATATTGCAACATGGTGTATGAGTATAGGAAATTATTGTTTTCTTATTAACCACTTGTAATGTGCGAAGTGATGAATTCGATGGTGACTGCAATGTGTAGGAATATATATCTCAATCATATAAAATGCGGTAGATTAATTGCTCGGTGATTGCATATTATGTTGTATAATGGGACAGGATGTTCTGACAATGGCGTATGCTACGTCTCATTGTACTATAGTGTTCGATCCGATGCGCATCGCGTAGATGGGGAAAGTATTGGTTAACCTCAAATACATGTCAAATTTCAAGCAGTAATTCTATATTGATGCGAATTAGAGGTCGGGTCAATATTCTTGAGGGGTTAATACTCATGCTCGTGAAGAATTAGAGTTTACGTATGTAAGTTAAGTTCCATAATTTTACACGTCATTTACGATGTGGTATTTATGATAATCACATTACATACCGCTTGCACTATTGAAGTGAGTACACTTCCAATTTATCATAACATTCATCACATAAATATGTAAACTACTTTTGACGCAATAACATCAGATCAATGGGAAGACATATTTAGGCCATCTATTGTTTGAGATTATCAAATGGCGCGCTTTCTAATTTCTGATGATTATGCTTTTTTAAGAAAAGTGTCTAAATTATTATAAAAAGTTTTCGAAAATTAACTCAATATATAATTGGTTTATTCCACAAAAGCTATTGATTCTCCCTGTATAATAGGCAAACATGGGACGCTTCTTTTTCAAACTCACGTTTACATAACTTGAAAACATTGATTTTCCACAGCTTTTTGTCCCCTCTGTTGGTTGTGCTATGAGCAAAATGCTGCATATTTTATTTTTATGTCAATAAGAATAAAATTATATAAGAAAGAAAATTGGTGTTTGAGTAACCGTTACAACAAGCATTTTGGAATCGTTTCACACATAAATATTATTTCCATACCCGTATTGGGCACTTATCAAGTTCAATTTTTATTGCAGCAGATGGGGTATTCTCGACCGTCGTTTCATCGCGTGACCGGACTCGTGATAAAAAAATTTCTGCGGACCTCTGCCATTTTTATGAGAGTGCCAGTCAAATAACACAAGGACCAATTTGAAAATGTCGCATAAATTTCCACACGTCGGCGTTTCACCACAAAACGATCATGGTCAATTCCAACAACGTGCGGAAAGTTTACGAGATCAACGAATATAGTGCAAGACGTCACGTTTCACAAATGTCATAATTCCATAATTGGATTCACGATAAATGTCAAGTCCAAAGGCGCAGAAAAACTTCAAGTCGAAGTCAACTCGATTGGTAATATCGATAACGCAGTAACAATAAGTGGAATTAAATTGGAATTAAATGAACTCACAAACTATTTTCCACACAAATATAAATTTGCGATAAAATCCCTCGACATCCATCATTTTCTTTTCTTTTTTCCATACGCCTTTGTCTGTGCAAATTTACTTGAACTCATCTTAACTTGATGGAATTATATATATCTTCACTTCTATAATAGTACAAACTAACTATTCAAAATATATTAGAGATCATTTCACGCGTAATTAAATGCATTTCCATATAGTAATAGTGGAACTTGAGTAATAATAGCCGATGATTTAGAATAACATTAGCAAAGTTGTAGGAAAAATAAAGTATAAATCACTTAAAACTCTTCTTTGGGATAAGTTGGTAAGTAACGATAAAGCATCGCTAAATTTCACCTGTGCATTTGTTCTAGTAGAAACCCTCCAGATACATAAGTTTCGAAACAGATAGAATTTTCCCCTAAATATGGGAAGTTTGGCTGGTTTAATATAACGACCAGACCCATTTCCCCTATTGTGAATATTTTCTTATAAATTTTCGAACGTCCATTGATAAAAATATAAACTACTCATAGACCAATAATAAATGAAATAATGTCCCAAGTTTTCTTCTAAATAATTCACCGCACCATATTTCGAATTTTTTGTGTTAGATAACCCTTTAATCATTTCGGAAATTAAGGTTTCAAATGGAAATCCAATTATTGCGGCCACCACCCACGTGTTTCCCTTTTAATCGATATGAATACATCTGTATCAGTCGCTGCATATTTAGAGTGAAATTATTTAATACAAAGTTTAATTAAAATTGGTATGCGGAGATAGAAAAATTTACGACAACTTTTGTTAAATAATTATATGTTTCTATGTAACATTGGAGACCATATGAGTTCATGCTTGTTACAGAACAATGAATCGTACCCTAAGTATATCTTTTCATTATTTATTTTTCTTAACATTTTCAACAGTTATCACATTTCTTTCCGATTGCTCATCACACTGAATCTAAAAAATCATTCACCACTCCAGTTGGCGTATAGCTTTTAACCACAATATATACGAAACAATAATAATTCGTTTTTGGCTACATTGAAGAATAATGATCGCATAAAATGCGCTACGCTCGTAATGTCAAGAATGTTAAAATGTTTATCTTTACGTGGTTATTTTAATATTTATGTAGTTGGCATCGGCATCGACCTTGGCGAGTACACATGCAAGCAATATGGAGAAGGTGGGTCATCAAAATTGCATTGGTATCGAGCGGCACGCAAAGTTCAGTCATGGCATACATTGCTAGGGCCCTATCACCACAAGGAATAATTAGACTAATAATCATTTTGAAACTATTTGAATCATAATATAGCGAGAGCATGATACTTTATCATATCCTGAATTTCAAGAAACATTTTGTTGATTAAACGATAATGACAACAATGTCTGGTAATATTTTGGAATCAATTTGATCAATTAAGTGTTTATGAATTATGATAATATAATTTGCAATGCTGGCCAAGATCGTTGCAGTGTGGTTCATCTTAACTCCTTCTATCTCCCACTAACCTTCGCTCGTGTCTCTGATCGTGATTATCCAGATTGGGAAGGCGGTAATTGAAGCGATTGAATATCATGAAAGTTATTTATCCATTGCTCTGTTTTTTATGCCTTATCATAATCATACGAAACTCGAAATAAAGCATAAGAATAGCATTTATTTTTGGAAAAAGTTGCATGACTTCCGGTCAAACTTTCATCAGTGTTTATAATTATTATAAACGTTTATATGCGGTTCATGCATTTCAGTATTATAAATGAAGTGAAAATTACAGATTTTAATGTAACTTTTATTGTAGATGGATCCTTCACTGAAATAAATGTTGTCGTTACTCGGACCTATCTGGAAATAAAAAAAAAACATTTCTGTAGAGTTTTATTAATTGCGAAAATGTCGACTTTTGTATCAAATTTCATCGAAAACTGTTGAGACCTCTTAGAGTTATGATGGGATTAATATTTATACAGACAGACAAACACAACCCAAATATGAAGTTAGAAATATGAAGAACTAATGAAAAGAATTAGAATAATATTATTTATACGCCTACTAATTTTTGTGAATAATTATTGTTATATATAGATTGAGTTGACTGAAATATCGATGAATTCCTCGAAACTGACAAAAACTTTTCATTTGTAAGGATTAAAACTAAAATTGTATCGAGCAACTTCGATTAATTCAGTTGATTTATTCCAACAAAAAAAAAACAGAAGATTCTTTTCGAATTTGAAACTGAAACAAATTCCACTCATGTGCAGATTTTGATACGTCACTCAAAATACAATTATCTTCAGATTGAATTTGTTTCCTTAATTTCCACGGTACAGAAAATTACCTGGTCAATAAACTTTTAACGCAGGGCACCGAGCTAAGAAAAAAAAAAAGGACAAAAATCTAATGATTATAACATTGTCATTATAAAAAGTTAATATTATACTCCATTGAGATATAACAATTAACAAATGAATAAATTCATAAAAGTGTGAGTCTTATAGAAAAGTACGTGCAGCGACATGCCGTCACATGACACCGTCAAATAAGAATGTTGTTTTCATGATTATCGATTAAAACTGAAGCGCTCAGCCGGTACTAAAACAACAGTACAGCTGAAATTATGAGAAAATGTTCATCTACCTCGACAGAATCCAGCTATAAGCATCAAGTAAAATTATACATTTAATTCTATATTTGTTCAATTTCATCGTAGAAACATGAGAATAATAATAATAATAATGAAGATGACGATGATGATGATAAAATGGAAAAGTGCAACAATCTAAAAAAGACAAATAGCAATGGTACTTGTGTGTACTGGTGGAAGAGTAGAAAGCTCATACTTCCGCCTCAAGGGCCTACAAGGTTATAATATTTCTCGCTACTATCACGTCGAGTGCATTTCGTTTGAGTGGCAATACCAGAGGCAATGAGACGTCAGTTTTAGAATTGTAAAATATTCAAAATCTTGATTCATGATATGATGCATTTGCAAGCATTGATAACTATGGGATATAACTTTTATTGTACACTTTTAAAGATGAATTGGAAAAGTACTGTCATTCACTGTCTTCTTACTCATGTATGATTTGAAAGGGAGAGAAGTGTGCTGTCCACAACGACATAAAAGATTGCTTCGCACGTGAATAGTTCCTACAACAATACATTTGTTGAACGAGCAGAGTGATTACAACTTCGATGCAGAAACTCTTTCAAATTGAAGTACATGTTACACAAAAAGTAGATGTGTCAGCAACAATTACTGCCTAAGATTTACGATATTGGGGAGGCATTATTAATGAAGGTGTCATTCACTGGAAAGGAGAGTACTGCTCATTGAGCTGAAGAATGGGAAATTTTTACGGTTTTTCTTGAGCTGTGGGTCCATTCTCTCGGAAACTATAGTTTTCATTCAATAGACAGTCATGAAATATATAGTCATGGATAAACATGTGTCTTAATGGAACGGAATTTTTTATTATGGAATGACAACACAAAACATACCAGTCGGTTGAAAAATTGGGTCGACTTTGTGGTGGACGAAATAACCCGTTACCTCTTCGTCGAAAAAAATAGATATCAGCACATGAAGGATAAGAATTTAAAATTAACTTTTTTTTTACTTTACGGAAACACAAAAAATCTTTACAAAGAAATTACAAGTCGATCAGATAATCAATTCTTGAGATATTCTGTCTACCGAGTTCAGATAAGTGGTTTCAACAGAAATGTGTAAAAAGTTGGAAGAACAATCAACTCGTAGACGGATAATATTCACTACGAACTTGTCGTGACTCGTCAAATCCTTCGGATTACGAGACAACAATTTAACTGAGTATTTTTGAGATATGGATCTGCGAAAATGCGGGAAAACGAAAATCTACTTTTTTTAATTCCGAAGCAACGTCTTTGCTACAACAGCCACCGAAAGCAGCCAGAAATAAAAATTGTTCGAAGAAACTTAAGTAGACTCCAATTGGCCTCATTCCTTATAAGTAACGCTGCCAACATCGGAAAAATACCATCTCGCTGATAAATTGTCTACTTTATAAACTTCACGAGTCATAAAGATGTGCTTCTGCTAGATATTATAGTGTATGTTTAAGGTATGCAGAATGCTGATACGACTTACTGAATTTTACTATTTTTTGAACCTTTCTTTATATCATATTACTGTAACAGCAATCATCTCATCTCATTTTTTTGACAAGATCTCTGTGGGAATTTATGATATCGTCTCATTTTAACCTTCGGCTTGAATCGTTCCGCGTTTCAAACACTTGAGACGCGGAAACGTAACGACGGACCTCACGCCGTTCGGGATAAAAAAATACTGACGAATATGAATCTGCTTATTCATGGCGCTAGTATGCACAGTTTTTAATATTAATAGAGTATGTGATTATTTAAGCGTGACATATTTCTAGCGAGGTTGTCAAACGGTTGGATTATATTCTAATCATAAAGGTTTTTGGAGATACCTCTATAAGAATGCATCAGAGCGCCACCTACATCAGCATATACTCATAAAAATGTGTTTCTCATGAATGTATAATTGTTGACCGAAGAACATTGTGCTTAATTTTCTGACCGATCCAAATTGCCCGACTTTAATCTATGTTATAAAAAGACATTAGTTAAATTGTAATTTTATAAAGGAAAATTGATTTTTTTTTCATATCATGCTGTCGCTCGCGCATAATAGAACATGACTGTTTTACTATCCTGTGAGAGAGTAATAGTGAATGCACACGCGTAGACAATATTGAAAGCAATGGTTACAATGCAATAATGAATGTATATATATCAGTATATTTACAATAGTGACGCCGAAGCGGTATTGTTGATATCCATTGTTCGGGGGTTCAATTCATACTCGATCGCGCTTCTGATTATTCCTTGTCAACTAGTTTCAGGAATCTTTGCGATGATAATAAATTCATGTAAATATATAAACAGAAGTACACAATAGAGACAAATAAAGGTTTATAGTACATTATTTGTGAAGAATCAATTAGATTTTTAATTTCATAACAAATATATTGACTTTTTATGATGATGATTTGTGCAACTTAATGTTAATTCCTGAAGTGGAATACAAACTGGAATAGCAAAGTTATTGTCACATTTTTCTTCTATCTTATCATACCCAAGACATATGTTACAAATCGGGCACAATCGATCGCTTACCCATTATTTCTCCGTGATACTCCACGTTTCTAGATGCTCATTTAATGTAGCCATCTTATGAATATAGAATTCATATCGTCACTATAATGCTTCGTCGGGTTTTTACGCACATGAGATATCGCACATATCATGAAAACGATTGGTTGGAAGGAGAAAATATTTTCCATGGAAAAAAGTATTGTTGAATTGCGAACAATCATAAGTGATACGTCTGGATACAATCTCCAATTCCTCTTCATTGTCAAACTGCTTTAGGCATAGTAGAATGAATTTGATTCATAGAAACGGAAGGCGACATCAAAATTATTTGCCAAGTTCACACTGATCTAAGTTATTTGTGCGATTTTGATTGAGATTGTTCATTAATGGAAATTGTGGACTGGAAATTAATCTATTCTATGATAAATGATATATTTTTCTCTATGAAACATGTCGAAATTTGAACGACATCATGATCAAGGAATTCATTACAATCCAAATGACAATATTATTCTACAAAATTGTACACTGATTGTTGCAGAGAAATATGAAAAAAACGTTTCGTTATTCTATGGTGCTTACGAATTCCTAATATTTTTTATCAAAATTTGCTAAGTTTTTTAGAGTTTTATTACAGTACTATAGACCAATACTTCAATGTGGGTAATATCAGAAACATTAGATTATTGTGATTCCGATAATAACTACAGAAATGTTATGTCAGTTGGTATTCCAACAGATACATCTCAAGAATGCATATTTAAATATAGCAAGTATTCACGTTCCTATTGTTACATATACGAATCAATCGACGTATTATAAAGTATATTAATAGAGAGTGTTAAATAACTTTTGTTTAAAATCATCACATCTGTCTGGAATAAATGAGGTTCGTAAAAGTGCACGTTTATTTTGGCATTGTAAATATTGGCAACCCAATATTTTTTGATTCCGAACATCAACATATATTATTGATTCCTCACGTGAAAATTAGATAATTTTCCAATTTGACACTTATCAAATGAAATTAATTGATAATATTCGTATCACTTATGTGATGTGACTACGGAAAAATGTTCTATTATAAGTCAGTACTGCTGCAATCGACACATCCGAAAAATTCTGTTGCATCATCATTATTATTGTTTATTTTTTTGACTGTACCTTTCTACTAAGAAAAAAAAATTATTTTTATATCACATTTTTGTGAATTATGATCATCCCAGAAAATGACACAAATTTAGAATAACTCACACTTGAATGTAGTATTAAATCTAAAGTGGAATGGGAGATAATTTTTTTCCTGTTCCACAAGCGGAATAAGTCTTTCCACTAAGAATGCCTGTTCCAGTGAACTTAAATTGACTAATTCAAAAATATATGAATATTGTTTCATCAATGGACATCATGATAAACGAAAATATTATTCCACGTAGTCTGTATGAAATTAATGTGCGGCTACGCACAGATTCAATGTCATATGTCGTATCAACTCCCAAAATAATTGTACCCAATTAACATGCCAACTGGTTATCTATAATTGCTATTACGAATTCATTATTTCGGAGATACGCTGAAATGGTCGATCGACATTCATTTCCGCTTATTCAAATTCTCCATGCTGAACATCAGCATTAATTAATTGCAAATAGAGGAATGTTATCATCGACATTCATATAAGTAACGATTGCTTGGATTGCAGAATAAAATCCCTAATTTTTGCTTTTACTCACAACAGTATACAAAAATATTGGCTGTTGCATGCTCAATATAAACGCGCGTTCAATTATTGCAACGCTGCTGATGTCTATATTTATTTATTTGCCAAATATTTTTTTGTAAAATTATTGTGAATGAAAGATTGGGAATAAATTTCTATTTTCCATGTCATATTCTTCGAATTAATGTTTATTCTCAGAAAAATTCCAAAGTAAGTATATATTTTTGTTCAAACACTATATTAGAAATATTACTCTTTGATATTTGTAAATAGGATAGGAAAAGATGTTTACGAATTTTATGACTAAAATCCCGCAATATTAAAAAAACCTTATTGGCTAGTCAGGTGACACACAATCAGTGAACACACTGATTAAAGTTTTTGGACTCTTATATTATCACTAATAAATTGATGCTACTATTAATAGTTTGAACGCTTGTCATCACCAAATTATCGAAAAAATAATTGAAACAAGGTTGTATAGTTTTATATTTATCAGATTCATCAAAATCCAAATGATAAAAGAATGGAAAATAATAATTAAAAATAACTAAAGAGATATAGTGACGGCTAATTCAATCAGGATGTTCATGCATCCACAGAATATCGAATTGATATCTGCACGCGTATGTTACGGAAATGAGAAATTCATTCACCATATAGATTCACGATAAAATTCCGTTTGAAAACTGTAAATTTGATATTCAAAGGATTGAGCTATAACGCAATAGCACCAAACTTCTGTGAAATCGAATAGTTCTGTCCATGTGAAGCTCATAAATTACTCATCGGGCCATAACGAAGGCTGTAAATCAATAACTGGCTTCCAAAAATACTAAAAAATTCATACATATTGTTTGTCCACAAGTAATTTCATCGAATAAAAGTCTCAGAAATGAACTGTGTGAGAAATTATATCATATAAATCCAATAAACTATCGTCGAATGTCAAAACAGCTAATCTTTTTCCGCCAGCTGTTTTACTTTCAATGGTCATATATATTTTCTCATATAGGGCACCCAAAAACTATAGCCACTATATGCGCATTTCAACTGCAATGAAATGCGCTCGAAGTCTGCCTCACCAATTTAGTATCATTAAATAAATATAATTTATATTAAAAACGTCCTCACCGAATATCGTTAAATTCACTCACAATAAAAAATCTTTGTGCCAAGTGAATGAAAAATATATTGATATACCGCACGAAAACTGATTGAAAATCAAATTTATTCAGAATTTAATCGAATTCTACAGAAAGAGTAAAAAACAACGCCGACCGCGTTGTCCTACTTTTGTTTCATTTTATTCCAATCCTGTTTGTGATTATAATAATCTATTCGATCTTTGCCCATTGAAAAAACTTAAATTCAGTAAATTTTCAGGATATATTAGAAAATAGATCACGAAAGATATTGCAATGAACATTCGAATTGTGAACATATTTATGGCTCTTAGATATCAAACTTTATGGTGACAGACAAGACATACAATAACTCGTGTGGATTTATCGAAACTTGGAACGTTTTCATTTGGAGGGCAAAGATAAATTCTTTGCCAAATAATTTTACTGCATTCAGATGAATTCATTGAGATTAAATTACAATATTCGTATGAGATAACTTATTCACTTTAATTATTCAGCCATTTATTAATATTATCTTTTATCACTTTTATCGAATAATGCATGCATGACAATGTACCTGTTTGAAGCCACGATACATGACACGTATTTCTTGTCTGGAAAATTTTGTTTGTCTGAGAAGTTCTTCGATGGCGACTGGTCTTGTCGCTTGATGTCTCGCCCGTGAGCTCTCGAATTCGAAGAGGGCTTCGTCAGGGCCCGGTGAGTCCGGCGGTGTTGCCATATCTCACGTGGTGAGTGGACTTCTCTTTTCTCTACTTGCACTTATTTGGGTCCTCACGCCCAATCCACCAACAGCCGTCTCGTTGTCATGCTGATTTGCAGACTTTATTCCTAGCCTATCTTGCACCTGAAATTTTTCATTATTAAATTATTCAATTATGAATGACGTGACTGAATGTCAAGATAAAATACTCGTAATGATTTCTAGTACGGATTCTTTGACAAATCTGAGTAGATTCAAGGGGAATACAGGCATGACCGAGAACTGAGTTAAAAATAGTACCCAGGGCCTCCATTTTTTCCTCATTTATGTTATTGCTAGGAATCGCGTGCCTGGAACCTAATGGGCTTATGAACCATCTCATGTATTCTTGGATATTTCACTCTACGCACAGTGTTTCGGTTCTTGCTTTCCTATGAATATGAAAATATCAATTGTAGCTAGAAGATCAAAAATACATATAAAAATAATGTGAATACAAAGTACACAATTTTTATCTCTGCATACTATCATTAATCATTATGTAGAATTGCACGCACCTCCTTTTCCATTCATTTTATTCTACACAAGATATTATTTGCTTAAAGATTTTTTTCTCAGGTGGTGTTCAATTGTCCCTTTTGTTTGAATCATCAAAGCAATGCAAATTCTCACAAAATCATGTATTTTAATTTAAAACGTTGACATGTTCTATCCCCCATATCTTCACCATTCTAAACATTGTGGTTACTTTTGAAACACTTATAAACGTTTCAAAAGTGACTATATAATGTTAAAGACAGGACATTGGATTTCGCAATGAGAGTATGGGATTCTGTGTGCTTTTTTGCTTCGACTCAATTTCAAATTTAGGAAATAAACTGAAACACTGAAAGAACGTATTCAACGCGGCAAGCACCTCTAGGCCAAGTGAAATTACTTATATATATATAAATCTTAATTTTGAAGAAGGATGTTAAATATCGATTTGAAGCTTCTGAAACTCAATCCTTGATAAGTCTTAATAATTCTATGGGTTGCCATGGGAAAAATATGATATATAGATTTGAAGAAGGTGTAGATCGACACGTGTCGTCGAAGGACAGCTAATGTGGCTGCAATAAATTAGCGTCGAGCCAGAGATGTTTATGCCTGTAGTTGCTATTGTTTGAATTCATGGCATATTCCAGTAAGTTTCCAATAAAGTGACAACATTCCACAGACAAATTAACCCCTTAACAGTGTATAGAAATAAAATTTCTGTGCCATAAGTGTGTTTACATAAAAAGTTTCTCAATTTTCATGAAAAATATTCCCCTGAATTTTTAAATCCGCTTAATCCAAATCTGGAGACAAAATTGCGAATATATAGAAAAAAAATTAATATAAAGTGTTTTGTCAGGCACCCTCCTCGTGATGCAACTCCGGGGCCAGTAATTATTTTTTTTCTTCGTTCAATTTATGATCCATCAGCTAATGCCGGCCTATGAATATCATGTCAAATTTAGTAATTGCAAAATAAATTAAGATGAGCGAAACAGATATTTGTCACACATTCGGGTGGTCACCAAAATTTCTGCACATATATGTATCACACACTGTTGAAGGGTTAAAGGAGAACATGATAAAGATCCGAATAATTGTGTGTTTATTTTCAAAATTTGATTTATGTGATGCATAGAGTATAAAGAATCTGAAGTTTCATTATTTCATTTAAAAATATTTTCTAGATATTTTTTTCTAGAATATTGAAAATTGTCGGAGTTATGAACAAAAGTTTCTCTATGGATTAGACAAGTATGCTTCTACTGACTACAGAAATAGCATTTGTTTTACTAAAACTGATATCTATGACTGTATTTTGAACTCTAAATATTGATGAACTGAAATACGAAACTTATATGGCTGTTTGTAACAATTACCAACACTATTGTGGCTCTCGGAACATTTGTGCAATCTTTAGTAGAATGAATAATATCACTATAAACTGGTGGCTTCGTAAAAATTATAGACAAATTTTTTTTCAGTATATGCGTTCGTGAGTTTTTAAAATTGTGAATGAAAATAGTACTTGGATGCTTTAGAAACACTCTCAGTATTTCCTACTCCTAAGCATTAAATTAAAAATGGCTGTTAATGTTCTCATTCGAGACCAATAGAAGAAAAATGTCCGATTTTCCAACAACGAAATCGAGTCGTGAAATCTGAAGAATTTATATAAATTGAATACCAAATAGTTTATTCCTTTTTTGAACAACTTCGAATTTTCATCTCCGTCTACATTACAAATTGATAGAGACAGTGAGTTTATGCAGACGCTGTTATTTTTTGTATCTAATATTTTAATCGTAAAAAATTTCATTTAACGAAATTTAGTTGATTTTATGTCTTCTTTCTCGTGGTGTATCTAACTAAAGATGCCTACCCTACGATCTCTCTTCATTTTGTACTTTATACCCACCACTAATTGAATTTAAATTATAAAATAGAAACGCACTCGTTTCGATTTTTACTTTATTCAAGGATGCCGAAAAATTATACAAAAATACTTTTTACTATGTAGCCCTTTATCGGGTTTAATTACTAGATATGCATTATAGGCGCTAGAATCTTCACACTCTTCTATCCCAATCCTTTTATAATTAACAATGAAGTCAATCGTATCAGTCCACCTTTTTCATACAAATAAACAACTGGATAACACATTAATAACTATATTTATATTTTTGATTGTATGTCAAACGCAAAGAAATAAGTCCGGTCGACCGTGACCTGCGCTGTCCGACGGCTTTCTCGATATCTCGCGAGTCGATAAAGTATGACCTGACTATCTAGACCGCGAGCGAGAGAGACAAGCTGGATTTAATTCTAGACTATACATCGGTGGTATGTTCATGTGACCCTACGTAGTGTGATGGTATCATTAAACAATATTGAACGCGCAAGCTGTAGTATGCGTATAAATCTGTGCACGAACATATAAAAACACTTTTACTCTTGTCATTCAATCGATTCTTAATTGTGAAAAAATAAAACATAAACGAAAATAAAAGGCATGTTGGATAATGCACTATAAAGTCTTGACATTTGTAGAATTTTTGAATTGCATTCATTAAAAAAAAATATTCCTTGTTGACAAAATTTATCTGAATTAGAATTTTTCTGAATTAGAAAACCATTTATACAATTAAATAATCCGTGAATTTTATTTTTACCTTGAGTATAGATTTTAAAGGCTGAAATATAGTAGTGTATGAAATATTTAATTCGATTATTGATTTCTCATGACACTTAGGAACAAATTTGAAAAAATCAAGACAAGAACAAGAAAAAAAAGTAATATTATAATATTCTTCTCATATTAGAGTGAACTTATATACTCACAATTTCTGGAAAATCAAGTATTGATTCGACCACAAATAACGATCTTTGTCATTCAAACAGTTTATATTGTTTTTTATTTTCTCGTCGTTTAACGATTATTGAAAATTACACTTTCACTATTCGATATTATACGTTATAGTGAGACTAATGATAAATTGTAAATGAAACTTTAATTCAAATGAATTATCACTCAATCACAACGATATGCTTCGTGAATTCGACAGAAAATTTTGATTTATCACGTCCCGAACTTTTTAATAACATTTGATATTAACGATTAAACTGAACGATTCATATCAAATTAGTCCATGTCTCATCAATCACAGTGTTGTAAATTGATAATGTCGTGTGTAAATGAAACGAATATATAATACCTTTCACCGTTTTATTATCATGTTTTCACAAGGTCAAGGTCAGCTGAATAGATAGTTTTTATAATGCCACTATCACTATGGTAGGTATAATTTTTCGTATCTATATTACTTTATAATTTCATGCGTGCTGGACGGATAATCACAAATGAGAGAACGATAATATTGATCACTTTTTGGTGTCACAAGATAATTTATTAGTCGTATTCCAGAAAGTATAAACGTTACTTTTCAAAGCGAAATTGCGTGTCACAAAACTTTATTTATTCACCCTGATTAATGAAGGCAATTTACGAGCAATTCAACTTTTTTTCCCAATTATGGAACATTATATCATACAGTGTCTTATCAGGAGTAGTCATATGATTTTGGAAAAATGAATAAAGTTCAATTTTAATTTTAGCATTTTTAATTGAGATGATGAGAAAAGCGCCGTATTTATCTTGCGAATCTCACCATTTTTTTCCAGTAATATTTTAAGTGAAAATGATCATCCAAGTGTGGTCAAACATTTACACAGTAAAATGAACAACAATAGATGAAGGAGGGTACATTGTGTCAGTCAATTATATATGTGTTTGAACAAGCTTTTCTTTCGCTTTTGCTCTATGACGTTTCGTCTCAGAGTTAATTTCTCTCTCTTCCTCTCTTCACTCCCTTTCACTCCTTACTTTTCCAGTGCTTTTCTTTTCGCCTCCAAGGATTCAAAAATAAAGTCAGACTGCGTGGGGCATCTATTATTATGCAAAAATCCATCGTTTATTTTTCTATTATGAAAACTTGCACGGAAATCCATTACACTGCTTTCTTTATTTCTACCCTTTTTTTTTTCGCGTTTTATCTTCTTTTTATTATTTTTTCTTTTTTTCTCTGCCTTTTGACGTGAATGAATGAATCATCTATGAAAATGAAATTTGCGCTGGCCGGCCTGTCACAGATTCAAATCAAAGTTTTGATTATCGTGACGAAAATTAGACAACGAAACATAAAACTTTTTGCTTTATGAATATCACCCATTTTCACTCTTTTTTGTCTCTTTTTCTTTCCTTCAACTCTTTTCACTTTTTTACTACTCCAACAAGAGAATTCATCCACTGTATTATTCTTCTCCACTCTCTATCGTAGTTTTAGATAAGTCGTTTTCTTAAACTGAATGACATGTTGAAAAACTTTAAAAATCTTAGAGATCAAATACGTCCTGGTAACGTCTATGATTTACACATTCCATATAATATTACATCATATAATCGCAAAATGACTTTCATGCGTACATCACAATCGAGCTACCTCACATTTTATTTTTGATCAAAGTTTCAAATGAATCTAAACTTCAATGTATTTTGTTTGTTCGAAGATTAACATATATAAGAAACTGTGACCCAATAACACTTGGAATCCAGAACCAAATAATTCACACACAAGAGAAGCAGTGGATGAGGTGAATAATGAGTCAGACACTGCTCAGCCTTATCGAAAAAAAAAAATAAATGTTTACTAATCATATAGCTCTGTGAAGCGTAAGACCGCCGGCGCTACACTGCTCTTGTTGGGGACGTGATCCCGGGTAGTCGGGACGCCGGGGGTAGCAAGCTCGGCTCCTCTGGCGTCGCTTTTCCCACTTTTGCGCGACGGCTTTTACTCTGCTCACTCTGTACCGTCTCCGCCAATGGGTGTTTCGTATTTGCATTACATGCACCCAACTTTCGTCGTGCTCTATCGTAACAGTCCATAAAATGCTGTCCTATTAATGTGACACATCAAATTTCAACATTCCATTCACAACTGCCCAACGGCTGCTATAATGCTAATGTTCACTTATCACTCGTTTACACTCACACAATTTCCAAGCAGTTGTTATATGAATTTATTTTCTGTCATATATAAACCCCCGGTCGATGCAAATGTAAAGCGATCCAAGTGTCATAATGAAAAGATATAAAAATTACAAACATGACTCAGGTATTCAATATAGACATGTTTATTTCTGATATAGTAATAAATTCATGCCAACTCGTAAACTCTCGCACGATGAATCATATTTACATTCTATACACTGTTACTCTTCCACCGCTATCAACAACAATGTTCTTTCCTCTATTTTTCTATAAAAAGATTCCGTTTGTTCATTCAAGTAGAATGGCGTCCCAGCAATATTATTTTCATTGAACTTTTATCGGATAACAGTCATTAAAGATTTTCTCACCATTCTCTGAACCCTGATATTAATGTATCTCGAGACAAATGTTTAAACAAGAATAATGAATATAAAATTCAAATCAATTTTTTCATTTTTCGTATTTATCTGCTGGAACAAAGTGTTTCCATTCATAATAAAAAAAAAAAAAAAAGAAAAC
Source organism: Zele albiditarsus (assembly GCA_958496275.1). Lineage (NCBI taxonomy): Eukaryota > Metazoa > Arthropoda > Insecta > Hymenoptera > Braconidae > Zele > Zele albiditarsus. The sequence goes on from OY292411.1 coordinate 6,496,774, forward strand.
AGCATCATTGACTTTTGTCGTTTCAAAACTGATTTCTGAAAGTTTACTATCAGATTTAATTGAGAACACATTATTTAAAGTCTGAACGTTCAGAAATTCATATATATTTTTAGACCGAACAACTGCTAGTTTTCCACCTACTATACCACCTCATGATATTAAAGAATTTGATTTCTTAGTTACATATTTGTGCCTACAGATATCGTCCGGAAATTCGTTTCTATGTTGACAACACATACCAACCGTAGATATGCATGATGCTATCTATATATGAAGAAACAGATTCCGAAGTCAAAGCAATAGCAACAATTGATCTGGTCATTAATTTGACCTAAAACCAATCCCGTATCGAAAACTATGTACTGATGTGGATATTCGGAAGGTCAAAACACCATCAGAAAATTGTTTTTTTTTTCTTGCGCATAACACTGGAACTAAGAACGATAGCCGAGAATTGAAACAAAAAATTTTAAGTTTTCCCACGCCCTATAAAGATATATTATGAAAAAATTCGAGCATCAGAATTTCATATTACATTTTTCAAACAACGTACTTTTTGGTACAACTTGATGTATTTGGTAGAAGAACCCATTTTTCATTGCTTCGCCAAATCGATAATTATTCATAATTCTTGATACGAATCGATTGTCCCATGAATCAATCATATTTGTGGGATGACAACTGTCCAGCCGCTTGCTATTCGTCATAACTATATTTTAGATTAGTCATCGAGACAGTTTTTCACTTATTCTAGTCAAATGTTTTGTATCTATTGATAACGTTTTTTAGACACAAATCTCCAGAGAAATGATACAATAAAAGGGATTCCAGTTGATAGTATCACACAATAAAGTGGAATGGGTTTGGAAGAAATAAAATATTAAATTCCCAGAATACTTTGTAATATCATGACTCTGCAAATAAAGAAGACAAGGTTAATGATAGTGTTCGATCTGGAAACGGAGAAAAAAAGCTGCAGGATACCGGGAGAGTGGAAAAAAGGAAATTTGAGAATAGATACGATGCAAAGTCAATTCAGGAAAGTATTACAACTGGAAGGAATTGAAATGCTCCGTTCAAAACAATCGAAAGAGGAACCGCGTTTCGTCAGAAATTGAGTGGGATATCACAATGCACACCGTCCATTCATCGAAACGATAATGAATATGTGCTTGGAGAAACATGGAAAATCAAGATGGTCGAAATAACATCCAATTCTCTTCAAATAGATATATTCGAGAATTGATGAGGATGTCCGAATGACCGACAAAATCAAGTTATAATGTATTAACCCTGCGCGGTCGCTCTACATTTTCACTGGCTCCGTGGTTGCACTGGGTCGTTTGTGTCTGTGTGCAATTTTCAACGGGTTCAAATGCTTCAAACAATTTGAAAAAATTCCCGACTACTCCTCAATGTTTAAACAATATGAATCAATAATTATAAAAGCCCGAAAGTTATTATTGTTTACGCTATAAATAGTTATTTAAGCGAAAATGTATGAAAAAAGTGCTTTGGCTTAAATATTATTTGAAAAAAAAAGTGTGATAAGAAAAAAAAACCATGGATTCTTGTCATGGACATCCTAAGGTTTGAGGAACATCTATTCACGATCTGTTTTAGGATCGCCGAAAAAAGTATAATTATTTGGTCACCTGAAAATGGACAATTTCAAAGAGAGGAAAATCGAACAATTTTAGGGAAAAAATATATGATCGTGTTTTATATGAAAAAATTGGCCTTTTATTAGAAAAATGGTAATAATTAACGTTGCCGAAGAACAAGTAATTGAGTTAAAAATAAAATTACGTCTCCTGGAAACAAGGAGTGCAGATGCATAAACAGTGCTCCTCGCAGACGGGTTTCTCGCACTGCACACAGCAGTACGAGGTTTTTTTATCCGTTGAACAATATGAGCATCGTTTTCTCTTTTCCATCTTGCTCGTATGCACGGTGCGTTCCGGTTTAATTCCCAAAATTTCGCGAACAACGACGCGCACGGACGTACGAAGAGTTTTGGAATGGAGCCGCGATTGCAAATGTGGCTCGAACAACGCAAATGATAACTCCTTGATGTAATCGCGCCTGTTCAATGCCACATTCACCGCTCGTAGGCTGTACAATATGAGGGAATTGATCCCTGCCTGATCAAGCATTCTGAAAAAAAGCCTGAGAAGCCACCTCGCAGTTATGCGAGCGGTGGTGTACGCGTGGTACATCTGATCAAAAGAATCAGTTGCTCCTTTCGTGCGGTTGTAAAACGCCATTATTTCAGGTATCCGGGAATTATTGTCCTGTCGGTCTCTCTCATGGAAACTTGAAAGTAATAGAACGACTTTGCTTGTTTTCGGACTGTATGAAAGCAAGGTGTTCTTTTCGTAGTACGCGTAGCGAGCGGTCCCAGCAGCCGCAGTTCGAATGAACGATGAAGGTATCTCGCGCTTATTTTTCCGAAGAGTGCCGACTATCGTCAGGTCATAATCATTCTTCATTTTCCGCATGAGATTGACGGACATGAACTAATTATCACATGTTATGTTTCGATTTGTGTGATGAATTGGCTCCGACAATTTTCGGACGTAGTAGCTCGGAACAGTTTCGCTGACTTGCAAGGTTGTAACTTGTCCTACGTAGGGCTCCGCGCTTATCAAGTACGACGTTTGCACGTCGTTCATGGCTACTATTTTGATGCCATATTTATCTGGTTTATTTGGGATATAAACCTTAGCACCAGATCGTCCTCTGAAGTTTAGGAGTTGTTCGTCGATCGTGCAGTACGTAGACGGAGAGTAATTAGCAGTGCAATTAGCGATGAATATGTCCCAAATTTTCTTTATGGCTAATTTATGCACAGCACGTCGTTCGGCCCTCGTTGATTTGTCGTCGAAACGAAGGCACGCCAACAAATAATGGAAACGATGTCTTTGCATGACGGCTCGGTAAAAGTTACTCCCAAATCGTGGCGTCCATAAATCCTCGGTGCACGTATCATTTTGTTTCTCCATTCCGCATAAATATAAGATTCCCAGGAGCGCTTTTATTTCGTTGACATTCGTCTCGTGACAATGATTTTGATCGTCATCTCTCCGATGGATTTGTTCGTTCGTATGTTGAACGATGATTTCCAACAATTGGGGAGGAAAAAGAAGACTCCAAGCTTCTAACGGTGTCTTGACGTTTTTGGCCTCATCTTTTCCAGTGGGCGAATAATCTCTCACAGACCGTCGCCTTCCGGTTTCTGGAGCGTTCACAGACCATTGGAAGCCGTTTACTCCCTTTATCACCGACCGACGACGCTCTGATCGAGGTTCGTCCAAGTCATCTTCCACTTCCATTTGTGGAGTACCATCGGGGTTTGTAGAATCGTCCACGTCTTGCATGTCGTCGACCTCGTCGAACGATTCCTCGAGATCAGGCTTCTCTTCCGACAATTCTTCGTAATTGATCTCCCGAGTCCGTTCCCGCATGATCTGACGCAATTCTTCCGGCGTTCTCTCCGCCATACTAGAAAGAAAATCAGATTTTTGAAAAAAAAAATTAGATTTTTCGAACATTTAAAAAAATTTTTTTTAAGTAAAAAAAAACAACAAATAAAATATTTTTTCTCTCTGACATTCTAGAACAAAAATCAGATTTTTGGAAAAAAAAAATTTTTAATTAAAATATTTTTCTACCTACCTCCATTCACTCTAGGACACATCCTGGACTAAAAAAAAAACGATTTTTTAAAAAGCACTTTTTGTAGCACGCTGGTAGCACTGGGTCGCTCGTGACCACGATCCAATTTTGATCGGCTGAAGCTCCAATATGAACTGGCACAGGACGACCAAATTAACGCTGTAGGACGGTCCGACCAGGACCCTCCATACTGTTTTTTAGGGGTGGGGAGCGGGCCCCGCCCATTATTCATTTTTGTGAAAAACCCAAGTGAAATTTCACTATGGTCACAAACGACCCAGAACGACCGCGCAGGGTTAATATATTAGTATATGTGCATGAAGAATTTGCAACCTAAAAATAAAATTATTCATCAGACGATTAATTTCTATTATGTATAATTAACAACGTTGCGGAGAAGAAAAAACATAGATTTGAACAAAAAACGTGTATTAGCTTGTATTAAGTTATATTATTTTTTCAACAATATAAATTTGTAGAGCGTGAGAAAACATAAACTTTTGCTATTCAACTTTTTCGGCCATCGACTACGTAACATTTTCAATTCTTGAGATATAAACCAAACAAAAAAAAACGATTTTTCGAGGGTAATGCCACCTCCCAAATATATATATGATGGCTTTGTTTCAACGGGGGTTCGTATTTCGATGTGGACTATAAAATCCAAAATTTCAACTCAGGTCCGAGAGCGTCACACAAGTAACCTTTCGTGTCAGTTTTCATCACGACACGTTAAATAGAAACTATCCAATCCGATTATATTCATTAGGGAATGTCGAACCTCAGATTGGTCAACCCTGACTCGACTTGTTATAAATTGTGCTTTTGATTATTGCTTTTGGCGTAATACTATAAAATAACCATATTCCGAGAAAACAACTGCTAGTGCTGCCACCTCTAGCTCCGTTCAGATTCTAGAGTTGACTTGGAATAACTCTGAACTTATACGTTTACCCACATGTAGTATATCTGTTATACATACGACTATAGTATTAATTTTTTTATATTTTCGACTATTTTTAAGATTATGCCGAAAATGGATTTATCATTGTTGAGCAAAAAGTTTCGAGGATCAATGTTAGGAGTATTAACTGGGGATTGTCTTGGGAGCCCATATGAAAATGACGAAGCACTTTCCACTGGAGAAAAACTCATTCTCCAGAGATCACTCGATAAATTGGAGGGTCCACCATTCAAAGGTTATTTTGATATTAGTTTCAAATCATTGTTTTCACTTTGTATACGCAAACAATGTGTTCCGAAATCACAATATTGAAGGGAACTGAATTTTTAATGGAAGAGAACATTTTTCTATCCTGCACGTCTCAATGAATGTAATAAATGAAGGAAACAGAATGTTATGTGTTCAACACAACGATACTACCGTAGCAAAATACGAAAACTGTTGGAACAGAGTTAAATTGAAGTTACAGTTGTTCGGGAATTGATTGAAAGGAGAATGACTGGAAATAAACAGTTTCAATGTGCGAAATGTCAGCTGGTAGATCATCGTGTTTCAATGGTAATAGAAGTGTTGATATGAGGGTATAACAATCAAAATATACTTTCAGAATTTCCTGTTAAATTTTAGTAGCCTATCAGCACATTGCAATTGTCAATTTTCAGTTTTCTCAGCTTGCTAGGGTATACAGGAATGAAATTAGTTTTTTTGAATTTGGTTCATTTATGTAAATTTTTGGTTTAGAGTTTCCATTTCCTACCCGCATCTATAACTCTCTAACGTTAAAATTTTTTTATTGTTAGCACCATACATTCAATTCACTGACGACTCTGCAATGACGCGGAGTGTAGCCGAATCGTTGATAGAAAAGCAGGGACTCGATTTGGCGGATTTGTCCAAGAAGTTTGTTAAGAGGTATTATCAGGAATCAAACCGAGGCTATGGGGCAGGCGTTGTTACTGTTAGTATATGATATATAACATATTATTCAATCCGAAGAATTGAAGGGAAAAGTGGAGCTATAGTTATGTTAGTTTTTGGAGACTAAACTTGAATATGTTTATTCCCATTGACCATTTTTTCATTAACTTATAATTTATTTAGTCCACTTTGCCGTCCACTATAAATTCAATATCTTTTCTCCGTTGTATTTCAACGTGCGTCTCGGGGAGAAATTATGTAAAAGCAATAGTGTGATGCTTGTTTATCCAAATTCGTTACTCTCGTATTTTTCTTTATACTTTAAATCCCTCCATATATTTTCCCACATCTGTAAACACCTCAACAATCATCAATTCTCTCCTCTCTGAACACCTCATTGTCACCCACCATTTGTTTCTCCCAAAATTCTTCCCGCACTACGTCGGATTTTGGCTCTGTGTACAACACGATATGAGAGGCCCTAACTCTAACATCTATCAACGTAACTTTGGCTGGAGTATATTAATCAATCCCAAACGTTATCATACTTAGTTTATGCATTCTTGCATAATAGTAAATAAAAACCATCATGGTTGATAAAAACAGCTCTACAAAATGACAATGCAGGAAAAAAAGACCCATGTAAGATGTCGAATGATAGATGAACCGAATGTGGGCGCAGATTAAAAAAAATCTGTAATTGAATACAATTGCAACGATTCAAATTTTTTATTTTCATATATAGGTGTTCCAGAAGTTGAGGAGTAATAAATTTTCAGACTTACTAACACCTGCACGCGAACAATTCAATGGACAAGGGTCAATGGGTAATGGCGGAGCAATGAGAGTCGCACCAATTGCATTATTCTGCTACAATGATTATCAACAACTCATCGAAACGACGAAGCAAGCTACTCAACTCACACATACACACAAATTCGGTATCAACGGTGCCGTTTTGCAAGTAACAAACATTACTGTCATTGCCTCATTGGATAATCATTAACTTCCGGCTATTCATTTTAATATTGAATTTCAATATCTAGGCAATTGCTATTCAAAAAAGTCTCACTTTGGATCCAAAGCAGCCGTTCAATTATGCAAATTTTCTTGAGGATTTAATTGGCAAAATGGACAAGATCGAAGAGACTGATGAGAGCTTGTAAGATCGATAAATCGTCAAAATTTATAGCGTAATCGACTGTAGTTAATCAATATCTGTTCAATAGTCTGGAGTTATCGGAATCCGAAGCTCAGCCATACAAAACTCAATTGAGGGTGATTCAGAGTTTGATAGAAAAATGTTTCGTAAGCGGTAAAGAACCGCATACAGAAGAAATACTGAAATTATTAGGAAACAATGTAACAGCGTTACATTCTGTGCCAACAGCTATATTTTGCTTCCTCCGAGCCTTTAACCCTATACCAGATATACATACTGAAAACCCAATGAGAAGAGCAGTTCAATATGCTGTATGTATAGAAGCTAAATTTCCTTATACAAAACGAATTGAGTTTCAAATAACCATATTTTCAGATCACATTGGGCGGTGATACTGACACAATAGCAAGTATGGCTGGCGCCATATCTGGCGCATATTATGGAGATGAAAATGTAAATACACAGGTACTGAACCACTGCGAAGCTTCTGCTGAATTCAAAGAACTCGCAAATGGATTGTTCGATTTAGTCACGATGAAATAATAAATTTGTGTGTAAGGAATTAGCAGTATGTAACGAGATAATGATTGTCAAAACATTATTGATTGCTTACCCGGCTTCATTTGAAATAAACTTTTTTTTTTGATAATAGCAATTTCGTACTTGCTAGAAATTTACCGAGCGCCAAGGTGGTGAAACCCTTTGATGAATCGAGGCATTCTTACTTTTGAATCACGTTATATTTAATTCTGTATCAAGATCCTCATCGAAATTCAATTCTACAATGATAGTTGCTGTATCAATAAACTATTTTTAAAAGTGAATAAGCGAATTTTCGTTTCGGTAGATGCTATTTTTTATGTGCAATCTGACATCATATAATCTTCTCAACTTGAATTTAGTTTAATCTTGTAATGAGACGAAAGTAAGTTCGACGTTCAGTGAAATTCTGGTGGGAATACTATGTACGAATGGAGGAAGAATAGTGACTATGGGGGGCGAATTGGAGTTTTGGCCGACCCGTTATGAAAAAGATTGGATGGATATTATATAGTTTCTACGTGCATTCACACAAAGTATATTAATTCAATGATGAGATTACAAGTTAAAGTTTTTTTGGAGACTATATTTTTGTGAAGTTATAGGATAAAAAATTAGAGTTTGGTGTTGATGATATTTTGAAATGGATTAATAAATTGATGCGTAACCGGATCACGCGACTTTTCTTATTTAGAATCGCAGGCAAAGTTGAACATCATAGACAGCATTATTGTGCGCACTACTTACTTGAAAACAGTAATGCATAGATTTTACAGGGTATCATTCTCAATGCATAACATTTTCGAGTCCACACACTGGGGGAGTGTAATTAGTGATTGGGAACATCAATCGAAAATATTACTCATTGTTTTTAGTGTGCGATCATACAAAAGTATCAGGTTAAAGAGCAACAAATCCAAGAGACAAAATTCCATTGTAGAATACATATGTTATATTTAAGCTATACAGTACGATTGTGAAGTTATATACTACAGGCCATTCGATAAATTTCGATTTAGATCATCTCCTCCGGCTTTTTTTCATACTCTATCTATATGTCATGATGTATTGTAATGGCATTGATTAGTTAAGCCTTCATATCACGGTTTTCGAATTAATATTATTGTTAAATATATTCGAAGCAATTGCTATTTTTCATACAGCCAATACAATGCAAGCATATCGCTTCTGATATTTTTTTGACTCTGCTTCATTCATTCGTTATTATTAATATGAGCATATGTTTAAATATAATGATAATTTTTTATGACATGTTTCCTTCGATCGCCGTGTATCAATTTGAATCGAAACACAAAAATTGATATCTGAAGTGTACATGTCTTAAAGAATTTGAATAATGATGCTCAATATTCACCCTACAATTATAAAATTGGTGCAAATGCAAATTTGATCCGGATAACTAAATTCGGTATATAGTAAGTCTTTTTCTCAACATCCAAAGATTTTTGTGAAAAAATCCTAGTGGATTAAATTGACCATCAAAATTCTGTTCAATTGAAGGTTCAACTGATTCTGAGTCGAATGACGATATTTCCACTGGAAAGCAAACAAAAATGGCAATTCGAAATGAGCACCAATTCTACAATAGACTAGAAATTTGGTCAATTAAAGAACAGTTCTCAAACAGTCCCTCATCATCAGCTTTAAGTTTAAAATTTGATAAATATACTCGAATACTCGAATTGTGTAGTCTTTGTGTTCAGTTTATCACCACTGAAATATAAGTCGGAGCATACAGTGTCTCTTTGAAGCCGATGCAGGGTTATTTTCGGATCAACTGGTATCAACTATAAATTATTGGTATTTCAAAGTTATAACTAAGTAATAATCATATGCAAGTCGCGTTGTGTGGTAGTCAGTTCTGTGTTAGGTCGAGTTGATGTTTAATTAGGGTAAAGTATGTATTTCGCTGGTATATGCCAGTTCATTTCTGGCACATTCTGCCCGCCGATTGATAATCCATTTTCAGTTAATCTTTTCCACTATGGATCCACATGACATGGATTCAATGTATCAATATTCAACTATTACAGATGTCTGAGGGGTGAACTCGAAATAGTTGAAAATCAATATAATTTATCAGTGATTATGCAAAAATGAAGCACAGTGGAAACCACATTTGAGATCACGAATTCGAACATGTATAATCCATATGTCATGAATGGAATTTCATGTCTGTGATTGCTAGTGAGTGCCTTGTACTCAATATTATAGCATACAATGTACCGAATGAACATGAAGTGTGTTATATCGTTTAGTTCAGAACAGAGATCAACTTCTATTATTGATCATGTTCGTTACATGATATAACAGAGCTTGTTTCATCCATATTATATATGTGATCAGACGTTAAATCGTAAGACTCGAGTGTTTGTTCGAGTAACTCATAGAAACTATTATCCGTAACACGATTAAAACCCATTACACGAGCAATAGATGTTGGTTCAGGCTTGCGTATTGAAAGATTGGGATTTCTATTTCGAAAACGTTCAACCCAATCCACTCCTGCCATTCCATTTGTGAATGAGTGTGAGATTTTGTGCTTTTCGGCAAACTGATAAACCAATACCCGCAATTCTTTTGTGGTTAAACCATCAAGTCGATTCTCCATAGTAATTAAGTATGATACTAGTTCCTCTTCTTGCTCTTGATTGAACACTGGCGTAAATTTTCCTAAACCTAGGCATAAATGTTTATTTATGAATAATATTGATAGATAATGAAAATTGAATTTGACTACGAAATACATTGGAGACAGATATGGGACTGTGTTCCAAAGTTCGCCATACATAATTTCATTTTGATAAATGATTAGTCTACCTTTCTTGGTGGCTGATTCAGTGTCTGGAATAGCTTTAAACATTTTCACACGACGTTCCAGAGTCGTCCGAGGAACTGAATATGCTTTAGAAGCTTTTCTGTAACCCATTCGTCCATCTGCTACAGCTTGAATTGCATTTGCCATATCTTGTTTATCCCACGATTGACGTTGCGTTTTTCTTATATAATTCCGTACCATTTCTATTTTTTTCTGTAAAAATTGTCAAAATCAATTAATAATTCGCTAATTATACAATCAAATATTATTATCCTTAGAAATACACCGGTACACTGCTCAATCAAAATTATTGTGACTCTCCGTGAAACGGCCAAAAATACAAGGTGATATATCTTCCCAGTTTTTTTAATTCAGTGTTGGCCTTTTTTTGATAAACCGTTCACACACCTTTTTTTTCTTTGCATTCAAAGAGTAAGAATATTATTTTTGTCCCCACTGTATGTTTGTTGTATATATTTTTTGTTTTGATTAACATTATATAGATATTGTACTTGCCAACACATCAACTGTCAACGATTGATACCTGAAGAAAAATTAGAGATGGCAGCACTTACTCTCTTCAGAGTGGAATTACCTTAATATATGTATATGTAGCGGAGAGCAATAAGTCCAAGAGAGGCAGTCATAGGTACTCTCATCCGTATGACAAAGATACATTTTTTTGTCGATATCCCCCACGTTTATTTGTTTTGATAGCAGTTGTTCAAATGTCTCATGCTAAAATGTACAACTCAATCGCAAATGCTTGCGAACTATTCGTCGACACGCCATTGTTTTCTATATTGTTTCCTCTCTCTGAAATGATCATTCAAAGAACTCAATTCATTCAAAAAATAACAAATCATACGAGAACTTTTAACTACACCATTTATTATCAATATCCATAACGAAATAAAGATCCTTTGAAGACCTATGATCCCAGGTTAACAAATCCACCAATTTTCTGAGATGGTTTCAAATAATATTAGGTATTTATTTCAATTATTTATAGTTTCGACAAACCTCAACAATTTCGCAGTCACTGTCTGTTTTGAGTTCATCTGCAGCTCATTTTGCTAGAAGGAGACAGGATTTTTCCCTCCAAGGTCATTATTAGTTTGGCTACCGGCCACCAGTCGCCAGCGAATTTATTTTGCTTAGATTGCCATTTTGCACTTCTTAGATTACATATATATATATAGACATGATACGTGACACAAATATATATGTGTCAATTTCACAATCTTGAAGTGTGAGCGAGTAATCTTATGTAGGTATAATGACATCAGGTAGTACTAGGTAGTACAAAATAACTTTATGACTGCCATTTTTTCTAATGTATGTATAATCTCGCGGCTGGACACGGATCATTTCATTTGACGCTTCCGTACAAAACAATTGATATGAATGAAATAATATGTAAAGAGTATAACAGTGCATGATGCAAATTTTGGGATGGTCATTTATTGGGCCAGCTGTAATACGATGTATCATAGGGTGTTGATCTCTCAAAAAAACAACATAATATGCTTACATGTTTAGGCACTTTGCGAAACCCAAAGGGCCAACAGAGGTATTGTTTCAAATTATTATAGATACCACTTTATGTTTTCAAGATGATAATCATTATGGCGCACTGATGAAAGTGCTATTATTGGAATTAATTTTTATATTTATTTACAGATGCAAAATGTGAGTTCATGACGTTTGTTTCCAATTATTTTTATTTTAATCATGGCTAAATCGAGCAGGCAACGCTCTAAAGCGTACCGTGATCGGCTTCGTGTCACTAAATCACGTGAAGAAGCTCCGAAAAGTGTAAAAGAACCTGGAAAAGAGTGCCAAACGAAAAAAATAGCAGCGAATACTCAAGAGTTGGGAGCTATTGATGATCCATTATGTTTAATCACACAACCCAAAATTGAAGATGAAGAGTTTTCACTTACACCATCAACAGACGCTGTATCATCGATAGATTGTGTTACGTCGAATGCCGATTTTTATTCGGAGATGAAGGTTCATGAAAAACATGAAGTGACAGATCTGGGGAATACACTTTGTATGGTCTGTTTTATTTGTGATCGTATGTGGTTCGAAGATGATTTAGAGACACCAGCTGATGAACATAGACATTTGATACGTGCTACTAACCCAGATTTGAATATGAAAGAGATAGTGGTATGTGACTCCTGCAAACCATCATTGAATCAAAATACCATTCCCAAACTGTCAAAGTCTGATGGTTGCGTCAATCCTCAAATTTCACCTGACTCACCTCAATGGGACCTAGTATCTGAGCGGCTGAGTGAAAATTGGATTCCTGAAGTAAAAGTGGATACCTCCAGTCTTGATCAACTTACGCAACTTAAAGACCACGATACAATAGCTGAAGGAATTAATGTCTATCAGAATCAAAATAATGATAGTACCAATATAGCCACTCATAACATGGACGTTACGTATCGACAAATTAATACTGTATCACTGAATATTCAGGGAATTGGGGAAATCTGCGCAGGAGAATGCAGTTTACCCAACGGAGAAATTATTATCAAGGTTTATGTATATATTCTGCCAAATCAACCCATAGTGGAAATTATTGATTTCATTTATTTTAATTTATTACCTTATACTGTTGTGGGTGCTGCATTGCTTAGAAAAAATTTCGACAAAATACCGATGATTTTGAGCGGAAATTTTAACGTAAACTTTAAATCTGAAGACGCGCGACCGCTGATCGATTTTATGTTAAATAAGTTCAGTTTACAACTCAATACTGATCCGAAAATATTGACCACTAAATCATATTCATCAATTGACGCTGTATTCCAGCGATACTTAGACCGTTTAAAATCAACAGTCCTGGTTTCATATTTTGATGAACAAAAACCTATAATTTCTTGTATACCGTCATAAAAAAATTCGAAAGTTCATGAATAAAAATTGAAAGTCAATTTTCACGTTCTAATAAATTCATTCTGATGGCTGAAACTTTGTTAATTTTAGTGCATGTTATTTCCAAGAAGTTTAACTTCAATTCAATATGTTCAGCACTTTCACTCTTTTATATGGAACTAAACTTTTGTTTTTGTATCTGAGAATACCTCTCGTATGTAATACATATAACTATAGGGTTCGTTGATTATATTATTATAGAATTATTGAAAAGAGAGTATCATAATGTTACTTGATGATTTGTTTATGTGGTGTCGTTATTATACCTATTGGAATTAATTCCTGAATGATGAGTAACGGTAATTGATATAATCCGTTTCAGCATGTGAATGGAATTCGAAAAACAAAAGTGAAGATCAATGCTTTGGCAGGCTACAAATCATTATGAATGCATTGATCAAAAGTCTATACTATTTTTGTACTTTGAATATATTAACTGCTTGGTAGATCTGATTGACTGGGAATTAACCATTCTATAATCATTGTTATATGCTAAATCGAACTATAATTATAAAATAGATGTAACAATTTTTTTTTTTCGCAAAACTTTATGTTTATCAATTAATTTATACATTTTCATAATCTTTTGTTCAACTTGACTCCTGTGTTAGAGTTAAATCTCATGATCGAATTCTAGCTCACTTTTACATGTTCAATCGCCATGAGACATTGCATACATACGTAGTTGCGTTGACAATACAATATATTTTTTGTTTCTAAGTACATTTCAATAAAAACTCGTTTCTGAAATATTTTTCGTTCATTCTTGCATTCATTCCACTTAAGCATCACAATGATGACACATTCACGAATATTAATAAACTATCCAGGATGAAGCGAAATTCCATGTATTCTTGGATTTAACCCAATTACGAATTCATAAGGTAAATCTTCATAAACGACGTTCAGTAAGTTATAAGACTAATCGATCGCTATATAAGCGAAAAACTCAGATAATTTTCAAACCATCATAAACAAGAATCACAACTGGATCAAAAGTTTTTTATAATAATCCATATCACTATCAAAGAATTATAGCATACAATCAAGTTTCGATTGTAAGGGAGATCGTTCAAGTGAAGTCGGAAAAATATTCATACGTCTTATATGGTAGAACTAACATTGAAGAATCATGTTATATGATAAATATTCGACTAATAATGGTGCACTAATTATTATATTAATAAAATATATTAATAAAAAAAAAGTCCACTAATGATGGAACTGGGGTTTTATCAATGTTAAAAAATGTTTTACACCATATTAATTCATGTTTATAGTTATTCAGTATGTGCTCTTCAATGGTATATGCGTAAACTTTTAATTTCATTTTTATAAAAATATCAAATTGATATCCAAGAAGACATATGCTAAATGGAGAAATTGGCCAACAAAACATTTCCATTACATATTTATAGTGAGAAATCATTAAATATAAAAGCGGAAAGAAACTATACGAAGAAAGATCTGTCAAGAGTTCGTGAATGGAATTTCGATGACGGAATCAAATTCGAAATTCAAAAACAAATTGACATGGGAAAACATCAACAAACAAATGTGTCTCTCTCACACTGCAGTGGGTGAGAATGAATTTCATAATCTCGTCTCCCTCGCACACATTTCCTTCTGATATAGGTCAAGGTCATCTACATAGAATGTGACGGTTTAGCCAATGTTTCCATTGCCAGACACCAGTCGATGTTCCGATCGCCAACAGGAGCGCCAACCAAGGAAACAATGACTGATATAGAAATTAGATGACTGATGCAAGCGCCACAGCTGTGGGCGCACATTCACTTACAGATATCCGTTGAATACAAACATAGTTCGTTAGTTTTTACGCAGTATTCATTGTTCAGATATTACTCATTAAATATTACCTTCATTCTTTGTTCCTAGTTCACATGCATACATACTTTTCTAATAAATATAATATTTATATTAAAGATGGAGGGTTATTGTTCTTTTTTAATAACCATACAGAAAGAATCCATGAGAATATCATCAGTGCTGCCACCTCTATTTCTTCTCAAATCCCAGATAATTTGATTCGATACCACTTGTTCAATGCTTGTGCGGAGAAGTCATTGATACTTCATTGCACACCATTGCCTCCCATAATCCCATCATAGAATATTAATGCGAGCGTTTTCAATTTTTTATTTGTACAGCGTATACGGAGTCATATATATAGTTTATCCCGCTATACATACGTGATGTATGTTGATATATTCCGATTCAATATTTTTACAATTATGCTCTCTTTTGAAGGTACCTCGCTATACCTCTCACGAATCAGATGAATTTTTTATGTATTGATTAATATTAGTTCGCGTATCGTCCACTAGATGTCCATCTCTTTCGCTTTAAATTGGTTTGGATCCTAATTGGCACATATATATCAGTACATATCAGTTTATACATAATTCTGTGAGCATATACCAGTGACTTCGAGTCTATTATGTGGCTTCTAGGTTAGTTCCAAATACTCTACAAATATGGGAACAATATGTTTAACAAATTGTAATGGAAATATATTCAGAATTTACAAATGAAAAAATCTCGGTTGATAAATTTCAATTCGTCATCAATATCTATAATTGAAATTACATATCTACCATGTTTCTTTCCAACAATATAGAGATAGAAAGACCATACAAACATAAGTGATTGCGTATTAAGGTTGTCCTATTTGACATTCGCGAATTCCTTTCAATCAATTCAGTACTTCTCTGTAACTTCACAACTATGATTTCTCTTGGACGCTTGACATCAAGTATTTCGGCCAGCCGTCGACATTATTATTATAAAATGATAAAGTCCTGCATAGCAAAATATCACAATGTGAATGACGGTGATGATGTGTCATCAGAACGAACAATGGTTGTAGAAGACGATATAAATCCAGATTCCACCGATGTACCGTTGGATGATTTGATTGAACCAACGAATTGCTGCATGTCTGGTTGTCCCAATTGCGTTTGGATTCAATATGCAGAACAATTGAGTAAACAATACGCCAATAGTAGTGATGAAATTCAAAAAGTTATTATGAACAAAGTAACAGATCCAAATATGAAAGCTTTCTTATCGATGGAATTGAGATGTCGTGATCTTGGGAAATAATTGCAGACTAAGTCTTTCGTTTAAAATTATGCATAGTGTATTACAAGTATAAATTTTTTAATGAAATCTGAAAAGTTCAAGTCATGTTATATAACATATATCAAATACTGCATCGATTGAGGCAAACTGTTGATTTGTCATTATATTCTCGACATATTCATTTGTATATTCAATAATAAAAACTCTTCGTTTTTCGGTTCTCAGGATGATCTGATAATTTTAAGTTCTTGAATGATGTAGATAAATCATTTCATCTTTATTCGTATATGATACTAAGTTTTATTTATGGATTCACAAAATCAATTTACGTTATATATCTAATATTGGTTATAAATTATAGCAATTTAATACAAAACACTCTTTTGGATGAAGCGACAATTTCAAAACGGTATTGTCCATGTAAACAATGGAGAGACCTATCAGAGAAGAATATCTTCATTACCAAGTCGCTCCCCCTTGTTTTCTTAAATAGTGAGGAACAAATATGAACCAAATTTGTACGAAATTGAATAATATTCAGAGTTGGCGTAGTAGTTTTCGATTGCATTAATTTGCAATTGAATTTTGGAAGTATTACTGATTTGCCAATATAAATACTAATTAATCAATTAAAATTCATGTGTGAATGATATCATGTTTTTCCCCAGACATAACAGCAGACTCACTCACATCTTGAATGCATAAAGTTGAAAAGATACGTTATTTTTAACAAACATCAGGTTCGTTGAATTTATGTTCTCATTACTTTTTGATATCTTTTTTTATTACAATTTCCGTAGGCATTTAGATGGAATTTACAAACAAGATACGATTTTCATAACTGATATGCAGTCCCCAATTGTTCGGGACAAAGTAGAAGGAATCTTCGATCGGGGTTCAAATCTTTAAAACAAATAACAATTTTTAATTAGCACTACAACTGGGCGTTCAATATGTATGTAATTACATAATGTTTATGAATATGTTAATATATTTGGAGAAAAATATATATTTCCCAACGGATGTAGATTAAAATGGAAATCTATTATCGACAGTTCAAATTTCTTATCATGTCAATTTAACAATGTGAAATTTCATTCCAAGGGCGTAAAACTAGAAAACATATACCGATTTGTAAATCACTTTTGTACATGCAGTGTATAGAAATGACACTATTCTGATATTAGGTCTAGTTGCTTACATTCAACTATGAATTGGGGAGCGTGGCAAACAGCTTTGGTCTACTGATAATTACGTTTTATACTTGTATGAACGGTAAGAATGGTAGCAAAATTATGAAAATGATATGTCATCACAGTTTTTACTCGGCAGGCAATACTCATCTTGTAATTGATAATACTGTTAACTACGGCTCTAAATCTACTGCGAATCATAATTATTCACAGAACTATAGATTGTTATAGATCACAAGCGTTTTGATGTATTGTATAAGTTGATGTTCTTCATGACAATTTTTCTTCTTGACCCAACAATACGTAAAGAAATTGAGTAAACTTGGAACTCGTTCGCGTTTCCTTTTTCTTTCTCAACATTTCTTTGAATTGTCTCCATGCTGCATGATGGGACGAATTTGCCGGACCCCATTCATCCGATGGACGGAAGGCATCAACAATCATCTTGAAACGATTTAAATCCATTCACAATACATGATTGAGGCTCTGCCGCAATCCCTCTAGATGACACTACTAATGGTACTAATTGTTCATCCACTCCCCACGATCGGAGAAATGAAAATTCTCGGACGATATTGTATTAATAATAAAGCTTATCATATTTTTTACGACTATTACTATGAATACGTGCGACGACAGTACTTGCATCAAAATAATAATAAATTTGTAAACTTCACTAGAATTTCCAGCGAAATTTGTAAACTATATAATCGAAATACTTTTTAATTACTTGATTTATGCAAGTGTTCACACATAATCGATTCTCAGCAATTACTGTAGAAAATATGATAAGCTGCATTTCAAGCACAATATCTTCCGAGAGATTGTATTTCTCAGACGGTGGGGTATATAAAAAAAATAGTACCAATAATGTCAATTATGGGGAATACGGCCGAGCGTTACTGAAAATATGTCATGAAAGAATTATATGGACTTCATAAATTACCTTCGATAAACCCAATTCCCACTTGGAAAAAATTGTGTATGCCATCCAGAATGGTACTTGAAGAGCACCAAATGTGAAAAGTGTCCAACCAGCAGCTGCACGAGAATAACATTTGGAATTAATTGAAGACTATTTCATTATTGATTTGATTTCTCATTTACCGTAAGCTGAATCAGGATAGAAAGTTCCACTATAAGTGAGTGGAGTGAGTGTTGCTATTGTGTAAATTAAAATAGTGCCAAGAAGTGAAGGAGTAATGATACCCCAGCAGAGTCTCCAGTACACACTCGGCCGTTTCTTCGTCATAAATTCGATATCGTCCAAAACATTCTCCAATCCGTAAACCCAAAAAAATCCGGTTATCTCCAAGGTTGCCAAAACGAATACTATGAATGATCCGGCATAAAAATCCACTAGACCTAGGATAAATTGTCCGCCCTACAATTAAAACAATTTTTCATGAATTCCGAATATTACACAATTAATTTTAGAGTTCTCAACTAAAACTCCGTAAATCGATTCATCACTGTTTGATTTGCATATTAGTGTTTCCAACGGAGCATGATGAAACAAATAATTTCCAAATAAAAAAAAAATGCAAAATTGATCTTTTCGAAAAATTCGTGAAAGTTGAACTAAAAACCGTGGAAAAAATATCAAAGTATCCATATAAATTCCATATGAGTCCATGTTTCAAAAATTAGAAAAAAATCACAGTCTTGAGGACTGCAAAATAAAATTGGTTCTATCAAATCCGATGAAAAAAAAAAAACCATTTCCATTTTCACAAGGTTTTCGTTCTAAACTTCTGACTTCTTTGATTAGTGAAATAATAAATATTTTCATGTCTACATTGTCATACCGGTGTGCAATAAACGAGTCCAACGCTGAATCCGAAGACAGATGTTCCTAATACTACATGCCAGTATTTCCAATGGGGAAATTGATCGCAAACTATACTAATAATGCCACCAGCAAGAGCAATGGCACTACCTATCCCCAGTACATACAACATGAGAAAAAACAAGACTGAAAACAACTGAAAAACGAAATAATGTCAGTATTTTTGTTCGCATGTCAGCTATTGTTTTACGCAATGAATAGCTCAACAATCTCACCTGAGGTAGAATTGTGAATTTAGCAATGGCATCCGGATACGAAATAAAGGCAAGCCCCGTTCCACCACGGACCACATTGCTAATATCATCCGTTCCAAGTTCATGTGCGAGATTTCCCAAGATACCAAATATTGTAATACCCGCCATTAGACTCGTGAATGTATCTAACGAAGTAACAATTATTGCATCCCTGAAATCAAATGTTGTTATGAGTTGGATATCACTGAAATTATGATAACGAAATCAATAAACACACCTGTAGATATTGTGGTTGAAATCATTGTAAGATGAATACATGATGACTCCACCAAAACAAACGGAGAGTGAGAAGAAACATTGAGTGACTGCTGCATACCAAACACTCGGATCGAAAAGTTTTTCCCAATTGGGTTTGATGAAAAAAATAATACCATTAACGGCACCTTCAAGGGTCACTGCCCTTATGAGTAAAGCGATCATTATAACGTAGGGGAAGAGAGCGAGAAAATAGGCTGCTTTTCCGGTACTTCTCACGCCCTTGACGAGAACTCCGAAAATACACAGCCACGCAGCAAACAGACACATTGCTAATCTCCAATCCGGCCACCCTATGCCATCGTCAATATTTGATTTTTCATTCAATACTGCTTTCCTACAAACATAAATTTCAATTTTCATGATGAATTCCTTCATTGTGTCTCTGGCAGTCACTACAGAGTAAAATTTCGAAAAACTGTATCGATAAAAAATTTTCATTCTTTCACCATTAACTGATCGTGAAATTTTGGTTAAACATCAGTTGAGCATTTAGTTATATTTTTTTAAATTTCGTATTCTTTGCTGATGACTGTTTTCAACATTTTTTCAGACTTACTTGCAAATTCATCAATTTCATCGAATTTCAATGGAAATAGATAAAATTTCGACCTATAATTCAGGAAGTGATATTTATGCTGTCTCCTATTGAATATAAGTTGAAAACTCAACTTTGTTTGAAAGTTCGTCGATGAATTGAAGATTTTAAATACAACATAAATACCAGTGAGACAACAGTCATATTGATCGGCAATTCAATGTCATATTCTAAACAAAAATTCGTGCACAAATAACGACGAAGTGCAATTTTGGAACGATGAAAATTTTGTGAAATTACCCAAGTTCTTCTCATCTTTCACACGAAATTTTACTATGACTGAAAGTTTAAAATGATTCTACGTGAAATTCGATCTGTTATTGATTCCATGATTTCCTGTACTATAGATCAGATAGAAATGGAGACTCACGTGAAGTAAAGCTCCGCGGAGCTCTTCATCCGCGTATTGTTGATTGAAGGTTGATTCGTAACATTTCCCTCGGCTTTCAGAGAATCAACGCAATTTTCACCCCATTCGAGTGAACACGTGGCCCATGGCAGTGGTGAGCTGAAGCTTCCAAGAAGGTAAATGAGTGTGACAGACATGAGAGAACAGTAATAAGTGCCAACTGATATCATTGAGAACATTTGCGCCCAACCAACACCACAAAATCCTGGTGCTGCTGCCCATACTTTCACTGATGATCTGCTCGCAAATTGGCCCATTATCATCTCGAGGTAATAGAATGGCTTACCCACGAGAAAAAGTACTATGATGTAGGGTATCAAAAAAGCACCGCCACCATTCTCGTACGCTGTGAAAGGAAATCTCCAGACATTTCCCAGACCTATTGACATAGCTATACACGACATGAGGAATTCAAGTCCGTTGCCCCACGTTGGTCTTTCTTTCTCTGTTTCTTCGATTGCCTACATGTTAATTATGGGGAGAATTGATAATATCATTATTACAAAAATAGTTTAATCCTTATGTCAATACCCGAGATTTTGTTTGTTATTCAATAACAATAGGTATCCTATGCGTATTTTATCTGTAGTGCATGCGCACACTACTAGTTTGCATTTTAATTCATTGTCGGGGTGTTATGCTCTTCCTCAAACAATACCATGAAGGTTCTTATTTTCAATTGTTATTAATATATTGAATATTTCTCAGCAGGTTGGGCATTAATCAAGTGTTGACTGAAAAAAAGCTTTGTCGACAATAGCAAAGATCAACCCTTGAATGATGAACAGACGCTATTCGATGCGTTATTCTGCAGTAGTCGCAAATGGACATTCGAGTCGTCCTCATAAAATATTGTTTGAGCGACTGAATGATTATCTATTATAGTAGTTCACATCAATCAAGTGAATGGTAATATTTCTGCATTTCTTCCGTATAGTAATTGAATATATCAGGCAATAGAGTTGGGAACATCTGCTTTCTATCTAGTGCAGTGAAAGTATCAGTATGTGGACTACATACTGATGACAAACTGATAATATTGTATGATGCATAAATGGATCCATATGTGATTTAGGGGGAGTAAGAGAATTTTTATATCGCATCGAACATGATGATATGACATCCAGACTGTTGCTCCCACCTCTAGGCGGAACGACACCTCTACACCTTTCTCTACTCTTCAGACGTAGCGTACACATATATAAAATATACAACTCTCCCTTTTCATTCACATTTGTATACAAACTCCGCAGAAGTTACATATAACTTTGCTTATATACCTTGGTGTCATCAACATTCTATTGTATCCTTCCAGTAATCTGAGTCGATTTTTAGTTCATACAAATATGAATTGTCAAGAACGAGAACATCAGCAGTCATATATTCAGTTTATCTACATTAAATTTGTTCCTGACTCGTGTAACTATGAAACTTCCCTAATTAGATACTTATTTTCTACATTTTTTACGATTAACATTTTGCGAAAAACATATTGTTACAAATCATAACAGAGAATTTATACCGCACTATATACGAAAGGAAGAGAGAGTTGAAATTTTATAGTTCACGCGGTGCAAGGACAAACTTAATATCGATCGGAAAGTATATATGAGGACGTTTCCAGAAACACGATGTAATTATCATATAAGCTTCGTTTCCTTTTTCGAATCCAATAAATGTTAGTTCTTTTTGTGATTCACAATGAGGACATGGGATACCTAATACAGTATCCATAGGAAATTTTATAACAAAATACATGGAAAAAATTGGACTCGAAAATAGAATTTTTTCGACCTTCCGATTCTTTTTCCATCTCATGTAAATACCATTCTCACATACGATTCGCGCGATTTCAACTATACGAAGGATTATAATAAAAATATACAGGAAAATTTTATAAGACCATTTTCGTTTGCAAGCGAAGAATGTTTTTTGTTTGAAAACATTTTTCATACTTTTAAACGTTGGAAGATGTTTTAAATATACAACGCTTTAACAAATATTGGTGAACTGGCCATGAATAAATCTCTTGATCGAAATCGCAAAACCACTTCAGATCAAAGTGATAAGTTCGACTGCGTCGCGATCTGTTGACATCGATTTATAGGCCAGGCGTTTTCAATTTTCAATGTTCAAATTTCAAGTAAGTATATGAGCTCACGCGCAAATTTTTTTTTTGTTGAATGAGTATCATAGTATGTTGGACACTACATCAACCGCTGAAAAAAAATTCCAATTATTCAACTTCATGAACAGCGAGTGAACTAAAAATCGAATGACTTGTACCAAATGTTTCTGAATATGAAAATTCAATCACGTGTTATTTTTTTCCCTTTGTCACCTGTTAATACGAAATTTAATTTTTCTCTCGTATTGCCCATATAAAAACGTGCAATCTCCTTCTATTTCATTGCGTAATCTTGGATTGATCATATATTAACCAATTATTAGATAACTTCGTGTTAAATATAGCGGTATCTAATGGAAAATATTACGGTCGAGTTATTCGTTCAATCGCACTGCTCGATCTCCATGGTCAGTTACATGCAATTAATTGTAACTATATTCTATCAAGGATATCATATACGGATGTGTATCTCATCAGGCATATTACCATATATGAAAATATATCCTTCAAATGCATAATTATGAGATCATATTTGTCTATGAATCGGGTTTTTTGTTCAAATTATTTGACACGATCATGTATTGTAGGCACACACGTTTGATTATGATTGCAAATCAACATTTTTGTTTATCATTATATTTATTGAGTCATCATTATAATTTTTACTTTATTCTGTTTATTGAAACGGACAAGGTCGTCCCCCCCCCCCCCCCCCCCCGGCGTACTTTTCTTTATTCTATGTTTTCATGTTCCATATATAGTAATGCATCAATAATTTGCATATCTCCAAATAATTTCAAATTCAAAGATATCAATAGGAATGTAAGTCTATCAACATGACGCACTAATTTTGCATCACAAAGATACCAATATACAATAAAATATATTAATTTTGTTCATGATATATCGTTGGTATAAGAATGAAGTATTATCAGAATATGGATGAATAATCATAAAATGCGTTTGACACACATAACCATACTTCTTTTCTCCTTTCAATTCTTTTAGATCTGTCACGCATAATCATCTCGGAAGCAGACTGGAATTGAGATATATAAAATACATAATTTACACTCAAATTGGGAATAAAATTTGTTCTTCACTGAAGTGTAAAAGTAGTTCTTCGATCAAAGATATTTTTTCTTCAACGAGGCTCCTATTTTTAGTAATCAAGGCATTGAAATTTCATCATTGAAATAAAAAGGAATAAATCATTAATGGATGCGCAATTGTTGGAAAAAGGACGACCTAGCCGGATGAAATTTTTCGCCCGAAAATTTTTTTTCTCATGATTGGGATGGTAAAAAGGACTATGGAATGAAATATCCTGCAAGATAATATCTCCTATGATCTAACAATTTATTTGATCTGATCAATAATTTTTTTTCACTCATACGGTTTGTTTATTCAATGCCGTAATAGAAACGGTGGATGATGTTACAATTATTAGTAAATTATTATTGAGATGATTGGATCCAATATGCAATACTTTTCCATACATCACTTTGACTAAATAAATATATGAATAGTTTAGTAGGTCAAAGCAACCGAATGGTTTTGAAAAGTCCAGGGGTTTCGCCACGAATATTCTTTCCCAATTTATGACTGAATATTTCATTTGAAAGTGTTAAAATAAATTGCCCCAAAATGGTACTCGGATATTGACATAAGAGATATTTATTTGAAATGCGATTTTATTACCAATTGCTCTGGCACCGTTGATTGTTTTGACTGCTGTTTCGTATGGTCATTATGATCGAAACCATAGGTGCTCTAATGAAGTAAAACTGATCATGCTACATACTTAATCATGGAATTAGGTTAATGCTTAAATTGATTTTCTTTCAACTTATTTACCTTTGGAATAATTGAAATTTCTATGTTGGTCAAGTCACTTTTACTTCCTTCATCAGTATTGACAAATCCGGGATTAGATTCTCCACCCTAAACAGAAAAGCACTCAATAAAATCGACTGGTGTTCTTTTGAATCTGTATATATGCATCCAAATGCACTATGTGTTAGTTCACGGGGCGACGGCCATAGAACATACTCCAAGACAGTTGCGCATTCACAAATCGCCTCATAAGATATTTAGTTGTTAATGACAGATTCAAATGGTATCGATGTAAATTACATACAGCTGTCATACTCTGACGGAAAAACCAAGAATGTAGGGGAGATATGTAACCTTTCAGAAAAATGTGAAATCCGAAATTTTCGTCATTTATTTTATCTATTTGATTGGTTAAATAAAATGTGTAAATAATTACACTGAAATGCAAAAAAACAGAACGATATCTTCTCAGTTAATTTCCATGCAAACTTTGAGATTTTCTGCAACATCAGGGTACAAAGAAAATGAAATTTTGCAGTTGATAATATTAATATGTGATCTTACATCCAGTTTCACATAATGTTTCACCGACGAAACCTCAAGACATATGTCTAATGAGCTACATTTGATAGCCGTCAATGAAAGTTATAAAATTTGATAGACCCCAGTTTTAAAAACATCGGACTATTTGATAGTTCATAGAAATAATAAAAAAGATGTTGTCGTTGCAAGTGACCAAACGCTGACACACAACGTAATAACGATAGAAATGTATGCGAAAACAGATGAATTGAAGTGTTTTGATCTTTTGTCTGGTGAGTTCAGTATTCTGCCCGATCAACCCGTCTTCCCCCGGCACTCCTCAATAATAAATCTTCTCGTTATCGATGATGCTTTAACTATTTCACTTTAGTTCTATTACATCCGCATTGTTTTATCATCGTACATAAAACATCATGAATTTGTGATTCTTTTATTGAGTCTTTTCATATTGGTAAACACAATACATACGCTATATACATATATATATATATATATATCTTCATGAGTGATAAGCAAAAATTCTTATTGAGGTGCGCTATTGATCTGCCGCACTTTCGAATCAACATAGGATAATAGCAAACAAAAAATTGATCGACTTTTACTTCCCGTTGGTATCGCCGCGCGTAAATACAATATAATAATGAAAATAATTTGGAGACAGTAGAACAAATGACGCTTTCTAAATTCCACATGTTCAATTATCTGAGATGCCTGAATATAACAATATATTTATTGGTATAGTCATATTTTTTCAATATGTGAACATCCATCTTTTACTCAATTTACAAAATTTCATCTGTTTTAATTGCACTTGAAGCAAACGTTATTATAACTCATCGGAAAAAAGTGAATATTCGTCAGGTTATATACCATATTATATAATTCATTCATGCCGTTTCTCATGGATACGTTGATCTATGTTTTGATCACACTGCATTATTGCATACGTACTATTTTGTATATGTATTCGCGGTTGAATGAATTATTTGAATTCAATGTATATCAATACGGAAATCGGCGTACAGTTAATTCTGAAAATCAATCAGAAGAATTTTAATATGATATTGATTCAGGATGGCAATATGAATGATCAATAGTTTAATGACTTGACGAAATTTTACTCCACACTTTATCAATCTGATATGTTTTCCCAATTAGATGCATTAAGTGTACAGGCAACGTGAGAAAACATATAATGATGTATTTTGGTCTGGAAATCAGAGGAATCTTCTTCATATGTGATGAATGTTTGTCCAAGTTTCTCAGAGAAATTCATATTATTTATAACATTGATTGAACGCATATGATAGTATTTCGAAATTTTTCGGATAAATTCTATTAAAACTTCATCGAAACTCTTTGCAACATACAATATAGGACAAACGATCTTATTTATTGTGCCCCACACGCGGGCGAAAGTGATGCCAACAACGACATCTAAATAACATGCTATACTGATACCGGTACTACACCGTTAGCCGTGTCGTATCATTGTACGTTAAATATCGTGGAGTAATACATGTAATAAGTGCATAAAATTGTATGCAATGTGAGGCATATATCTATATTCTTGATCGTGAATGTCGTTACATTCTATACCGACGCAAGATACGACGACTAACCTTTTAATTCTTATAACATTAGTAATTTTTACTATGTAGTATTTTAATTGTAGACTGTATTGATGCTACAATAGATTTATATTATGGTTACCAGCAAAAAAATTATTAAAACGAAGTGAGATGTGGCAATGCACTGCATCCAAACTGACCTGAATGTTTACAACGGTCTGTATCCAAATTGAAAAAAAACAGGATAAATAGTTATTATTGTTGAACAGTGAGTTCATATCAATATTTACTATGGTGCACTCGCATATGATATTTATCATGACCTCCAGAGATAATCTATAAAGCATTAAAATAAATTTTACCATGTTCTCCGAAAAGAAAAAAGAAAAATTGAACCCTCAAGTAATATGGTTCACTTGTTTCAATCGCAAAGTATGTAAACGATAGTTTTTGGATTATAGTGTTGATGGAGCTGCTACGCACACGCTTCAGAAAATTGGCCTAGCATATTTGATTGTTTTTTCGTTGTATCAATTCTCATCCCAATGTTTATGTAGTCCGATAACAATATGTAAATACAGTAATTTGAAATGTACAAATATCTCCGAAGTAATGATGCATTCGAACTTTTACAACTTTCGACATATCCAATTTATATAATATGATTTTAGCCAATATCTTTCATAAATAATATTAACTTTCATAACTTTCATAATTCAACCATAAATTTTGTTTAAAATAGAGAATGATTGAGAATTTCAATAGGAATAATTTTAATGAATAATTATGAAGAAGTGCAATAGTCAATGTAGAAATTTAATTTACCTCAGGACAATGCATGATTTCACTTTCAATTTGCTTTTGTCAATTTAAAACATTCAACTGAAGAAATACAATTCAGGAAAGCCGCCACGGGTTATATACCGGGATTTGTATGATTCACGCTGTTCTTTGAATGTGATGAGGAACAACCACACACTGTGCCATACACCACAACACCGCGAGTCATACCTGGCAGAATGCTTCTCGTCCACCTTTACATCAATTACAAACGAAGTAGGGATTGTTGTTTTACTCCCACTCTTCGTACACTACTTCGATTCTTATAATACAGATTTTATTTGGGCCAAGTGGGGGATTGGGGCACATGAGGTTTGACACAAATTCAAATTTCAATAAATCCAAAAACTCATCAAAACTTCGAGATCTCTGATGTAATAGATAATGAGCTACCTCCCATAATGGCAGCATGAATAAGAAATAACAATTATTTTTTCCGCATAAATTATGATTATTATTTTAACGTGAGTTTACAAGTTATCGACATTGTCGCACTCACAACAACTTCGTAATATAAATGCATAATGATAGATTTCATTTTGGTATTATTTATGTATACATTATATACATTTTTCATTTATCCTTCATTTTTTTCTACCTGTCATTGTTTTGGAGATTGAGTAATAAACGAGCTCTCGAAATGAACGATTTCATTTCTGCAAATATTGAATTATTGACTGACCATATTTTTATTCGCAATTTCAGTCACATGGACACGTAATATATTTGTGCAATCATAATGTGCATATCGTTTAAAAGTACAAACATATACACATATATGTAATGTTACCATGATAAAAAAGACACGTTCGAAAAGACAATTTCAGGTCACGAACAGTACATTCTTCAGCCAGTGATTACGAGAAATTACCCGACATACAGAAATATATTCATAGATATAACTGTGTATATTACTCTTGGTATTATATCGTCTTATATTGTCAATATGAACTATTTCGTAGAAGGAATATCGAGGCTACTTCTTTTTTAAATGCAAAACCAAAGGACGGATTCCGTGAAATGGGAATACAAATTCGAATAATAAAGAGAAAGACGTACTGATGTGACCATGAGTTTTGGCTACGTATTTACCTATTTTAAATAATTTACATATCATTTTTTGTTTCTACGACAATGATATTAGAAATTACATAACATTCTATGGTTACTTTTAATATATTCATACAAAACCACCTGATGATCGTGTGAAGATCTGTTTGGACAATGTAAATTGAACGTTCTTTAACATTACTACGACAACGTCATCTCGCGAATATTACACGTGAATACATAAAATGATGACATATCATAAAGAAAATATTTTTCCGTGATAATTATTATTGGTCGATAATATGCTTTTCATATTGCCCTCGACCTATGTTCTATCTTACTTTGAATTATTCATCTCCGAAATAATACTCGATTAGAATTTAATACATGACTCATATTTTCATCGAAAACTAACAAACGAATTTATGAGACATGCTGAACGTCATTGATATAATGGGAATGCAGCCTTTCACGAGCAAACTCGCTAGACGGCAGATTTGCATTTCATCATCAAGGTCTACTCGCGAATCGAAATTTCAGTCATAAGATTTATGAGAAGTGTCTGTTCAGAAGCGACCGTTTCCACTTGTCATTTTTTCTTGTTAGGCATGGGATTATGTTGTTTTGTCAATATCAATGCCTTAATTACATTGACTACTCGTTTGAATGGAATTTTTCCTTATCAGAATCAAATTTTGGAACAACAGTTTACATTAAGCTTTATGCATTTTGACTATTCTTTTTTCCTAGTGTCCTGAGTATTTCCGTCATTACAAATACTTCCTTTCGGTTATACTTGCCCCATATATGAAATCATGATGCACCTCACACCAGAAATAAACGAAATATTCAGGAACTGAGGGAGCACTTTAACAAGTCGCATACCATAATCATTCGCGAATTCACAGTGGAATTCGTAAATCTACATCACACATTTATGGAAAATTTAACAAATACTGACGAGAAAACATTGCACAAGTATGAAAATTATGTAATATTAAGTGGAGAGGAATCTTTAATAATGATGGCATCAGAATCTCCAGATTAGTTGGTTAAAAAAAATATGTCTTGCTGCAGACATGTCATCTTTACAATACACTCCGCGATTTTCCGAAATTCTAATTGTTGGCATGATTGACGATGCATTTTCAGAAAAACTCGATATTTTCAGAACATAAAAAAGCACCTATGCATGAAGTTGGATGCGATGATATTAAATAATCTCGCAGGAATGATTTCCAATCGTTTAATCTGTCCCGAACCTATCGCTGCTAGCATTTTGAAAAAAATCGATTTAAAAAAAATTCAGTTAAAGTTTCAGAATGGTAGTCGAAGCCCCATGATCTGCATCCACCGACTGGGCGATATCTTCTATCATTGTTTCTAATTCGACGAAAAAGGTGATGCAAATAATCTTGGAACTATCTACTTTGTGAGAATGCAAAATACAAGTTAAGCTTGTTTCCCAAATTCTAGTGGCGCTCCATACATAACAATTGTATTCATCAAGCATAGAATACACGGGTATCTAGCTCATTTCATGTATACAAACTGAAAGCAACAAAGCGCGAATGGGCCCATGAGACGAATCAGTATTATATTATCAAAGATAAAATTAATCAGTGAGTGAATGGGCAAACATAATCAATGTTGGATATAACAAGAGATGGAGCGTGAGGATACTATAGAGCTGAACGTCTGTTATTTATTCCAAAATGTTTTTTTTGTGGCAAGGCGCTGTTAGTTCTATTATGTAAGACCGTATTTTGTAAATGCCGGTCAAGGACCCGATCGAATAAGCAGAGAAATAATCTCATATCCACAATTGATAATGATATACTGATGAATCCGAAAACTATACACCATTCTTAAAATTATCTGTCTGTGAGTTTAATACTGATGAACGTATAAAGTAAAAATCGTGGTCTCAATTCATTAATGATAATGATAGTCTCAAAATCAGTCAATTTCAGTCACTTTCTTTGATCCAGTTGTCTGACGTGCGGCCCATCCTTCATTATGTACCATCCAATATTTTACTTGTTCCAAAAATACATGGGACAATTTTTATCATAAATCTGCTGCTCGTCAGTTATAAAATAGTTAAAACTGATATATATCTTTTTTTCCCATGCGGCTGATATCTAAGGATATATCTTTTATTCAATTGTTGTCGCAAAATTCACATTTATTTTCGGATTTCTCCAATGACGACAGTTCCTATTTTTCAATATCTCATTTTTTTCATTGACCACATTCATTCTCAATCATTTTTCCAATTTGCCAATAGGAAACCTATGTCATTTCTATGGGAACAGTGGAATTGTCAATTAGACTCAGTTCATCCGGACTTATATTTCAATCATATCTCGATTATTCACATTTTAATAAAAAAGTTTTATATACTCAAGGAGAACTGTTGTATGTATTTACGAACTTTTGTTTTCCAAAATATGTTAACTTTACGCCAAATTAATTATTAATGCAATCGTAAATCTGACGCGAACGTAAAATCATTATTACATACAGGAAGACACATGGGAATATATCCGTTCTCATACATCAATTCATTGTTTCAAAAAACTATTTTATTAATAGTTATCCTTTGATTATTATCAATGCCGACAAACCCTGTGTCCTTCTCGACGTAAAAACAGTGGACGAATGTATTATTCATTTGTTAGTTTTGAGCCGGAACAATAAATCATGTTCTATATTGTTATTTCTCCACAAGTGAACATAGTGGAAGAGAAAAGTTTCAATGCGTTTCACACACTTTTTATTTATATATATATATTATAGAAAGTCCTTTTATATCGAATAAACTATGCTCATTGCAACCAATTGAAGAGATGCTTGCAGTGTCTTAACCTTATTATACGAAATATGATGAATTTTTTCTTGTATCACGAATATATTTATTTCTATATACATTTATGCATGTATGTTTTTCATATATTCAGCTACATATGTATTATTTCATGAATATTAACCAGTTGCTGTTGGATTATGAGTTGACTGTGTCGACTTTCACTTGATCCAACGTTTTGACATATACATATATGCATATCTATACATATTTTTGAATGTATTTATACACACAGCCCTCTGCTCTACGAATGTTCTTAATTCATCCTTGAATGCCGCAGCATTTTAACTTGAACAAATACTAATTCCATTGATTTATAGATATAAAATCTATTCAAAATATATAAGAATTTTATATTTCATGAATATTTGCGTATCAATTTATTCAATCAAAATTCATGGATGTAACTCAATAATTCGAAACATTCGAACTTTTTTTATACATCATCCGAACTATTCATTTATAATTCATATATAATATATTTGTTTCCACCTTTCAGTATACAGAGCTTCATCGGCATACTGAAAGTTTGCGCCATCTATCGGTTGAAATTCATGGACCTCTTGAATCTGCTCAATCTGCTATTGTCGATTGTTTCAGTATATATGTATGAATGTGCAATATATATCACTCGATAATGCAGCAGGCTGCTTTCACCGAAAGAAGCAGCAGTACCGACAATTGTGTACATTATTTTACTAACTTTCATATCTGTGTGGCATACTCAATTGCTTCATCACTTTTCAATTGCATGAAATATATTATTCTGACGTTTTCTTAACATTTTATTTTTAATTCTTTCATAAATTAACCTCGATTACTAAATTATTTTCAACATATGACACACGTGAAATATGGATAAAACAAAGTTAATTTATAATTAATATATCATATGATATTGCCATATATGATAGCTATGTTGCAAACACATTATACCCATAAATTTTTGATGCAACAAGTGAGAACTTCATGTTTTTACTGTACACAATTTCGATTGAAACACAATTGAAGCCATTTACTCACTTACGTAATACGATATCTGTGTGAAGATCAAAATTGTGTTATAGTTATGAAAAGAAAAAACTAACTGTATTGGCCGAAATTCATAGTATTTAATGTTCATATTACTGTTTTATAGCTACAATAGTGATGAAGTATATCCAATATAATAAATATAGCTTTACATAACAATCTGTATGCGTATATTTTTTTTATCACATCATTATTTCAGACTGATGATTGCGGTAATGCACGATGCGGATAGCCGCACACATTTAATGTATATATAAATAAGACCCACAATTATGTCATTGATCCAGACCTTGTATTTTGCAGTTTACAAGTAAAATGTTCGAGCATATACATTGGAATTACACGCAACATATAAAAACTATGAAACCTTCAAGTTTATTCTTACACGTCTGGCAAAATTCCATTATTTATTTAGATTGTTGGTCCAATGATATTGTATTTAACCCACTGTCTGAATAACATCGGCGCGCGCATTCTCGCCAAAAAGTATGAGCACTCGGGTGATGCAAAATGATGATAAAATGCGATAGCACGCCCCACCAACAGCTCACTCTCCGTTCATCCAATCGAAGAACATCAATATAAGCAATCAGCGATGGGTGTTGATCGCCTTGATACAATTTAACTTTCATCTCGTGAGCATTTATATTCAAAGTTGGTCAACACATATTGGTGACATGTTATTTAGTACCACCACTCATCGCAATACCAATCAAATTGTTAACTGTGTGTGAAATTGTTTTATATGCGTGAAACGTGGTGGGAGTTCCAGCGACTCGTTCTTGTGTCGTGTACCAGTTAAATTTCCCTCTCTATCACTCTCACTTGTCATTCGTCGTTTTTTTTTTGCCTCTATTATCCGGTTCATCACTAGCACTCTCTCTTTCCTACTCGTGTCGATAATAAAAATTATCATGACGCACGGCCGTAGTTTGAGGAGCGTAGTTATCGTTGGGGGATGGCCGGGCTCCAGGCAATGGGAGTACAAAGGCCGACCGTATCCCAATACAACGTTCGCCTGCACGTATACAAACATTGGTGCAACAACGTCATTTCAAACAGTATCCCGTATATCAACGAGTTGTACCATGGCGAAGCCGTACGAGCGTACGTTAACAATCGACAATGTGTTTTCAAATTTACGTCGTATGGAATATGCTGTGCGTGGGCCACTTCTCTTACGAGCACTGGAAATTGAAAAAGAACTCAATAAAGTAGGTAGATAATGCTCGAATTTTGTTGACCAATCATAAATTTTATTCGTGCCAAGAAAACAAATTATGCATACATATTACTCAAAGTATATTATACCACGTGGGTATATATATGTACTTTGTCTATCTGAACTTTTCGTGTTTCTTGATATACTGCTGCCATTCATTCATTCACTTCATAATAATTTTAGATCGCATGTCAATTCGTTTATTGGAGCATAAAAAAATGATTAATAACTAACCAGATGTTAAATCGTTGGATCGTGAATTTTATTCATTCGAACAATCTCCTCAATTGGGTTTTCATATTTCTAGTGGGGATTCACATAATCGTTTATCTAGTGGTTTGATTATAAAGTTCCTTACATGATTTTGCCGTGAAAATTTACTATCTTTTCATATCTTGTTATTGTTCATTGAAAATTAGTCTTCCTATAACAAATTTCATCAACATGTGAAGAATTAGTGATCATCTTGTGTATGTGATTCTCATTTGGAATCGAAATATTTTATTTCTATAATATTCTTAATGTCGTCAAATGAACAATTGGAGACGTTGTTCCCCTCTGCATAAGTTATAAAATATATATTGTGAGCTTTAATACATATTTGTGTTCACAATAAGCACATGTTAATTGATGTTATCGTTGTATGAAATCCAACCCAGGGTGAATTTTCTCTCGTGTTTATTGTTCACAGGAATTAACTACTCAGTACTTCTAATTATTTTTCTTCATTTTTCAATTAATATTGTGGATTCAAATATGTCAGTATTTAAGTGTCTATACGCTTTATGTCTGGCACATAGATGCCGAAATCAATTGACGTGTGACTATTTCGATGAGGAAAATGAACACTATGTAAATAATTATTGATGACAATGATAATGATGATTACGGTGATGCAGACGGTATGTGGAGACAGTAGCCGATGTGTAACGGTCACTCAACTTTTCACAACATGACTTTAATGCTATGGCCTCAATTCATCAATATGGTTGTGAATTATGAAAATTGATAGTACTCGGCTCGGCGCTGTTTATTATTGGTGAGAAAATATCGCGTCAAATACAGATAACACGTGATTTGAATAATTTTATAAGAAATTGTTTGAGATCTTACAGTCCAAATATCAAATGCTTATAATATATTTATCATTCATTGGCGTTATACTGATCTATTCCTATGATTCGACATACACTGCTATCTTCAGTTCAATTTCACAAATACATATTTGCATGGGCGTGTAGGAGTTTGAACTTTGGGTCCAGCGATTTGAACTGCATATGCGGGTAGACAATGATCGAGACTTATTTTGTCGATAGCATTCTGTAGACATGATTATCTGAAGAAAAATAAATGACGTGAATAATTGTTTTTTAAATCGTACGCATATAGACAAGAGTACTTGATAATATAGCTATCACTGCGGTATTGAAATCAATTATCACAGATGTGATGATGAGAAATCTAATTTAAAAGATTTCAGTCACAACATTGGAATAAATACTCATATCTCTCTGCCGATTGTCATTTTATATTGATTTATTTATTCACAATCTTATGTATGTTTGATTCACTGAATACATTCTGTTTGTTTAGCTGTCGCTCACAATAGCATACACGCGTTGAAAAATACAATTGATCCAACACACCACATATTATCAAGCACTGTATTCTCTTACCATTTGCATAATTGTTGGAGATATATGAGTTTAATGATTAACATATATTTCTTTGAAACATTTTTTAGATGCAAATGGTGTATTGAAATCGTGAGAAGTTATATTTAATCCAATGTTTTGTTTTTTCACAGGGTGTGAAAAAACCGTTCAAAGAAGTGATTAAAGCCAACATTGGAGATGCACATGCTATGGGCCAGAAACCTATTACATTTTTACGACAATTACTCATTCTTACAATATCTCCTGAACTTATGAACGATCCAAAATATCCAGACGATGCAAAACAAAGAGCGTGTGCTATACTTGGTGGTTGTAAGGGTGGTAGCGTTGGATCATACTCGGAATCGCCTGGTATAGAGATAATCCGGAAACATTGTGCTCAATATATTGAGAAACGTGATGGTTATCCATCAGATTATAATAGAATAATCCTGTCGAATGGTGCTTCAGATGGCATCAAATCTTTCCTAAAATTATTCAATGAAAAAGTTGATGGAGTTGATTCAGGTGTAATGATTCCAATTCCTCAATATCCGTTATACTCTGCTGCACTCGCTGAATTTGGCTTATCACAAATTGGATATTATCTTGATGAAGATAACAAATGGGCATTGGATAGCTCTGAGCTTGAGAGGGCTTATCATGAAGCTAAAAGAACGTGTAATCCACGAGTGTTGGTTGTGATAAATCCAGGAAATCCAACTGGCCAAGTTCTCACACGTACCAATATCGAGGGCATCATACGTTTTGCTCATAAAAACCGGTTATTTATTTTGGCCGATGAGGTTTACCAACATAATATTTATGACCCCGATAGCGAATTTCATTCTTTCAAAAAAGTTATGATGGAAATGGGTGAACCATATTCAAAAATGGAACTGGCATCTTTCATGTCCATATCAAAAGGTACGATAAAATGCTTATTTATGTATGCTTATCAATTATTGTTTAACAAATGAATGTGGTGATATCAATTGTAACAGTAATATTCAACAGGGTACATGGGTGAGTGTGGAATCCGATGTGGCTATGGAGAATATTTCAATATAGACGATGAAGTTATGGCGATTTTATCAAAATCAATATCAGCGATGCTCTGCCCTACTGTGTTGGGTCAAGTGGCTATGGATGTTGTAACCAATCCCCCACAACCTCACGAACCGTCATATAAACTCTTT
The DNA here is from genome assembly GCA_958496275.1 of Zele albiditarsus. NCBI lineage: Eukaryota > Metazoa > Arthropoda > Insecta > Hymenoptera > Braconidae > Zele > Zele albiditarsus. Next base: position 6,533,438 of record OY292411.1, read on the forward strand.
ATCGAAGAGAAAACAGCTGTTCTGAAGTCTTTGGCAGAGAGATCACGTTTAGTAGTTGACACACTAAATAGCATTCCAGGCTTTAAGGTTAATAATAATCACTATTTCTTTAATCGCGGACTAAACTATGATGTATAATATTATAATTTTAATCTTTTTCTTCCAGAGCAATCCCGCGATGGGCGCAATGTATGTTTTTCCACGCATAGATCTTCCTCCGAAAGCAATACAAGCAGCTAAAGCTGCGGGCCAAGCACCTGATGTATTTTATGCATTTAAACTACTCGAGGCTACTGGTATTTGTGTCATTGCTGGTTCTGGATTTGGACAGAGGCCTGGTACATATCATGTTCGAACGACAATTTTACCACAAAAAGACTTAATCAAAGTCATGCTTAACAATCTTAAAAACTTTCATATTCACTTCTTAAAAGAGTACAGTTAATTCTATCAATGTCTGTGATTGTGTTCGCTGCTGCGATGTTTTTTATATCTTCAACACTTGTCATACAATTGTGCGCAGCTACTCAAATTTTTTATTCAATACTAATCAGAACATCTGACTATATTTAAAAATACCCATAAAAAAATAACTAGATGTGATCAAACCTAAATACACATTTTTACACAGTGAGATTTTAAGATATTTTGCATGAGATATGTGAATTTCAGGATACAACAATAAATGTCTATATGTACCTGCGTTACGAGATCATGAAGCCATGTCACTTAAGTTTTATGTATTATTAATGTCGGTAAACATATTTCATCTAAGTTGTATGCTCCATGCAAATGATTCATTCAAGTTTTTCACTGTGTAATTATGTTTCCGAATATGAATTAACAAAAATTTATCATGATCATCGTACGTCACGAGTGATCGGTCAATATAATTCTTATTTATGTTTCATTTATGAGAAAAAGAATTATTATGCGTATATTATATGTACGGTGGTATTTATTATCGTTTGTTCACGTCCACATATAATATCTCGTGCCAGATTCAACTGTGTATATTTAATAAAATCGACAATACATTAATTTAAGTTCTATCTCACTGATAATTATATGCTTCGTTGTTGTATTCAAACATTATTGAAATCTTATTTATAAATGTAAATATGTTCAATATAATACTTAATGCTATAAATCTTCCGACAATATTTCAAATTCATTCACGAAGAATTTCATATCTGCTTCGGTGAGACCGGAGTTCTGGATGACTAGTCTAAAGAAATTTGGTAGCCCATGAATAGGTTGATACGTTACAAGCATTGATCCTTTTTTAACCATTCGTTCCTTGACAATGGGACCGATTTTATGTAATGCCTGCCAGAGTTCGTGATCTTTCAAGTCTCTCATTGATTTCGGCACATACCAAAAGCAAACATTGGTGCATTCTGGCTCTTGGAGCAATTTCCAACCCTCGCGATTGCGAATGAGATCAGTGAAATATCGTGACAAATGAAAGACCTTGTCGACATGCATCTCAAGGCCAGATGTGCCCTTGGCCTTCCACATGAACCAGAACTTGAGAACATCAGCACGACGACCGCACTGAACGTGTTTATCACCAGAATCAAATGATGTATCGTAAAACTTGTCTTTTTGAAAGAGATATGTTGCATTTGAGCTGTGCGCGGACTGAAGGAGATTTGCGTGCTTTATGAGGAGAGTCGAACATTGTTGTGGAGCCGCCAACAATTTATGAGGATTCCATGTAATAGAGTCTGCCAGTTCTATACCGTCGAGATGTTTTCTGTATGTCGCCGACATCAATGCACCTCCACCCCATGCCGCATCCACATGTAGCCACATATTGTATTTCACACAAATATCATGAATCTGCCTCAGAGGATCATAAACGCCAAGAACAGTCGTTCCCGCTGTTGCCGATGTCATTAGTGGAATTGCACCTTCTCCAAGAGCTTTCTCAATTTGCTTCTCCAAATCGTCAATATTCATTTTGCCTGTACTGTCAACCTTCACGCTGTAAACATTATTAGTACCGATACCGAGAAAGGCAGCCATTTTTTTAATTGAGTAATGCGCATCTTCCGATGTAAAAACGACTAATCGAGATGATCCTGTAAGTCCGGTTTCTTTTAATAGTGGAAATTTGTAGTGTCGCGCGAGATTGATAGCGTAGCCATTCGCCATGGAGCCACCAGGACAAAATATTCCATCCCCATCACCGTTCTTCCAACCAACGATTTTCCTCATTTCGCGCAAAACTTCATTTTCCATTAAAATAAACACTGGCGTTACTTCATACGTGTAGACAGATGGATTCAGTGCATCTGTCAGCCACTGACCAACTAATCCGTAAGGGTCCAAACTTGAAAATAGCTGATTCACGAATCGTGGGTGTCCAGTTTTCACGCTGTATTTGATGATACTTCGAGCCATATCGAGTAAATCTTCGTGAGATGTACCACATTCTTCAATTTGCAAGTTAATCAATGATGGCAAATCTTCCGGATCTTTCCATTCAACGACTTTGGTTTTTCGATTAGTGCCCTGAATCAATGAAAATGTGATGATGAAGAATAAGTGTATGATTCGAAGGTTTTTTATGGTGTCGATACAATCTATTGTAATAACTAGGGCCAGAAAGTTCCTGTCGCTACGTATGTCGATAAATATGAGGGTTGTTGCTAGCGCGCGCGCGGCGAAATTAATTCTTCAGACTGAGGTGAGATGTCACCGATTATCGTGATGTTTGAAACGATAAATGTCATATTCTATTCGCGCTACGAAATATTTTCAGAGCAATCCGATGGGCGTGAAAAATAATGGAACGTATGAAATGAATAATAGTCAATGAGGGTTATGACATAAAACATTTACGAGTCATAGAAAGTCACCATGATCAAATGAAATGGATGGAAAATAATTATTGCATCGAAAGCGATCTCGGATACGACCAAATTGCATATGACATTTTCTGTAGGTCATAAAATTTCCTATGTGAATGTCCGCGACAACCCTGGTCCAGAGTCTATAGGTGAAGCGTTGGAGAGACTCAATAGAACTCCTTGATTCATTCAATAAATTATGTCCCGATGGCAAAAATGTGGAGTGATCGTTCGCGCCGTGCTATAGATATACTGTGAATGGTACATCGCGTTACTTTTTAAATTTAAATTCGTTCACATTGAAATGATTTGATTTGGTAATTCGAATGAATCATTTTCAACTTGGAGAAATTTTAAGATATTATATATATTCGATTGAAAATATTGAATAGTTAAAATTCTTGATCGTGTTCTCATTTCTGTTCTCAATTGCGTCCTAAATTGTATTATTTATTACGTCCTCACCAGTGTCGCGTGGCACTACATTTTACGATTTCCGATGTCACATGGACAAGAATTTTAATTGAATCGCGTGGCGAGCCTCGAATGGATCCAATAAAGAATTTGGAATTATTATTCGTTTGTTCAACAATTTCATGTTTGGATAATGAATTTCATTCCATCAATTATTTTGTATGAATCGCCGAATCATTTTATATATTATCAAATTGTTTAAATAATGTTCAAAATGCGGTAAAATTTTAGTTCAATTGGTGTTCAAATTAGAGCTCTAATGATGTTCAGAATGTGGTCAATTTGGAGTTCAGAATGCAGAAAAATTATTATTTAATTGAGGAGGTTGTGCTGTAAATGGGCAATTGTCTTCATAACTAGTGCCACGCGACACTGGTGAGGACGTAATTAATAATACAATTATCAAATCAAAACATTTCAATGTGAACGAATTTAAATTTAAAAGGTAACGCAATGTACCATTCACAGTATATCTATAGCACGGCGCGAACGGTCACTCCACATTTTTGCCATCGAAACGTAATTTATTGAATGAATCAATGAGTTCTATTGAGTCTCTCCAACACTTCATCTGTGGATTCTGGACCAGGGTCATCGCGGACATTCACATAGGAAATTTTATGACCTACAAAAAAGGTCATATGCAATTTGGTCGTATCCGAAATCGTTTTCGATACGGAGGTAAGCTGACGTGTGACAGACAATTTCGGAATTGCAATAATTATTTTCCATCCATTTCATTTAATCATGGTGACTTTCTATGACTCGTAAATGTTTTATGTGATAACCCTCATTGATTATTATCATTTTCATACGTTCCATTATTTTTCACGCCCATCGGATTGCTCAAAAAAGATTTCGTAGCGCGAATAGAATATGACGTTCATCATTTCAAACATCACGCTAATCGGTGGGAACTAACTTCAGTCCGAAGAATTAATTTTGCCACGCGCCCTAACAGCAACCTCCACATTTATCGACATCTGTAGCGACAGGAACTTCCGGGCCGTACTAATAACATTTGGACATACTTAATGTTATATTTCCGAATGTTTGTTAGGGACAGGGATTCATGTAAAGTAGTGGAGTGATTACAAAAATTTGTTAGTACCAAATGCATAATTGTAACTGAATAATAGACAAATATAATCTGTTAAATGAATGAGCTTACTTGAAAGACTGCGTCTTGCAATATAATCTCCAAGAAGGCCCTGAAGAAATTCTCATGCACTGGTTTAGATGGTATGCTTTGATATGTCACTGGAGACTCCTCTTTGATGAATAAATTGTCCATGTTCTTTAATCGATCATCAATTGTTTCGATGTCTTTGGAAAAATGATTGGCGAACATTGCTATTGAATCTTCACAACATTCATTCCCTTGAAACTTTTCTGACGTCTTGAATAGTGTGCCTTCATTTGCTGGCATCGTGCTCAACCGTGTCCAAACTCACTATGGACTTTTCCCGGAGACAGAAACCTTCTTTATATGCTAAAAGCTTCATCAAGGACAAAATCGCGCTACAGCCCCTCCAATACCGCGAACACGTCAATCAATGAACCAGCTAACCAACTGTTACATACCACACTCAACTTCTGTCTAATATATGTCTTGTAATTTCTGTGTAGGAAAATATTGGAAGCTGATAATTGGGATTTTCCCGGATTTACGGGAAATATACAGCACGTAATTTCCTACATTCTGTAAAAAAGACATTAACATTGAAAGAATGTGTCAGTTCTCAAACTATACGACGAATAATGTCGTATCACCTACATTTATTATTCTCCGAAGAAATGGTTGAATACTTGACGCCTAATTGAACAATTTTCATAGAAGGTCAGTTTCTCTTGAAATAGTAGTAATCTTGAACTCAATACTACCATAAATGTTCCACTATTTATAAATGATATTTCTCCACGAAGGCGTTTTAGCGCCTGCGGTGCACTGGATTTATTTTTTACTATTAAAAAGTGTTTAGCCGCAAGTAGCCTTCTTTTGAAATGTCAAATTTCGAAACAAACATCAATCCACAGTAAACTGAACTTGTTTGACAGTTATGACGAAGCAATAATTGAGAATTATCGGTTCCCTCGACATTGCAGTAAAGGCCAATGTGTGTTGATATCCATTCTAGTATACTTTCCAATCTTGATACAATATCAAACGTTATAGTAAATGAATAACAAAAAGGCTATGTCCATTGCAATCTGCTATTATCATTGTAACGAATGAATGGATATAGATAAACTACGTATAGTTGCTATATTAATGTAACAATTTCTGTGAGAAAAAAGAGTCATAATTTCAAATTAATATAATCGTATAGAGTAATGATTAAATTAGTTCGTGCCACACTTCGAATGGAAATAAACGATTTCGAGAGAAGATACACTTGTAGTATCATGTGTGGTCGTTGAAGATAATGGATTACGTTGATGCCATCAAAAACTAATTAGAGTCGTGACACAGCAACCAATGAGCGAGTGTTCTTTTCAGATTCTCATCATGATGACGACGAATGAACCAGACACAATATTCACGCATTGATTGCGCAGTATATGTATGTTTTGATTGACTATGAATGAGTTTTGAAATGGAAAGCATAGTGCCATTTCACATCAAAACGAATATTGGCTGATGATATAGATAACAAATGTGAATTATTAATAAGAGTTAACTAGAGAAAAGAAAATAAGGAAGAGGAAAACGAGATGCAACGATTCATAAAATATATAGTACTCATAGGTATTGTACAAGGAAAAAAATTAATACGAACAAGGATAAAGTAGAATACCTGACATTTGTCATTATTTTCCAAATGAAAATATATATAACTCCAGTATCTGATTGGAGTATATGGTGAGAAATTCCGGAATTTGGTATAGTCAAGAAGAATGAAAAATTGCAAGGCATTGCGGAAACCTTCATGTTGACAAACTAATTGTACATTCATCTGGTTTGTAAGTTGCAGTTACGCTATTACGCTGATATCTGACATACATTTCGCTGTACCCTGCGTCAAGTTTTTTTTTGTTACAGTAAAAGAGTTTCCACAGGTTAATATTATATTCTGTTATACAAATCATTTGATCTGATGCAAAGAATTATATACTTTCTAGTCCCAACGATAACTCTACATTGTAACTGAATTACAGTGTCAGTCCATTGATAGTATATATACCGACTTCAATGCGCAAAAGAAAAAGGCAAGGTGCTTTACCATTCTAGAGAATGCGTATATTATGAATTTTTTGCTACTAATAAATCGCACAATTATCCTTTAATACTTCGAATTAAGGTGAAATTGACGAACAAAAAGTCAATTGCCTATAAAACGTGGGTAATTAATGCAACATACCAGTAGGAAACAATAAAAAAGCAATTCATCGACAATAACGTAGATGGAAATTATGTAAGCACGTTAACTATTATTCAATTTGAACTAGTTGATTTGGAAGGGAGGGCATTATCTATATGACAATCTTATTGAAATGAATATAAGCATTCAATGTACTCTATTCATCATTTTTATTATGAATATATATTTGTATATAAATGATTATTGCACTATGTAGAATTGATGAAATATTTACAACATTATCAAGTATACTCATTACAAGTAATTAATATATTTTGGTTCTCATCAATACTGCGATGAACCGCATCACTGCACTCACTCTCCATAATTATCGTAGAAATAATTTTATGAAACCAGTTTCAATATATAATGATAATAATCAAAGTTAGGAATGTATAATATATGATAAATTCTGTTGAATGCCTAGCAATGATTTATAAACCATGATCTGACATATATAACTGGATCAATGAACTGGAGGTATAACTGTGGAATTCATTCAGGTAAAAATGAATGAATTAATTAAATCACACGTTTGCAATAAGAATGAACGCATTCAATTATTCAATGATTGAACGATTATAAATCGCAATTGACAAAAAAATAAGATGAAATGTATTCGATTTAGTTGTATTGTTGAACTTACATCACACCCAAAAGTGACTGGTTTTAATTTGTTTGTTTTCTTGTTATCAATCAAAATATGCTCCACAATTAGAACATCTTCTGTTCTTCAAAAGTAGGCAGCATAAAATTCCCAGGGGGAAGAAGAATATTGCACAAAATAAACCCAGACAGGTGTAGTCATCCTCTAAAACACCGTCCTGGAATAATTCAAAATACATCAAATATGATATAGAAAATAAAACCTGTGTTTAATTGTCTAACATAGATAATATACTAGATTGACTTTCTGACAATTGGAAATTATGAATGCGAACATCAACAAAGATTGGAGGAAAAAAATCGAATATACTACATAATATTATGTATATCCGGTTGAATAATGAACTAATTGCAATAACGTGTGCTCAATTTATTCAGAATCATGAGAACTATTTAACTGTTTATTACTATGGTAATATGGCAACTCCTAGTTTTCGCATTGAAACATTCCAGTGCCCACACGCTATAGGACATGAGGAGTGAAATCCAAACATTATTTTCTGATGGACTATAAATATATTCATTCAAAGGAACGAGTCTGATATGTCTTATTTATCAAAAGCATACACATTGAGTTTGCGACTGGAGTTATTGCCCTTCGCAATCTTCTGTTACTCGTCAGTAAATTAGTATACACGTATTTCACATCCCCTAGATCAAATACAAGATATTTATAAACATGTACCTCCATTTACTATCCATCTTATTGCATATTAATAAGTTAATTGTTGATTAATAAAGACTAATACAATTAACTACTCACTCGGCATGCCGGACAAGCTCCAACAACGATGACTTCGGGTACGATAACAGTGGTTGTTCCATAGGAGGGAGTTGAAGCTCCTTGATAAGGGATGGCATTGCTCGGATAATATCCAGGAGGCGGTTGCCATGACAAAGGTCCTGGCAAAAAGTTTTCGATTACATTTACTGTATCAGTATTATAGGCGTATCTATTAATATAATAATTGATAATTATTGGGAAATGTCATGTAAAATATTGTGAGAGTTATGAAATATGATAATTAATGATTCTAATTAATCATAAAGCTATACCTATATCTAAAGAGTAAATGACAAGGACAAACGATAAACATAACCTACGTAAGAAATGAATCTACTTGCTCTACCTTGTGGAGCTGTAGCGACTGAATAAGGTGGAGGTTTATCATCTTTTGGATATAGTGGCTGGTTCTCCATGATCAAGTACGAGAATTTACGATGCCGAATTTGGTTCACAGTTCGTACACTATTCGTCGTCAGAATTCATCAGCTGATACGACACATTATTGTGATTGTTATGACATCTAATCGAACCAAAAGAAGTTATATATTGTATTCATATATAATGATACATACATACATACGCTCACACATACCCTTCATACATGGCATACATGTGCACCAACTGTCAAACCTGTGTCTGTGTGCGGGAACATAACAAATGAATATGACATCTGGGAACTAATTTGCGAACCAGAGACTCATTCCTTTTTGGTTATTCACGTGGAATTTCAGTATATTTTTCACACTTCTTGTTGCACATTGAAAAAAATAACTGTGACGAAAGTGGGCATATTTGAATCTCGCATCAAATCAAAAGCAAAGTTTCCTTGTTCGGTTTGAGGGTATGGAAGTTAAATTCATAGAAATTTAAATTAAATCCTTAATGCACTCTAGAACAAGTAACACGCGTCATTCTTAAATTGAGAATATTTACGGAGAGACTTGAAAAAATGATCAGTTTGGTGTATGGGGAAAATGCTTCAAGAATTGGAGAAGTGGAAAAAAAATATGAGAATTAGTTTCTTATATTTCCAAAAGCACGACAATATATCACCATGTTCGTGCCGATTTAGTTTCAAGGTTTAGTGGGGAATCAAACCCATATCTAGTTACATGTTCTAAAATGACAACTATCTTTACCAGCTTTACGTTAACATGTCATCCATATCACCGCAGTGCGGTTGTGGAAGTACTCCATTGATTTCATGCAGGCCCACAAAATCCTTTCATTTCACGTTGTGAAGTCACACGTTGCTATGTTTATCTCTTGTACACTGGAACTAATTATCGCTCTATCACTCTTTTGTTTTGTTGCTTGACAGCCACTATTTTCTCACACTCAATAAAATTGAGTTGGCCTCGAATTTCAATCGGCTCATCTAAACAGAACTAATATAATTTTGAATAAACAATTTATTATTCTACTGCAGTACTATAGCCTCTAATTCAAAAAACGAATGTCTTCATCGCCATATTGAGTAGAGGACGCTCTCATGTGAGATTCCAATATACAGAGCGGTCGGAGGCACCGTTCAAACTCAATCATGTCGAAACTCAGATTTGAAAAAGTTTGGCACGCGAAATTTGAATGCCTACGGTTGTAATACTGATGAAAATGAAAATCTTAATTGACAACGTCTTGGAGAAAAATGGTATAATGAATGAATACTCACAAATGAACAATATCCTGCCCGAAACGTATAAACTATGTTCATCCCGTCGTGAGAGAATACAAGCTGACTCGGGCCAAATAAACAAGGAAATGTTTTACTTTCTACTCATAAAAACGTTTATGCCTGTCCTTCTTGCACATATTACTATTTGTCACAAATCAAAATCATTCATATAAGAAAATTATTAGTGCTGCCACCTTTAGTTATCTTTGGATCCCCAATAATTCAAGTTCGAATAACCTATTTGGGTCAGTGAGAGTCACCATACTACAAACAACCTCACAGATTAAATATGGCAATGTGTATTTTTTTTAAATTACCAATATTCTGCAAATATTTCTCATGCCAATTTAGAGAGCGGCGTTTTTAATGAGTTGGAATGAGAATTAGCTTTCATATGCAACATTACATTCTAGCGATTTTGCATTTATACTTGAAATATGTTGCCGCAAGATGGCTGTCTCTCACCGTTGTCGTCGTGGTGTCGTGGAGTTGTGGTGCATACCTGCATATTCCTTGCATACCTGTTCTGTTTGTCACCACATACAATTCAGTTACGTCAAAATTCAATGTGGCTCTTATCGTTAAAATTGCAGCAACGTGTCAGTTTTAATCAACATCAACAAGTATATTATTTCATAACTTACACAGGCATCAAACGGTGATCGTGTACACATATAATTTTTATAAATTAATAACCAAGAAAGTGAAGGTGGTGATGGTGATTGTGAAGAAGAATACGTAGCCCCACCAATACAACACTCTACTCACGATAACTCTATGAAATACGGCACTCGATTATCAATATCACTTTGGTAATCAGAGTATTTCAGAAAAAGATGCTAACGTCAACGTACTTTCACAAATTTAATCTCATACTTAATTTATGTGGTGTACCGCGTAATGGACAATCAGTTAATGTATGCCTATTAGGCTGAAGTTATTTAGATCGGTTGGGTTTTTTAATGACGATGCAAAATAATTCAAAAACTAGAGAAATGTTTATAGTAAGAGCACTAGAAAAAATTGTCGCTGACAAAGATGTTAAACGATCACATTTGTCGCAATTGAGAAAGTCGTGCGAATCGGCACTAGGTGAGTATATAAATTACTTTTCCAATCAATTCTTCATGTATACATCAATTATATATAATACTAATTTGGACATTATTCTCCATAGATGATTTACGCAATGAAATTAAAGAAGTACCGAATATTCAAGGTGAAGAGACAATATCTAATGCATTACCGCAACCGAAGAATGATTCGAATGTTATATCAGCTGAAAAATATTTTTTACCATTTGAATTGGCCTGTCAGAGCAAATCCCCGAGAATCGTTGTCACTGCATTAGATTGTTTACAAAAGTTAATAGCCTATGGACACTTGACTGGTAATGTTCCTGACTCTACAGAGCCAAATAAACTATTGATAGTAAGAATTGTTGAGACAATATGTAGCTGCTTTATGGGGCCACAAACTGATGAAGGCGTACAATTGCAAATTATCAAGGCATTATTGACTGTGATGACTAGTCAACATGTGGAGGTACATGAAGGAACTGTACTTTTAACTATACGTACTGTTTATAATGTCTATTTGGCGTCGAGAAACTTAGTGAATCAAACAACGGCACGTGCTACTCTCACGCAAATGATAAACGTTATATTTGCTCGAATGGAGACACAAGCGGTAACTATTCAGAATCCGCGCTGTTATCTCATTATTTTATATATGATCGAACATGTTTCATGATATAGGAAGATGAAAGTCCACGCACGAGTGATACTCTACAGCAACCTGAAACACCCATTACTCCGCGAGCAGATGTGGGATGTGAGACACCAGTGGCAACTGAACTGTCAACCGATGATCCTTCTTTTGAGGCTCATTATATTGTCGGTGAAATATTACATGATATTGTGAATACAGTTGTGCCAATCGATTCTCTACCACCTGATACGTCGCCTATAGAGGAATCGAACATCGATCAAATACCCACCGATGACAATACGGATGAGACAACAGGAGAAAATGACAATATGGTGACAGCCAAATTTACTCACGTACTGCAAAAAGATGCATTTTTAGTTTTTCGTGCACTTTGCAAGTTGTCGATGAAGCCCTTGCCAGACGGTACACCAGATCCAAAGTAAATTGAATTGCTTTTTCTGACACTCAACTATATATTTGTTCCTATAATTTTTTGCATCAATTGCAGATCACATGAATTAAGATCGAAAATTCTGTCTTTACAATTATTACTGGGTATCCTCCAAAATGCTGGGCCAGTTTTGCGATCGAACGAGATGTTTGTCATCGCAATAAAACAATATTTATGTGTAGCACTTTCAAAAAATGGCGTGTCGTCAGTTCCAGAAGTGTTTGAATTATCGCTGGCATTATTTCTCGCTTTGTTGGCACGATTCAAAGTGCATTTAAAGATGCAAATTGAAGTTTTTTTTAAGGAAATCTTCATGAATATTTTAGAAACATCAAGCAGTTCATTTGAACACAAGTGGATGGTCATTCATGCATTGACAAGAATTTGTGGGGATGCTCAGAGTGTTGTAGATATATACGTAAATTATGACTGTGATCTCTCTGCAGCAAATTTATTTGAGAGGTATACCAATCATATAGCTTGTCTTTATATCAATGTTGACGAAATAACTGAGTATTTTTCCTGGCTTTCAGACTTGTTAATGACTTATCAAAAATAGCGCAAGGGCGTCAAGCTTTAGAGTTGGGAGCATCACCTAATCAAGAAAAGTCAATGCGTATTCGCGGCCTCGAGTGTTTAGTGTCAATCCTGAAATGTATGGTAGAATGGAGTAGAGATTTATATGTGAATCCTGGTATACCTGCGGAGCAGCAAACTCCTACAGAGCCGCCTGATCCACCGCTTGATCCATCGTTGCCGCGTTACGGCAGTGCTGGTAGTTTATCATCAGCCAGTTCTAGTCTTGTAGGAAATAAAGAATTGCCAGATTCACCTGAACAATTCGAGGTGCAAAAACAACAAAAAGAAGTTTGGGAGGCTGGTATTGAAATATTCAATCGAAAACCAAGTAAAGGAATCCAATACCTGCAGGAGCAAGTATTGCTTACTAATTCGGTTGAGGACGTTGCACGTTTTCTTCATACAGATGAAAGACTCGATAAAACTGCTATCGGCGATTTCCTTGGTGATCACAATCACAATCAAGTGATGTATAATTATATTGATCAGATGGATTTTACAAATAGGGATCTGGTGACGGCACTGAGATATTTTCTTGAGGGCTTCCGATTACCAGGCGAAGCCCAGAAAATTGATCGATTGATGGAGAAGTTCGCGAGTCGGTACTGCGAATGTAATCCAAAGTACGTTATTTTCATTATTTATTAAACTAGTTCAACCTTAGATCAAATACAAATTTCTAAAATGTTAGAAGTAAGGAAAATATTCAAAAGTCATCTCATCGATTTCATACTCGATAAACTCATTGGTATATCAACATTAAGCATAAATAATGATGGCAACTCAATACAACCGACAATAACAAACCGACTGGTATTTGCTCAACCTTCTTAGCGGATATATAAAATTGTTCATCGTCAACAATACCTTGTGATTCTGATGTATTTCGATGTGATGGTTAGAATATTGAGAGTGTGTGTCGGAAGATGTGGATAGTTAGGTATCAAGAGAAATTCCATACATCACTTTTAACCCCATTTAAAAATGTATGAATAAACATTTATTCAGGTTGGAGAACGAGATATTTTTCGATTTGAACTATTTTCATAGGATCAATGGGTTCGCTATCAATTTGTTATGAACTATATTTCCGTTCGTAATAATCAACTGCACACTTTCAATATCTCATTGCCTACGATATTGATACATCAACATTATTTGTACTTCAATATTCATATAGAATTTCGTTATAAATGCTCTAGAAACGATTCTTGAATATTTACATTTCACTCTAATTCTTTCGTTTATAACTATGCTGCGTGATCTTTCGAATTGTTGGCTTCATCAGAATATTTTTAGTCGGAATATGTGTTTCATTAAGAAAATCATATATGACCATGATCTTCATAAGAAATTATTTCTGAACATCAGTAGTATCAGTTGAATAAATAAATGATACCAATCTTTCTTGCAGTAATGGATTATTTACGAGTGCGGATACCGCATATGTTTTGGGCTTTTCAATAATTATGCTGACAACGGATCTTCACTCACCGCAAGTGAAAAACAAAATGACTAAAGAGCAGTATATTAAATTAAATCGGCGCATAAGTGATAGTGAAGATTTACCGGAGGAGTATTTATCAAAAATATACGATGAAATTGCGGGCAATGAAATCAAGATGAAATCACATCCAAATCGTCCAGGAAAGCAAGTCATATCGAGCGAGAAGAAACGTCGATTACTCTGGAACATGGAAATGGAACTGATATCGACAGCAGCAAAGAATTTGATGGACTCTGTAAGCCATGTTCAAGCACCATTTACTACCGCGAAGCACTTAGAGCATGTTCGGCCGATGTTCAAGATGGCGTGGACACCATTTTTAGCGGCATTCAGCGTAGGGCTACAAGATTGTGACGATCCTGAAATCGCATCACTTTGTCTTGATGGCATTCGGTGTGCCATTCGTATTGCTTGTATATTTCATATGACTTTAGAACGTGATGCGTATGTTCAAGCACTCGCGAGGTTTACACTTTTAACGGCAAACTCACCCATAACCGAAATGAAAGCTAAGAACATCGACACAATCAAAACGTTGATTACGATCGCACATACGGATGGGAATTATTTAGGAAGTTCGTGGTTGGATGTTGTCAAATGTATTTCACAGCTGGAACTTGCTCAATTAATTGGTACGGGGATTAGACCACAACTGCTGGGTCCACCTTCAAAGCCATACTTCCAATTGCCTTTGAATAATTTCACAAATTTGACTCTCAATAACAATTCACATCAATCCAACAGTCTCAATCTCAGTTCGCTCGATCCCAGTGTAAAAGAATCAATTGGCGAAACAAGCTCGCAAAGCGTTGTAGTGGCTGTTGATAGAATATTTACTGGGTCCACTAGACTCGATGGAGATGCTATTGTTGAGTTCGTTAAAGCCTTATGTCAAGTATCCTTGGAGGAACTTTCACATCCAACACAGCCGCGCATGTTTTCATTAACGAAAATAGTGGAAATCTCGTATTACAATATGGGGCGTATTCGACTTCAATGGTCAAGGATTTGGCAGGTTGTTGGTGACCATTTTGATCGAGTTGGTTGTAGTCCACGGCAAAATATTGCTTTCTTTGCCGTAGATTCGCTTAGACAATTGGCAACAAAATTCATTGAGAAAGGAGAATTCGCAAATTTCAGATTTCAAAAAGAGTTTTTGCGACCATTCGAGCATATTATGAAGAAGAATAGATCGCTAGTGATTCGTGATATGGTTGTCAGATGTGTGGCGCAGATTGTCAGCTCTCAAGCCCCAAATATTCGCTCAGGATGGAAAAATATATTCAGTGTGTTCCATCATGCGGCTAGTGATCGCGATGAATCTGTAGTTGGTCTTGCCTTCTCTATGACAGGAAAAATTATAAGTATGCGTCTAATTCATAGTTTTTCTGTTATGTCCTCCCTTACTGCATTACTTCATAACTATCCAATTATATTCTAGATGTACTGTACGCAGACGACTTCAGTATCTTGGTGGATTCATTCCAGGATGCCGTTAAGTGCCTAAGTGAATTTGCATGTAACTCATCATTTCCCGATACAAGTATGGAGGCTATAAGACTGATCCGTACTAGTGCTTCATATATTGACGCGAACCCACAAATGTTCGCCGAAGGCATGATGGATGATAATGGTATGGTCTCGGAAGAAGATCGTGCCTGGGTAAATATTTGGAATGGAATTGATATATTGTAATATCGTCACTAGCTAGCTAGCAAGAAACATATAAACTGTCATATTTTTTTGTTCTTAATCTTTTATTCATTATTATCAGGTGAGAGGTTGGTTCCCCCTACTGTTTGAACTCTCTTGCGTCGTGAGTCGCTGTAAACTTGATGTGAGGACACGTGCTCTCACTGTACTATTCGACGTTGTGAAGACTCACGGTGCATCATTTAAACCTCACTGGTGGAAAGATTTATTCCAAGTATTATTCAGGATATTTGATAATATGAAACTCCCTGAGCAGCACACAGAGGTTTTGACCATATTTTGGTTTGAATAATAACTTTTGTTTTTACATATGTTAATTCACCCAATTACTATTTCAGAAAGCTGAGTGGATGACGACAACTTGCAACCACGCATTGTATGCGATAGTCGATGTATTTTCACAATTCTATGACATATTGGGCCCACTTTTACTGGGCCAATTATATTCCCAATTGCAATGGTGTGTCCAGCAAGATAATGAACAGCTTGCAAGATCTGGGACAAATTGTTTGGAGAATCTTGTCATAAGCAATGGAATCAAATTTGATGAAGACACATGGTCGAAAAGCACTCGATGTATTCTCGAAATATTCGAAAGCACATTACCATCTGTGTTATTGACGTGGAAACCCCAGAATATAAATAAAGAATCTGACATGGAAGTGATCACTGGTGATAATGACGGTCATGCATCTATTTTGAAGAGAAGTAGCAGTACTCAAAGTTTAAGCAACAGTTACGATTCTACGAAGTCAAAGTTATTCTCATCGTTACTAATAAAGTGTGTTGTTCAATTGGAATTGATTCAAACAATTGATAATATTGTATTTTATCCGGCTACATCACGGAAAGAGGATCAAGAAAATCTTGCGCTAGCGCAGGCGGACATGCTGAATGGACGGTCGAGTGATTCGGGTTTGGATGGCTCCGGTAGTGAACACAAGGAGGAGCAAGGAATGTATTGCGCTTTGAGTACTCTTCACCTACTTCAACTCGTTGATTGTCTACTGAAATCGCATCGTTTCGCAAAGAGTTTTAACGTTAATAATGAGCAACGGAACATTCTGTGGAAAGCCGGCTTTCGTGGTACGGTGAAACCAAATTTATTAAAACAAGAGACTCAGTCATTAGCGTGTGCATTACGGATTCTATTCAAAATGTACAACGACGAATCACATCGAAGCAACTGGGCCATAGTCGAGTCACGTCTAGTTGAAATATCGCAAGAGGCACTCGAGTACTTCTTGGCATTGCCAAATGAAGCTCATCGAGACGCGTGGACACCAATATTACTACTTCTTCTCAACCGAGTTCTCAAGATGTGTGATAATCGTTTCGCCGTTCATGCAGCTAATTGTTATTCACTTTTGTGTGAAGTAATGTGTTTCGACCTGAAACCAGAGCCGCGCTCTGTTCTTCGTAGATTTTTCCTCAGGATCGGTCCGGTTTTCAGAATTACTCAGTGATCGTGATAACAAATTAAAACTCAGGAAATAAATGAGACAACAAACGCGATAGATAGGAAAACAGAATCAGACGAAAAAATCGTTCATTAAATTGTATTATTATCATTCGACGGAACACATATACATAATGTTATATACATCTGAGATATATAGTGGAAAAATGGACGGACATATTCTTATGAAGATCGGGTTTGTGTTTTCGCGATAACTCAATAGAGTCTTTCGTTATACGTAGGATTATACGAGGAAATAATATTATTATTTCATGCTAAAAGCTGATATGTACATTGATTCATTGAACATTTATGTCGGAGAAATTATGCTCGCGTTATCGATTTTAATAAATAAAAAGGAAAAATGTGAATGAGACAAAACGACTATGTGAAATCTGCATTATTACAATATATATGTACATATAATTTCAAATGATTTTATTTCTCATTTCAAAATGAATAGCTCGGTAAAGCTCCGCACCATTCCTGTATGAATACGAGGACATCATTGAGTGGAGAATTTGGTGATGCTTGTCTGGCTGCATTCATAAATTTATTCCAATCATCTCTATCAATAATTCGACTACTTCCCTCAAACCTCATTATAGATCCGCGTATTGGCTGACCAGTCAATGCACATGCTTGTAGAGGCGGTGATCCATTCGCCGGACACGTAAGTGACCCCGTATACACACCTCTTTGATCAACTGGCAAACCTTGTTCGACCTTTTGATCCATAGATACAGCCAGTACCCATTCTCTTGCTTCTTCTCTTTCTTCTTTCGATAGACTCAGAGAACTCGGGAGTGGCACTTCAAGTGGAAAATCCGTGATTCTCAAATCGTCGACATCTAAAATACTTCCATCGCCCTCTTCAATGCACTCTTCAAGGTCTAAGAAATGATTGAGGAACACGAATCCTTCACTGTGACAACCCGCGTTGCGACATTCAACCCCTGCTTCATAGTAACAACGATCGGCAAGTAGAATGTCCGAGAAACGTAATAGCGAGATTGCAGTTTTTACCAGCAAATTTGATAGTGTAGGGAAGATTTGACATGCGCACTTGACGGCTGAGTAATGTGCTGCTTGTACAAGTCTTGTGAATTTTTCTTCACTCGTCGATGAGCCTTCAATCTGCTTTGTTAAACCATGGAGAAAATCGCGCAATTGAGACAATCGATGATATCGCGTCTCCGTTTGTCCCTCATAAAGATTCAGAATCGCCTCTGCAAGACGGTAGTAAAGATTGTGATATTGTGCAATGGGCGGTGCACCGTATTGAGAATAAAGTTGAAGTGCCTGTTCAGGTGTTCCCGATTTAAGCAATTGAGCTGCTCGTTGGGCTACATATTTATGAAGAGTTTCAGGGCCTTGTGCATTAGCTAATTCAAAAACTTGAATCCATTGTCCCTTTCGTACGAGCGAATCTATTGATACATCTGGTGAATTGCCATCTGACAATCTTTCTGTATGACTATTTCGTAAAGCATTGTCTCGATATTTATCATCTAAATATGATTCCAATTCAGGCGCCAGTTCTCGAACAATTCGACGGGCTCTCACCCAATCTTCAATTGCTGCCAGAGCATTAATTGCTTCTTTGAGTTTATCTGCTTGCAAATATACCTGAGCAGCTAAAGCATGCTCTTCAAGATTCATCAATTTGGCACCAAGTTCATTGCCAACTTGTAGCGCCATATCCGGATCAGCTTGATTGAGTAAAATATCCGCAGCTTGTATGAGATTCTGGCGCGATGAGTGCGGATCCAACAGGAGTATATCCAATGCGGTACGCACTTCACCGACTTCCAACCATCTGCGAGCTTCTTCAAGACTTGTTGTACCCTCAATGCCAGAACTTTGTTGGGTCAGCTCACGACGCAATACGGCTTCCTGACTTGGAAGATATTCTCTACAAACACGCATTGCCTCTGACCACATGTCAGCATTCTGTGAAATAATTGATCGTTTTCAACATTTGATGAATAAGTAGATAAAAAGTATCGGATAGCCATCTAAGCTTCCGGGATCAATTGAAAAAATTAATTACCTTATAATGCTCGATGATGATTTCTGGCTTGTGTGCTCTCAGTAGGAGTGATTCGGCGAATGCATAATCACGATTATCAGCAGCTTCAGCTGCTCTAGCAATTAGAACCTGTGCCACTGCTTCTTTGCCCACAGATTGTGCAACTTCTTCAGCAGCATCCCAATCCCGCGTATGAATATACATTTGTACAGCTTCAATTGCTTTTTCCGCGCGTATAAATTCTTTTTCAGCTTCCGGGAACTTCCCCTCATCTTCCAAAGCCATTGCATACTTATAATGAACTTCTTTTTGTTGCTCTGACGTGCCATACTTGATAACTTCCAATGCCCAGTCGAAGAGATTCGCCTCACATGCCATTTGAATACACGAATCCAAATAACTCAGACGTATCAACAATCGGGCACCTAACTCCGGTGCCAGAGTGCGAGCCCACATTAAAGCAACTTGTTGAGCTGCTTTGTCACCTGATGCTTGTTGTGCCACTCGAAGTGCGTCTTCCCACATACTAGCATTCTTATAAGCCGCTACAGCACCTCTCCAATCGTCCGCACCGAGGAAATGCTCCTCAGCTTCACGTATCTTACCCGCAGCAGTTAATTCCTTCGCCAAATAGGCATGGGTGGTTGTCAACAAGTCACGTCTGTATTCACCAACCAATCTGATCATGTCACTTCGATGGCCAGCACGTCGATACATAGCAATTGCAGCATCATACTGTCCAATAGCAACGTACAATGCTTCAGCGTAACGAAAGTCTCCCAATTCTTCGAGTTTTTCGCCATGCTCTGTCAGAACTTGCACTGCTTCCTCAGACTTCATATACTCCATCGCCACTTCATGTGCTCGCGACCAATTATTAGTCTTAACATTAATGTTTACTGCGCTTCGTGGATCGTTTGCACGTAAGAACAGATTTTCGGCGAGATTTGTATCACCAATCGATGCAAAATATTCACCTAGTTTTGCACATTGATTTTGAATTTTTGGATCATCACTGTCAATAACTTGTACGATTTGAAGTGCTTTTCGCCATTGTCGTGCATTGATTGCCGAATTGAGAGCTTGTGCCGTTTCTCCTGCTTCAATATAGTGATTTATTGCAGCGTCATAATGACCAGCAGCTGCTAAATGATGACCCCATTCTCTTTCCAGAGTCACAACTGAATTTGGCTCAACTGATCTAGCGAGATCAAGCGCCCGGGCAAAAATACCCGCGTCACCGTAACATTTTATTGCCCCGGAGATATCATCAGTCTTTTCGAGGATTTCTCCAGCCAATTCCATCAAATCCGAAGCCTTGAGGGCTTTAATCACGTCTCGGGTGATTACCTCATCATTTAAAAGTATATCGTTTGCCACAAGAAGTCGTCCGGCACGACCAGCCCTTCCAGCGTTGAGGAAAAGTTTGATAGCTCGCCGTGGATCATCGTTTTCCAATATGGCTGCCGCACGCGCTGACTGTTCGCTACTCAGCAGCCATTTCAGGTGTTTGTCTTTTAGCTCTTTCAATCCATCCCAATCTCTACTTTCCGCTAGATTTATGGCCTCTTCCCAATGCCAATATTTTTGATACATTTCTAATGCTTTATCTAGTTCATTTTGTTCAAGATAAATAGCTTCTGCTGTCTTCAGTTCTCCATTCAGAATAGCCAATTTTGCCCAAGAGTCGGGACTTGCCAAAGGATCATTTCCCGTTTGTTCAGCATACTTCTCTCCAGTTTTCACAATATCTCTGAGAAAATTGGAACATGCGACATCACCCAAAGCTGCATAGCATCTCGCAGCGATTGAAAACTTTTTGTCTGCCATTGCATTTTTTGCAACATTTTCCCACATCGCTTCTGTTTGCACTTTGTCACCCAATTCTTCGAGAAATAAGATCACTCGTCCAAAATCATTGTCATGCAGCGCTGTACCAAATTCTATCAATCCTTCATCCAGTGGATAACCTAATCGCGTACCAGCCTCCTCAACAATAACAGTTGTCTTGCCGTTATCACGTTCAATATCAATTGCATCACCGCGAATAGACATCAGAGTGGCAGCTTCAGGAGCGTCAACATTGTACCATACTGCAAGTTTATCGCCAGTTTGCGCGACAACCACGTCACTTCCAGGTACCCATGACGCGAAACCCGTACCTGTTAACAGCAAAGTTCTATTACCTTTCTCATCACACAACCATAATCTCCCTTTTTTATCGCGCGAGAGAAGTCGATGACCAGTTTCACTGAGTTCTAACCAATCGACTCGTGCATCATGTCCAACAATACATATCGTTGATCCACTAATAAAATCAATTATTCTCACGGTTTTTGAATCCAACAGAAAAGCTATTCGTTTATTGTCGGGCATTCCAACAGCTTGCCGCTCGTTAATTCTCACACTCACCACGTGTGGATTAACTGCTTCAGTTCTCACTGACCCAAGAATTTCATTCCTTCCATACTCTACAATGGTCAACTCGCCAGTGCAAAATATTAGACAAACACCAGGATACTCGAAAAAAAATTTTTCGTTGCCAGCTTTTTTCTCCCATGGAATTTCACTAATCAAGTTCAGTTCAATATCACTAATGAGAAGAGTTGAACTAGTACGCGCAATTATATGATTATCCTTTCGCCCGAGAATTCGAACATCTTCAATTTCACTTCCTGTATAAGACCGAATGCTGACAGGTCGATTTTTGGCGTTCAGAGACCGAACGACCACTTGACTGGGACCAACATACGCAACTTCATGGCTGCCACGTACCATAGCACGTTTCAGAACAGTTTCAAATTGTTCTACAGCACCACCGAGACCACCAACTACAAGTCTTGAGCCATCTCTTCGCCAAGCTAGAGCCGTTACGGTATAGAAATTTGGCAAAACTCTACTATTGGTTTCCTCCCAGACAGAGCGTCGTGGGCTCCAGTCAATAATCCGTATTTTGTTCCATGAGCCGAGCGCAACACTTTGGCCACTTGGACTGCAGCATGCCACAACGATTTCTTTGTCGCTGGTATCACGGGAGTAATCGAAAGATTTAACAATTTTGCCATGAGAATCGTAGAATACAAATCTTTTATCGCAACCACCTGCACAAATATGATTTTGTGACCATGCAAGTGCATAAGCTGGCACTCCGTGTGTTAAGATTCGTCCAGAGGGTTCAGCATTTCCGCTATTCGTAAAATAATAACGAATTATACTGCCGTCCGCATGACTTGACAGAAAAGCACTTTTTCGTTCATTTGCGGCCAATGCAATGGTCATTGCGTCTGCTGTGTATAAAGTCTGGGCTTTATGAGCTTTAAGTATTGCTACACGAACTTTACCATCTGCCAGACCAACGATTATTGGACCGTCTGAAGGCCATATCATACAAGTAACTGATGCAGTCTGTCCGAACTTGTTGCATATAACTTTTTTCTCGCCCCTGAAAGAAAATGAAAAACTTTGAATGCCACCTGTTAATCAATTCATAATTGCAATGCCTTATTCAACATTATATAATTCTCGGGTTTGTGCAATTAATTTCTCGTGCCCGTTTGCGATGAATGGTAACAATGTTAGTAGTGATACATGATGCATTGGGTTAATTTCAGGTACCAATTGACACAATTTTAGAGACACTACCCGGACAAAATGTTACGCACGAAAATAATAAATGAAAGAATGTTTTGACATTGTTATATTGGCCATATTTTAGATCAACTTGATGGTGTGTAAATTCAGAAATACAAACGATAATTCCATACCAAAAAAATATGCAATGATAATTTTACGAATGGCAGTCGATTGTTGTAACTCGTATAAACGATTTGATTATTTGAATCAATTTCATGCCTCAATCGTATGATAGAAAGTACCAACGCAAAGATGTTCCTTAACCTGAACAAATTTCGGCTGGGATTCATTTGTATATGACCAATAGATAATGTTCGCTCAAAAATATTTCAAGAATTAAATGATTTATATCACTCAACATTCCACTTCACCAAAAAATTACATCGGAGTTATACTATGAAGACTATTCCGTACACAAAGTGATATTTTACCAAATAGGCAATGCCGTACATTAACTAAGATATTCATAAAAAATTTATCTATTAGGCCATAGAAATTTCGGAGGAGTGGTGAGCAGTTCGTTGTTGTCTATATTATAAAATAGAATCAACAAACGTACTTTGGAATCCATGTACCATCTCATTTATTACGAAAATGGCTGCAAGATGATTTGCAAATATTCTTTTCTTCATAACTTTTTTGTTTCAATTTGCCCAATTTCATTCAATTTTCTTAATCTCCCTAGCTCACTGTCTGTTAGAATCTGAGACTCAGTATCATGTCGAACCACAAATTTGATTATTTTCTGTTCGTGAGTAAATTGAAGTGAGTTAAATGTATATGTAGCTTTTGTTTAGCTCACCATTCTTCCCCTATTTTGTAAACATATATGATATTGTCCGTCTGTCCAACAGCTATCTTGGTGGAGTCTGGGGAAAATGCGATCGCTTTGACCACATAACTCTTTTTGCCATACTGAAATAGAACATAATCATACATAAAATATGTATTCACGACTCTAATTCGCAGACTTACTTTAGAATCAATAGGCTTGGTTGAGAAGCGATCTTTCTTTACTCCTGATTCGTCAAAAAGATAGATTGACCTATCTGCTAATGCAATAGCCAGCTTCAGATTATTCGGTGACCATGCAATCGACATAACACGGTTTTCACTGTCACTCGATGATGACACTGTTCCTACATATTTGAGTATCATTTTGTTGAAAGAAATATATTCACTTTATAGATTAACATCGAATATGAACATATCCTGTATATCCTACTGATATATTACAACAGACCACAAGTACCACATGAGCCCGAATGTTGTGTGTATTTTCCGTTACCTAGCAACCCATTTCAATAATGAAGCGCTTCAGTCTTTACATTATGCTATCTAGTGCAATGTGTAGTATTATTCAATTTGTTCTTTTGCATACGTTGCAAATGAGTTGAAATCATATATTATTATCGTTTTTTAATAGAGTACACCAGTGATACCAAAATATCCCTCTCAATGCGCTCCCAGGGAGTACCATGTGCCCAGTGTCATAAACTTGACCGTACATCTGGGTTTGACCAGATGTACAGTCAGCAGTACTACACCGAATATGAATGCGATCCAATGAGTAGGCCTTACTTACAAATTTCCTCACAACTTAGATATAACTTCAATGCTATAAATTTTGTTGGATTACACAGCCGTGGTGATAAAACTTTTACTTGCCAATTAAATGATCAGCGTTCGATTCCCATAGGAACATTTTTTTTTTGTTTTTTCATCAATTGTATAATATGAAATATCATTGGAGGAAACTGTACTGCACATACTTCTCCATTACAACGATTCTGCTTGAGGTTAAAATATATATATAGCCAGTGTGTGTACATGGTCTTTTGAGTGAATCTGAAGATCCAAATCAAGAATATTTCAGGGGAATCACTTGAACGGATCAAACATCATAGCCATGAATAGTTGAATGTTTAAAACTCCCTCATCATTTTTTTCACGTCTATTCAATGATGTACGAGCGTTAAAGTACAACAAATAATAATTTAACGATAAAATAGACCATGTCAAATATAAGCTGGATGGATTCTCGCACACAATTTTATTGTTTGAATTCATCTCGTGGCAAACGTATACATCAACTTGAAAAGTTAATTCGAAGTCAAGTATAAATCATTAAGAGATGATTTTTCAAAATTCATTGATTAGGATTTTATATGTTTGTTCAACAGCTTATATACCTATAATTCTCATCCATTTTTGAGTCGATTTTATAACTCGCTAGTAAGACCCATGCACGAACACAACTGAATTAATAGTTGAGCTCCATAAATACTCAATGATAGATTTTGGGAATTTTTGTTCCTCCATGTTTAAAAGTATGTGTTTTATGAGATACTTGTTCACAAATGGAATATTAAACAGGAAAATCATACGGATGTCCTCTGATATCTACTGCCAACTAGCATATTGAGTGACCGATGGGATAAAATGTGTCAAACGGTCAGAATCATACTCCCCGATTAGAGGGTTAGTGTCAATCAATCCCCCACTACTACTCCTTGAACTAATTATCATTGGTTGATGAAAAATTGTGATGGAGTGGGGATAAATTTTGAACCATCAAGCGACAGCAACTGCCATCTTATAACTCTTTCTGTTCAGACCGAGGACGAAGACAGACGTGCTTTGAATCACTTATAAATTTTCACATTTATTTTTATTCGAGCACCACGTGTTTGTGATTTTCGATTTGTGTCAGAAATTATTTTGTGATCATTGACAATGACAACACTACAAAAGGAAATGAGGCATCATTCTTACAACCAAGAGTTTGAACATCTATACTTGGTTGCTAATGTCGACGGTGCGGGGGTTTGTCTTCTGTGTAATGATGTGTTTCCTTTGTAAAGTAATCCCCTATTTTTACGCTGAGAAATCCCACATTCCACATCCGTTTCCAAACCCTCTCCTTTTGTTTAATAGAAGGCGTCTCCCGCAGTAGACGAATTTAGCCAGTCAAATTGACCTGTATTTAAATTTGAATGTAAAATGTTTCTTTTGTGAATAAATATTCGTGTACTTTGTGATTACATTGATTCTTTGTAACGGAAATATTTTTTGGAAGAATTGAATAAAAGAAGATGCGATATTTTATTTATTTCATGCAGAAAATTTTGTGAAAAACAAAATATATACCAACGGTCCTGGAATTTGAACCCAGTTACATAGTCCTTTGAATATAGATACATAGAAATTATATTTAACTTCTGAGCACATTGGTGTATTGAAGCTATTTGTCTATTACATATTCCTATATGTGGAGTACCGATGTACTGACCCTTATAACTTGCACGCCTGCCTGCGTCAGGTGTTGCCTACTCCTACAATATAGTTGGTAATGAGAAACATCTGCCATAAAATCATTGACAATAAC
The DNA here is from genome assembly GCA_958496275.1 of Zele albiditarsus. Taxonomy (NCBI): domain Eukaryota; kingdom Metazoa; phylum Arthropoda; class Insecta; order Hymenoptera; family Braconidae; genus Zele; species Zele albiditarsus. The sequence continues at coordinate 6,559,732 of OY292411.1, forward strand.
TCTTGGCAATCATATGGAAATTATTCGAAAATATCTCAAAATATGTTCTATAATTTGGAAAACTATATTTGGTCCGTTTCTATAAAATGGGCAAGAATTAGCTATAAATTTAGTAAACATACTATGTGATTTTTTCATGGTTTTTTTTTTTTCAATCCATTCTGAATGATTTATTGTGGCTGACATATATCTCTCTCGGTCGATGAATGAATGAATCGCAAGATGCACTCAAATATAGATGGCGAGTGAAAATAATTTAGATTGTAAGTGCAATGAATACAATAACAAATATTTATTGGTATTAGCATAGTTTATATGATAACCGCATTGAATATTAAAATATAATGTGATAAAAGTTGAATTTCGATCAAATTCCGTTTTTGATAGAAGAATTAGCTCAACGGAGTAACTTTGATGGTTATCTTCTGAATTCTGATGCATAGAATGGGGATATGAACAGTATTTTTTCGGAAATCTCGTAAGTAAACAGCTACAAAATACTAAATCGTTTGAATTAGTTTCCTGTCGCGCCTATCGCTTAGTGGTGTCTTACACTGGGATACATAAATTTCCTTCTCATTCATGATTCGCATTCGTTTCTAGCGGCCGATTTATGAAGGTTTTCCGATGCTATAGCGACTGTGCAGTTTCTAATAACCAAATTTGATTTAATACTTCGCTGCCGTTTTTATGTCACATATGGTGATGCATTGATGATAATAGTGTCAATGCGTTCAGACGAGTCTTGTATAATAATAACGTCAAATTTTACTCATTCGAAGAGTGAGATTTCACTCATTCGAAGAGTGAGATTCCATTCATTTGTCGCTTGTTTATTTTTTACTTTTGCAATGAGTAATTATTTACTATGAATGAGTGAATTTCTACTCATTCAGGCTAAGAAAGTAAAGCTGAAACTATCAACTAGTAGTGGAAAAACTTGTGGAATAACTATTTCTTGGTTGAGTAGAAATTTGACTCTAGGAACTGGCCTAGTAGGTGTATGCAAAAAGAACTGTGTCAAAAAAGCAGCTTTATCCTCCTGACAATGCCACTGCCAAAGCTTTCAATAGTTTGCTTCTTAATTTTCTAGATGCAATGTGCAGTATTTCATCCATAAACTTTATTCCAGCACGTAATGATATTTGATCTAGCAACTTTTCACAAACAAGTTAATGAATAATATCCTTAGTCACCTGAAATAATTGTGATGTGATTTGGGCAACAATACCTCACTTTTTGTTCACAAGAACATTACACATCAAAGTTGATATATAGACACACACCGGACTCCGCACCGTAAATTTTGATTTTGGTATTAATTATATATTAAATTACATTGGATATAAAGGAGAAAATATAATAAGGGAGAAAGAGTATACATTATGTTTGGAAAATTAGGAATAGGATGAGATAGATAAATTTTTAACAGTATAATAGCGGTATCTAATTTCATGTTTTTTTTCTTCTACTGTTCATTATTGCGGTTTATTCCGTGTATCTTGAGTGATTGCGATGCATTGATATTATTTTCATTTTTTTCTCCTGTTCAAACTGTGATACAATGGGAACTATATATTTCACCAGAGTTATTATTCGACTATTGTTGATCGTTATGGTTTACCATTTCCACAATCTCTATAGTGGCATTTAATTCCGCATAACCAATACGTAAGTTCCCTTGATTGAGTAAACCTTACCAGTTTAATTGCATTTTTCATTCGAAGATAATTGAAAAAAAATATTTTCTACGTTACACATGTTCAAGCAGTTCAGGGAATTAGAATGCGAATTTCTGCCGTAATTTGCAATATTGAGCGCATTGGAATGTCCATACATGCGTCCAATTTTTGCCAATTTGATATAATAATTCCATGCTCAAACTTTCACAGTGATTGAGATAGCACAATTAACCTATCAATGGGTGCGCTAAGAATACTACGACGAACAAGTGAATTTATTCTTGAAACATTGACACTGCCAAAGCTTTCAATTGTCGCCTCCCTACTTTTCCCGATGCAGTGTACGGTATTGTATCCATAAACTTCATACCAGCACGTAATTTCATTTGGTCTGGCAACTTCTCAGATACAAGTTCAAGAATAATATCTTCGGTCACCTGAAATAATTGATATATAATTTGAAGAAAAGTACGTCATTTCACGTTGACATGAACATTACACAGCAAAATTAAATAGTATAACGCACATCAGACTCTGGTGATTTGACAACAAACGCGAACGGTTGCTCATCATCTTCCAAGTGTGGGACTGGAACCACAACAACCTCAGCCACTCCAGGTAGGGTCTGAATCACTTGTTCAATCAATGCTGGAGGTACATGGTGTCCCCTCCATTTAATTAATTCGTTCAATCTTTCAATTAGGAAAACAGCACCATCTTCATCGTAATAACTTAAATCTCCAGTATGGAGCCATCCTGAAAAAATTTTTTCCGTCATGTAATGTCATAATTTTAGTCTTGAACCACTATTTTTTCTTTTCGTCTTTACCTTCATCATCGATAGTTTTTTTCGTGCCTTCTGGATTGTTGAAGTAACTAGTCATCATATGAGGCGTCTTGATACACAGCTCACCTTTTTCATTTGGGCCGAGAATTTTTCCAGTCTCCAGTTCAATAACTTTTAGTTGAATATTTCTCACGACCGTTCCTATGGAACCTATTTTATAATCCTTGCCCTGCTCCGTCACAATACCACCTGCTTCAGTGGTTCCTACATGCAACAAAAGAAAAAACCGAGTAACATTACAGGTTTTTTTTCTCCGTTCTATTATCATCTTGGTGTTCTACTTACCGTAAACTTGAGAAACATCACAATTTGGGAATGCTTGGCGAAGTTGTTCCTGTGATTCTTCTGTGAACGGTGCGCCACCAACATTGATTTTAGTCACAGATGATACGTCAGATCCAGATGTGACGTTTGATTTGAGAATTCGATTGGCCATACTCGGTCCCATCAGTATCCAATTGATCTATTAATATTAATTGTTCCAGATGATTTGAAATGTAATTTATGAAAATATACTGGTAGTAAATAGCAAGTTTCAACAACTTTTTCACCTTAAATTCTTCAATAACTTTGCACGTTTTCTCCGGTATAAATGGCCCAGGAAGAACCCTCTTACCACCTGACTGGATGGTACCAAATGAACAAACTATTCCTGTGACCCAACACAAAGTTGCATACCACAACGCATTTGTATTCTTGATAGTCCGAACTGTATTTGCGATATTCCCAAATAATGATCTGTGGGAGTGTAAAGCACCCTTGGGCATCCCCGTGGTGCCTGATGTATATAAAATGATGGCAGGATGATTAATTGTTGATAATACTGTGCATCGAAAATTTTGCACTTCTATTGGTCCTTGTTTTCCAATGATTGTTTCGAGTGACTGCAAGCCATTCACATTTCCAAAAACAATTATTTTCATGTTAAATTTCATTTGTTTTGCAACTTCAATGGCCGTCGTCACATTCTCTTCATTCACAAATAATACTTTAGGCTTCGTCAAGTTAATGAAATGCTCTGCTACTTCTACAAATAATTGGTTTTTATATGGGGATTAATGGTTATAACATCCGGGATTGTTAGTTCATGATCATGCGTAGTCCAGCATTCTTCACTGTCATACCTGGAGTAAATCCATGGTCCCACCAAGGATTCATAATTGCACCAATGTACAACGCAGCCAGAGCAGGTATCACTTGATCCATATGATTGTGTGTACAAATTGCAATTACATCGTTTGGGCCAATATTATGTTTGCGAAGCCATAATGCACATCTTACACTTCGATCAACCATTGATCCATAAAGATCTTCGATTCCGGTAGTTGCATCGACCTCATCAAATTAAATACAATGAACACCAGTACTGTATTTCAAAATTATAGATAGCATTATGAATAACATACCTGTCCTACTAATTTTGAATTTTTTCTCATCTGTTCCAGCAACAGCTCGCCATAATTATTTTTTCCATTTTCTAAAAATTCGCTTGTTTCCCCTTTCAATATTCCTTCCTCAATAGTGAATGGATCACTCTAAAATTTAATAAGCAACATTGCATTATTCTACTTCAAAATTGTTCACCTATACATGGCGAAGAATACTATTGTAATTCTTACATCCGTGCGAGAGGAAACTATAATTCAAAATTGTTACTAGTTTTTTAGTATATTATATAATGAGAAATAGTAACTCATTACTTAGCCGCTTGTATTTTTTACGCATAAATTTATGTAAGAGTCTTGATATAATTATTACACAAAATCATGGACATATTATATTGAACTCATGTGCAGGTATCCCTCAGCTGCATTTGTTAGGCAGTGAATTACATGTATAGTAATTTAATCAGTACAAAGAATTCTATGATTTTCATATTCGTATGATTTATATGCGTCTCCTCACCGCTCAAGCATGTGCACGTTGTACGCTTCACTAATGTAAATACTACTGACTGCGTTTGTTTTTTTTTTGCAGTACATCATCCCTTCCGTTTTCCGGACACACCGCTGATGGATGTTCTTCAACGTGTACCATTGTTTAAGTTACTACACGGAGTATTATATATGAATAGTGCTATGAGTGACATTCCTACACATGGATGTGAACGAAATGAGTGTTTGCAATCGGTATCTTATTTGAGTCAAGTGTCAGAGGATAGCACTAAATTTGTATATGAATTTTTCAATTCAGTGATGATTTGTTCCCGAATACAGAACTAACCACCTCACGTAGAACACGAAAAAAAAAAAAAAGATGCTATTCATTTACCAATTCTCTTATGTATCTATTTGATTTTTCATTGTAGATAGTTAGCAAAGCAGAAGTTACATATTTCAGTGTAAAATCCACTACTTTCGGTTCGCTTCACATTATACTAAGATGTATTTCATGTGCATGGGTTGTGAATATTCGTTGCCATGTCATGCTACTCTGTTCAATGTAGGCATTACAAGTTACTAATGTAAAATTGTCCGGAGGGAGTGGTAAAGTTAGGTACTCGAGGTTTATCACAAAAACAGAGCAAATTTGACATTAGAAATACGAGTTACAACAATTCTTGTATAAATAACAAGAAATTATTCTCCATGTATTAAATAGAAATTGAATTTTTACGCCATGACTATTTTCTTCTTTGTGGAGTTCTCCGACAACCATTTTTTCCGAATGAACAAAAGATTATTGCACTATGTTCTACACTCACGAGATACAATTGTGAAATGAACTGACTCGTTCAACTGTGTACAACTCGCCTTTATAGAAGAAGTTGAACGTCATTTTGTGCTTCCGTACTTTAATCCTTCACAAATGATAATTAGATGACATGTGTATATTGAATAGAGCCTAAATTAGTAGGACTACACGCGATTGACAGCCCATCATACAAAAATAGGCAGCTTGACGTGACGGTAGACGTCAGAGTATCAATTTGCCACAATTTCATATATAAAATACCTGTTGCGTGTCTGTTTATTGCGATAAATCATCACTAACCGAAGTAAATTTCATCATGACATAACATCGAAACGCATCTATGTAATATGAAATGTGTCTCTTTGCATTCAAACATTTTTTCAACCAGACTTTTAATTCATTTGATGATTACGAGCTCCATTTACTCCAAACGACTCATTGAGGATTGATAAATCATACGGCTCCATTCTTGACTTGAAATATGAAGTAGGTAATGGCTGCGTGCAACTCATGTAAGCATGCCAATGAAAAAAAAAAAATAAATAAATAAGAATTGACAAACGAAATAACCGGTTGATGTGTTTCAATCGATCAATTGTATCATTCCGGAAGTCTTATACTTGATTTCAATGTTGGTCAAGGTCAAACACGTTTGGTGAGGATTGCTGAGTATGGGAAGAGGAATGTGGGACATTAACCTGTTGAGTTTTGTGGGGATACACGTATACGGGAGTGCAGGTGAGGTAGGTAGTTTGTGAGTCGCTTATACTGAGTCTCGAGTTCAAGAACATCAGTTTTATTATGAGCGTCATTGAGTGACGAAGAAGCTACGAGTAAAGTTTATAAGTAATCAATAATACATATTTTTGAATAATTAATTAAGAACAACCTTCACTAATCTATAGACACGCAAATAATCAGCATGGAATTTCGAATTTTTGTTGTAAGTATTAATTGTATGATTATACTTTATGTATTGTTTAGTGTTAAAGTCCTTGAAGTAAGTTAAACACAATCGAGGTCATCGATTGAAATTCGATTACGATTTGCCCTTCGTATAGTTTTTATAAATGGATTAATAATTGGATTATTCAATTATTAATTCCTTATAGTGTTTGTGGTTTTTTTTTTGTTCTGGTAATTGACACATTGATATGAGAAAATTTTGATTTCCATGAGAACTCGATGGTGGAATTTGATGGATACAACTTTGATGATTAAAAAATAAGAAACAAAATGGAGAAAGAATCGAAGAATCCATAATCGCGATCTGACACCACAATCTCTACAAAACCAGTAAAATTGATACATTATTTGAATATGAAAAAAGTAAGAAGATGTAAGGACAAATATGAAAAATAGTGAATACAAATAAAAAATTAAATTCCTGAGAGACGATAATATTTGAATATGCAAAAGGATGAAGGATCAAATTTGCAACGTGTATGTGAACGAGAGGAATGTGTGAATGGAATGCACGTTACCACAAATTCAGTGCACTTGTGTCGTGACTTAGGATTAATTATAACATAGAGAATAAAGTAATGAATTTATCGCATACCATTTTGTGTCAATATGTATAATTAGTTCGGTGTGTACAATAACGGACGGTTTGTTGTACACTGATGCTATCGGCATATAGAATTAAGTTCCTAGGTTGGTCAATCTAATATGCAGGTCGCATTGAATTTATTGCGCGCTTGCGTGATGTTGTTTTGCGCTGATACCGGTTCTGAAAGTATCATCATTCTGGTAACCGTAACGTTGTTAGATCTGTAACACAAACGAGCAATAACAGTTAATCGTGATTTCTCTCGGTATAATGTTATGTGAAGCCAATATCTATATGTTCGATTAAATAGATGGGCATCATCTGATATCGACATGAAACTTCATGTTACTGCCAAGGCCAGCTATGTTATTAGATTTCATCTAAGTACAATGCAACTGTCCCATAAGAATGTAGGTCAATTGTCTTTGCTCCTTTGAAACCCATATCCGGCTTTCCACCAATGAAAGTAGCAATTCACATGGTATCGTTTATACATAGTAGTCATTCCAAAAAAGAATAATTTTGCAATTACCATATTCACTGTACATGATTAGTCTTTTGGAAAGTTTAGGAACCAATGTTTGATAACATTACGTAAATCGCGAAAACAAAAGGGGAAAGTTGACACAGCATATACCTGTAGTTTCACATTAATTATCCCAACTTACAGTGATTGAAACAATGAACTATCATAATATTTTACTTCTCACGAATGAGATTTCCGGTTTGGAGTAAAAGAAAAGTAAAATTTTCATAAATTATGCAATACGTGAAAGTAAATATGGAAATAGTATATATTAAAGCTTTTTCAAATTAAACTTTGTGTTACTTTATCATGTATATTATGCTCATTTTTTTTCCTTGTTGGGTGAAAAAATGATGATGACGGTATAAAAACGATAGAATCATAGTCGTTACAGTTTGACTGCTATCGTTATTACGGTGTTTCTATATACACCGTGTGCACCGTTGCTTATAAATAGTCAGTGGACCAGGTACCGTTAGGGCCGAACATGTATACATTCAGCCGTGCCTTGTGTAACGGGTCATGCTTTTTTTTTTTCACGAATGATATACATATATCTATGCTAGATGCTATATTATTATTATTTCAAACCGTGAAAAAAATGACCGGCGTTATTATAATTCAAAAATACATTTGATTGGTAGTAAAATGACAGATAATTTAATAAAAAATAATATTATATTTTAAACTAGCAGTAAGTATGTTGGTTTTTTTTTTTATTTCAGATGATTTTGATGTCCGTTTCCGCATTAGCCGAGCGGAATCCAAGTAAATTGGGTTTGCAAATGAATGATTCATCGTCTACAATAGAGGAAGAGGCGCCTGAAGGATATTACGCTTTTGTAGAATCACCAAATGCAGAACCACCGAAAGTCCGCCCACCGCCTTACAATAAGAGTGACAAAGAATGCTATGGTAAGTATACGAAATTAGAAACCTCAATAAATATTAGCGTAATTTATATCGTTGTGAATCATTTGATGAAAATCAATTTCATGTAGACACTGGAAAAAAAGGCCAGGGTTCGGTCTCGATTCACAACGTCTGTGGCGATTTAAACAAAGGCTACATTCCCCGCAATCCAATGAAACAAAACATTACTGGATCCTCATATCCATTGTGAGTTCTAATATTTTTATTATCAAATCATAAGTAATCATCAGTTATAAAATTTACTGTTTTTTTTTTTCATATTTTTTTTCAGTGAGTTGATAAGAAATCATACGCTCAAGTTTCTCAGCAAAGCATTGCCAATACTAAAAGCAGATGATTCACTACCGAAGGTAGCTAAAGTTCAACCATTTTCACAAAATTCGTAAGTGATATTTGTCAATGAAATATTTTAACTAATAAATCATTATGAAATTTCAAAATAAATCATCTCAACATTGGTTAAAGTGTACACACAGATGAGAAACGAAGTCGAAGCAAACGCGACACAGTCGGCCAGCAAACAAACATTGCAGATATCAATCGGAATGGCCGTAAATTTTGTGAAAATGGCGATGGAGTGTTAGTATAAAATTCATCATTAAAATGAATAATTGTATCACAATTGAAATTTCAAATAAAAATTGAGTAAGTACTCAATCAAAAAGTTAATTAATTAATAATGTCAGTTATCATTTTCAGTATTTGTATGCTGTACAAAGCAATTCAAGGTGAGCCATTGGCAGCCTCGGTGGCTGAACGTAGAGATGAACCTGCACCTCCTGAGTATCGTCAGCGCACATCAACACCGGAGAAAAACGAATACTCCGGACCACCAACTCCATGCCCAGCAAAAGTCGAATATGCAACACCAGTTTTTGCCAAAAATTATCAGGGTGTTTGGCGTTATGTCGTACAAATTCCATATGAAGGATATTTCACTCAAACTATCGAGTTGACACGATGCATGTACGTATACATCACAAGCTGTATAAGAAAATAAATAATAGAGTACAGTGATGTGGAAGTATTAAATGATATTGTAATTTTAAAATAGGCAATCAAAATGTCATTACCTCGACGGTGGTTGTCTCTCATCACCCAGATGGACAAGTCTTCTTGTAGCCGAAATATTCTATCCAGATACATTTCTCGAGGAAGATGTGAATAATAAATTACCACGAGCTAGAGATCCAGTTGCAGGCTCACCTCCACCAATTCATGATTATCAAAATTTTCAAATGTACCTTCAGAAAAGAGCCGGTGAAAATGAGGGAAGAAGTAGTGCGTCACAACAGCACCATTGCGATGGAGTCGATGACATGGGATGCTTCCAGGTATTAATTCACGAGAATATTAAGAAAACAAAAATGCAAATGACTGCAAATACCTGCATTGAAAGTTGACTTCTCGGAGTGATAGGATGGTGTTATACTCGTGGGCAATTTCCATACGATAAATGTATTACAGTTTTTTTTTTCTAGTCACGAAGTGTAGGGAAAATTTAAATGATTACCTGTTTCCGTGATTATTCAATTATTTTCGTTTCATTTTTATTTATGAGTACTTCGGAACAATGGCTGATACACGTGCCGATTGATAATTACTCACTCGTTAGGTTATAGCAATCTATGGATTCTATATAGATTTAGAGAGGAATTGCCCACTCCCGGAATTTATATCGTAAATGACTATCATAGAATACATGCGGATTGTCATTTTTATTCTGCCAAAATATAAGCATAATGTAATGTGTATTCTGTTGCCAGGTTCGACTGTATTACGATTGGTTCCTCGTGCCAGGTAGTTGTAAATGCTGGCGGCCTGACTACTTCAACCATTATGTTCGTCGTACTACAAGTGATTTGTGAAGAACGCACTTATTCACTAAGTCGTGATAACATTCATCAATTTCCTGTAGAGGATTAGATAAAAATTAGAACTCATGAGATAAGACATCTTTGGTTTTTGCAGTGCATTATTTTGCACAGACTGCAAATAGAATATCGTGAAGTTTATGTGAGTTACATATATGCATACAGTCAATAATGCACAATCATGTTTGGTCAATGTAAGTATCCAATCACAAACCAAGACAAAATGACTGATGATTACTATTATGGATAGTACATTTTATGTTAAAAAGAGTATGACCCATTATTAGTTATCTTTCTTTTCATATCGATATATCTGTTTTTTAATTCGAAAAATTATACGGAATTATTCATTAAGTATGTACCGGTGATTAATATCGTTTTAAATATATCGAGGTATATGTAAGATAAACAATATCAGTGACTGATTTTTAAATGCTTCCATAAAAGTGTATTGTTTTTTCATTCTATCTATTTCCTTCATATTTTGTCGTTATTTGGATTGCATTTATGTAATATTAATCGTAGAAAATTATATGTATAACATGTTACGGACAAATGTTGACGATTAGACTTTTCAAATATTTTATACGAATTTAATTTGCTCGTAAACACCAATTACCAAGAACTCTGTTTGTTCTTTATTCTGTTTATATGAGTCATAAGTATATATGCCTTCTATTGTAAATCTTCTAGAATTAACCGGATTTTCTTGAGATTTCGAAGTGTCAACGAGATATTTATGTGCATCATTTACGAATAAATATACCCATGTATTTGGATTCCACAAATACAATGTAAAATAATTTTTTTGTATAACATTAAGATAATATATTGTATATCATTGCATATCATTAATTTAAAGCAGATTAATTCAATATCAAACAACTTATAAGTTAGTTCACAAACACAATCTTTTATGTTCATATATATCGCGTGAATAAAATCAAAAGGATCTGTACGCTATCCCACGACCATTCACAATTATTTAATGTTACTTTATAAATAATCAGCACTTTATAACGACGTACCGAACAGAAAATTTTTTCTTATGCTGCGAAACTTCCTGTCAATCATTCTCAAATTATTTATAAGAATTCTGATAAATCCAAAAATTAACAATCAGGAGAAAAATTAATCCAGTCGTGCGGTGACAAGAAAAAAAAGAACATTTTATCGGTCATAAAAGTTCATACGACCTTTAGGATTCAGTCACGCGATATACAAATGTTTTCAGTTGATAAACAGAATTGAAAGGTAAATCACGTACACTTGCTATCTCAGCCAATATCTCTTTTGAATAATGATGACGCTGCAAGCAGGTATCAATCGAGTTTTGCCTTTAATCCTCGTGAGATTAATCCTTGAATACTAATTGCGTATGAAATCAGTTTGAATATAAAAATAAAAAAAAATACTTTCCTCGTGACTGTGTGGCATTGCTGGTCACTTGTCATGTGACAATTTAATTGGTACCAGTTAACCCGCCAACCCACAACGTGGATGTAATTTATATACGTATATATATATATATATATGAGACATCGTGACTTTTCTCGAACTACTATTATATCACGTGCTTTCGATCTCGTGAGTCTCGCGCAAAAACATTCAATTCCCCGTTGAGAATAGTCATGATGTCAATAACCGCTATATCCAATAACTCTGATATTCCTGCAGTTATTTGTTCCTTTCAACAAATGGTACTGTTTAACTATACTCATTTTTTAATTATACGCCGTAAGTTAATATCACAAACATCATCTATCGAACATTGATACCCTCCTATTAGTAATGAAAGTTTTCCATCGTGGTTTCAAATCAAATGCATGACGTCAATAAAATTCATTGGCCCCGCAACGCCAGAATTCTGTTGTAAGCATATATAGATGGTTGTACGGATATGCAGTATAATTATTGTCAAGAAGGAGATAATATTCCAGGTAGAGTATTGGTAGTATCGTAGTACATGCGCACCATACTACTTGTTGGAAATTCTTAGAAAATAATATTTTACGAAGCAGCTATGGTTAATCACCCAGTGAAAATTGAAAATGGTCAAAATTTTCAGAGGAATTCGTGGGAAAGTCAACAAATGATGACATACCGGAACAAACAGGTTGCTTTATCTCCATTCTAAACTATCGAATAAATTGTTGTTTGAATCCACTTTTTTCCACTTATCCAGCGTTTAAGTATATGATGATTGATGATTTTTTGAATAAATCGATGAATAAATTCTTACTCACTTCTGTTCAAACACCTTATGTGAAAGTGTTATAAATCATGATTGATTATTCGTTCATTAAAAATAATTAATAAACGAGAATAAATATTCTTCTTTCTGTTCAAATATGATTTCGACGAATTCGGTTACATTTTAGGTGGTTAAATGAATGATTTATTATCGCATGTAAAGTTGGGAGTAATAGTTGGATAAAAAAAATTACGAGCTCTATGCTTTGTAGCTCATAATTTCATATGACAATTCTTGCAGACTATCAAGAATCCCAACTCCCCGATAATGATAAAAAACGTGAACATTTGATTTATATTGAATGATGTCAGCGTGATGAATTATTTATTTTATATTGCGGCCTAATTTTTCATCAGATTAACACGGAATTCCACGATATTTGACACGTAAAATATGCTTTCTCTTTCATTTATATCTTGTTGACGCATTATCAAGTTTAATTAAATTTATAGCTGAATGAAACTCACAACAATCCAATTCAATTCTACTGTTTGTTTCCATTAAGTCACGCATAAACAGATTCGTAGCACATGACAATATTCAGATAATCAGCAGATAAATTCTGTGTAATATTAAGAGCTAGTCACGAGTCATTTTGTTATTTCGGTATTGTCACGAACAAATATTTAATGAACGTGAAATATTAACTAGCCACGTGCGTTCAACTGAATAAATGATAAAATAAAATATTTCAAACAAGATTCCCAAGTGTGCTATAAAAATTTTATTATTTTACCACTATTAAAATCTTTCTGATAAGACATTCTTTGTGTTGTTCTGGAACTTTGTTAACCATGCATAGACACTTCGTCTCTCACACTATTTAATAGCGTTTGTTGTCCAGATGAAGATATACAAAGATAACAGAAATATAATAACGTTGGGTATAGTTCACACACTGGGCATGAAACCTGTGTCCACTCTAATATTTTTGCAGTTGATCTCGTATTTCAAATTGGAAACGTCACTTTTTCTGTTAGAAACTTTTATAAACTGTTCATTGTAAATAATACAATTCATTGCATTTATATTATTGCTGGACAATTAGAAATACGAGAGAAGATTTCAAACAAATAATTTTCCCCTCAATTGACCGAATTTTTTTTCTTTTCAGCTCTAAAAATATCTTTATCATATCTTGGGTTAATCACAGTCACTACGATTATTCAAGAAATGAAACTAATTGACGAAACATTTCCAAAATATTAATTTCAGATTATGAATGAAATGAATGCAAACTAAAAAATCAAATTTTTAAACCAACATTTTACCCTCCATTTTTTCATAACAGCCTGTTTTTTATTGATCGCCCAATCTTGATTATCTGAAAAATTAAATCTGAAGAATATATTTAATTTATAAAACGACAACAATGGCACCTTGTTGTTAGACACAGATCATATTAGTGTCGTCTGAATTAACAGTTTACGTAAATTAATGTAAAAAATTTATTTTTCAATTGGTTTTAATTTTGTTTGTCAATGACGTCAACAAATTGTTGGAGACGACGAGTTATCGAGAAGGGGAGTGAGTGAGGGGCTCACACGGGGTATGAGAGGGGATTCCAGCAACTACAAGGGCACAAGGAGGGAGTTGTCTCGTGATCCAGGGAAAGACACTTGGAGATCCGCTCGGACCATTTATATTTCGAGCCACACAGCTCTACGAACTCAGTACGCACTTGGTTACGACAAAATGAAAAAATTACGACTTTGCATTTAATTATCTCATAAAAAAATTTAATATTATTGTTTTCTACGTTACAGAAAATAACATATTGTTAACGTCACAGAGGAATGGAAAAATATAGTTGTGGATAATTTTTTTTGAAACAGTGAACAGTGAGTATCACGAAATCAGTGCTGAAGTGCTGAAGTGACTACATTATATGATTTTATCATAAAATGACTTGGAACATTTAATGACTGTAGATAGACACAAAGTGATGGAAATATATATGTGAGATTGGAAAAATCGAATTGCACGACTAAGAGTGTTAGTGCATGGTACAAACTTGTACTAATCACTGAGGTAATTTTTATTTTTTCATTCGCTTTTTATTCATTCACTTGCATAGATTATTGTTGTCGTTTTGATTCATTCACACCATTAATCATTAATCAACAATAATTGTCGATTTTCCATTCTCAGCAATTGCACTCCATTCTACTATTCTAATGACAAATAATACAGCTGATTCATGATGTTTTTCTTTTTTTTTTTTCTTTACATTTCCATACGATACATTTAACTTTATAATTTATGGCGCGTCCTGAACTGTATAATGTCTGACGAATGATTGAGTGGTTTCACTAACAGTGTAACAATTTATCCATATTCACGATGTAGCACTTTACTATTTCTGTCCAATTTGTCTTCATTGATTCACCTCTGCATTACCCGTAAATTTATATTTTTCTACTCAAAAATTTTTATACTGATCCTAATTGATCAGAAATAATATAAGTCATTGTAAATATACTTCTCAATATTACTCTGCTATTAATCTTTTACGCTTGATTCACATCAACATATATATTCATCATTGGTAATAATTTGGTGTATATATGATATAGTATTTCATTACCATCAGTTAACAAATATTTGTACAATTGAATATCGTTGACACATTCTACGACGATATTGATCGGAAATTGGGGGAATATACAATTTGAAAGTTACGAAACACAAAATGATGTGATCATTGCATAAATAGACAACAGTTTCAGCTGAAGATGCGGTACCAGTCTATTGTGTTTTATGCACTCACGTAACCAACATTGAGTGTATACGTATGCAATATTGATGCATATGTGGTTATAGTTCGCCAATGTACATAACTTATAGCATGTATGCATTATATACGGCATTGAAAGACAGTATGCATACTGATAACGGTGGGAAATTACGTCCTGTCGGTGAATTATAATGTGTGCGTTTACCTGTCTAAAAAATTGTTTCGAATACGAAAACTACATATCTATGTCATTACCGTTTGAACAAAAACTTCTGGGTCTTCGAATCACACCACTCTCCACTCTATATACTATGCTTTATATATCACCGCACAATCCCCTTAATCAATTCTTCTTATCGATTAAATACATCATGAGCACGTTCAATATATGTAATCAACTGCCTTTTATTAGGTGTCAAATATTTATTTTACCTAAGGCAGAATATTGACAAAAAAAGAAATAAATAAATTCATGTTACGACACACTTCGAGTCACGAGTTATGGAAATACGCAATCGACCATTATTTATATTACATATAAATATCCATTCTGGAATGGGTGGGGACATAGTCCATGCAGCGATATTACAAGTTCTGGAATTGGCAAGAATTCATCAATATTTATTTATTTACTGATTTAATTTCTCTTTTTTTTTTTCCATAGAGTATCAAAGAAACAAATTTATTGAATGAAAATGTAACACAGTGTATTGTATAAATAATATGATTCATAAGATACCTATGATAAGTTATAATTTTTTGAAACAATATATGTGTGGATAAATGTTTGCAGTATATTGAACGCAATTTATTCATTTTCATTGGCTATATTAATCGACGACTCCACTTGACCAAATAACCATGCGAACTGGCATTATATATCATCAGCAACCATGCAGTCCACATGTTTTTTTCCATTGTCCTCCAATGTTCTTGAATGTACTTATCATTGTACTACATCCAATGTAAATTCCTTCGTCACTTATCGATAATGAAATGGTTTAAAGTGGAATGTTCAAACGCTTAAGCGTAATGTTTCTTCCCATTATTTTCTTTATCTCATGTTGATAATGGTTTTTTTTTTTATTATCTGTTTTCTAGCAACAGAGTGTGGCCGTGGTTTCATCACGTGTAATGAGAAACGAAAATAAATTTGAAATGAATGGTAGCAAACCAAACGATGGATATGTCAATAATGCAATGTCGGATTCAATGACGAGTTTGGATCTTTCAAATCCTAATGATTCTGTCTGTTCTCAACACCCCGACGTCCAGGGCTCTTTTAACTTCATATGTAAGCTCTACTGTAATGAATATTTCAACACATTTCGCATTAGTTATGTCTTCGAGTGCCGTGAAATTATTCTCATTATTCTAATTTTTTACACATTATTTTTATCTTTCGGTCAGGCGATGTTGAATGAAGATCAAATCACTTGTCGGAAAGAATTTTACAAGAGAAATTGATAGAGTCCAATTGTATTTAACACATAATGAAATTATTCTTCATATAATACGACTCAATATAAATATAAGCATAGAAATAATTCAATACAAATGGTGTCTGTGTGGGAATTGAATGATTCACAAAATACTGTATTGTAACGACAAAGTTCGCGTTCGATTGATTGTATTTATTATTTGAATATGTATGGATGTAATAATGAAATTATTTATCAATATTGCTTACATTTAATGAGGATATCCGAAAAGTGAGTTCTCGAGTTGTGAAGGGAATTATTTTTATTGTATTTGTTTGCTATTTATTTTCGAAGTTTTACTGACTTTGATACACTTCAGAATGAATTTATATAACCAAAATTACTGTAATAGTGGTGGAGGAGCCTGGCGATGATGGGGCCAAACAGAATGACAATGTCTTCAAATCAGCCTTCCAGTATGCATCAAATCGATTCAAAAGTGGATGCACCAAAAAAACACTATATAAAAGACTGCCAATTTTAAATTGGTTACCAAATTACAATAGAGAAGATGCACTTGGTGACATTATCGCAGGTATTACAGTTGGATTAACTGTCATACCTCAATCATTAGCATATTCGAACGTGGCAGGATTACCTCCACAGGTTGCTATATTTTACTCAAATATTGCTAGCTAAAATTCTCAAAAAACTGTGGTTCAATTTCCGCGGCCAAAATGTCAGCAATAATAATGTTCTTTCTATCATTTAGTATGGACTGTATGGCAGTTTTTTGGGATGTTTCATCTATATATTTCTTGGATCATGTAAGGACGTACCGATGGGACCGAGCGCCATCGTTTCCCTGTTAACGTATCAAACAGTGGGCTACTTAGATTCACCAGTGCCACACGCAATTCTTCTGTGTTTTATTTCTGGCATGGTTGAATTATTTATGGGAATATTCGGTTTAGGTGAGTTGTAATATGGATAATATATTGTTGAACCAGGGGTTGTGAATTTTTGAATAAAAAAATTATGATATATTGTTAAAATATTATGTTAACTTTCAGAGAGTTGACGAAAATATTCCGGTTTTTTTTTTTAGGAAAAAAATGAATTTTCGAGCCATTCCCTGGCGTTTCACTGATTTGATAATCGTCATTCAATAACTGTGTGACCCAATTTGTGACGGTAGTCAATATTGATGAGCGTAATCTTTTTTTTTTCTACAAACATTTGAACTTTTACGACCAGTCAATAATCGCGAAAAATTAATTGCTTCGTTCAAAACTATTTTGTCGAATATCGCAATTTGAAAAAGCCGTTTGTTCGAATAACAGTTTTACGTCTTTTAGAGGAAGCCGGAATTTCATGTAGGAACCACTTTTAGTGTCTCATAACTGTGACGATACCGAATACTTTCAAATGTAAATTAGTGAAAATTCTTCATTGGAAAAATCATAAAACTTCTACATTCCCATTCATTTTTTGAACCTTAACCGTTTCAAGATTAAACATTTTTGAACGGAGTCTAAGTTGTCCATTGTTCACCCTGGTATTTGCCTCAATTTACATGTGCATGTATGCTCATCACAAATCCAGAAATATTTAAAGTTCTTTACTAAATTTGTGTTATTCAGGTTTTTTAATTGACTTCGTGTCCGGACCTGTAAGTTCAGGTTTCACATCCGCTGTGGCTCTAATCATTGTCACTTCCCAAATTAAAGACATACTGGGAATACCGATTAAGGCTGCCACCTTTATCGACTACTGGCGAAATATCGCCGAAAACATCCATGAAGCGTCAATGTCAGACGCGATTCTTGGCTTTGTTTGTATTGCAGTTCTACTGGTATTAAGAGTAAATAAACAATTCATTGTCTCTTTTCATTCATTGTTATCAATTTTTTTTCCAATATGGGTTAAATGATTTTGTCATTAGTATGCTGCGACGTTGCGGATTGGTCCTGCCCAAGAAGAATTACGAACATCAAAACATCGGATGTTTACTAACATAATTTGGCTAACGGGTACATCGAGGAATGCCATCTTGGTGTTGGCATGCGGTGTTTTGGGATACGTCTATACGACAAATTCACCATTCAAATTGATCGGTAAGACGAAATATATGTGAGAATAATTTTCGGCCAATATAAGACATACAGTCCTCTCATAAAAATATGAAATGATCGTTTCATGACAAACTGCAAGTCACCTCTTAATGTGACGCGGCAATAAATCAGTGTGATATATTAGAAAATACCAATACTTATTCTAATCACTCCATTTGGATATTTAAGATCATATGAAAGATAAAGATTTCCTACAACTCACAAGTTTAGATTTACCATGATTACCACGCTTCTCATATCTCTACGTGGTGAAATGTGAAGAATACTTTTGAAATACACACTCACAAATTAAATGACAATGGTTGGAAAAAATTATTCGAGTTGATAATGTTTTCAGGTCACTTACCTGGTGGAATGCCAAGCGTCCAATTTCCACCGTTTGGATTTACTAAAGAAGACAACACTACAGTTTCATTTCTTGACATGTGTAAAAATTTGGGTAGTGGTCTCTTCGTATTACCTCTCATTTCTCTTATGGAAGACGTGGCAATTTGCAAAGCCTTCAGTGAGTTTTCAATCAAAATAACAGTTCTAATTGCATTTTATCTATTATTTCCATGGGAATGTGACAATAATTAGTCAATTATATTATTATACAGGTAATGGGAAACGGATTGACGCAACACAAGAGCTGATTGCACTCGGAGTGGCGAACATAGGGAATTCTTTCATTCAATCATATCCTGGTACAGGCTCATTGAGTAGAAGCGCTGTTAACAATGCCTCCGGTGTACGAACTCCATTAGGTGGACTCTACACTGGTACGTAGAGTCATAATTTATAATGCGGTGCAATTCTATAAATAGTACGCGCTAAATATGTCAATCGATTCATAAATTTTATATTCTATTGTGATTATTCTATAGGAATACTCGTTGTGTTGGCTCTTCTCTTTCTCACGCCCTATTTTTTCTATATACCAAAAGCTTGTTTAGCTGCAATAATTATATCCGCAGTGATATTCATGGTCGAGGTCAAAGTGATTAAACCAATGTGGAGAGCGAAAAGTGAGTATCGATATTGTATAAAGTTATACACACATGTATATGTAAAAAAAAGAAGAAAGAAACAAACAAATGTTTATTTTATGAATGTAATATATGAAAAAGTTTTTGGTTAAGTGAATGATAAATTCGAAATTATGCAACCTAGTATGACGATAAGATATTGTGACAACTTCGTGATGATAAATTCGAGTTTTTCTCATGAAATCTCAAGATGTTCACCTTGAAATTTTACGTCGAACATATTTTTTTCCTTCACAGTCGTTTACATACGTGCGTCATATTCATGATCTAGAATAAATGAAAAGGAAAAAAAGTATTATAGTACAATGAGGCAATTTTGTTCGTTGTCCATGTTTCACTATACAAGTGTGATTGGATTTTAATCGCTTATGGCAATCAATTTGTATCATTATTTTGTTTATAGAATCCGATTTGGTACCGGGGATCGCAACTCTCGTCGCTTGTCTAGTATTGCAATTGGAAGTGGGCATTATCGTTGGCGTCATTTTCAACGTCTTGTTTATCCTCTATCATGTTGCGAGACCCAAGATTGCATTAGAGAAGTTGAAGGTAAATTACAATTATCGATCAAGCGTATGTAAGAGACATTTTTTCCGTTCAATTATCATTCAACTAATTATACGATAATAATATAAACGGTTGGATAGCGGCTGACGCAATATTCGCTACAGCTATATGTTTACATTCAATTGAATTCCACTGCGTACATTAACATTTCATATACATGTTATGTATTTGTTTTCCTTATAGAGCTGCTGTGGTATTGAATACCTCATGCTAACGCCCGATCGTTGTTTAATATTTCCATCGGTGGATTATGTGAGGAATTTGATTACTAAATACAGTCATCGTGTGGGGAATTCGATTACACCGGTGGTTATTGATTGTTCGCATGTTTACGGTGCCGATTACACAGCTGCAACTGTAATCGAAATACTCACAAGAGATTTTTCGGCGCGTGGCCAACCACTTTTCTTCTACAATCTGAAACCCTCGGTGTGCGCCGTCTTCGAAGGAATTAAACCCACGAATCTCATTGTTTACTACACTCAAGAAGCTCTGGATGATTTGCTCAGAGAGCGAGGCTTTATGAAACCTGATCCATCAATTGCATGAAAACTTGTGTTGTGAGAGTGTTTTAAATATTTAATATTTATTGTATTTCTTATTCCCCATTTGGGAATTAATTTTCTGAACTCTTCTTCGATTGATTGTACATAAATATTGATGTTTAGATATTAATTCGCTCTTGGGGCTACAAATTCTGTACAAAAAAAAAACTGAGATGTATATAAACGTTGTTAGCTGTCAGTATCTATTTCACGACAGAAATTACTCGTTTAGGGATAATTATATCGAAAAGAAAAAAAAAATGTGGGAAACTGCTGGTGCAGTATTATAATTGTTCTGACGAAAACCCGACGTAATTCGGTCGAAATCGCTTCATAATTTCGAAACACACTGGCATAAATACAATAATTCCTTATACATTCTATTTAACTATTTATTGCAATGTTAAGGATATCTTGATAGTACTTTTGGAGGCAATAATGACTATCAATAGTGACACTTGAAAACTTTTCGAGTCTTCTTGGATTAATTTCATTTATTCGTGAGTGAAATTAATCTCGAAGAAGTTGAAGTGCCCCTCAATAAGTACAGTTTCATTCATAGACAGTAGATAATGCATGTTCCATACATTAAGTTTGAAAAAACTCTGTGATAATTTTATAAAAAAAAACGAGAAAATAAAAACATAAAAGATAATACTTGGTCATTTGCAAAGTGATATGTGATGTATTTTATAATATGAACAAAAAACATTCTCTCATTGTTGCTTCATAATACTGTTACAGTTTAATATTTACCATAATGTGAATTTTAACTGAGTCATTACACCAAAACAATAAATGTCAATAATAAATGTCATTATGATCATGGGTACATTTCTCGAACAAAAATCGTGGTGATGAATGTCCACCCTAATCATTCCTTCGCTTTGCATTGTTCATACACCAATGCATCATGTACAATGCATACGAACATATATTTACAATATCACTGGGAATTGATGTTTCTCTTCCATTTTATGTAATTAATTCTATTTATTGTGATTTGAGCAAAATTGTGCAGTATTTCCTTATTTTTTAAATTATCCCTATTTTTCAATGATTTCGTCGTATCGCTTCAGATATGCTCCTTCGTTACTCTTAGATAATTCTATATAACGACTCAAAAAACGCTTCACATTGAATTCATTCAAAAAATTTGATCCCATCTTCAAAGACTGGAATCATACCCCTTCCAGCAAAAACTTAATCAATGGATTATGACAATAACAATTGACACATTTGTGCGGAACTTCGATATGTCTAACCGATGCTACTATAACATTGTTTGGCTTGGAGAATCAAAAATTTTATGTCCAACCAAAATTCATGTGAGTCAATTGATAGAAACGTTGATTAAACGGTCTATAAAAATCTCTCAAACGCTGAATCACTGTTGGTTCAATGAACGGGTGGCTGCGACCTTTGGATTTTCCTATAACGACATAAAGAAATGAAGAAACGTGAAAACACTGAAAAGAATATAAAATGAATGAAAAAATATTCACCGAGACAATGAGGAACTGCGCTCTTTTCCGACTTCATGAGACATGGAAAACCCTTGGTGGTATTGAAATAAAAATGCTTTTCCATTATAACACGTTTTAGTCCAAGAAAATCTTGAGCGCGTGTTATTTCAATAACAGGATCAGCAATTAAACGTTCACCTGATATGAACAGTAATTGTGACAGTGGAAAATACTCAAGCCACCGCTCTAAATAACGTGCATAAACACCAATTCTCAATGGTGTCCAATTTGTATTAACAATTTGTGATCCATTTATGAATGCACGTTCTTCGAATTTTGGCAATCCAGGGTGTTTACTTTTTACTTGGGTATAATCAGAAACAGCTCGTGTTACTGGATCTCTCACAACGACAATCAATTTGGTTCCTGGATTCATATGCTGAACTCTTCTTGGTGCTCCAGATGTTACGAAGTATGATGGTGTTTTTTCCATTGTTAACTGGCCTTCCAAAGTTAGTGGCATACGATGTCTGCATTATAACGAATATATTTAAACTGCTTATTATTCAATATCAAAATTCCCATGATTCATTATATTTTTTTATTTACCTGTACCAATGGAATCCTTTCGAATAATGATGATCGAAGAAATGAACTTCTGAACTGGCAGCACGAATGTCCGGATGGAGTCGCAAAAATTCTAAAAGTGCACGAGTACCACCTTTTTTCACACCAATTATCAATGCACTTGGTAACTGTCTCGCTGGTATTAAATCTTGTTGTCGTAATATTTTGTACTTTGGTGAAACATCAATCGTATTATCTCTCACTATTGAATTGTTTGTCCATAAAGGCACCACTTGAACTTTAGTCATTGTATTGGTGAATTCCAAATGTGTAAAATCATCCAATGGAATTTCTTTAACTCTTATTCTCTCAACATTACTCCTAACGTGAATATTAGCAGTTAATTGTATTTTGTGTAATTCTATTTTCTGTGTTATTCGACCGAAAATGTAAAAATGGTCATTGAATGCAATCCAAACAAGTATTAAAATGAAAGAGGCGAACAAAATGAGCCTCTTTGTCCACCAGTTTTTTCGCAATTCCATTTTCGGTAATTATGTCCAATCAACTATTTCGTACAGTTTCGTACATAATTTAGGTAAAATCAAACGGTTGATTTGTGTGGATCAGAAGATCCTGAACAGATATTTTCCAATCGACTCTGGACGCAGTGTAGTATTCTAATTTTTATCCGCAATGCGTTAACAATGAGTTCATGACCACTAAATATATATGTGTCACGGATTTATATCACTGCGCGCTATGAGTTTACTGTACGCCACAAAAATACGATAGACGGGCATAAACTCATTCAAGATCTATGGTTTATTAAATTCGTCTAACTTACCGATGAATAATCATTTGTGGCGATTGGACAATAGTAGAGACGACAATTATAAATGGAACTACATAATTTTTTGTGGTGAAACAATTTTGTTTACAAACACTCCCACGTATTTCCATGATATATATTGAAATTATCATAATTATATACGATAATGATAATTAACGTGAATGACATTCGCTTAATTAATTGCGTGAAATAAAAACAATATTTTAATGAATCAGATATTAATTCCATCGACTTTGATATTCAAATTTTATTAATTGATTCCTTAGAATAACGAGAGCTCATATCACATGCTTTTGTATAGTAAAACAGCTCAAGAGTGGAATCGATAGTAGCGACAGAGTTAAACGAGATTTTCAAGAGCAAGTGAATAATAAACATTCATGTTGTAATACACTTCCACAGAATGATGAGAATTACTCTAATTTCGATGCGAACAAATTATTTTTTACACATTATTTAGTTTCGGAAATTACGTTTTATTTCTCATCAAAGTCAATGTTAACATTGTAGCAAAAGGAGATCTCCACTAATGTACGCTTGCGCGAATCCAATGTAGTTCGAGAGAAGCACGTAAGATTTCGACGAAAAAGAAGTTTTTCAATTGGTCAGGATTTATGGTATTCGATGAGAAAATGTATCGCCATATAACACGAGAATAAAAGGTGATTCGCAGAATGTGGATCGGTGACCAATAATAATTTGTATTTAAAGCTATGCAAGAACCACTATTCACAATTAATTACATATATTCATATTATACAATATCCGACGATAAAGTCAATATTATCGAATGCTATTTTACGATTATATACATCACTGAAAATCTTGAATCATAAAAAAAAACATTTTAATTTATCTAAGTTATAGATTGATTGAATTATTCCGCAGTAATTAATCCGATCGGAAGTTCGAACAAGAACTGCTGGAATGTACATGTTTTTCTCAATCATTTTTGTGCGAATTCTGTATGATTATAAGATCAATTATTGTAGCTCACTCTGTAACATTATAGTTGTTTGTACAATAGACAGTGAATTCACGTCTCTCATTTCGTATAACAGAATTAGGCGGAAGTGGGGCTGCCGTATCTATTATGTTCTAGTTATTGGGAATAAAGATCACAATGCTTTAACCATAATAGATATCATGATAATTGATTCATCTATTCGAATTCATAAAGATGAGCATAAAACATCTCGGAATGGAGCAAATATCATTGTGTTGTAATTTGCAAGCGATAGTAATAAATGTTTGTGAATGGATGTATAGAGAATAAATATTACCGCTCTGTAATGGTGAAAAACTGGTTGATCATAAAGTGGCTAAAATTCGCGTGAAACCAACACATGCAGCCATGACTGTTTGTCCAATGCCCCAAAATAATGCATAAAGTGGTGGCATTTGATAACTAGATGCACGATAGACGAAGGCAACTGCTGCTGAGCTCAATACACCTGAAGTTAACGGCAGTACAAATCCCATAATAAGAATTAACAGTGGGAAAAACCTAAAAGAGCACAAATAATATTGGATATAATGGCATTAAATTGTTATAGCTGATTGATTTTACAACATTGAGATAGTTATTACTCACTTTCCATATTTGTGTTTGCGCAATGTACCGAAGCATATTGACGCAGCAATCGTATGCACAAAAATTGATGAGAACAGTGCCCATAGAAATATTTGATACCACATTTCTAAAAAGAAATGTATGTATATACATTATATACGCATTTGGAATTTTCATCGAAATATAATCGAATGAAAGTCAGTGGAAATCATGCTGATCGACACATACCGGCAAAAGAAGTGAGTGGTGAATAAAAAGCACTATCTGAACTTCTTACACTGCTTGTAAAATGCGGTATGGTGCTGCTCAATTGAACATTGAACATTGCTAGATCCAACTGTCACCATGCATTGGCTCATTGAGTCTTGTTTTTGGTCTTGAAGCATTTGTTGATCGGCATACATTGATAATCCTACAGAAATGATGGGAATAACAGTGTATAACCTCAACAATGATTGATATCTTGAATATGACTTTAGGTATATAATCAATCATAACATTTTTATCGTAAATTATATGTAAACCATGTTATGATTACCATTTAAAGAGACTGAGCATTTGCGATAATTAGATGGACTTAATTTTTTGTGATAGATTTTATTGTAAAAAGTTCACGAAAATTCAGTGAACATTCTTCTAGATTCTTGAAGGGCGGATGCCAGTCAATTGTTGCAACAATTACTAAGGAAATACTGAACTAATAAATAATAAACACAGAATTGGCAGTCAGCTGATTGTAACTGACATTGCAGACGAATTCTCAGTATCCACATTTGACAGGTTATATATAAAAAAAAATGAAATTGATGGAAAAGAGCAACTATTCAGACTCTGATGATAATATTGCGACTTCAGAAAAATATAGTTTCTACATCACCGACACAGAAAATGGCGACATACACGATGTAGCGTTGAAAAACGAACACATACATACACATGTACAATTGGAGAAGAAAAGAAACGTATGAAAGATAAAAAACAAGTTCTATACTGCGCATGTATGATTGGAGGAAAAAAAAAAACATTTTTTGTCATCGCGTCCAACTCTTTTTCTATACACGCAACTAGCGCGCCATTGAAAATTCGTTGGTGTACGCGTATTTTCTCAAGTTGACAATGGCAGGGTGTATTTTCATTATCATACCGATCCCACCTTATTGGTGAGACTATAACAATTGGGTAACCATTTCAACGTTGTAAATAATACATATGCCTATATATGTATGTATGTATTTATGTACGATTATAATAAGTCCAATTTAATATCATAATTATCATCACAGAATTCAGCGGTATCGAACGAACACAAAAGAGAAAGAATACCAGTTAATTGTGAGAGTGTGTTTGGTGATGAAGTATTTCATTATTGACTGCTATCATCGGATTCATATAAAGTAGTTGAGATAGATGGCCAATAAAATATTAATGATTATTTGATTATCGTTTAATTGAAAAATAAAACGAAAAATTGTTTGATTTCTAGTATTTTTTTACACAATCATCGAGATACTTTGTAATTAAATCTCAAACTTTCCAATTTGTCAAAATTAACTCATTCTGCACTGATAGTTTAGTGTCATTTATTATATATATGCATGTATGTTTATTTGAAAAAAAGTTATTCAATAAGTATTGGAAAGAACGATATTGAATATAAAAAAGTTAAACAATGTGTGCATCAATAATGAAGAGGAGTGCAGTTAAATTTTTGCACAGGGGATTTCAACAGAATTTTTTCGATATAAAGTTACGAAATGTGCCACGACACATCGATGAGGTGATCAAATTAGGCGCATTCACTCCACATTCTCGGTGAGTTTTTATGGCAATCATATTCACGTAAGTATGCGATACCTGCACATAAACATGTTTACTTGATGTAATTGTAAACAAGGACATAATATCGCGTCTCAAAGGCGCAAGTAACACATCATTGATGTTGATTGTATTTTACGGATTTTGCGTTTGATCATTTTCATGGTCATAATATTGATATATATATAATCTTCAATGCGTTCCTGGTTGATATTTTGGATCGTGATGGAATCTTTCTTTAAATAAAGAGATGTCCAACGTTCAATCCTTCCTTTTCCAGTTAGAAATTTAATTCATATTTTCCTTATATTTAATTTTTGTTACATTGATGTGAATAGAATTTCACATCAGCATTGTGAATATACTGGATTGATCCATTAAACTTTGGTTTGTCGCAGTGACCTATATTTCATGGTAGTCAATTTGATTATTTATTGCTACAGTCGTTTCTCGAGTTCTGTGAAATTTATCATCCTTCAGTTATATGGCTCGATCTAGGAATGCAATGGAATCTTGTTTGATCATTCCTATGTATAATATTCAATCTCTCTGGTTTCATTACGGGCGTTTCAAACAATTTCAAATTCACTCTCGGTCTATTCTAATTCTGGAATAAACTTTTTCAATAGAACTGTGAAAATATTCTTAACTTAAGTTGATTTATTTAACGACTTTATCAGTGATTTCTCTCTGATCCATATTACATTGCAATTCGTGATATCATTTTTCATTCCACATGTGTCATATCTTTCGTTTGTGCCAATGCGCGGGATACTTATCTCGCTCATTAACTATTCATTCTATTTATAACTTAAGTCGGTGGGTTATGAAAAATAAAATTCACAAAAGTATACTTGACTTTTCCCAGCATTCATATCCCTTCAGCTTGACATTCTCATTTATTTGTATTATCTTATCAATGATCAATTCATATCTTGATCTTACGTATTGGTTATACAGAGCATTTTCTTTGAGAAATATGCAAATTAATTTTTTTTTGTGAAGAACTCATTGAATAATAATCTCAAGTATTACTTAGGCATATAAATATTTATTTATAAGTTGAAATTTCATTCTGTAGGCTATCAGTGTCCTGTCGAACAGCATACAGTATGGCTCAAACAAATTGGACTTCCACAAAAGATGAAAGTAGAGAAATGATGGGTTTGTGGCCTGACATTGTCAGAGATCTTACTGATGCAGGACGTCATCTCGATATACCAGAGGCGACAAAATGGATGGCAAAAGTGAGCCACTAAGAAAAATATTTAATATTGACATAATTTCTTACAACTTTTGTATCTGTATTTTCAGGTATTGCAATACAACGTTCCAGGTGGGAAAAAAAATCGTGGCTTAGCAGTTGTCTACGCTTATAGGACACTTGCACAGCCGAACCAATTAACTGAGGAAAATATACGATTGGCTCGAATATTAGGCTGGTGTATCGAATTGGTTTGTATCCGTTTATGAAGTATCCGGTTATGAATGATTTCAAATAGTTATTATCAAGTTTTTCTCTCAGCTCCAGGCATTCTTTTTGCTGGATGATGATGTGATGGATCGTGCAAAAACACGGCGTGGACAACCATGCTGGTATTTACACAATAGTATCGGTTTGGCTGCCATCAACGATGGAGTTATGTTGGAACAAACGGTTTATCAATTGCTTCGTATACATTTTAGAAATCATTCCTCCTATTTGGATATTATAGAAAACTTTCACGAAGTAAATGAAAAATTAATCAACTTATTGATCAATCTCTATTCAAATATACATAATTGTTTTTGTAATGATTGATTAGGCGACAGCAAAAACTATTATGGGCCAAACGATGGATTTATTATCAACGCAATTTGGAAAAAGACCAAATTTTAAGTTATTTACAATGGATCGTTACAATGCTATTGTTAAATATAAAACTGCATATTATTCATTCGTTATGCCAATCACTTTGGCAATGTATTTTGTGAGTAATGGTGCAATGATATGTTATTTGAATTTTTTTTCTATGCCTAATAATCAAATAAATGACTTTGCACAGGCTGGTATCAAAGATCCGGAAGTTCATAGACAAGCTAAAACCATCTTATTGGAAATGGGACACTTTTTCCAAGTACAAGACGACTATTTAGACTGTTATGGTGATCCAAAAATTACTGGGAAAGTCGGTCGCGATATTAAGGAGGGCAAGTGCACGTGGCTGGCAGTAGTCGCTCTTCAACGCGTCACGCCTACCCAGAGAAAGATGTTTGAGGTGAAAATTTTTCCTTTGACGCTATCATATTTAACGATGCAGTGAAATTAAAAGAAAAATTATTGTATCACGCTTAGGAATGCTACGGTGACGAGGATGAGGAGAAAGTAGCACGGATCAAGCAGCTCTATGAAGATTTGGGCCTACCAACAACTTATACCGTCTACGAAGAAGAAAGTTATAATCTTATGAATACTCATATACAACAAATATCCCGCGGTCTTCCACACAGCCTATTTTTCAAATTCCTATCACAAATTTATCGCAGAGATGCTTAAAGAAAGTGCCTTGGGCAAATTGAACATTTAACTAAATGTTTTCCATGTACATAAGCAAGTGAATCGATTTCTTGATTATTTTCTTTTCTATTTCATAACAGACAATACAGCGTCAATAGATTTGATTTATTGATACGACGGTTTATTTTTACATTTTATATTGAAACATGTTTATTTTTTTAGAAGTGAGTTGGGAATAAAGCATGTATCTTTATAAAGATTACATTATAATGTTTATTGCTGTATTATATAGTTCATTTTTCACCAACATTCAGCGATGATATCGCAGTGCAATGATGATATTCCATTTGTACTTACAATTATTGTAAAAAATAATAACATAGAATTTACTTTGATCGTGCCTTGGTTCCTACTTTTTTTTTCCATGGTTGATTTTTCCGCATATTATTACGTATTTTCGAACGTACAATCTCTTTTAATTCGCGTCTAACATTTTTGAATGCTTCATTTGAAATCGATTTTGATTGGAAAAATTCTTCAGCATCTGAAACATAATTCCCAATTACACATAAATTGAATAATAACACAGTTATATTAACGAAGTATTTACCTCTGAACCGTGGATCATTCGGGATGAAAAAAAATGAATCGCATCGTTCTAACGGAATATTTTTGGTTGTCAGTTCACTAATGGACTTATCGACATGATTTTCACCATCAACTGAATGTTCCTCTTCGTCGTCGGATGAATCATATTTGAACGGATTCTTATTACCAAAATCGGGTTCAAATTTTCCTTTCTTTCGTATAATGTCCTGAGTTTCGTAATGTTCATTTTTATCCTCTGTTAATATAAACGAATTCATTACTTTTCGTGTTTCAATCGTGCTTCAATATCAATCTTCAAAATCTAATACATTTACCTACCAGAAGGAATTTCGGAACCAAATGTTTTGAGTAAACTAAATTCTCCTCGTGATTTCAAGCTGTCAGCAAGTGTATTCGATACAGTATAAAAAACTTCATTTGACACTGGTATTGGCGGTGGTTCTTCCGATACTATTTCATTGCCTTTTTTTCGTTTTTTCTTTGAAACAGGTGTTTCCTCCTCCTTATCAATTTCGTAATTGCGATGATTATCTTCATTGGGATCATAACGAACCATTCGATTCATTCTATGAATATTACAGAATAAAACGGTTATTATAGGGATGAATTTTTTTTGCTCCTAACTATATATCATCACCTCTTTCCAGAAATATTTTTTTCGGCCCTATCAGTTATTGGTTTTTCAGCTATCGGTTTTCCTAATACATCATTCAAGATTTGCAGCTGCATTCTTTTCTCATCTGTGAATTCATTTTCGACTTCAATTGGCTCATTATCGTCCGGTTTATCATCATTTTCCAAAAATCGTTCGTCCATTTTAAAACGCTCATCACCGCCAAGTGTTTGAAACTTCAAGAATGAAATTTAACATACATAATAACAGTTAAATAATAATAATACAATTCACAATAATCCATGCATTTTTGTATATGAAATGAAAGAATGAAAGTATTATGAGCTCACTTTTGGTTTACGTGTGGCATCGAATCTTTCGTGCAAGTCCCCATCATCTTCTTCATCGTCATCTTGATTATTGAATAATGCAATTTTCTTTGCACTCTTATTCTGGCTACTACATCCATCACTATCATCATCAAATATTATTTTATTTTTACGATTACTGTCCACAACTTTCAAAGCTTCTCTAATTATTTGTTCTTTCGCTTTCAATGCCTGCTGCTGTTTCTTCAATGAAGCAAGTCGCTTCACTTCAGATTCACTCACAACTTTTTTCTCCATCGGGGTTAACTAAAGAAACGTGTCTCACATGCTCGCTACGCATACCACTCACGCTACGCTCGCTAACCGCTCGGAGCAGCACGTCTCGAGATATAAAGCCCGCCGCCGAAACAGACTACCTACAAACGAAGAAAGACTGCGCACGCACAGTCGCACGTTTGGTTGTTTTGGCGGCCATTTACCGACACTGACCGGCACTATCAGCCCTCTCAGCTCATTGCTCGTACACACATGCTTCGCTAGCTATTCATTAAAAGCATACGCCGTCTCTTTGATGATTGCTCACAACTGCTGTTCTCATTGCCATTTCCTTATGATTGATATTATCGAT
This sequence comes from Zele albiditarsus, assembly GCA_958496275.1. Classification (NCBI taxonomy): domain Eukaryota; kingdom Metazoa; phylum Arthropoda; class Insecta; order Hymenoptera; family Braconidae; genus Zele; species Zele albiditarsus. The sequence continues at coordinate 6,591,477 of OY292411.1, forward strand.
GTCTTATCACGTATAATTGTACAATAATAATAATAATCAGTCTTCTCAACACAATTACAGTGGTGTTTCGGCAACAAGTAGTTGTGCAAATTCACGAATCTTCCGGATGCTAGCCTCACATCGCCAAGCTCATTGTAAATGTAATTTAAGTGTTGTTTAATGAATAAAATTATATTTTATATAATTTTGTAACAAACGTGTGCAACAAACATATTTTTTGACGTCCGCCGGCTCGCACAAGCTATCCTTCTCTCCCGCACTCATTCCATTTCATGCTATAGCCATTTCTGCCCTCTCGCACACTCATCAATTTCTTCTACATTTGGTTGACTGTTTGAAGGCACACGCTTCTTTTTATCCTTGGCAACCACACCAGTTCAAAATAGGACAACGAGTTCATACACCGATTGTGGCGAGTCTGATTGTTGCACAAAAAATTTGGTTTTTAAAAATTGAATACCAAACTTCTGTTTACAAACACTTGGTCCCCAATTGAATTGAACTATTTTATACGCTTCATATTTGCTTCTATTGGAAATAAGTGAATGAGATTTTGAAGACTTTATAGTTCAGGGTCCGCATTTCACTCGATACAAACGTTTCTCAAAATTCTTACAAATCTTAGATTTCTTCGTACGTGGCAAAGTATTAGGGGTATATATCGTATAAAAACGAATTATTTCATATGTGATGAAACCGTTTATTCATCTTCCGACGCTTTTTACTCTTCACGGTTTACCACTCCTACTTCAATTGTGAATGCAATTGGAAACTGAAAAAAATGCGGATATAACGAAAAAATTATTTTTTCAAATCCCTTATGCGGGTTCATTTCTTATTCATTCGATAACATCGTCAGAGAATGTTTCATTCACATTGTGTTCGGCAAACTGCAACGAAGCTTTAGTATTTATTGGAGATTATCATTTTTTACGGGAGTTTCCTCTCGCTCTCCTGCTTCAATCAATCGAAAAAACTTTTCTTAGCTTACTCCACATCCAAAGAAGAATTAGCGCTGCGGCAACCTGCAAGTATTGATAGGTATTTTTGTATCAACCATAGAACTCTACATACTGCTACTATATAGTTTCGTAAATCACGGAATTTCAACAATCTTTCTGATAAAATTATAAGATTGAAACATACATATTGTTGTTTTTGCCAACTGACCGGTATTTAATTGTCTCTGTTGTTGTAATATTTCTATGATGCCAATATTGGCGATTGTTCCATATACGTCGAATATTTATTTCAATTTATTATTCGATATGTTTGGTGGTAAACCTCCAATAAATGACCGAAGACTTGTCTCCATTCATAATGAATTTACTTCGTACTTAGCATAAATATCAATTTAGAAACATTTGTTTGTTAAATTTATACCATGCAGCGATAGTATGAGGTTATGTTGATTCCACATATGTACATATGTAATGCACTAAACAGACATGTTTTACCCAGTGTTACTCGCATGGAATCTATTGGAAAAGTTCAATAGATAAGGTAGTGCACACGGTGTTGAGGGATTCTGATTGTAATAAAGTGCCATCTCCTAACATTCGAATGAAGGTGATGGAATGGCTGCTCTGTGATAGTAGTATCATTGAATTTTCAAAATATTGAGGACATCGGTGTATCAAATGTCCGGATCATTGGGAATTACTCAGTGTAAATCACGGGTTAGTTACCCTAATATAGTAACTTGGTTATCGTGCCGAAGTTTTTCACAGTTTCATATATCGATGGGTATAAGAGAAAAATTCAGAAATGCATTTCTCAAAATCGGTAAACAGTCGATTCTTAATTTTACATGCTACAATTAGTACATTTTAATAGAAACCATATATTAACGTCTTTTTCCAATAATAATAATAATAATATTATTAAAAATAATAAATGTCAAAAATTAAATGTTTCAAACTTGTCCGAGATTATTCTGGAAAATTACTGAACTGATTGAGTTGTTTCTGATGTACATATGCATATCTCATATATTAACTACTATTTATAATTCCAGGATTATCTCAGTACTGTTGGAGATTGTGTAATGTTTCTCCGAATTGTGGAACCAGTACCAAGGATTATTTAAGCACTAACGATAGCCACACTTATAAAATGATGAAAAAACCAAAAAATTGGAATCAATAATAGGAATTGCATGAATTGTGAGAAAACTCTTGTAGAAATCCCAGACAGCGACCAATTTCACAATTTTCACAATGAAAAAAAAAAAATTACAAGTTCTCGTAGACTCTTCGCTTTTAATCCTTCAATTCATCTCGTTTTCCATGTGACAATGAAAATTTCGGTACTGTACTATTTTGCACACCCAACATTCGATAAATGGCATCCCACGATTTCATTGTCGGAGTGACGTTGGAGAGCAGTCACTTTGGTTTGTCTCAGTGATATGTTTCTGAATTGAAAATTTTCCGCGTACTCCATTATGCGTATTCTTTTTTTCCACCTCTTTTTCTCCTTGAAATCAGACAATGTGCACTTGGAAGTATTCGTGTCGCTTTGATATTGCAATGTTTTACATTGACTCAACCGTTAACACATTAAAGTAAATACGATATTCATTCATAAATGAAGTTTCAAAAAATTGTATCTCATCAATTGTGACATTTTTTTTCTTGAAATTGAAACTTTTCACATGAGCTATATTGGAACAGTACCTAAAGCGCCACACCATCAATTGTAGAATGGAAAAAATCCTCGCAATGTTTTCCAGAATATTACTATCTTAATTCATAGCTTTCGAATTTTCTGTGAAATTGAAAAAAATTTTAAACTACATGGTATTGACACAGTTCGATTCCAAGTTAGTGAGAGGAGGGCGAGCGCCGGTAATACGGCACCAGTTATGCGCGTGATTGGTTTTCGACTACACTCCTAACCAAAAGTTTCCATCACATTGTTCGGGCGACAAGCTTAATGACTTCCAGTGTGATGTGTCATCAAAGATCAACAAAACAGAGGTAAACAGATTGGAAATAGTAGTTTAATGGCATGTGAAGTGACGCTTGAGGGGATGCTCATGATTGATGCCATTGAACTATGCATTCCGCACTGTAATTGGACTGAATTCAATTTGGAATATATGAGTTTCGCCATGGAAATATTAAATTGGCATCCATTTACGTTTTTCATTTTTCAAACGGTGATCGTATCTCGTATATTATTCACTATATGCAGACATAGATTTCCTATTTTATACGTATGTATACATACAATTTTCTTTGTGCATCCTCATATCGATTCGATCATCAACAGTTCTATTCGTGGAAAGAGATGTAAATTCATGCTTAATATTCTAATGAAACGTAATTTCCTACGTATATTTAGATACATATGTGTGATTCAAAAAAGTACAAATCAATGAATTGACGTTGCATAATTTCTATTCAGATTCACGACGAAGACGTTTTGTTATTGTTATATTGAGTATACATGCCAGGCTTTCTGTCTCAAATTGCTATATTGTATAGTAATATATAGTCATTTTAGTGCTTGCAATTTATTCCCATATCGCAAGAAAAAAGCGTACTCTAATATTTTCATTTTTCGTAAATTTGGATGAAATCATACTATATTCTTCTTGCAAATTAGTGATTAATATAATTTGTAATTACTCTCAACATATATACTGTGAAGAAAAATTATGTGATCCATTTGAATTGCAATAATCCAAATCTCATTTTCCGTTCAGCACCCAATAAAACAGAACGGAATACAATGGGAATTCAATTGGAGCTAATTAATTCCTTTTTTTATTTTCAGTAGAATAAATATTAAATGATAATTCTGATGTGTCTCGGGTCACCCAACACCACCCTTATACGATGACGTGCCAAGAGGGATATAATGTCGATGTGATTAGAGGTAGCATATACATATTGTACATGTATAGTTGCAACGACTGTATAATGATGCGTCTATTCCGCTGACTGTAGTGAAACGATTACGTTGTCTACGAACCATACTCGAGTTGGGTTTTTAAATGGAGTGACGTCACTAAACTGAACCAGCTGGCATATGTGCGTTATCTATCGCACACAACTCTATCTCTGTTGGTCACTTGTAACCTTTAAGGGACGGTCGATGTCCGTGTCGCTAGACGCAAACTTCACTCTGTCCACTATAATTTATGACTTCGATTTTTCACTCTCTATGTATACATATGTATGTACAGAGTCAATCTGGTTGGCTCTAGGCTTTAGCATGAATGAATGTTTGTTCGGTAGAAATGTTTTGTTTTGTTTTTCACTATTTGTGCGCCGTATCACCCGTTCAACTTGAATTAAAAAAATTTCCTCACTTTATTTTCACGAGAATATAAAAGTGCTGCGTTATGCAAATAAAATTGATTATACAAAAGAGTGTAAAGTGTGTTGAGTAGGAAAGGATGATGGGTGTGATGAGAATGTAAAAGGGCAGAGCCCAGATGGATAGTTGTGCGTTGTGAGTTTGCGTGCGCGAGACACTGAATATTATATATGTATACATATAAAGTTGTAACTGGTGTGTTGTTAATGAAATAACGAGGTGGTTGGTAGAGGAATTACTAAAGGGCAGCTACTGTTCTCACATTATATTTAGTATAATACTAATAAGATGTAATATTTTATCATCATCAATATTGAATAATATAAGACTTATTAATGGTTGGTAGTTTTTTCTCTTTATTAACATAGGACATCTTTTCTTTATTATTCATATAAAAATAAGTCTTGAACATTATCACAGATCCTTATGGAGGTCATAATTTTTATTTTCAGGCAAGCAATCTTTTCCAAGTTCATGAAATTTCGCAATCCACAACCACTCTCAACCTCATGTTTTGATGGGATTGTCATCTCCGAAACGATACAAAAGATTCAAATGAACTTTTGTTTACTATAATTCCCCTTACCCTTCTCGAAATTAATTTAAAGGCCTGACATTTGTTTTTTTTTTCTTTCGAATCTTAGAAATTCATCTCTGATGATTTAATGATTTCCTTTCTAATACACAATGTAATTTCATATTGGCGCGAACCAGGCTTGAAACAAATATGTTGTTACCTAATGTTAAGAAAAAAAAAAAAACGACGAGAACGGAGCAATCAATGTCGAACTATTGTAAATATATTTTTGTTATGAGAAACAAAAGACTGAGCACAATTGTAAGAAACAAGGAACTCATTTGAACAATAATCTAAGAGGACAGTATTTTCATATAATGCAGTGTGAAATGATTTCATTCAATACAATTGTATTATATATAGTGCAGTAATTGCAACCATACTCTAAAGATAATTTTATTTGAGTTAGCAAAGTAATGTTTTATTAATTGAGTATACACGTTGGCAAGATAAGAAACATCGTACGGAGGAAGTGAGCAAACTGATGATTTCGAATTACTATCCGATAACGATGCAATAAAATCAATTGAAATAATATACAATAAAATAGGGAAAGTAAAAAGAAAGTACGAAACAGCAAATATCAAATCGAAAAAATAGGTATTCTATTTATAAGAGAGTGAAAAAAAGGTATAGTGCTGTATTGTCAAGCGGAAGGGTTCATCAACAACTGAACAAAACAATTGGAGTGAATAAATTACAATGATTTTGATTGGCGCAAAAGTTACATGAGCTTAATAAAGACTTTTAATAATAATAATATAACGGATTTTTATATAATACAGTGTTATTGGGTGGCATTGACCTCAGTTAAGAATCGATTATAATGCAATCTAACATATTAAAAATTCACTGGTTCATATATCAACATATATAATGTCTATCGCAGGCTGACTATATTGCTCTCTTTACCATAGCGCGCGATTACAAACTCTGCCGCAACAACGATACGATCCAATATCGATCTGCCATTGTACACATAGTGCGCTGAGATGTTGCATCAAGAATATTGTATGAGTATTTTCTTCCTATTTTCCTTTCTTGTCTATAAAAGATGTGTACAGTGTGACAGAATACATATTGAAGCAATTATAAATGTTGAAAATTGAATTGTTTGTGAATGGAATACTTGAGTGTGGGAAATTTGCAGATAAAATTAATCGAAATGAAGATATACGAAAAAATTTCACACGCAAGTGTTCACTTACAGCGGAGGATGACGTCACAATCCTGGTGAGAGAGGCGCGGCCAGCCATATTGATTTGTCTTCCACTACCGCGCAGGGTTTCGCTCCATTCACAAATACGTCGACCGTCTATTTCACCCCGCGCCACCCCCGATGTCTTCAGTCTCGCTAAAACCACCACTTCTGTCTTCCTTATCTACCACCAATGTACTCTCTCTCACATTTTTTTCATGCCTCCTGGCACATCCTTATTTTGTTACTTCGCTTTTACTTCTTCTTTTCACCCATTCCATGATCTCGACCAATAGCAAACGGATATGTCGACAATGATTTTTTCATTTATACTTTTTCATCCTCCTTGTGATAATCTTATCCAGAGTGAATTTCGCCACCAGGCTCAATTAGGATAATTAGGTTTTTTTTTTTATCACGTCAATCATCGTACTTTCGTGAATTATGTAACTTTTGTGTGAAGTGAAGATGGAATTTTTGCCTTTTTTTTTTTTTTTATTTCATACTGAAAATGTGAAAATTTCCGCTATCACTTATCTTATGTCTTTTTTCTTCGTAGTTCCAACCCCCTACTAATGGTTTACTCCTACGCTTTTTTTTTCTATCGCCACTCAGATTGTGAGACAAAAAAAAAGTTTGCAAGTTTCAATGACTGTACTTCTATATATATATATATATATATATGCGGCCACTCAAATTTGGGGTCTTGACGTAAAATATATACATCCATATAGACGCGAATACTTCTGAGTAAGAGGATTTGATGAGTTTACAAGAAGTAACATGAGGAAGTCCTTGGGAAAATTTAGCGCGGGCCATTTTTTATATATGTGCTATCCTCGGCTATTAGTATTTGATTGAAAAATATGTTTACTCTCGTTTATATTTATTCATATAAGTTGATGTATATAGTATTTGTGTGTGATGAAAGGAAAAAAAAAATCCTATTATAATTTTGAAACCTATTTCATGGTACAAACGAAATTTCGTTGAATTGTATATAGAGTTGGGTCACACGCACTTTACAGAGGCTCACAAAACACGTCTCAGGTTTTTCCAATAGATTACGGTTTTGTTAATCATACCATTGAGCGAATTATTGTTTATACACAATGAGATGCTTCAATTGATTGAAAATAGGAAAACAATCTTGAAACCAATGATGCTTACTTTTTCTTGATAGATATTTTCTTTTTATTTCCATTTTTGGACTTGATGAATTTGAGATTGATAGTTGGCGTCATATACAATGTCTTCATGCATCCTCTTCGGCTCCTCAATAATTTAAATATCAAAAAATTGCGACATCCCTAATAATAGCAGATTAGTATGCAGAATATTTCAAAGTATTGGAAAAATCACTACAATATAAAAAACTGTAGGATTGAAAGTTTAGTCATATGTATCCGCACCCTCGGTACTTTTTAATACTTTTATACCCTGCTGGATGAAGTAATGTATTGCTATCATCAATTTGTATTCTTCCAATATAATCATAATTTATGAGATGATAGATTGGATCAATTCACATGGAAATATACCTAATAAAAATATAAAATTGAACAAGTAAAAAAAGAAAAAACAATATCGTGAACATATTGCTCTATATAGCGACACAAATCAAACTCGATGAAAAACTGTCGATTTCTTGACGACGTTTCATATTCTGCACCAGCATTTTCAATAGATACCTATACAAATATATATATATATTGTGAGGAGAGCGTGATCGAGGTACACAAAGAGCTATATCCGGTATAGTTCTTTACCGTATAGGAGTTTGCGTCGTGAGGAAACGATGGAGAAACCGAGAGAGCAACTGAGAGGGATTGACAAAGAGAGAAAGAGTTCGGGGCAATACGCGGCAATATAACAGCGGAAAGGGGTTGATGGTTAGTTCGTGGCCGAACGATGAATGAAGCCCCGGGTTTTGGCGCGGCTCCAGCCAATCCCTCAGTGGGTGTGCCAGCGGGTGGTTTTGAGAGAGATAGAAATAGAGTGCGAGGATTCGGGCGAGACTTGCCGGGGCTTGGCGAGGCCAGCGGACAGCAGGGAGGGTGGTGTGCCCGACTGGGAGCTCTCTAGTTTTGACGTCATCGTTCAAGGCCGCGTACGATCGTTACTATGACTGCTGCGGCGGCAAGAGCGCACCCGCTGGCCCCCGTTGTCGTCGTTGTCCTCGTCGACGTCGTCGTCGTCGTCGTTGTCGCTTGTTGTTGACGTCTTCCTTATACGTTAATTCTCCTCTCGTTTGTAGCGTCGTTTTCATTCTGCACAATATATTTTTATGTTATCTGAATTTTTATTATTTCACGCACTTAGATATAAGTAATACAATTTGACTAATGTCTTTTATGTTAATCATGATTTGGATATTTCATCTTTTTTTTTTTTTTTTTTATTGCTTCTACTTTTAGTTGGGGTGTAGTTATAAAGAGGAAGGGTGATTAGGGATCATTTAACGGTACGTACGAGAAATAATATGGTATGGATGTGTATAGCGAGATAAAGAAATAATAATAAACAAGTGGAACGATGAGTAACAACAATAATTGATTAATGAACTTGCACCATTTTCCCAAGGTCAACACCATTGTTATTTGTATATGTAGAAGTTGTGAAGGACAAATAGTATTTGTATCAAACAAATATATAACAGTCTGTGGCAAACCGTAGACAAATATTTCTTGGAACAATTTATGAGCCTCTTGGGTATATATTCACTATATGGTAATTGAGGGAAAGACAATGGGAGTTGCAAGTATTTCCAAAAAATATGGTTGATTGATGATGGCAAGTGGAAAATTAATACAGGGAGTAAAATTATCATTATTTTCCGCTGTTCTCATCCCCGTCAATTATTCACATAAATTGTTTTGGAATTTTATATACACGTGACAGATGAACTGAAAAATAAATAAATTTTATAGGTATTTTTAACATAAGAAGAAGACACTCAATAAGTGAAAAAAAAAAAAAAAAAAAGTACAGGCATGTGGATAAAAATTAGTAAAGCTATCCACAGTGAAAATATCTTTCATAGCCATTAACTAAGACGATAATAAAATGTTGTTATTCAAATGAAAAAAAAAAAAAAAAAACAATATATGATATGGTAGCAATTGCTTGTATTTGCTTGAGCCAGGAATAGCGATACGTGAGGGTTCAGATGTGAGCAGGCCACTCATATATAGATATTCACACGTTATATCTCCCGGCCAAGTAGTAGGCGGTGGCTCGGTCAGCCTCTGTAGCCTGAGAGCTTCGCTCTTTTTGTCGTGTTAAACCGAGCGCGTCACTATACCACGCCACCACCACTAGCTATTATAATCTTCCAGACGTTTGCCGGAATTTTATTACTCGTCGGTTTATACATACGTGACCATATTACCTAAAATGAAGGTAAAATTAATGTTGGTAAAGTATTAGTAACAAGAGAGAGAGAGAGAGAGAGAGGGAGAGCTGACTGAAATATCGAGTCGCATATATACGACAAAACGAAAGGGGGGAAAAAAAAACATAGATATAAGGATGAAGTTTGAGTGAGAGTGGGAAAATTAATATTAATACTGTCTTGTGTCCTTGGTATAAATATGTATGCACATCAACAGATAATGAAATTGATGCCAATGGGAAATTAGTGATAAAGAAAAGATGATTGAAATGTAAACACATTTATATATGTATATACACGTAGAACGATGAAAAAAAAAAAAAAAAAATAGAATAAAAAGAAATGTGCGGTGGAAAAATTTATAATGGTACTGCTTTTTTTTCTGCCTCATGGTTTTAATGTTATTCATACCTAGAGGTACTAATAAGTATTCAACACGTGTTGTTTCATCAAATGTCATATTTTTTTCATCGAAAAGGAAATGTTTGCATTACTATTAATATTAATCCCACTTCTTGATAAATCGTTGTGATGGGTGTATTTATGAGATAGCACAAGAAAATTTGAAAATAAATTGTACTTTGATCCTTCAGATTTTGTTCGTCAATCGTATATGTGGATTTCTTTCTCCTTTGTTATAAAAAGGGCGACGAAAATAAATGTGAGGGCAAAGCAGGTTTGAATAATATATTACTGTCGACAGTGGATTTTTTTTTTTTTTTGTTCTGATATTGCATCGGATCAATGTAAAAATATTTTTTCAATCCGATCGATCGTGAGATATTTTTTTTTTTTTTTTTTTTTCATAGATACTTGAATTAGTAATAAAACGATTGGTGGTGGGCGGAAATTGTCGTGAAGAAGCGGAGGCGAAATGGTTGTCACTTGGCCTGAAGGGATGAAAAAAAAAAAAAAAAAAAATGAATTCACGTTATTCAACACTAAACATATATTTGTTGTATACAACAATCCCACTTTATTTGGCCATGGAGACTGTGTGACCTTTCTTGCCCGTATATAGACAAAATTGCATTGACGGCTACACGCATGACGTAATGTGTGGATTTGTTGGCAAATATGAAATTCATTCATGAAAAAACACTCCACACAAGTCCAAAGCAAATATAGATATATTAATACGTGAAAACACTCATGGAAGCTTTCACCAATCTCTTTACTCCACTTCCTTCACATTGTCATATATATATATAGTTTAGGGGAGATATACAACCACGCTGAGAAAAATATTATTGTAAAATCACGTGGTATCGCAATAGAAATTCACTGTAGTATTAGTACATTTGTTGATACATTGTGTTGCAACAACTTATAGCATTTCAATTTCATAACAATGGATGTTTATCATTAATTGTTGCTACAGACTTGATTCTTCAATATAATGTAAAGATTCGTTGATTATTAATTGAAGTTGAAGGAGTATCCTGGCCAACTAACAACTTTCATGATGGAAGTATCCTCATTAAATTTTTCCAAACAATCGTCTTCCAGTATACACCAAATTTTGAAGTGTCGTAGTTGGCTTTTACATTATGTGCTCATCATTTTTATAACCAAAAATTGATAAAAAAAAAAAACAGCAAGTGCCAAAAGAGAAAAAACAAACGTAAATTTTACGGAAATCGATATACTATTGGAGCTTATACTTTGTTTACCAGTGCACCAGCAGCTAAAATTAGACGAGATAGTTCTGATGCAATTTTGGTGTCTGAAGAATATGTATGTTGCTTTATATATATACTCTGAACTATAATAAGAGTTTAAATTGTCACATATCTCGCCGTTTTTCAAAAAATAGGCTCGGATGCATTCAATTACGAGTCGAAAAGAGCATAAACAAAAGAGCAATGACTGGCTTCGTCTAAAGATGCAAGAACTTCAAAACGAAAGGATAATGCTGATGACCAAAGTATGTTGGAGCATGAAGGAGGTCTATTATACATACCTGGTATTGCTGATTAACAGTAAGTTGCGAATTTTTTGCTTCTAATTATTATTCTTCAATTAGTCTAGTCCGAGAAATAGCAACATTCTTATCCAAAATATTTGGTACTAGATTCAAATGAAATAGTGAGACGACTATATATAAATACGGTTCAGCGAGAGGTATTAGATGTCATTGGGCAAATCATTTTCATTTTTTGATATTTCAAATTGATACGGACCGTGAATTATTTTCACACAGGGGAAAGACAAAAAAAAAAAACCAATTCAAGTTATTCAACAGATGCGTCAAAAAAATAAACCAGAAAGTCTTTAACATTATGTTCTGAGCCCCGGTGGGTGTATATATCCACTCTCAACTAGACCAGAATGAGACAACGTAAATAATAGGATTGTAAGAGATTATACTGATATATTATAATAAATATATTTCTATTGTAGTGCCAAAATATGTATACCAATCCGTGAAAAGCACCATTCTCCTCGACTCTTCTGCCCGCAAAATTTACTGGTGTAATGATAAATAGAAAAAAAAAAAAAACATAACAATAACCTAGGATACTCAATTAATTTGGTGAGAATAAAAATCAAATAAATGAAATGAATAAGACAAGGAATGAAGAGACAGAGAAAAAATGAGCCAAAGCTTTTGCACGCGGTTAAATTGATTTACTTTCAAGACCGTTACGCGCTCTGGGTTGATTGGTAATCCTGTTAAAGCTTGCGCGCGGTCTCGCTTCCATTCGGGGAAAACGAAAAAAATGAAGAATAAAGAAAAAAAAAAGGTAAATAAAAAAGAAAAGAAAATATAGAATAGGTGCGGCGCGAAGATCCTTATAATATACGAAGAAAACAATGGTATTTGTCATTGGGATTACGAGAATAAGTGGGAGTAAAACAATGGAAATAATGTAACACATATATGCGAACACGTATATGTATATGTCTACATAAATGGCCAATCGTTAATATGGAATAATATTTGATGAGACATAAATTTGAAATGGTAAAATGAGGTCATATTGATGCTTGTGTTAACCTATGTATACGTGCAAAACCACCTACGTATTTCTATCCATGTACAGCGTCGTTGTCATCCCAATCAAGAGAGTCGAACACACAACCACATAATGATGCAAGGGTAACTATCATCCATATACACAAATATAATTGAACATTGTTACAATATCTGTAATGGTTGAACATGTCATAATGTTGCATCACACATGTAAATTTTGAATGATAAGTACAAATTATTGGACGTGAATTAAATTTTAAGCCGAGTCATTATTTATTATAATTTGTAGTATATTATATCCCGAAGGGGATGAAAATAAAGAGAAAGGTTGAGGGAGAATGGAAAGAAAAAAAAAAAAAAAAATTGGATGTTATCGTTTATGGTTATCTCACGCTGCTTTGTCTCCATCTACCCACGTATTATCTCAAACAAAATGTCATGATGTTTTGTGAAACCCACACACGTATTATCCTTCGTATATAGACTGACTCACTTTGGCTGTGTTACTGACATATCGTAATCGTTGTCATAGTTAAAAAAACTTATGAATTTATATACATATTTATTTCTGTTTCAACTTTGCACTAATATTCAATTTTATATTATATCTATAAATCTATTATATTGAATTATTGTAATAGAGTATATCAGCTTGACTTCAATGGTTGTTTTTTTTTTTTTTTTTCTGGTAAACGTTCACTAACAAAATGTTCAATCTATTAAATAGCTCGCCATATATAAGATATGTGCACACATAATACTCAACAAAGTTTGTCATGTCGTGTAGGATGAAACATAATATGGTCGTCGTGTGTAGTAGTTGGCCATATATATATTGATACTGATACAAAATGGTGATAGTTTCACAACAATGTTTTCCTTATATCGACGTCATACCGTATATAATAACGATGAAATACTCGTAGCCAATAGATGATAATAATTATCATATATCTGACAATATTTATGGAGAGTGATGTATATCGGAATTGTCATTAAAGCATAAAATGAATTGATATATTTTTAAAAGAATTTTCATGTTAAATAATGAATAATTTCGTCATTGTAATATATGTGACACTTTTTAATTTTGTGTTGATTGATTGTCACTCTGTGATAATGAAATCCTGTGGGAAAATGTTCGGAAATAACTTTTTTAACGAATGAAAAATTATAAATATATATTGGTAATACGTCACAATAGTTTTGTTGCGTGACACTAAGTAACACATTATGAAATTATAGTATAGACCTACAAATTTATACCATGAGCTATCACATTTATGCCTATTTTAAGAATAAATTCATCTCAATGTATAGTTCTATCTATAACTCCGGAAAAAACAAAGGAATAATGACAATATAGTCATGACTGAGTACTGTTAGTTCTCATATAGAGGATGTGCGTTGATTCACATTCGATTATCTTGCATCAAAAATAGAAATAACAAGCAGATGATATAATTCCCAATTCCAATTTTCAAAAATAACAATTTTAATTGGGATCTTGCCAAAAATCATTCAATATATCAAAACTATTCTCCGCAACTTTGATTGTGTATATATGTCTGAATGCAATCAATCGATTCTAATGGTCGACCAGTCAATACTGATGGGGAAACAATGACCCGTTGGGTAGTGATGAATTAAATTCCAAATGTTGACACCATATCATCTAATCATAAAAGAGATTGTATATGAGAGCATGCATGAAGAATGTAATTATCACCAATGATAATTGCATGTATAAACACAGAAAGCCAACTAAATATTTAATCACTAATACCCTGATACAGTCCAAGGTGGAACAGGATTCGACATAATATACCCCATTGAAGTAATTGCATTTGGTCTGAATCTAGCCCAAATGAGATTTTTACTATCTAATTTCTTGACTTGCTTTGAATGTACTTGACCGACGCAGAAACGATTTGAGATGACCTACAGTTTAATATTTGAGTGAAAGTAATGAATAACAAAAAAAAAGAGTTTCTTGTACAATATACATACATAAATATGCACATATATGTGTACGTGCACGTGTTCCAATACAAAAAAAAACAGGAGGATACATTGTTTAAGATTGCGTTAGAGGAATACATAAATCCAATGCTATATAGTTGGAAGTGCGGGAGAATCGCATAAGCACAATGTGTGATATAAGAATGGCAAAGGGGGTTGATTCACCCATATACTGGTGCGGTGTTGATAATATAGCGGATATGAAGAGTAAAGTGAGAAGAATTGGAAAGACACAATGCGATATATTGTATGACGTATATGTGTGTGTAGACATGTATAAATATAGGGCTGTGACAGGGTATTCGAGCGAATCGGCAGCCAAGCAGGCGAGGCGGTCGCGCAACCATCGTCGTGGCAGCCGTAAAGTTGCGCGGCACAGGGGAAAACTAGTAGTATGTACAGATATACAGTTGACAACGTCACGAGCCGTAATGGGGGATGCGCAACGCATTAAAATGATGATGCGCGTCGCGCAGCGTGGGTGTTAGTTCTGGTGAGGGCGCCAGCCGGTTCGCTCGCTCTGGCTAAACTGGCAAAACCCACCACCATCCCTAAACCCGCTGCCCTGGCGGTGTATCCTCCGTGCGCCAGAGTATAACCAACACGGCCATCAGCCGCCAAGCTCTCTCGCCGGCTGTTGCGATCCAAAAAAATAATATAAAACCATCTGCAATCGCTACGGCAATACCAAAACGCTCCGCCACTTACAAACACATACAAACACACTTGACTATACATACTCACACCACGTTTCAATCATTGTACAATTCATTGAGAGACTGACAGAGACTGCATGTAAATATATTATTGCAAGCTCGTGTCGCGTTACAACGTGAGTATTTAATCGCGGACGCGCACGTATTTATTTACCGGTTTTTGTGCTATTAAATTGATTTTAAATCACAGAATCGAAGATACAAAAAGCGTGAAGGGGGCGAGAGGAAGCAAGAGACAGAAAAAACAAAAGTGAGCAAGAGAGAAATAACAATACAAACGGGCGAATTGAATAATGCTACGAGACATAAAGTGAAAAATAAACAAACAAAACGAACGAGCAGCCAACTATATCTTAATTTTCATTATCAAAACACAAAATAGAAGGAGAATGAAAAAGTAAGGGGCAATCAATATTTTTTCAATTACTATACTTCCTCCGTCTGATATTCCGTGCAAATGAGTTTATTGTTAGTTTCATTAATTTTTATTTTTCACTATCAAAGCATATATACATTGGAGAGAGCCGAAATCATGGTGTGGAGGTTTTCATGCATACGGACATAAATTTTCAATGATCTCTGGAAGTGCCTGAAGACAATTTTACGGGAGGTAACACATCGAGTGTTGAATGCATTATATGCCACCCGTTCGTCAGGTGCTTTTGATGCAACGCCTATAACGCTATTTCATGCCTAAATAATTACATAATTACTCGTGTACTTGTACTCAACGTTCAATTGAGTGCCTGTATGTGTAAGTGTGTGCTCATTCCGGAGTTCAAACCACATTAACCAAAGGAAAAAAATTAAAATCAAATAAAAATATCGTATCTCTCACCGATTTGCAATATTGCACAGATTCATCGTTCAACTGTGTAACTGGAAAATCTACATCACGGACGAAGTCAATGCATAAATGAACATTTTCCAAATGTTCAAATATGTCACAATACTCCAGTGTGCAACAGTGTGAGTGTCAATTTATTCATCCAATAAATTGAAGGGAGAGAGAAAAGATTTGATCGAGGAGAGGAAGAGAGTAATTTTTATTTAATTCTTCTCGGAGAAATGGAGAGTGTGTAAAACGAGTAAATATAAATTTTCATTTTCGATGTTAGTGAAGTGAAAAACAGAAAAAAAAAACGTGGAAGCATAACAAAGTGGTCATTACCTTGTATATTGTCGTAATCTGAATTTATGTGAAATAATAGAAATAAAAATAAGAAAAATCCGAAGACGCGAAAAATCACGAAAAAGCTGACGAGAGGGATAAAAAGAAGCAGAGCGAAACAGAGCGAGAGAGAGGCAGAGAGAGAGAGAAAGAAAATAGAGGAAGGAAAAAAAATAGGGTGAGGGTTTATGTGAATACAAGAGCATTTCGAGACAGAGCGAGTGAGGGAGCGAAAATAAAATAAAAAGAATTGAAATGAAAATTAGTTTGGAGTGCAAAGAAAAGAGGGTCCGTCGTGCAGGAGTAGATCACAAAGGGTGCTAATTGTCCAGTGGATTTCAAGGAATACTAATGCCAATCTTATACTGCAGACCAGTGGTTGATTGTTGAATAAGTAAAAGACAAAACACATTGGTTGAATGAGATAAATTGTTCATTAAAATCAACAGTGTGATTCGATTGTTGTGTTGAGTCTTGGTGACAGTTGATACGCCGAACAACGATAAAAAAGACGCAGCAGTGGCAACGGCGTCGTCGTCAGAAGAAGCAAAAGAAGAACAAGAAAAAGAAGAAAAAGAAGAAAAAGAAGAAAAAGAAGAAGAAGAAGAAGAAGAAGAGAAGGAGAAAGGGAAAGTATATAGTCGGAGTGGAAACTGAAATTGTAGAAGATCAGACTGATAAGGATTTGATAAGGGTTCGCAAGAAGAGCCCAACTAAGTCAGGACAGAGTGGTTGGAGGAGAAAAATGCATTTCTATATGAAAGAAAAAAGAAACAGTTGATAGTTAACAGCAACTGAACGCCAACAACAAATAAAACGTTCATTTCACAGCCGAAAACTGAAGCGTGTATTTTCGAGATCAAAACAAAAACAGGCGCATCTGAAATAAATCGAAGCAAAAAAAAAAAAAAACAAACTCCATAAGAAGGGAAACCGAAGAAAAAAAGTTGAAAACACAGAGCGAAAGATACTAAAAAATATATATCCGAGCAAATATAAAGTGTAAATTGTTACGCTCGATGATTTTTTTCACCACTCGTCGCCATATTTTTTATGCACTTTTGAGACACCTGTTGATTACGCCGAAGCACACGCGGCCCTTTTCCAACGTTATTGCCTCAGCTAGTTCGGAGCGTTGGAAAGCCCTGAGTCCGTCGGGTCACGAGGGTCGACAACATTAAACATCAATAAATCAACAAAAAGAAAAAAAAATTTACTCTCTCGCTCGCGCGCCTCCGAAAATTTATTTCTGTGTACTTGCACTATCTGCACAAATCAACTGTCTCACTACACTTCATTACCAACATACTCCTGCGCACTTTTATCTTCTCAGTTATTTATGTCTTTTTGAGTGATTGCGAATTATTAATTAAAGCACAGTGAGAAATAAATAAGCACAACAATTAATAAGTAATAGGATTAGAAGAGAGAAATATTTATTGATAAATATTCTAGACTTTTTATATGCGTAGCTAAACTTTTCATTGCATAAGTAATTTAATATTTGTTTTTTTTATACCAATATCCACATATATATATATATATTAATTTTTTTTCTCTGTATTTCCGCATCGAATCGACTCGAAGCACCAGCACAACATTTTACCAGCACGTTTCACATGTGTGCACACATACAAACACACATTGACACACATATTGTCAGAAATATATGACATTTGAAAATGATATAAACAACGCACCATGAGCCTTAGCATGTAAAACAGATATATATTTATTATATATGTCCATAGTTCATGAATACATAGATATACTTTACAAATATATCTATAAGCACTAATTTTTTGTTTGAAAACACCTTTGTTCACTCACGTAGCCTTAAAATTGTTACACATACGTATTGATAAATACAGTTATATACAAAATAAACAAAACCGAAACAGTATAAAATAGAGGAAGAAGAGAGAAGAATAATATTTCTATATTATACACGCACATAAGTAATTAATATGAATACTAAATTGGCATATGAATATTCATATGTGTAGATGCCGTCCAATGAGATGTCTATAGAGAGAAATATTTAAACATTAGTACCTTCTTCGTCGTGAATAGACGCGCGTTGTTATGTTGCATTGTTGATTATACATAGAGAATATTTATAAATTTAGATATACATATATACTTATAGATAGAGACAAATATATTCCATATAGATTTGTATTCAGAGTGAATTAATATATATTATTTAGTGCTAATAGTGACGTAAATATACAAATTAAATTAGAAATGGCGAGGACTTTTAATGTCTATATGAAATGGAAGTGGGTTTGAGCGAGGTTTTGAGTGTGAAATTTAACACCGGGGTAAGGTCGTGTCGTCGTGAAGCGAAGGGTGGACCGGCAAAAGAAAGAGTAAGAGAGATAGAGGGAGGGAGTGTATAACGTCGACAGAGTATATTGTGAAGAGGATAGGGGAGAAGTACGCTGAAGGCCGAGAACACTGAGAACAAAGAGTGTGGTGAAGCGAACACATACGCAAACACATACACACATATACAAGAGAATAAACGTCGTGACGCGCGGGCGATAGTTTCAGAATAATGATAATAATAAATAAATGAATAAATAAATAAATAAATAAAGGAATATACAATTGAAATGTATAAATAAGAAATCCGATGAAAAGTGTGCCCATGACGTGTTGTATAAATGAATATATATATATATATATATATAGATGTGAATGTATATAGCAATTAAGCACGGAGAAAATTATATATTTGCACCGCACCAACAATAATATACAAAAAAATTGCACCTGTACATCTGCACATGCACGCTGATCACAATGGCCTCCGTCGATATCACCGCTGATGATGATGGTATCAGCATTGTTGCACCATCGCACGTATATTTGCACTCGTCGAGATTACAGTGTCCAAAAAAACAAAGACACATTCATGAAATAACAACCTGATTTCAGGAGAGACCATCTCAACAAGTTCAACATCAAGCAACTACGAGGGCATTAACGGCTCTTCGGACTTTTGTGGGCTGAAAGGATTTTTTTTTCTCGAAAACAATTGAAATGAATAGTTTGGAAAATTTGCTGAATGAGCATTGAGTCAATTGCACGTGTGGTTGAAGAACAAGTAAAAACTATAGAAAGAAAAGAGGTGAAGAATCAGAAAGAAAGGAGATTGCAAAACAGAATAAGAAAAAGAACTGGGACCTGAGTACGCTCGATTCACTTGTACACCCAACTTCCTAACCTTTCTCAGTCGCTGTCGCTTACTCTCTTCTTCTTCTCTCTCTCTCTCTCTCTCTCTCTGTCCCTCTCTCTCCCCCTCTATATCTGTTTCTCGCTCTCTCTGCCCGTCTCTCAATCTGTCTGTCTGTTTTTCTATCTCCCCTCCTAGTCTTTCTCCGACGTAATAGTCTTCCTCAGACTCGCCACGTTCCTTTTCATCTTCGTCTTCTATTTTACTTCTTTCATCTCATCTCCTATCGTTGCCCAGAATCCTTCCGATTTCACAAACTCCACTCATAAATCCTCTCCTATCAATCTTTCGCTCTCATTTCTGTCCCTCTATTACTTTTCCACACGTTCATCTCTCTTTCTTCCTTCTTTTTATACTTGAATCACGTACAAGGCCTATACGTCGACGACCGTTGAAGAAGAAAGGAAAAATAAAGTTGAAAAATAAGAAAAAAAATCACGTAACGTAGAAAAGGTAGCACGACAATCGATTTGTGGGTACCACCTGAACAAGTATTGTCCACCTGGCGTAGGCGAAAGTTATATTAAGGCAAGAAACCAATGTACAAGAGAGCAATCTTGATATCAGACGAGAAGAAAAAAGAAAAAGAAGGAAATATATAAATAGTTGGATATAAATTGAAAGATTACAATATACGTCATTGTAATCACTTTTGGTGGATCAATATTGCAGCAGTGGCACCATCAATATTAAAAAACGTAGCTTCCACCTCGTTCAAAATATCAACGAATAATAAAATAATATTTATTATTGATTATTTACGTGGGATAAAGTGGGAGAATAATTTGTGTGAAAATTTTGAAGATATGGCGAGTCAAATGATTTGGTTATTTAGCTACGTCAGCCTTGGACTTGCCCTCACATTGGGCAATCGGCCAGGTGTACACAATCAACGTGGACAATTTAGATCACGATATGATCACAGATTGAAGACAATTGATCGGCCAATTGGTAGCTCGGCGACTGCCACATCAATTGGTAAAAAAGAATCAACAAGTGAATCCGATTCGTCGTATCGTTACAGACAAGAACCCGAACCGTATGATTTGCCACCCGATTGGATTGTATATGATGATGAAAATACGAGAGATCCACCGGACAATGAACTCGAGGATTTACGTGACGATGGCAATGAAGTTTTATTTGATCAATTTACAAGTACAGTGTTGGATACATTAAATCCGCAACGGAATATTTTGTTTAATAATCGGAGAAAATTGATTGACCACGAGAATAGTGGTTCATTGAATAAACATTCAATTCGACAACGATTACAGCATCATGATAACAAACAATTGTCACATTCAATAGATATAAATGATAATTATGATTTGGCCTCAATTAACAATCATTATTATGATTTGAATGATAAAGTGAATGATAGACAAAATGGATTGGCATCAGCATCCCCCAAGAGTTCGTCGTCATTGTGGCCAACAGAAGATGTAAGCTATCCATTGAGAATGCAATCGCCGGATGACATGAGATTGCCCAGAAGCAGTACCACAAAACACACCAGAACATTTGGCAAAAGAAATCAGGTCACAGCCGGACGAAGGCGACCGATAGATTCACGTTCATCAACATCGACGTCGACATCGCAGCAGCAGCAGCAACTGCATCAGCAGGGTGGTGGACAACCGCCACCGTCACTTGGCACGGGTATTTCATCATCTGGTATATCTAGTGGAGTTGCGTCGCAATTTATGTTGAGAGCTGCACGTGGAAATCGACAATACGATGTCCCGCAAATAGGTGAGTCAATGCAATAAATTATGTCAGCTACCTTTGTTTATTTTCAAGTGATGAGGTGCAAAAAGAGTCTCTTGTTACGATTCAAAATTATTGAAGTTGTAATAACAATGAATATTGTACTTTTATTGCGGATAATATCGTGATGTCGAATTTAGTAGAAGATACTGAAATATTTGTGTTGAAAATAGCCATCAGGTAGGTAGTGAACAAGTGAAATCAGGATGAGTGTCCTCAAGAGGGCAAATTATTCTTACTTCACCACTGTTCGACAGCTTTGATAGCCAATCAAAATCAGGCAAAAGCAATGAAAATGAAATGATTATAAATTTTTCAAGTGTAAGACTCTTCGCAGTTCTGCCGAAGATAACGTTGATATACTGTTTGAATGATTCACACGATTTACTGACATGAAGAAAAGTACCAAGGAATATTGTTACTTGACAAAAATTTTCACATATACTCCGAGGTTTAAAGATAAAAATTTGCACTAGATTTATATTATACGTGGATCGATGCGCGTGTTGGTATATCTATAACAGAGAGTTATTCTCAATTTCCCATGAGCTTTTGTCATTTTACCTCGACCCAGGGTAAGTTTATTACATCGGTGAATGTTCAAGGCAGAGCAAAAAAAATTATAGTTGACACATGACCGGGTTCTCATTTAGTGCGTTTCAAGGTAGCTTATGTCGGCCATAGAATATATCTTACAGTCATAAAGGTTCCGTGTCATCTAGTGTACTATAAAACAGAGGGAGATTGAGAGACATAGAGTATGAGAGAGACTGAGATCTTCTTCACTCTCGTTGAATCTCGTTGGGAAAATGGATCTTCAGCCCACGAGTTCTCGTCTAAGTATAGTAGGGTATATAAGAATATATCAACACAATGTGTAAAAGGTTACGAGAATGTGCGACGGGACACAAAAAAATGAAACACATCGTGTGACTTCATGGGTGGTTGTAAATTTTTCATAAATATTCAATCCTATAAACTGAATCATCAGGAATATATTTCTATAAATGATAAAAAAAGTCAATGAATCCATTGTTTTTCATGCCTAATGTTATTCTACCAATGGTGTTTTTTTTTCTCGTTATTTTCTTCTTATATTCTTTCTTTTATCCTCTAGAGATATCTTGACGTCTCAATTATTTCCGATATTCCAACGATATAAAACGCTCCATTCTTTCATATCATTTTTCGCTTCTGCCATCTCATTTTACGGTTGACTATGGAATCTTGTCGATACGAATGATAGGCCGATGAAGGCTCAAGGATGAAGTTAGACACGCTTTGATTCATCGTTTCGATATTTCTGTACAATGACATTGATATGACAATGTGGAGTTATTATTTCCCGTAACAGGTCGGAACGAAAAATATTAATCATCATTAGTATTGCATTGAGGTTGAATAAACAAAAGTTTTTATGTGAAACCTTCAACGTCTATACGTCATATAATAATAGTGTTGATGATATTGAATCATCGATTATTATTATCGGTGATATTTTATGGATATTCAAATAAATATGACAGGTGTGTAATATTACGGGGCTACATTTCATTATGGAGACTGTATAAGTTGATAAACATTTGGTAACGATCATATAGACTATATTCCCATTAACTTTTATATGTTTTATGATGTTGGAAATAATATATTTAGAATATTATTTTCGATGTTTTACTAGTCTTCTCTTCATAATGCGAACTGGAAAAGTTACTCATTAATGCTTTTTTAATTGTTTTCATTTACAAAAAATGCAATCAGGGATGAATGTGATATGTTCACAATCATCCATGTTAATTCGTCAATGTTTATTCTCGCACCTGTTGCTTCTTATCAAACTCTATACCAAAAGAAAAAAAAAAAAAACAATATGCAAAATCTCTCCGATTCAAACGTTATATTGTTAACTCGCTACTACACACAATAAAGATCCATCGTTCTCAACTACACTTTGATATTCAAACGCATTGAAATAACAAAGGAAAAGGAAAAAGATAATGTAGGAGAGAAAGTCAACAAAAACGCGAGGAGTTATATATAGGTATGACGGTGCGACGGTGAATAAATATGAAAGAAAAAAAGTACCGTTGGTATTTTATGAGAACTTCAAAGCCATTCTCTGCTGGCAGAAAAATTATAAAAATAATGAATGGTAGGCGTGACATTTTCGCTTGCAAGTTTATTAGATCCCTGGAGATGATGATGAGAAGAAATAATAAAAAAAAAGTAACAAGTGCTTATTACTATACTCGTAGAGGCCCGAAAAAGGTGTAATGTCGTATTTTTTGCATTATCCGTTGAAATTGTATGTAATTTCTTTTTACTTGAAATATCTATTTATTCGGAGTTTCGTATTGTTCTACAGATAATTTTTGGTGTAGAAAAATATTGAAAACTAGAGATGGAAGACTATAGTCCATCAGGCTGAAAGTTGGTGACGCTACCGTCGATACTCATGGAGTCACTGCGAAATGTAATGACATTCATTCATTGGCAAATCACTCGAACATTGATAGAGTTCTCGCTGCCGCAAGCCCAAAAAATCATTTGGGAATGTTTGGACAATGGATGATGACATTAAAATTTTTTTTCTGTTGAAAAATGAAATCAAAAATTGATAGAATGTGTGAGACAAATAAAATTGAGATCAAGTCAAGTTTTAGATATGGATTCCAGTAAGAGGTCCATTTTTCGTTCTTCCCGTAGCGCAAACAATCTGTTTGAAATCAAATAGCAATATGAACTATTGAATGAGAATTTAAGGAACAAATTTTCGATAATGTCTAATCATTAATATTGAATTCTTCAACGCGGTGGTAGTAATTGAAAATATTCATTTCTTTCCACCAGAACAAATGAAAATTCAGTTCGATGTGAGAAAAAATTGAAAATCGCCAACCATTTAAACAAAAGAACTTTTGATGTAGTAAATTTTGTACTATGGTTGACTATTTTTTATTTATTTCACTATTAATTGTGCTGCATAAATATCCGGATACATTCTCAATATTTAAAACAGTTGAAAAACGTGAATACTAAGAATCCAATTTTTTGCATACTTCTAAGTCGTAGGAATTCTCTAATAGCAATGGAAAAAAAAAAGTATGAATCAATGATATATATTTATATATACGCTATCAATAGCTATATATTATTAAATCTGTAGAAAATATGAAACAATCTTGTATATACTGACGGGATAAATAACGGGACTTTTTCAAAAGAATATATCATGATGGTGGTATGCCGTCATGACTGCAAGTGTCACAGGACATTGATATATCGCGAGAAAGGGAACGGGAAAAATTTTATGTGCAAACCTATATATAAATCGTGTTTTGTATACACATACACGGTGATAACTTGCGCGTCAACGTTACACGGAAAAGTATTGAACCTTGCAGTGTATTGAATGAATGGTGGAAATCAGTTGAGAATAGTCGGTGAGTGTAAAATGACAGTAAAATTCCCCTATGAAAATATACTGTTGTGATTCGTATTTCACAGTGCGCGATTTCGACTCAACTAACAGAAATTCAAATCTATGTTTATTGTTCAATACCTCTTGAGAAAAAAAATAAATAAATACAGTGAAATACCATGCGACACGGGGCATGTAAACCAGATATATTTATGCTCATGTATAGATTTTATTGCACTTGTTTCCACACTACATTCTTCAACTTAATTTCTGTTTCTGGTTCTTTTGTTTATTTTCACTTTGGTTGAACGGCGAGACACATCTCTGTCAACAAAATGTTTCTTACATCGCTTTGTTTATTTTAGTGACGTCTGACCGTTATCATGAATCGACAATCTTGTTGCCTTTTGAATTTATCTATCATTGTAATATTTATTTTTTTATTTTTCTGTTTCATGCGGAAGTGAAATAGTAAAAAATAAAAAACACATGCGCAAGTGTGAGATAATGTTAGACATAATTAATGACCGCCGGGAGCAATGAGACTCGAATGAATATTTCATCCCTGTCCTGAAAGGAAGAAGGAAATGTGTATAGCGAGAAAAAATAAAAAAAAAAAAAAGACAGAAAACATGTGAAAAAATAGATAAGATAAAAGGTTACTCGGGACAAAAAATGAATTATCCATAGACACTGTGAAAATTGAATGAACATAATTATCATATAAATTTATAAATTCTCCAACATCGTTAACAAATTATGTGTGGGCAAAAATAAACTGATATTTTCCCTGACAATAAACGTACTGGAATTTCTTAACACTCTTTCCTCCATTCTCTCACTTTTTTTTCCACTTTAAATACTTTTTATATTCACCCACGTTGTCAACCTTTGACCTACTTTATGACGACAACCAGGAGTATTATATCTGAATACTTTAAGAACCGTGTGCGTTCGTATATAAGGAGTTTTGGTAAACATCGAATTTGTGACGCAATAACCGGGTTCCATGCCGTATATAAAATAAAAAACATTGGAATATAAAATATCGTATTGTATACCAGACTGTATGTGAGATATTTTCGAAATTGTGACACAGAAATCAATGCCAATTTGTTCATTCACACCGTGAAAGAAAACATTTGTTTAGATAGTATTTTGATAACAAATGATTTGAATTAAAAGTGTTAATTTAATATTGACATTAAAATTTATAATTCGAATCATTCTTTTAATTTCAGTGTGCAGATAATTAGATAAGTGTCGTGATGGCGAAGAACCTATTCACTGTATATGTTCAGTTCCTATACAAATATTCATATACATATAGAGTAGGAGAATCTTCCACCAAACAATGATTAATAATTTATTCTCGAACTCGTTTGCAGACAGTGGAAACAGAGAATTATGTAAATAATGTGAAATGAACATCAATTATTCATTCGATTCATATATGACAAGTAAATACAAGTGAAATTATTTTATTTTTTGTTTACCATCATTCGTAGCGAATTCTTGATTATTATAGAAGCTGTATTATACGTTGTAAATATGGATGAAAATACAGTAAAATAAAATAATTGGAAATAGAAAAAAGAAAGAAAAGTATATAATGGCAAGGAAAGAAAACTTACGGACAAATTGGAAACCATCGAGATTCGAATTACCTTGATGCAAATATATTGAAAGGGGATGTAAAGGCAAGGGGGCGGTGATATAAAGGGTGATATACACACATAGGTGTACATATATAACCGACGTCGCTCTTAAGCGACCATTGCACCCGGGAGGATGGCCCCAGTCGGCTGCCAACACAGAGCTCCGCCATACATTCACTATATATTTCTCCTCTATGCAATACCTACATGCGTCCCCGGTGTGTTCTCCATGTTTTTTTTTTCTCTCTGCTTTCCATACACACTCTATTCAAACCCCTTTTGCCTTCGGATATAGTTTAGATAGTGCTTGAACTTGTGTGTACATAAGTGCCAGACTGCGGTTTATCGAGAACATGCACTTTCTTTTCCCATCCTCATTCATACATTGCTTTTTAGTTATCATTTTCTATTTCATTGTTTCTTTTTCTTTGGTTTGCTACATAAATATCACGTGACTCCAAACGAACGGTTGCATACTCTAAAAAATCGATAGGATGTAATATGTAAAACTTCAAATAAAAGAGCCATATGCAGATACAAGTCATCATACTTCCTTACATAGTATTTAATTTCTTTAGAAATTTAGTTATTGTATTTTATTTATATATTGACATTGTATACGCTCGTTTTATTGTGGAAATTCATCGTGATTTTTAATAAAACTGGACAATAATCATGTGTCCCCGTTATCTTCTCCTTATGGGGAAAACACAATTTGAAAATCTGAATAATTGGATTTGTTTCGAGAATTATTATTTTTAAGGTGATTAGGGATAATGTGATGATTGGGACTGTGAATGTTTCATTAGCTCTTGCAGAAGATGTCTACAGAATTTTATTACGAAATTGTGAAAAAGTTACTGACGATCAAATGTTGGTCTGTCAAAAATTCCGTCTGGCTGGACGTAATCGTAACTCATGTCCGCAGATTTTGATGTCTGACAGAAAAGCTCACATCGCTCGACGTTAAAATTATGTCAATCGAATATTCTCAAAAGTATTTCAAGAATAATTTTTAAAAAAAACTGTCAATTTTTGAAAAATTTCAAAGTAGAAATCTCTGTTACCTATTTCAATTCTCATGAATCATCCAGCAAATGCCTGAATATACTTTGCATAATAGTAATTCTAGTGTTGAATTACAGTTTGAACTTATGAACAGTTGTTTTGAACAGTTTTGGATTTATTTAATTTTTTTTTCCCCACATTGAAATTTCTTTTCCATCAAACGTTATTCACAAGAGAAAATCTAATTTGTTATTCTATTACATTTCCATTCATAGCAAGTGAAACATGTTTATGATTACATTTAAATATGATTGTGTAGTATATCGATGAATATACAGTTGGTCATTTTAATGCAGAATTTTGATTTGGCGTATGCATGGTAAATGTAATTTTCACATGATCTCCCATGTGTATTTTATACATTCAAATACATACACTATATATAGGAATAATCAAATAGTTATTCACATGTGACCTGCCCGACTCATATCACATTTTAGGTGTGTGTTTGTGCATGTACCATGCCCAGCCGATCAAGCGCAGGCATAGGTCATAGGTCACGGTGTGTTGTTAGTTCAAGTGGAAACTGGAGTATATGTTTGTCATATTATCATGACAGTATGTTGATAATAAACCATGCTCCCTATGTTCATGAACTGCTAACCCATTACTATTTACTCGAATGATCTGTAAAAGAAAAATATTTCATATGTTATTGTAACAGCAGATAATATTTAACAGAAACAGAATATAAAAATGTATAATAACCACTCAGACTATTTTGGAACAGAAGAATTTAATCGCATGTATATTTTTGCGCAGTTCAATTGATGGAAGATATTGAGTTGACAATCATTAAAGAAATATTGATTTGAAACATTTGATAAATGAGCGATTGTGAGATGCGCAAGAGTGTTAACAATGAGAATATGAAAATTGGGAATAAAGAAGAGAAATGAATAGAAATAGTTTGATTTCAGTAATGGGTAAAATAAAAATTCATTTGCCTTACGAATTGTATGTAAATTGTTAATTTTTTATTATTGATTATACACTTTGAGAATGATAAAAAATTCAATCTTTATTTAATCAGAAAATATGAAAGGTGATACGGAGGAGTATGGGTATCACTGTGATAGAAAAATTGTTGTCCCGTTTTTCATGGATTCAGTAGTGTATTGTATGTATTCATATCTATGTGATTATTTTCTTAATTGGATTCGAGAACAATTGAATGTAAGATAAATTATTCAAATGTGTTAATATTTGTCTAAGCGGTGACTTTTAATGTTTTAGAATAAAAATAATCTATTTCATTGAAAAGCTGTAGACATTTAATGTTTTCTCATGACCGATTCGAGGTTGCTGTTGATACCAATAGATTCAAGTAAAATATACCATTTCACCCACGCAAAAGACTATTGCAGATTAATAACAGATATGTAGATATATTCATTTTGTTAAAAATTGATTGCCTGCAGTATTATTGTCTATTGCAAACATCACTTAGAATAGTAAATTGTGTTCAATAAACTTTCAACAATGAAACGTCGGATTGAAATAGTTGTTAGCCTATGTGAGTACCACAATCCAAAGGAATTAATCAATATCATTAATCATTCCAGACAGCAATTTTATGGAGAAACTGTTCCGATACCAATTGATATCCGTTTGTTATCTTATTTTCATGAAATGCGTTAGATTCCTACAAGTTATGTTCGGTTCATCGCCAATTTTTCTCTCAACAAATCGCTGTTGATATTATATTCATATATTGGTGGATTTATTCTTAAAATTTTCGATTCATCTTAATTTATTTGTGATGTTCGTTATTATAGCTTTTCCATTCGCGCAAGTGCCATACACATGATAGTATAATTGGTATTTTATGTTTCATGCTCTGCGCAACGATTAAGTGAACCCTTCAATTACTGAATCCTTGAATTTACTTTGTTGCACGTACTATAATTGATATGTTCACCAGCATGCACTGCAATTAATCAATAGAAGTTAGTCCTATAGTTTAGATGAACGGATTTTCTTTGTTCCATGTGCAATTCAACTTGAAACCCAGATTGTTCATGCAACTTGATTCAAATAATACGTTTAGATGATAAAATAATAGAGAGTTCGCATGAAAATATATTATAAAGTCTTGTTTCGATATGTGATATTCAAATATTCACAATCGATATATGGATACTTTAGATGGACATGAAAAATGGTGATACGAAAAGATAT
This sequence comes from Zele albiditarsus, assembly GCA_958496275.1. NCBI lineage: Eukaryota > Metazoa > Arthropoda > Insecta > Hymenoptera > Braconidae > Zele > Zele albiditarsus. The sequence continues at coordinate 6,621,203 of OY292411.1, forward strand.
ATCGTGTGTACTGATCCTTGTAGCTCAGACTATTCTTCTTTCTCCCTCGTCATTGCGTTCAAGGTGTGTTCGATGCGAGCTTAAAGCATTTTTAGAGGGTGGCAGAGGGCTTTTGCTACGGGATAAAGTAATCTCGGGTATTCTCAACGATAGCGTCGAGGTCACAGTGGCGTCTCGCAGGCTACTACGTGGAAGACGAGCTGGGCGGCGGAAGTGCCCGGGAATTTTCTTAAAACTGGAGCACTATCCCATTGAGAAGTGCTTCCATCACCGTTAGCTTTATTTCTTTACTTTTTTTCCATTCTTCTTCATTTTACAACTTTATTTTCTATCCATTTTCTTGCGTACTCCTATATATATTACACACGTTGAATGAATGTTATATAATTTAGATCCAAGAGTTAGTCTACACCATTAACACGCACTTTTGACATCAAAAAAGAAAGTGACATTAAGAAAGATTAGAACAAAGTTTTTTTTACAAATTCTTTGGCGGTTCTGCAATACCAAAAAAACATATTTCGTTTGTATTCAATGTAATGAAAATACGTAAGAGACTGTCAACAATGGAGGATGAATAAATATTATGGCGAATACAATGCCAATAACAGAGACGCATACTAGCAACGTGTGTACTATATAGTAACCCTACATATAGGGGACACCGAGGTAAATTGGTTTAAGCATCAACATCTTGTTCATTCTCTTGTTATTGGAATAACAAAGTTTTGAGCCATGTCAATTCACTAAAATTGGTGTTGGGATACGGAGATCTATTGATGGAAATTTGTGCCATTAATATTAATACTTATAGGGACTATCAAAAAAATTCTATTTTCTCCTCGAGTCCAATTTACCCCGGTCTTCAGTACTGGAAAATCCGTGAATGGAAAAATTCATCAGCACAAAAACCTTTGAAGTATCAACTGTCATCGTCCCACACTCAAGTCAATGAAGCCAGCAGATAATCAATAGCAGGATAAATTATGCGAAAATTACTGCAGCATAGCAACTATTGGAACAAAAGCCATGAGACAATCAAATCAAACATCATCACAATGGTGGAGAATACTTCTAATAAAGTTACAGAAATAATGGTCAAATGAATCGAAAATCAATGAAAGTCATGTTCAACTTATTGACACCACTATGACAAAACCACTAACAAAAATGATTGCTGAAACTGATGATTTAGCACGTATGTGCTAATCACGGACCTCTCAAAATGTACTCTCTGGCGGTATCAGTAGTAAATAGTCTTGTAAAAAATCTACAAGGCAGAGCTATTTTTCAAGGGTGGATCCTGACACTATGGTTCAGATTCATTCCAGGTAGAGAAAATAACTCTTAACACAGCTATTGGGGATTCACGCTGATCATAACTCGTGGTAGAATGTTAAACAAGATATTAATTTGCGGTTACATTCAATTAACTCACTACAGGTCAGTCAACACATTGAATACCTGAACATTTAAACGTGTCTCGGTTTCTCGCTGGATCATACTCCGTTAATGCTGTCAAGAAGTTTGATAACAATTATGAGAAACTCTAATTCCACATATCTGAAATAGGTAAACACGTTGAAATGTATTCCAAAACAATGTTGCCCTTAACAAAACCACTGAACATCTCACTAATCTGAAACAACAAGCCGCTCTGCAAATCGTTCATAGACCCAATACATGTCTCCATTATTTCCGAAATTAGCATTTATATACTGACTAGCTTGCTACATGCATTATCAAAGTTCTTTCGAAGACAGTTCCTGTAGCGATTAAAACTAATTATCAAGGAGTTAAATTAGATCCCTCAATATTCGTTTGTATTCATGAGCAAACATTTAACAATTGATCAATTACAAAGCTACTTTCTTCCCATAAGAGAACAAAAGGTGCTGTTCATTCACGTTTGCAGATGGGCGTTCGCTATATAAAATCGAGTCACACCATTACAGTTCTCACCCCCTACTTCCCTCTATAGTATTTTGTGCCTCGTATGAGCGCAAAGTAAAGAGGTGTGCTCTGCACTTTTTATACATGGGGTTATATCTGAGATGAGAACTATCCAATGTATTACCTGGACATGAGTTTCAAGAACAGTATAATGATAATGGAGGTGTATTGAAAGGCAGTGTGTTAGAACCAGTGCGACATACCTGTTTTAACTTGAACGTACTATTATCGGAGAAACCTCCGATTTCTACTTTTGTAGACAACACTTCGATTCTAGTCTCACACCAGAATTTGCCTGAAACCACAACAGTTCAACAAGAACAATGGATCCGAATCCAAGTTCGGGTTGACAAGTTGGGAATCCAAGTTAATGCCTTCTCATAAATAAATAAATGAGTGCACCGGAAAATTATACTGGTCAATAAAACAAAAATCTTTTTGTATATGAATATGATATATGAGGGCATCCGAAAGTCCAACATGTGCTATGTAAAGAGTCTCCAACACCATCCAAATCAACTGATTGGATACTTATTGAGTCAAACAATGATATAATAGGACTGAAATGGACTATGCCACCGGCTCTTTCGTAACATGGTGTGAATATGTTACAGTCAGCAGTTACAGAGTAGCCAATTTATGAATGTGCCTCATGAACATACTCATAACTTTGAAACCAATTACTGAATTTTATGCAAGACAGAAAAAAAGTAATAGTCTCAACCGTTCTAAAATAATTCGTATTGCACAGGACCTGCTCAACCAGGAGTCTTGAAACTCTCGCAATTTATGACCTTTTGGCATTTCTCAATGTTATTTTATCGAAACCTAATTATGAAAAGACGCAGGTATGTCTATTTGCTCCCACGCTTCTTATTTTCTCCACTTCTCGTTGTTGACTTATTAGTATTCGGATTTATTTGAACGGATACAGCACGAAGAGAGAAAAATCACACGCTCTCTCGATATCGAACGTGGAGTTTTTGCACATACAACTTTTGATTTTACTCACGCGGTACATAAATAGAGATAGATTGCTTGAACCAACTATAGACCATAAAAGTATAAATACCAATACCTTGATGGTGAAAAATCAATATTATTAATTATTAATCTTGCATCAATGTACAATCTAGAGAAATCAAGTGAATGTTTTTATTATGTGAAATGTGTGTGTGTGTGTGGTTAATCTCAATTCGAAAATGGTAAATATCAAAGTTTCAGTTCAATGATTCTGATTGAAATTGAATTTACACGGACATTCAAGGTCGAATACAGACTTCTGAGTGAATTATATATGTACACGCATTGAATGTCAATAATATTAGTGACAAAAGTTTTATTGCACAAATATACGCCAACAAAATGGTGAAATTACTACGACAAGTCTACGATTTTTTTTTATTCCTTTCTCAACGTGAAATGTCTCTTGATGTTGCTATAAACCAAACACGCAAGCAATTTTATGGATCATTACAAATATATATTTATAGACACAAACCTATACAGAGTAGAGTAAGTATTAAGAATTGAGGCAGACGAAGGATGTATAAATATTGGATGTAGAGAAAAAATTTTTATCATTTTTTCACACTGATTTTATAAAATGCAGAATATTAAATATTACATTAGTCACGCCACATTCCACAGTAATAAACACATGAGAATAGTGTCATTTCCTTGCAAACATATATAAATACAAATGCAAAATAAATGACCAGTTGATAGCTTCATAGAAAGCTGAAGTGCATTATCATGAAAAGTTATTCTCGGCAACGAAGGTTGGATGTAAAGGAGTTCTATACACTTGCGTCTATATAGAAAGCGCGTCAGAATGTCTGTTTGAACGTAATTCCAATAGCTCGATATTTCAGTTAAACTTTGAAATTAGAAAATATTACGAGAAAGTTTACTCATAATCATTGGGAATATAAATTCGTATTCTTGTTTCCCTCCAGTTCTACGGTATTGAATCACTTTTTTATGTCAGATTGTTTTCTTTTGTTTCATTTGTTCGTTCTTTTTATTTTATTGTCTGGAATGATCAATCGCTAACGGATCTCTCATAAATTTCATCGAATTACAATGAAGAGGCGAAAAATAATCCGGTTAGAAAATTGTTGGCTAAATTTATATGTATATAAGGTATTGTTAAACATAGGTGTACAGGATCAATTATGTTTTCGTTTTGTGGTTCATGACAGCAGTAGGTGAAGGTGGCGAAATGGAATGAATAGCAGTCTAAATATAGACCATATCGATCGGTCAAAAAGCCCAGCACCTACCTGTGGCATGGACAATTCATGTAACGTCATACCTGTAGAAACGTGCCACGCTTTTTTAAACAAACTGAATATTGCACAATTATACATACATATACAGGTGTTCATCACTCTCCATTCACAGACAAGTCTCTCACTATTACTAAATATATCTCATGCCTATCACACGTATATGTTCAGGTGAAAGATGAATGTGTTATCGATATTCGATATTACTCGAGTAACGAAACTAAAATGGATGACAGTTTTAAATCGTTCTTCCATTTTTTTTTTATTGAGTGTTATAATGGAGATTATTTCCGTTTTATATCGTACTTCTTCAACTTTTAGACAAATAAATTTCTATTTCCATACTTCACTTTTCCAAAATAATTATTTGCCAATAGTGCTAAAAGAGTGCGCCACTGACTTTGATTTTTCTCTATTGGAAATAGCACTCTTGCATAAAAACAAAATTCACCGTAAAGTGATATTATTTAGTTGTAAACCATGTCATTTGTCATATTTATCTGAGAAAACAACTCATATTAGTGTCTATAAAAATCAGATTTCTGTTAACTTTTCGCAATGTGTTGCTATTAGCTTGACTTTAATACGATAATTAAGATGATAGGTACAGATCATTCATTTTTATGATTGAAAATGTGCGAATAAAAGAGTTAAACAATTATATAAAAGTAATTAATAAGGTTTACCAACACAATAATCAGTATGAATTTTATTAATCTACAAAGTTGGATCCAACTCTCTTTAGTCGCAATTCATTAAGATCATTTCAGTGTCACCTATGGCTGCAGATGTACAGACTGTGTACATAAAAGGGCAGATCGATTAATGCGGTAATTTTTTTGGGATTCATAGAGAGCAAAGTTTAATAAATGAGTTCGGAAGAAAAAGGGATTTAACATTTAGCAAATGAAACTCTGAGCACACGCGCATAGTGCAAAGACACTTGCGATAACGAAAAAATGTGTACAAGATAACAGTCAACATCTTTTACCCCATTAACCTAAAAGACTTCTATATACTATAGTAATAAAAGTTGCTCACCGTTGAATATCAACATCTTTGGTTGGTTTTATATATAATTACTCCAGACATTCGTGTCAAAGTGCGAATGAAATGAACGAATTGATTTTCATTTGAAAAAAAAAACAATTAATTTCAATGCGTAAAGAGAGAATGAAATATTACAGGAAATAGTAAGGGAGAGAGGGATATATTTTTTTCGTTTTCTTTTTTTTCTCTGTACTAAAACGCTCACGAGAATTTGCCAGTAATTTTATCTCTCTCTCTCTCTCTCTACCTCTTTGACAGCGGATAAAATAGAATTGGAAAATAATTTCTAGCAAGAGATTATATGAATTCAAATGTAAAATTAATGAATTACTGTGATGGGGAAAACTCTGGATGCTCTCGTAGCTTTCAGTTTTTATTGCATGACCATTTGCCATTTGAACCTAACCAATTATTATTTTTTATTATAAAAAGGCATTTTAGTTTATTTTCTCCGTATCCGCGCCTGCAGATCATCAGATTCAATGAATAAAGAATACTCTTACAGCAGTATATATACCTGATCAATAATGAAATTATAGTTAATAGTATAAAATTGTGCTGGCAAATGATTGAAATAGCCTCGATTATTTCTCTCACGCTCCATAAATAGAATCACGATAATAACTTCTTACTTGAATACCACTAAATTATTTCAACTTTTATAAATTAAATCAAACTGTATCAAACTTTTTCATTATTGTTCAATTTTATCAATCATTTAATTCATATTTTTATTTATATTGGATTACAGTAGACATGGGAATAAATGTGAATAACGCTTCAGTCCGAATTTATAAATTTATGATGATTACAATAATAATAGTTGAGGGCACATAAATAAATTTCAACAATAGATATATACATCTATAGAGATGATGATAATTATTAATTACGTTAATGGAAATATACATGCAAATAATGATCCCCTACGATACTCACAGGAATTGTTTTAATCTTGTTAATGAACCTTTGGTATATTATTCCGAATATTTGTCACCATAAAATTATACATTATAATATTTTCGTGTGAAATGCTCATTTCATTTCATTTCCAAATTTACTTTTCATTGAATTACAATTGCGAATTATACATTTGTCGGACCACATAAAAAAAAAATGACAACTCACTTCGCTTGTAATCTTATGATGATTCAGAACAAAAAACCCTTGGAACCAAAATAACTTGAATCAAAATTGACAATTTTAATTCAAGATGAACTGCGTATTTGATTGATGACTATTTTTCAACCTGAAACAAATCAATAATTTTTTCGAGATCCTGATTAGCAGTCATTGAGAATTTAACAGAGTCCCATCGGATCTACTCTAGCCTACTTTACAAATATATCAGTACCATAATATTCGGATTCCATGGAGATAATAAAAAAAAAAAAAAAAGGTTTTGAAGACAAAAAAGTCGGACATGTGAGTTCCCACAATTTCGAGAAATCGCAAACTTCAAGAGAAGGAAACGTCAATGGCAGATTATTTTCACACTTGAATCCATATCAAAATTCATAACCAGAATTAGAATCATTTTTTTTAAGTGGATTCATTACTTTCCAAATGTCAAAGTTACTTCAAATCAAATTTTATCTCCTGAAGTGATTATAAAATGAGTACAATTTCTGCCTTGATTGATATCGGAATCGTAGTTCACCTAGTCGATACCGAATATTTAAAAAAAAAAAAGTAAAAAACGACGTGTATATATGCGTATTGAGGTGGTGATAAAAAATGAATTAATTCGAATTAAAATTCCTTTCTCTCAGAAATGTTAACTATTTCATGGACAATCCGGATCCATACTACAACAATTAAATTGCAATATAGACGTAAAATAAATTCAATGATTTAATAAGTGATTGAGGTTGGCAACGGTTGCGAAATTGATTGAGCGTTGAGGGCTTGACATCGTTTCTGTATCTGTCACCTGTTGCTTTTCTATATTGGATGATAAATGTCATTATAGGCAGAGAAGTTATAATAAAAAGTTCAGACGTGTCACAGTATTTCCTTCCTCCACTGCCCCAATTTTATTCCATACTTTATTCAATAATTACATAAAAAATAAATAGAAAATACATGTGATTTAATAATTTATTTTTAGAGTGTCCACCATCCGATGATGGAATGGAGAGGTTTGCCTGTCCAACGCCCGATCGAGTGGGTAGATACCGTTGCATTGACGATCACGTATTGTGTAACGGATTTTTCGATTGTCCATTGGGTGAGGATGAGGATCGGCAGTCGTGCATGTTCTACAAAACCGTGAGTAATGGCAATGTCTGATCATTATCCGCCTTTTCCATTTGTCTTTCTCTTTTTCCCTACTCTCCAATTTTTTTTTCTTTCTTTTTCATTCACCAACGCCCACATGAACACTTCCACCTGTCAGGATTCTAAATGTACTCGTGTGTCGTGGTGTCACGTAATCGCATTTGAGAGAGGAAACATTTTTATTCACGATTATAGCTCGCACTGAAGTATAAAAATATACTTAAAAATATGCACATTTTCATTTTCTTCAACAATAATAAATTGCATAAGATAAACATTTTAAATATATATTATAATGAATATTATTTATTTAATGTCATGCAATTACTAAATATATCATTGGATAATATCCTTGTTTCAGACGAAGGCGCATCTGGATGTGCTCGCAGAAGCTTTATTGCGGTGGGTCAGAGCTCGCTAAATGTATATGCATATATATATATATACATATAGATGTATGTACAGATATAAATACATCTTTATATTGAACTACAACTTCATTTTACTATATCGCAATGATAAATAGACGGGGAAAAAAAGGCAGACTACAAAATCTGTGGATGAAACAACTAATGCAAAATGAGGAATCGACGTATTGCATATTATTTCGCTCTCAAGTTGATAATGAATTTTTTTCCCTTCGTCAGTTGTTATCTTCATCCGTCTTGCATAGCTCACATTTCTCGTCATTATTCTGAAACTTGATAAAAATGAATGGATAAATAACGAGAATGGAACAATAGAAATGTCAAATTGAGTTTAAATGTGAGAACAAGAACATTTCAATGTGTCTTAATCAACGATAAAATAACGTGAAAATTATTCTCGTGAAAAATTAACATGGCCATGAATAGTTTTATGGATTTGAAATGAATTAATAGGATTATTTTGATCTTTTATTGATGACAATCTCAACTCTCTACCAATGTCTAATTGATGCAGTGAATCTCATTTCCGATAACGATAATTCGACGGAGGGTATGACAATGAAATATTGAAGTATTTATTCATTATGAAAGTGAAGAAATTCATGTTTGTGATTAAAGTTTACATGAACGCCCGCTACCAAAAATCGTTAGTTTACATGATTAGTTATAAATTCTCTATTTAATCAAAAAGGTGAAATGAGTTCAGTCAATTTATGCGCGCATGTATATAAAGTAAAGTCCACGAAATTCGCCCTGGAGGCGAGTACGTTGGTGTGTTTCGCCTTCGACGAGACATTTTAGCCCCAGTCTGAGTTTTATAGTCAAAAAAAGGGCTTTGTACAAGGCAGTAAAACTTGTTAAAATAGATTATTATCCTTGCGTTATATTTTCTTTTCCCCCTTACTTATTTTTTGTAGGAACCATAATTAGATTTGTAAGTGTTTCTGAGACAGAATGGTTAATAATGATTGTTAGTTGAATTACGTGGACATGAATTTATTGGGGGTTGTGTTCATACCCCTTTTTTCTTTTTTTTTTTTCATTTTCTTCCCCTAAAAACAAAATTATTTACGATACATAAAGACAGCAATGAGAATTAATTGAATGAGAATAATTGAATGGTGTTGTTTTCATCGAAACATTATTACGTTCAATTAATTTAATTACCCAAGTGGAAACGTTTCGCTGAAACGAAGCAAATTCGAGGGAAATTCAAGGCACTAGCTAGACCCTAGACTGAATATTGGCTGAAACGGGAGCCTCGACTTTCTCTTGATTCCATTTCTGCTGCGGTATGAAAGAAGGAAAGAATAATTTACGAAGCTCAATTAAAATTCAATATGCGTAATTAATACAGTGGACGAAGGATAATTTGCGTTAAAAGAAAGAAACGATTTACGATTAATATTTACATAAGTATATCAAAACTATCTTCGAACTTGTGGTCTACACGCTGCCCATAAGGCCCGTGTTTACTTCAACGTTTAAACGATGAATTTTTTGAATTTCGTGTAGTATGGCATGTTCAATTGGGATATGCCAGTTGTTTTGTTGAAGAGCTGTGCGTGCTATATATTGTAAACAATTTGTTTGTTTCAATTCCAATTACTCTTGACCAGTCAAGGATATGAAAAAAATTCTTCAACAAGGATTCTTTTCTTTTTTATCTTCAATTTCCAAAATATCTCAATTTGTTCCAGAGATAATCGAAGTTGCGTGATACTTGAATTAAATGGCACTAATTGGAAAAATAGATGGCTCGAAATATCAATTTTTAAAATCCGATTTTCCTTCATACATCAATTAACTCATACAAATTTCAGAATTAATTTTCACAACAAATTAGTTTACAATAATGTATGTCTACAATTTTTCAACAATCCAATCGAGATATCTCAATTCTACATATCAAAATTCATAATAATCATAAAAATGATTGAGGACATCTGAAGGTACAGATACAGTCCTCATAAGCAACGTGTGAACTATAGCTCATTGCATCGCAACGGTGGAGATAAATTTTTTCAATTTATCCGTATATAATTGCCAAGAATTGGATGACTAAAGATACTGAATTGAGAACTGTACGGAGGGTGATGAGAGGGGGTGGGAAGAGTGGGAGTATATGCAGGATTGAAAATGCACATTTGGAATATTCGAGCACTACAGCGCAATTTGATTCAATCGACTCGTTGGACTTGACAGTTGGCAAAATTTTCCCGTTTTGCTATAATAATTGTCTCTGTGTATGTATACATGAATGTATGTGTATGTTAGCGAATTGTAAATTGGCAAACTACCAAACCTCTCTTCTGGCCATAATATTCGTGAACTCACGACGCATTCGGGGCAATACGGGATAAAGTTGGTGTATGGAGGGTTGAAAATGCGCGAGTACCCATCAATTTTCTTTCTTCTTTACTTTTATGTAACTGCATTCCTCCCTTCCTGCCACTCTCTCCAGCCCCTCCCTTTACAGTTATAGAAGGCAACGACCCTGGATCTGCACTTTCGATCGTGTTTCCTACCCTATATTACTTCTATCTCCACGGAAAACTCGTATATTTTTCATGTATAAAAACACATATTTTCACGATTCATTCATTTATTTATCTATTTAATTTAATTAGTAACTGTAAGATTCATGACGAATATTCGCTGTGGGTCAATGCTATGGGTTCGTGTTATTTCATTCTATACTACATTTACACAAAATTTTAATGATATTTTTCACCTCTTCATTATTCCCATAACATGAGAGCATGAATTTTTATAAATCAGAATGTGGACAGAACAATCACAATGTTAATCTCAATGTCCGAGATATTCAAATGATCTTCACTTCAAAATTGGGCTCAATTTCATTGAATCGTGTTGAGCCTAAGTTAATAAATACAATGGAGACCATTTCATAAATTGTGATTCAAATGAGCTTTGTATAAGCGAAGTTACGAGAAGATTAATGACAAAGTGAAGCAAAGTAAACGATAAGAATCACATTTTTATCTGATAAGTTCAACAACTGTGAGATTATTCAGCATTATGAAAAGCTGATTTGTTTATTGTTCGTGGAACGAAACCAAAGAAATGTATATGGATTACAACTGAAATATATATTGAATATATAACTTTTTTCCGCTTTTCTTATACATCATTTCTACAGGAAACATTTTACAAATGTATACAGATATTGTATAACTTTAAATATATTTATATTACAATATAATGGAAGTATATAACAATAGTTTCGATTCAAATATATGAAACATCTATTTTGAGTAATTTGTCAATTTTCTCCAATAATGAACGGAAACGTAGAAAAACTGAAAAAATATAACGACTAATATAATCGAAATATCATACACATGTGAATGTAAATTATCGTCTTAGCATTCCCGCTTTTTGAAGATATTTTTTCGCATGAAAACGCTAAACATATATTTTTCATACACCGAAATAAGTATATCAATTTCATACACTTGAAATATATCCATGAGATGTTTCAACAAATATATAATCTGTTCACATGTTAAAATCATTTCGTATATGAATAACATGTATGAAAAGCGAAAAAATATTATATATTCGATATCTATTGCGATTATAATTTTCATACAATGTTTTATCACACCAATATATGACTTTTCCGTGACAATTTCCTCCTTCCTATTTTTATTCATTCTCATTTATACTGTCATATTTTTTTTACCTCTCATATTTCACAATCACCCGCTCCAGCCATCGTCGCAATCATCCCTCCGTTTACGTTCACAAACATATTTACATATATATATATATATATATGTATATATATATATGAATCTATCCTATACATTTCGATTTGCGATTCGACACGACAATCCACACGAAATGGCGTTTTAGCCCATTGGCAAATACAATTTCATCGATCGCGGCAATCTCAATTTCAATTTAAAAGCAAAATCATACACACACACATATATATATATATATATATATAAGTAAAACCCATCGATGCACTTAGACATAAATTTTTATTCCTTTATTTTATAACCCAAAATGCAATTTGCAATTTTTTTTCATCCATTTTTTTTTTCTTTCATTCCCTTGCCAAACAATTTGTATGGGCCATTGAACTCACTCGCACGAATTTTATTACAAACAGTAATTTTTTTTTTTTTTTCATTTTTCCCAATCGCTCGCAAAAATTTTTCGGAATTTCATTTATGCGAATTGAATGTCATAAATATTCGCGCTGCCAATAAATTTTTATTTTTTGATATTAATATTATATATCATTGATCGATTTATATATTTCTAAAAATTTCAACGTGAGATATGTACCACCAATTTATCATAAACTTGGATACAAGAGTATGAAAATAAATATTCATTCTTTTTTTTTAACCCAATTGCCCATTTGCAAAACAACTTAGGAAGCCGATCGTCACTGTTATATAAAGAAAGAAAATATAAAAGAAATAAAACACCATTCGTAAATAAAACCGATCGGGTAAATATCCTGAGGCTTATATACGTAGACAGTTTTGAAATAAATTATTCACGTTGCGTGCTCGCAAATGTCCAGAGAAACGGTCGCACGACGCGGCCAGATTGGTTATAGTGGCACAAGCGGATCTAGTAATGACATTTAGAAGTGAAAATAATGAAAGAAGGTTGGTAAAAAAAGAAATTGTCAATCGATGAAAGCTATAGTTTGTAACAATCGGGTCGTCGACCGGGCTTTTATTTGCATATCATTTTCTCTCTTCTCTTTCTCTCTCTCTTGTCTATCCATTTTTTTCTTCTCAGTATATATTTTTCATATATTGAAATCGGTAAGCTAATTGTGCGACGGAAAGAAACCCAATAGAACTTTTTCTCATGGCCTACTGTCCCATATATTCAATCGACTTGTCGCAGTCGTTACGTCAATTCCATGTTAAAGGTCACTTTCGATGTACATTATAGCTATAAAGTCACCGATCAATTAAAGAAGGCCGAAGCTAATTCCGTCCATAAATGCGATCATTTCGATCAGCATTGGACAACATTTATAGAAACTAACCAACATATTCGCACATAGCAACACTTTTTCATTCTATTTTCGTATGCACCACGAAAACTTGGATAAAACTTGCTTTGACTCACTCATTAATATTACTTCCTCTATACAACAAAGTGTGGCGAATAAATTGAAATTTGTCTGACATTTTTTTCGAACTGGTTCCACAAAAAAAAAATTGAAACTATATACTATTGATGTTAATGGCGTAATCATAATTTAATAACAATATAGTCACATGAGTATTATAATTGTACATGCAACAGTACATCGATTGTGTAATTTGCATAAACATTTGCGAACAGTATGGAGTCATTTCTTTTATAACATAAATTGATATGGATTTAAAAAAATTTTATCATCTCGATGTTTGATAATAATGCTATCTATAGTTAACTATATTACACCAAATAGTAACTTGAATAATGAGTATAATAATAATAATAATAATAATAATAATAATAATAATAATAATAATAATAATAATAAGTGCATGAAAATAAATTGATATTGGCTGACTCGGGTTCAGGAGGCTGGATCGATGGGACAGGTGATGCAAATTTCATTGGATAAATTTCGATGTATAGCGCAACAATTAAAAAAAATTAATTGGACTATTAATTTACAAAATTTCACCAGGAAAGAAAACAAAGTCTATTGGAAAAAAAATCTCCAGTAACGAAATACGGGCGATGAGCAGAAACTGCAATTAGAGAGATATCTGTTCATCCTGAGCCACCCGAATTTGCTATTACTGAGATTCAAATGGAAAACTTCATTTCAAAAACACATGTGCTCGACGATTTTATCAATTGTCATTTGATGATTCTGTACTCACGATACCATGAACCCGTGGCTTATTATACATTAATAATTGATTCTAACGAATTATTTGAAAACTAAATGGATATAAAAAATAACAAACACCCTTCTCTTAGCGTGTATTCTAAATTCTAATTATGACAAATGTCCTTTGTATATGACATTTATTGGAAAGAAGATATTTCATCAATGTACGATTTTGAATCGTGAAAATTTCAATGACATATTTGCCACACTTATTGAGGATTTGGTATGGGACTTGAGTCAAATTATTATTGTTATACGGATTAATCCATTTTATTGATAAAATCATTCAGGAAGTGTAATTGTCATTATTGAAACCGCTTGTGCCGTGCTGAAGGAAGAAAAAAGATGAGCGCTTATCAAAAACAATATTGATCAAACATGAATATCACTTAATTATTTAGGCTGTGATGTCATAACAAAAGTGATGAGTAGAAGAAAAAAATGAGAGGTAGAAAGTTTGATTTAATTTGGACAAATTATCAGTCATTTATTGTAATTTTTGTTATGTGAAAATGATTCTGATTGAGGAACATTATTAGAACAATTAAATTTTTATTAGTTGGAGTTTATTTTATGCGTAAGCGTGCGGAAACAATGAAAATAAAATTAAAACAAATATATACACTTGCAACGATCTCGATGGTCCTACATATAACAGTGAACCGTATATGAAATAAAATGGATAAATTGAATAACGAGAACCATTAGGATGTTTTAATTGCAGAAACGTTCTACATATTTCAAAGTGCGCAATTGAGATTATTAAATTTCAACATTGCTGAGGCGAATGAAATTATCGAGGCAACTCTAATTCATGCGGAAATGGAGAGGCGAGAGAACTCTTTAACGAGCGAGAGTTAAAAAAAGAAAAAAAATAAAACAGTGAAAATGTCAGGGAAAAAAAAAAAAAAAAACTATGTATGCCAAGTTGAAAAAGAACTTCCGGTGCTCCACGATGTGAAATAAATGACGAAAGAAAAATAAATTCGATTGAAACTCGACAGTTCGATACTACTATTAGTTCGAGTCAATGATGATTCAAACTATAGCATAAAGTGTAGGTTTATATACCTAAAATCAAGTTCGATCAAGTGATAGTAGTGCACCAAAAATCAGGGTTTGTTCAGGCTTTCCATTAATGAAAGACAGTTGCTTATTAGTTTTTTGGGAAATATTGAAATGAAACCTAAATCAACCGATTCGCGTGTTAATATTCAGATTAGTATAGTCACAAACAAAAAAGGAAAGTTGGTGGAAGCAAATAAAATAGATTCGATTTGACAAATGATGTGTGCAATTAATTCTAACGACTAATGAAATAAAAAAAGGAGCGAATGCATGAAGCTAAAAAAATGATAATATTTATGAGTTTGATGTTTTGCATGATTTACCTTTCATTTTATCAATAATTTTTTCAACACAGAAAAAAATTAACAACATATTTTTTGGCAAATTTCTATCGTCCAATATAACTTGAATCGAGTCAAATTCTAGTTACTATTCGTATACATCAACAAGGAGAAGTAGTAAAAACACCTAAAAACTCAATCGATCCAAATAAGTTTTTATTATTTTATATATTATCATTACTGAATAAGTCTTTGCATCCAATGATTTTAACAACATTATTATAGGAATATTTCAAAACTTATAAAAAAGTTTCAGAAGAAAGGAAAGAAAACAAACAAAAAAAACAGTTCCGATATTACCAAGGAAAAAATGATTACATCTTTTTTAATCGTATCAAGTCCTATCAGATATGATGTGATTTTTATATTGGTGAAGTTTCATCTGGCCAGATCTGATAATATCAAAATTGAAACACGTTCTAATATTACGTTATATCTCAGTTTTCTCTGTATATCTGATTGGATCCAACTGGATTATAAATTATTGTCTCCAATTTAACGTGCAGTCCGATTGAATCTGATGAAATTCTGTCACATCCAATCGGATCAAAAAAGATCAAGTCATTTCACTCAAATGTGGAATGTTCAATATCAGATCAAGTCTCGCTAGATCTGATTTTCCCATAATGGAGATTCCATTAGAAATCTAACAATAACTAATCATATAAATTAAGATCTAATCATTTCTTCCCGAGAATAATTAAATTCAAGTTATTGTCACATATACATTCACAATTGTAATGAAAATTGCGAAAGATACTTGACACAAAATGTTGTATGGATAATTGTTGACTGCATTTTTAATTATATGTATACTAGAATTGTTATTTGATTAGCTTTGTTATAACTTAGCTATTTGTCCGCCGTGTCATTGACAAACTGCCTGACGCAGTTACACAGATTATGTTCGGATATGCGGATATTGAACGCCCTCCGAAGCACGAGTATGTTGTATTCCAAGTACATAAGCACACAGTTTGTAAATCAAACCCACCCCGAGCATGAAATCATAGGATAGTATGAACTGAAAAGCCAAAAGCGTTGATATTGTGTGTTTGCAATTAATTATCAAGGCAATATATTGATGTTAAACTTTGGATCATCACTGCAGTTTAATTAATGAGAGAAGCAAGTTTTGGATGAGAGTGTATATTGTGGTCCTATACACATATTCGCGCGACGTCATTCATTCTCGATGATCAATATTATCGATAACATATGTGTACTAGATAGTTTGCAATCGACACGGCGCTATCTTCTGACTGATTATACAGACTGACACACCGAGTGTACGCGGTATGTGCATACACGTTCTAATTATATACATACGACAATACATTATGTCCTTTACACCAATTCCCAATGTAGCATTCCACTGTATATGAGTTTTCACGTTATGCGCCAGTGTATAAACAAGAGAAAAAAGAAGGTACAATAGAGAGCGCGGAACCATTGATATTATATTGTATCTTCTCTCCCTATAACTTCCATTAATTTTTATTCTTTTATTTTCTCCGTTTAGTCTTTTATTGAATTTTCAGTTGTTATCATTTATATTCATCAATCCCCATCCATCACAAGAAGTAAAATTAAAATAATATATGAAAAACATCAACTCATCTGTTTCGCCTCTCTTGTTCGATCAAATTTCATAAATTAAATAATCCCAATGATTATTTGGAGACAAATAAACAGAAATTTTGAAAGCAGAATTGTAGGATAGAGAGTTCATTGGATTAAGGAGCCGGAAATATGACTGCATATATATATATATATGCAAAAAAGAAAATAAACAAAAAATTACAGTTGTATAAAAAAAATAATTATTTTTACTGTTGAATGAGTGAATACAATGGACATGTCCCTATCTTTTTCTCATTCAATGTCTTTCTTTCTCTCTTTCTCTCTCTCTCCCCCTCTCTCGCTCGTTCTCCCTGACTACTATTCCTAACTTAAACTTTTTGTTATTATTAACCATCGTATATTCTCTAGTTCAAATCAATTATATTGAGAATAGAGACGGCACGTGCGAGAAGAATTGTTAGTTGTCATCAATATGTGTTGCGCGCAGTCTATGTGTGTGAATAAAAACATTCAACATCTTATGGAGGTACTATTGACGAATAACAAGACACGACAAAAAAAAACGAAAGTAAAATAATTGTTGTCAAATTAAACGAATGAATGTGCTAATAACCGCAAGATATAATGATGATGAAGTGAAAAACCGAAACCAAAAATCAATAGATATAGTGTAAATAGAATTATTTTTCTCTCGAGCGACCAATCGTACGTTATTACATCAAACATCTCGTAATATCTGAAGGACAAACAAAGAATAACACAAGAGAAATAATCGGTGCCTAAAGAAAGGAGAAAAAAAAAAAAATACTTTCCCATTCAGATAACTGTTTTACATATTCTGCCCAATTTTCAAAATTGTCATATAATTCTCGTCGTATGTATCAAAATTTGCAATAATTATTCTGTCAATTTCAAATAAAACATTACGAACCTGTGTATGAATGGCGCTGAGTGATGTTGCGTACACTCTTGATTATAATTCTCAGTATCTCGAAAATTGGGTGAGATAAAAGTTTATCAACTCATTCACCCTTCAATGAAAAAGAAAAAAAAAATAATAATAAAAATATATATATATATATAAACGTTAGAGCTGATGGGCTGATGTTGAAAAAACTTTCGATCATTTTATTTGGAACAGTAATAAGCGAATAAATTCACGTAAACATACAAAATAATTTTTCGAACATATAAAATGGATGTGTGGCACACGAATGAAATTAACGATGACAGATATATATGGGTGACAAAAATGGATAAATGTTATTTTGGATACGAAAAGCACAAGTTTATTCTCGATAACATCATTCGTACCGGGAGATATGAATGCATCACCATTGTCATTAATGACATGGACATATGAATCTCTCGGTCTTTAACTAAAAAACCTTTCAATTCCTATAGAAAAGTAAATAAATTTAGTCCCATAAATAGTAATTATTATAGATCGGTGGCCTATCTTGACAGGGTGTTTCGGAACCCACGTTCGATCATTCTCAATATCTTACAACACTCAGAAAAAAAAATGGAACAAAATAATAACCACAAAAGAAAAATAAAATCTGTTCTTAATAAATGTTAATAACGATATTCTAAGAGAATGAAATATTTGCACTCGTATATCCGGCATTACAGAACACTAATTCAAAAAAGAAAATATAGAATAAAAAAGAGGAATGAAAAAAAAAAAACAACTGACAAATTTGCGTAGAAATAACATTTAAGCGAAAAAGAATTATATAGCAAATAAGAAATTTGCAGTAGTAATTATATGAACAGAATGCGAATAAGCTCAAGATGGAAACACGAAGAAAAAAAAATGAAATACCAAATGATTATCATGCTCATCCTATACATAGATATATTGAAGATTGTTATGAAAAATTAATATCGAACAAACACTCATTCTCATCAATTCCTTTCGGCTATGTTTTGAAAAAAAATAAATAAATAAATAAAACAGCAAAATATCAACTAATCGGGAAAAGAGAATCCAATCAACATACATTCCGAAGACCTGTCTCTATATGTACCTGCTTATCTAGAATTAAGAAATACAGGATTGTGTGGGGAAAGAATCCGAAAAATGACTAAAAAAAATGGCAGTTGGTCGCCTCGAACGAAAAAGAAAAATCGTTTAAACAAAAATAGATCAATATTAAAAATTGAGATATACGAAAATGAGCACAGTCGACGTTACGTAGTTAATAGATATTTTCAATATAGTGTCCGGAGGAGGTCCAATGTAATAATATCATGACGGTAGAACGCCCAAATGTAATAACCGACGCGAAAACGCCTGAAACAAAAATAACCAACGACAAAATAATCGAAATAATATATAGTGCTATAAATTTTTTGACATTCAAGGCAAAATCATCATCATCAGCATATCTGGGTTGAGTCTATTTGCGTGGTATTTTAATTCTAATTGATCTTAACAGTTTTGTCCATTAGTAATCATTATTTTTATTTTAGACATTTTGTCGTCGGTTATTTTCTTCGGATATTATTTCACCGAGCGTTTTGTCGCCATGATATTATTACGTGCTGCCCCGGAAGAAAATGTAGTTGTTTGTTTACGATATTTCGTTATGCAATTACCGAAGACGAAAAAAAAAAAGAAAAAAAAAAGCAAAGAGAAAATACATTTGAAGTCTCCTCTGTTTCAAACCAACGAAACTTAACATTATATTTCCCGTTATGCCATTATCCCATTATATAGAATATATATTCGTTCGAAACGAATTAATACAATAGAATTTCTGTATGTACGACGTTTTATGCGAATATATATGTTCGAAACATATATATTTGTACAACGCCATTTAGTTATATATATATATATATATATATATCCAAAATCCAAGGCACAAAATGATAACAATCGTCCGTCACCAGTGATCATTTTCAAATGTAACGTATTTTGAGAAAGAGATGTGGAGGAAGTGCAAACTGAGAATGAGAAAGGATAAGAACCGAAAGAAAAAAAAAAAACATCTTCCACCGTCTATGTAGTACCTTACAACAATCTATAAAGACGACATCTATCCTATTAATATTTTTTATCGTGACATGCTGTGCCATCAATCATTAAGAATCCAACAGAATGTTTGGAGGGGTCACACACAGTCGTCCGTTTTTTTTTTTCCTACGCATGAACCATCTTCAATAATTCATTCGTTTAATAAGTTCTCAGCAAAAATTAAGAATTAATCGTAATCATCAAGTACTGAATGAAAAAAGAAAAGAAAAAACCAATAAATAAAATTCACCCCTACTGATATCAGTTGACATGGCAAAATATGAATATTAAGAGTCACAAATATTATTTAACTTCTTGTTTGTATTTATTAAATTCAAATAGGCATTTAATTACTCCATCTAAAGACTGCTCACTAAAATTATCACGGATTCGCTGTGATCTCAGAGTCACTCTTGGAAAAAAAAAAAAAAATAAATAAATAAATAAATTAAAGAAAAACTAATGAAAAACTCGAATGAACAACAAGTTAATTAACATTGAACATGAAAAAACAATTGAAAGATGATTCCACTGAAATATTAACTATAATAATAATAATAATAATAATAATAAACATTATAATAATGAAAAGAAAAATATGAATAACAAATAAAATGTATACTACAACTGTCTGCAAGGTGTACAATGATACAATCAACTGAACTTTCAAGTTCGAGAGTTAACATGTCAATCGATCTTTTATTCCCACTAGTAAACATTTTTTGAGATAAAATACCCATGAATAAAAAAAAAACAAAATTAATGTGAAATATTGGGAGATCCTCCATTTAATTAGTATCGCCAAAATTATATTCTCGCATATGATGAAAAGACCATCAATAATTGTAGCGTGATATACATTTTGTATTACGTATGTTTGTTATAAAAGATCTTACTGATGGTGTATATTATTTAATGTAAATGTTGACTTCCAACGCAGCGAAATGAAATATATAAAGGCAATCATAAGATAGAAAGTAAATAGACATAATATATCAAATTTTCAGCTTGAGATAATTGAAATGATGAATTCTGATATTGGATTTTTTCTTTCATTTACGTTATTTAATTATCAATTGTTGAATATGAAATGCTATTTAAATGGAGGAACTCAAATGTATGTGTACTATTATAGTAGCTAGCTTGCAATTGTTGATATTTAAATCGATATATTATATCAATACGATATTACACATTATATGATGAATATGAATCATGTGTATATTTTACTATAATGAATGATAATGAAAAACAAAAAAACAAAACCAAACAAAAAAAAAAGAGGAAGCAAACAAAAAAATTATAACTCACCTAACCATAACCCAATGAATGATTGATGTATTGCCATTTAAAATATAACAATTATAACAAAATTATCATAAATACGTTGTTGTGAAAATACGAAGACGTTCATTGTGGATACGTATATTATAATTGGAGGAGACGTGTGCAAAAGTGGCAAGATTCAAAGAAAGGAAAACGATGTGACAACTTCAAATTCTGAAAAAATTGAGTATATATGTATAAAACAAAACAATAAATGCCTCAGCCGATCAATATTACATGAATGTATTCTGTGAAGATTTTATTCACGACCTCCTTCCACATAATACGAAAAAGGAAAAAAATAGTCTGGTGAATTATGATTTAATTTTTCAGGAAATATTTGAATTACGCGCGCCCGTGATTCACAATACAGCGAGTAATCAGCTGATAGATATATATATCCCGAGTGCTATCAAAAATTCCAATATTGGTAACTTCCAGTTATATTATAGATTGAAAATTTATTTATATTGTTGGCCAAACGCCAAAATTAATTAATCATCGTTGAAATTTATTTGATATTCAATAAATTCACGAAATGTCCGAAGACGATTTAGTTCGTGAAATTAATGAACTCCGACTGATTTTAAGAGAAAAGGAAGATAACCTAGCGAGTTTGAGAGGAAAAAGGAGAATATTACAGAATAATGGTTTGAATAATGATGAAATATCAAGATATAGTCGCCAAATTCTCATTCCACAAATAGGCGTTCAAGGTTCGTTCTTAATTATTCATCACTGCTTGATGCATTCACTTTCATGGAGTCATCCGATTCGAAATGCTAGTTTCAAGATGATTGTTAGACTGTTTTATTTTTTTGTTTTTTTTTCACAAAGAATTAAACAAGAGCAAGTGTACCAATGACATTACTGGTCATTGTTGTAAAATTATGATAAAATCACACTCCAACACGTATTCACTGTTGAAACTTGTCAGTCCCAAATGCTGCTGAATCGCGATTCTGACTTAAATAAGCGTAAATCATTCAAATTTTAACATATATTCCCATATATTTTCAGACATTCCCATGTATTTACATTATCCAAGTCTCTCAATAATTCGTATGAGTGTAGCTATCATTAGTGTAAAAATCAACTCATTTCTGGAACTGCTATTCCTTTCTTAGACTTGTGAGGGCTTAACAAAAATAGTGAAACTCATGGCTCCCTACTGCGATGCTCGGTAACTTAAACAATTGATATTTTTCCCGTAATTGTGTGTCGCACCAGTTCTCAAAAAATTTCAGACAACGGGAAACCTCATGCCATCAATAACTTTGATGAATCATGAAATTGCAATATATCCTTATTTTTATATTCCTGAAAACATGTGAAATCATGTTGGCTAACTTCTATAATTTGTGCTCAATCGATTCCCTAGAAAAAAAAAATATAGGGAAGGGTTTCTAGACAAGAATATCTCTCCAACGATACATATTAATATTTTACAAATGAGCGGACGATAAAATTTTCAGGTCAAATGAAAATAAAGAATTCATCGGTGCTTATTGTTGGCGCTGGTGGATTGGGTTGTCCAGCCGCATTATATTTGGCTGGAGCCGGTGTTGGACACATTGGCATTGTTGATTATGATATCATCGAAATAAATAATTTGCACCGGCAATTGCTATTTACTGTCAACGACATTGGAGCATATAAAGTCGATGCTGCGACAGAGCATCTCAAGAGGTAGTTCCAGTTCAGAAATTCTTACACCTACATAAAGAAAATTTTCATAGAAAATTTCATTACAAAAGGATACAATTATTTCAGCCTCAATGACAACATTCGAATCACACCATACAAATTCCAACTCAATAGCAATAATGTTCGGGATATAATCAAACAATATGATGTAATCCTGGATGCCACTGATAATGTTCCCACGCGATATTTATTGAATGACGCCTGTGTACTCAGCAATAAACCACTGATATCTGGATCTGCCTTGAAATTAGAAGGACAATTGACAGTATATAATTACAATGATGGACCGTGTTATCGATGTATTTTTCCGAAACCTCCACCGCCAGAAACTGTAACCAACTGTGGTGACGGTGGTGTTTTGGGTGCAGGTAAATATTCTGAAATTTCTGCGAAAGTTTGAGAGATTGGTGCAAGAAGATATTGAATCTATTCATTCCTATGTTTTTTTTTTGCATTCGCAGCGGTCGGAACAATTGGTGTACTCCAAGCTTTGGAAGCACTAAAAATAATACTGACCTTACCGGGCATTCTTTCTAGTCGACTGTTGCTTTTTGATGGTCTTGAGGCAACATTTCGAACTGTTCGTTTACGTCCAAAAAATTGCACTTGTGTTATTTGCGGCAATAATCCTACGATACACAAATTGTTAGATTATGAGGAGTTTTGTGGAAGCAAAGCGAATGATAAGTATCCAAATTTGAACATTCTTAAGAGTTATGAACGAATTACTGTTGAAGAATATCGAGATATTAGAGATTCGTTCAAGCCTCATTTGTTAATTGATGTGCGATCATCAGAAGAATTCGAAATTTGTCATTTGGAGGATGCGACAAATATACCGTACGTTGATATAACAAAAAAAGGAGGATTAGAGATGGTCAAGAACGTGATAGCTGAAAAGATGGATGGCAATGATAATACCGATGGTAAGTATGATCTCTCTATTCACATTTCCATTCAACATTCTGATGATTTGAATTTTGCATAATAATTTGGGAAATGAATATTTTCAGTGTATATTATATGCCGCCGAGGGAATGATTCGCAGAGAGTCACAAAGCTACTTAAAGAGTCATCGAACGACACATTAGACAGAATAAAAGACATTATTGGTGGAATTCATTCATGGACCCACCGAATCGACTCTAAATTCCCAATTTATTGATATTCTTTTGTACCTAAGAAACCTAATATATAAATATATATTTCTAGTCTTTTATCGATTAATTCGTGCTATACAGCATCGTGACTCTTTTTCCCCGAACAAGTTTATAGATTATTCCAATTAGTTATATTTAGTAATCAAATGAGGTGTCAAGCTTGTCTCAGGATGGCGATAATGCGAATCAGGAAGACTGCGAAGTTTTTCCGCTGCCTGTTCAGGCGTTAAATCTCTTTGAGCTTGTGCCAGTAATTCATAGCCAACCATGTGCTTCTTTATCGTTGCTGAACGGAGCAATGGTGGTAAATAAATTCCGTGAAAAGTCCAATGTTGTGAATCATCTTTTAACAATCCAGGACCAGTTGGCGCACCGTGCCATCCCATTGAGTACGGGAAAGAAGTGAGAAATAAATTGTCATACTTTGTACACAACATTTTCATTATAACTGCCAGTGACTCCTGTTGACTGACTGTGAGATCTTGCATACGTGATACTTGACATCTTGGTAGTACCATTGTTTCGTATGGCCACACTGCCCAAAAAGGCACCACGACAACCCAATCGCGATTTGCAATCACAATACGCTCCTGAAATATTGTGAATTTGTAAATACAAATTTTTTTCACCGAAATTATCTATATTCAATCAATTGAAATTTGTATTTACTTTTTTTGATAATTCTTTTTCAACATAATCAATGAGGAGTGGACGTTTATTGCGGGAATAATATTCGGACAGATGTTGCTCTTTCCTTTTAGCCTCAAATGGTAAAAATGAGCTGGCCCAAATTTGACAGTGCGGATGTGAATTACTGCAACCCATTAAAGCTCCACGATTCTCAAATATTTGCACCCAAGTCCATTTTTTCCCCAATTCGATCATTTCATTGATCCATCTAAATAAGAATACATTAATATCAAAGATGGATATTAATAATATTATTGATTGATATGATCGCGAGTAACTCACTGTTTTATTACTTCCACTATCTCATCAATTTTCATTAAAGCTATTGTGACATTTGACTTGGGATGAAAGCACATGACTTTGCAAGTTCCGCGTGCAGCATCCATTTGGAATAACTCATCACTTGAACCCGGTGGACTGGGAACGTCCTCCAACAATGCCGGAAAGTCATTGACGAATGAATAAGTCTGTTCGTATTCTGGTGTCACCTAGCCAATTAATCTCGAGCTCAATACAAATAAATACAATGAGTAGCGTTATTAAAAATCCTTATGTTCATTAGTGAGTTTTACTTTTCCATTGACTCGAGAATTCCCGGGACATAATGGATTTTGTGGATCGTATTCGGGTATTTCTTCATCGTTGGATGGTTCCACTTGACCTCCCCAAGGTCTTTTCATTCGATGAGGTGATACCAAAACCCACTCTCCTTTTAATGGATTATATCGAATGTGTTGATGGTCTACAATTGAATGGATCAATATGAATATGAATTGCATATACATGAAAAATGCATCTCAGAAAGTAATACCTGTTGGATCAAATATCACAGATTTATCCTTGCTTATTTCCGTCATTATTCAATGAACCTTCTGATGAGTATTCTCAATAACTGACGACTAATAGAAGGAAAATCATTATCGCAACATATTTATGGCAGCACTATAGTGTTTATATAAATGTTATCTAACCTGATTTTTTAAAATTAATGTATGATATGTGCTCGCAACATTCATTTGAAGGTTAGGTTGATGTGATGAGTATGGAAAACGGCAGTATTTAGGATAAAGTATTCAAAAAGCATTGAAGTACAAAAATTCCAATGATCAAATTGTTCATAATTTTCCATTTTCCTTTATCGCGAAAAACAAAAGAGAAGTAGTATCATTTGGGATAATATTTAAATTTAGCGCCATCTAAATCAAGACTATTGTTAAAAAATTGAAAATGAATTTTCATGCTTCTATCTACTCTTATTTGTGGTGCGTTCCAGTGCACTTTGCACTGCACTACAGTGCTTCCAAAAATCTGATTCAACGACAGAACTAAATAACAAACGTTAAAGTCTCTCCATTATTATCATGTGTGTTAAAGGTTATGGTGTACGATCTATTTTACCAACAGAAAATGCAATGAAGTTTTGGCCGTAGTGTTTCCGCACACGTGTCGATAAGGAGAGAAGAACAGTACCAAAACACCACAATAAAATAGTAGATGGCATCTGTATGAAATTTTCCCCGTCATTATTCCATCTTAGGGGAACGGGGAGTCCTACTGCTTTCGAAGTCCGTACACTACACAGTACTATAACTGGATATATATATATATATATATATATATATATATATATATATATATGCAATAGAGAATAAGTAATTCATAAAATTTTCTAACAATTTACATAAATTCAACAATTCTGTATATATAAAAATGGATCGCGAATTAATTGAGAAATTTATTGAAGTAACTGGTACGTA
Organism: Zele albiditarsus; assembly: GCA_958496275.1. Lineage (NCBI taxonomy): Eukaryota > Metazoa > Arthropoda > Insecta > Hymenoptera > Braconidae > Zele > Zele albiditarsus. Next base: position 6,647,756 of record OY292411.1, read on the forward strand.
GGACATGATAATCTTTCCATCATTTTTTTCCCTTCCCATTCAGCACATATCTGTCTATAGAGTGTTTTTCCAATCTACAACCATTAAATTTAGTTAGATTATTTCAATATATATATATGTATATATATATATATATGATTTTGATTTGCCTGTCATATTCAGGAGAAAGTGAAGCGATTGCTACTCAATATTTGACACTCGCTGAGGGCAACGTGGAAAATGCAATAACCTTGATGTTTGAGGGTCATGCATCCGTTGCAGAAAGAGATACCGCTAATGCTGAAGCTGATGAACCACCAGTTAGGGCTCCAATTCTGCCTACACAAGAGGTGTTGGTGCCATCTGAGCCTGCATGTTCATTCCCACGCTCATCAAACAACGTCTTTGATAGATTCAGAGATTTCGCTGTCGAAATACGTGAGAATTTACATTGTCAATTCCATAACCAACATAATTTTTCCATGCTCAATCTACGACAAGCCATTGCTGCCTGTTAAGCTTCTTCATTACCTACCAGAAATTCAATTTCTGATTTCTACCAATTGATAGTCCATATGATTCTTATTGAAAAAATTAAATTTTCTCGCCACAAAACCAAATAAATGATTGCAGGCAGGCAAGAGGAAGAAATGACACTGAAAGTGAGCGGGAACAAAAAGCCATCACGTTGTAAAACCAAACGCTTGGAGGATCTTTTTCGACCGCCGTACGACATCTTGCTATTAGGAACATTCATTGAAGCTCGGGAGCGCGCAAAGTCAATAAATCGTTGGCTTCTTGTTAATGTTCAGAATCCACAAGAATTTTCATGCCAAATTCTCAATCGAGATGTTTGGCCTGATAAACAAATAAAAGAAATAGTGAAGGATCATTTTATTCTGTGGCAGGTTTGTATAATAATAACTCATTATTAAATGCTCAAATGCATTTCTGATATCACTTGTAATTAGTAAATGATGAGCGAAAATAATTTTACCGTAGGTACTATCTGACAGCGCTGACGGTAGAGGGTACATTAATTTTTATAATGTAACAACATATCCATATTTGGCGATTGTCGATCCGAGAACTGGTGAATGCATGAGATCGTACACAAATATAACAGTTGACAGCCTTCTTACTGGATTGAATGATATGCTGAGCAGTCATCCATCACCAGATAGCACTTCAGATTTTCCAAGCATTGAAGAATCGCATTGTCAACCGTCTTCGTCGATGAAACGTCCTGCACGATTGAATTCAATGACAAAAGATTCTGGTAGAAGAATAAAAAAATCACGGTCAACTGTTGAAGCTACAACGACTTCGGTTGGTACGTCAATTCACCAAATAATATGTTTTTTTATTTTATCTTCAAAATGAACACAAGCAATTTTTTTTCATTTTCGTCCAATTTTTTCTTGCAGATAGTAGTAATCATAAAGATGAAACATCAGTTGTGAGCACGAGTACAGGGAATAGTCATTCGACAATTCGGGGAAAACGATCGCGAATTGATGTTCCGGAAAATTTGATGGATGTTGGACCTTCAGAAAGCGCAACTGTTCCCGCAAAAGATGTGCGTTTTATTTATTTGCTTTGAATTGACGCGATACCGTTCTTGAATGTAATTTTTTATTGTTTTGCAGAATTCATCAGCTGGCAGTGAATGTAATTCACAAGAAGTTGAACCAAGTAAATCCGCAATTTGTAAGATACTCTATTTGCATTGTCTTTCATCACCGACTCGACAGTTATCATATTGTATTTTTCATTTATTTGTGTTAATTACTTATAGCAAATGGTGGTCCGTCGTTGCGTTTATGTTTGCGATTACCAAATGGTGGAAGAGAAGCGGTCTCCATGTGTGCCAATGATACAATTGAGGTGAATTTTTCATTTGTTATTCTTTGCTATGGGGTGGAAAAAAAATATATATATATATTTTCGTTTATATTTCAGAGTTTTATACGACGTCTTGAAGAAATGGGATTTGCACGGTCTGAACACACTTATTTGATTCCATTTCCCAAGACCAATGTGGGTGCATTACCTTCTCAAACACGGTTGTTTGACACGATCTTATATCCCTCCAACACAGTATTCATAACTAAGGTTTAGGGTAATATTTCAATAGCTCCCGATTTTCTTTTTATACGGACATCATTAATTTTAATCTTTGTCGTTATGAGTGTGTTTTAAGCATCACATATTCACATCAGAATCTCGCTGCCGCCTGCCAATGTCCTAATACACGATCGAAATTTCCTACATCAGAGATAATAACACTGCCATTAGTATTATGTTCAAACGCTCATTAAATTATAATACTGGAAATTTATATAGCAAGTTAATAATTGCCATTTTTTCTACTTATATCATTCATATATTCATAATTGAATAATAGTACAAAAGAAGAATTCAACTGACTATCAACACTGCCAATTGTAAAACAATGACGGCGTTACATCTTTTTTTTTCTCAAATATGGAAAGTTCGGAAAATTGCCGTGTCTTCCTTAATGTAGAACTTTTCGTACATGTTTTTATCATATATGAATATATGTATGTCCTTCATAATTTCAATTTGGTGTTACATAATAAATTTAATTGTGATTTCATAAAGAAAATGCGCTCATAAACTGTGGTAAAATTTTTGTTAATTTCTTTTCCTATAATTGAAAATAATTTTAATTCATTCCTTCAATGATCGAGGTAGTTGTCGATGATATGATTACGATATTGATATTTCGCTCAGAATATAAGTGAATAAACAGTAGTACAGTCTGCAATTAAAACACATGAAAATAAAATTTATTCATTGGTATAGAAGACATGAGCCTTTAACATGTATAAATAAATACAATATAACATCCTTATAGCCGTATTCATAGTCGGAATTTTGGTCTCAACTGCTGAGTCCAGACTTCAAGTCGTGCAGTTTGATTAAAACTGCAGTTTCAACTCACCATTTGGAACTCGAACGCAGACTATGAATATGGAAGTTAATAGAAAAGCGAGAGCAATAAGAATTTCTGCGCAGAAGTATGCTAAATATTTTCAACATTAATCTTAATAACATAATGTCATTCATTTATATAAACAATTGTGAAACTATTTATAAGTGACGATTAAAAATTGCCTGAAACTCAATCTGACTTTGAGGATTCATTATTGTTCCTCTCTATCAAAAAAATTGCACATTTATTTTTACGATAACAGTAAGTCAACATCATGTGATAATGGGAAGCACAATGCGTAGCACATTACTCGAGCCAATGATCAACATGAACTATTTTTACAGTAATAATTCTTCCATGATTTTTTTTTTTTTTTCGATGTCATTATCTATTTTTATCATCAATGGTTCGATGTGACGAGAATAGTATATGCGTAATCAACACGGTCACTCCACGCACAATTCATACACGATTAAAATATTGCGTGTCATGATTATTTGTGAGACAAAAAAATTCCTACTGCCAAAAGTTTTTTTTCTTTCTCCATTTTTACTCAATTGACGTGACCTTTCGTCGTTTCGAAGCAGAATTAGTGAGGTGGCTTTTGCGCGATGACCGGTCGTATTCGTAAGTTTATGCCAGTCACATCATCTGTCCCCATCAGTGAAACCAAAAAAAAAAAAAAATAGATAAGGGATGAACAAAATTAGATAGTTAAACACATGAAGATGAAACACGGTAACGCAATGGTGAATTCATACCTAATCTGAGTTGTTCATTGAGTATTTGTTATGGTCGCTGAAATCATCAATGTCGTATGATTCCACCTCACTACACCATTGCGTTAACGAATTGTCTAGAGGAACAATTGAAGCGAGTAAGTGTTAGGAAATTGATGAATAAATAATTATTCATAGTACGAATTGTAATTGTTTAGAATGAACAGAAAATATTAGCGAAGATTTCTGCAGGTATGAAGCAGAATTCAAGCAGGATGGTTACAAAAATATTTTGTGTGATTATTTTGAAAACACCGCATAGTATATCGAATCAATTCATTTCTCAACGTACTATTTAAATTGGGAAGCATTTAAGTCTAAATAATTTTTGAGTCGCTAATTCATACATGTATGTACCGAACGTTGGAATCAAAATTCAGAATACTGGCCCTAACAAATGAGATGGCGCCTGAGCAAAGATCTCATTGAGTTTTTATTCTCTACGCCTTATGAATATTATCAATCTCTGGTTTGTTTAGTATCGGTAATTTTTCTGAATTGTTTGAGGATAACTTTGGAAAAAATTATGCGAAGAGCTCTTGCTCCATACCAAGATGTTCCAAGAAAAGTCCCATTGGTGTACGTTTCAATCCAATTCCTTCAATTTTATTCACCACCTTATTCCTTAAATTTCGAAGTCTCAATGATGAATGACCAAATATTACTGAAAAAGTAAAAACGGTGAATATGAGTTATTCATTTTTATATTCATATAAATTATTACTGAGTGTATCCTCGTTATACGAATTAGACATACCAGAGAATGGCAATAAGATGCCAACAAGAAAAACAAGGAGTGAACCCAAAGTATATGTCACAAAACAGCCACCGAATACAACAATAATGATGCCTGCAAGCGGATTTTGCTTTTTGAAATTGTGTATAGCTCGCCCTTCAGTAGATACATAAATAAAAACTGTAATAGCAACGGCCATTGCAATCATCCCCACCAACATTTTACCCGGATGTATGATCCTGTTAAGAATCCAAATTTCCATTATCGAAATAACAATTCAACATGTCGAAATAAATAATAATAAATGGTGCAATATTTTTCAATAATTTCTCACCCAACAATCAAAAATATGATTACAGACATTAAGCAATAATTTGTTTGATAATACAAGAGATTTTGGACAACTCTGTTGCCCCACTTCTCGAGATCTTTCAAATTAGGAATTTGAAAACGTGCCGACCCCAGAATAAAATCATCAAGACTACGCAATGGTGGAAGCTCTATTCCATTATTACTACCAATTTTCGTTTTATCCATTATTGCCTTTCTTCCTCCCCTTTGACAAGCACGTTTACTCAGAACAGACGGAGAGAATATATTTCCCAACAGTGTAAAAATACTTGAATCGCTCGCACTCGGTATTTCAATTCAGTTTATCATAACATATTCTACGAATGGCAAATGATGTGAGATTATTTTCAAACCGTGACGCAATCCAGAAGTACACTTTTTTTGATACAGAAAAAAAACTAGCACGCTGACAAGTTGGAGATCAGATGTCTATATATACAAATTAATACAAATACATGAATCTATCTCACATATTCACATATGGATGTGATCCGGACCAATCCGCACTGTCAAAGCAAAGAAACATATATATAATATTATACTTATCCAAATGTACCCATGATGTGTGTATACTTGGTATCACGGGCGCCAACCTCCAAACATTCGCGGCGCACACTGTCAGAAACCACATGTCCCTGCAGAACTAATGTTGTGAACGTGCAACAAGCTATATCGATAAGTTACCGACTGAGATTAGTCATACAATGGTTTCAATTTTCGTGTTGAGATTGGATGAAAATTTTTGTTCACGGGGAATCGAATCGAAAGACTTGCACGACTCAAAGCAATTCGATTACATTAGTAATAAACTCAATCGATAAAGTACCGAATAAATTTATTGGATTGTGAAAACACTTCACTGCTGACCCATGATTGTGTTGGAATAATTATCAATAGCGATTTATGCTTTGCTCAGAGGCAGAATCCTCTCCAATGGACTATTGAGACTCATGAGTGTTACGCATAGAAGAATGAATCAAATTTATATCAGTTAGCCAAAATACATGCGTCGAATTATTGAGGAGACTGTCGAAACCTGAATCAGTAGGACTGAAAAGTAGAAGATTCTGGTTATTGCTGAAGTTCTGCCTATTTTTAACACTAAATCATGGTCATTGAGCTTATAATCTGATTCGATACTAAAAAGTTATTCTTCGTATGAGGGTGATGATCAACGGAAAATTCTATCATTTTTAAACGTTCATGCTGGAAGTTTGGACAAATGAATCAAATGCATAATGTGATTTTGAATGAATATATGATTGCTAGAGAATTGAGGTTGTGCGGACCAAACATAGTCAATGAGACATTTTTATCTACTGTACCACTCAAATCAAACAGTGATCCGTGTATGATATCTACGAGTAGAATGTAGCGAATTTGGAATAGCGTTGTGTTATACAAGAAATTAACTCGAGATAAACTATGTGCAGTATTGACATTCATCAGTATATCATTATGACGGAGATTTGTTGTATCCAAACGATATAAGATTCTGCTCATCTTGAGATCGAAACATTTGTCAATTCACATTTATAGTTATAGGTTTGTAATTTCATACATATGGAATGCAATGATAGTGAATTGGTCCGAAAGAATGGCACTATTTCCAAGAGTGAATATCAGTAATGCAGTCGAGTAAGAGTACTGTTATCATAGGAGATGTGGTTCATGGTTTTTCCACATGAGATGTCGTCACTTCATCGGTTCTGTCGTAAAACCTTTTGTTTTGAATAGTAAAATGTGTTTGAAGTAAAATGCGCATTTTCGATTTTCTCTACAAATTGACTCTCAATGGCACGAAACAAATATTCACGTACATTTGTTGTTCTTACACATTAACGTTATATAGTATGTACGGTATATGGATTGAACCCCAGATTTGAGTCAAGTTTATTGGTTCTGTAAATCCCACATTTCTGTTTACCCCACAATAGAACGAAAGCGATAACTGATTTTACATGTATTTTTTTCTTCAATGCAATGAACGATACTTCTTCTTTGAAATGAGATTCGACTCTAGGTCCTCCGTTCCATTTAGTACCAATTAGATACAATGATCTTGTGTACATCAGTGCTAATTCCCAGCGACTTTTCAGAACTACCAGCTGATGATGTTGATGGTGCAGGATCGAAATAATGCTTATTCACCATCAAAGATAAGCTGATTAACAGCTGGAATAATTTAGTTCTGAATGTGTCTAATGATATAGCAATTGTAGATATAAATTTTTCAGCTACATTAACTGATCTCCATTCAGTTTCTTTTGTTTTCTTCATGACAACTCTAGTCTAAAAATGCAATAGACTCGATATTTCATATTTAAGATTCCTTTGCTAAATGAAAGTTGTCACCTTAGAACTTTTGGTGTGAGAACTGCTCGATTTTCAAACACATGGAATCAAATTTAAGTATCATATGAAGATATGCGAACTTTGACATTCGAATTCAAGTTTCGAGTATCTTGAAATAGAAAAATCATGATTATCGTTGGAACAGGATGCTATTTTCTGTTGTTAAACAAAAGGAAATACCTCTTCAAAATACTTTATCACTTGGTAATAAGAAAATGTTAAAAAAAATTATATTTTTCACAATTGTTTTCTTTCTGTAATTCAATCCTCATTGTCAACAGCCATATCGCACTGAAAACGTTCTCGTCCGATTACAATATGTGAAAGATGGGTTTTCAAACTCTTTCCAAGAATAATAATAATTTCAAAAAACAAAAAAAAACGTCCGATGACTGGAGCCAATATGAGTGTGGTCAGTACTTGGATAGGTGACCGCCTAGAAACACCACGTACAGTTGCAGTTTTTTTTTTCACTCTTTCGAAAAAATTTCTGCATAAATTGGACAATATGTTGACTCTTCCATTTTGTTTACCTCTGTTTCTTTCTTTAGTTTTTCTTTGAAAACTTTCGATCCTTTTTCTATTGTTTTTCTAATCTTTTCTACATTTTGTTCTCACCAAATTTCTCATGTTTCTTCTCTTTGTTATTGCTATTTATTGTATCTAACCAGCAGCCTGAATATCAGAGTTCTTCTACGATTTCTAATTCTCCTCCGCTATATTCGAATTTCGCCTTTCTGCTTCTTTGCTCTCCAGCACCAAATATCATGACTTTCGTGTTTTTGACATTCAATTTAATTTCAATTTTATCTACGTACACTTCTAAACTTGAGTATTCAATCAACAATAGTGAAGATTGGTATAACAAATCATTCTAATCTGCGAATGAATTACGATTTAGTTAATAGTTCAAAATAATATTCATATGTCATGATACAACTGATGTGCTGCACTATCGAGTGATACGTGGCAAAATATTTTCACAAGATTTTATCAAATACACAAAGAAACAAACAAACAAATATCACAACTTTATGAATTATATTGCGCAATAAAATAATCGTGTAATTATATATTGGGTATACAAAATGTAGATTTAACAATGAATAGTGAATGAAGCCAATCAAAAATTGATATTTTTTAATTATGGACAATATTATTAATGTAAACCGACATAAGACTATAATTTCGTTGTTATTACTGAATTAATATGCAAAACCTATTGGAAAATGGATATATTGGATACAGTAATATATCTCTATTTGTGTACGTGATACAAATTTTCCTAGCATATTTACCGTCATATTTATAAAATTTCCAATTTTAGTACTGGCATGAATTGGTTTAGCACGAAGTTGGTTAGTACGAATTCGTCTCAGTTTTTATTAATATTATGGCCACAATTTCAAGCAGTACTTCACGGTACCAAAAATTTATATGTGTAATTCTATTATAATATAGACTTTAATAGCAGAACTAAAATTCGCAAGAACAATTTAATGAGTTGAGTTTGAATATAACCTAGAATTGACGATTATCTATCTCATTAAAAATCACTATTACTAGTATTTCGATACATTTTACTTGAGACATGAGGTGAAAGATTGGAATCATGTATTACGTATATATATGGAATTTGTTACCGCTCTAACCTAGTGTCATGATATTGTATCTAACTAGATGATACCAAACTTCTCTAAGGCCCGGTTTTATGAAGGATAATCCCGATTAGCTAATCCTGACGAGCAATGGCGATTGAAATCAAGTTCTCCCACCTTGAGTCCCTTCTCCTATCGCCCCTGGTGCCCCTAGCTGCGCGTTGGACGATTTTGGGTACTTCTGTTTATAATAGTCAATAATTGGAATTTTAATCTCAGCCGCCACTGCTTGTTGGGATTAGCTAATCGGGATTATCCTTCATAAAACCGGGCTTTAGTATCGGAATATTTGAGATGACTGACAACAAGAATACTCGAAAACAATAACATTAGTGATGAACATAATAGATTATTCCAATCATAATTTCACTGCCTATTATTATTTAGCTTTCAAATAACAGTTGGAAATATCATTTTGAAAATAATGGTGTGGTGGAAAGTCACAGTTGTAGAAAATTGTAAATAATATTTACTTCGAACAATTTGAAACACGCTATGTTTTTCACTGCTATACTGATATTCATGTGGAATACTCGAATAATTCAATATATTCATCGACTTGATGATACTCATAAACATGAACTATAAATTGATGAATAAATAATGCATAAAAACAAAAATAAATTTATATGGATATGGTACGAACAACTTTATCTATTTATAGCTTTATAATACTCCAACTCCATCGTTATTTATAGAAAAATATTAGGAATAAATCGAAAAATGACACATATGAGATAATAAATTGACCTATCCTTACCTACGTGATACATCAGTTTTGTATTTATTCACAGCATTTGTGTGATAATTTTCAATTCAAATACTGTCATAATAATGGTAATCATCAATATTACTGATAATATCGATCCAGAAACAAATAAAGATTTTTTTTATAGCGTAAAATGATATAATTCAATAATACGTCTAACGCGTGATTGTGCCAAGTGCTTCGTGGTAAGGAATGTACAGTGCGGCGCATCGGAGTTTCACGTGCCGCCGAGAGATACTAGTGTGCCAGATCGGAGTGGAACGAAATTCGCTGTCCGGTACTAGTATAGAAGCAGTTGCTCGGAGCGCGTGAGCGTCTCGGGACAATGCATAGTGTGCCACGAACAATATTTGTGGTTTACGAACGCTGCACTACCACGGGTCGCTGTCATTGACAAAAATGGCTCTTTATGTGGTTAATCGCTAAGGCGTTTATGTAAGTTGAGGTAACATTTAAACAAGATGTTTCAACTTTTAAAATTTCAACAGAGTATCGTACTTACTAAAATCCGAGTGAGATTATGTGGGCATTATGTGCCGATGACAATGTTACGATATTGCCGTGTCGCTCGATGTTATACATATCTTGCGAGAGTGCACTTTTAAAAAAGTGTAGTCAATGAGAGAATGTTTCAAAATGAGAATAGAGTGTGCCACACAGTATCGAATGTTTTTAATATTGTGTGTCTGTACACTTATGCGTGAAGGTAAAATGTTTAA